>CM062813.1:445128870-446328870 GCA_031772625.1 Pinus tabuliformis | reverse complement strand
AGGCCCACTTCCATAATTGAAGCTTGGAGGTCAGGTCATGTATAGTAACTCTTCATATCATGTTTACCCTGGTAGACCATTGAAATTACGTAAATGTGGGAGGGGTGTGTTACAATGACTTTAGCATGTCTTTGGTAAACCCATTGAAATCTAATAACAATCTAGTGTTAAATTTCTATTCTTGCTTAGGTAACTTGTAATAAGCTGTAATGTTGATAGTTGTGAAAGATGCCAATATTTCCCTATCATGCCTCTTAATGACCCAATGATCTTTGTCTGCATGTTGCAATAGCCAATCTATGGTCTCGATACAAGTAAATATTGGTGGGCATGCAACTACTTTGTGCAATCGATACCTTTTAATATTGATATATACCTTGAAATATTTTTTGTCTTGAGGGATGTGTTGGTTTGAAAACTCAGAGTAAATTTGCCACTAGGTCAACTTTGTCTTCTTTTTGACATTGCAAGCAAAGTCTCCATAAATTGGTTGACTCGGTGGGCTATCCACAACTCCTTCGATATTGTTTTATGCTCTAGTGGAACTCCTGCTTGAACCTTTGCAAGAATCCTTAACCACCGGTGATGCCATCCCTTTGGAGAAGGATGAAATGCTAACGCAATCCAAATCAATGTCACCTCAAATTTCAAAAATATGGTCCCAAGATAAAGATGTTAGCATGAATAATGAAAAACATTAATAAAAAAAAGTTCCATTGTGGACCCCCAAGGTGAAGGGTATGGGTAATTAGTAGGTAGAAATATAAGCTTAGGTCATAGTTGTGAAGGTAAAATCAGGTCACAAGGTTGAAACTTAGTGCAAGTCACAAAATGTGAGTGGGTTGTAAGGTGGAGCAAATCTGAGGATCGTAAGGTAGAGGAGGTCAAAAAAATATCTAGTTCATAAAACCATTATTTTGTGACTTGTGACTTTGGGGTTTGAGGCATAGTTAGGTCAGAAGTCGCAATGTCATGGAGTTCGCAACTCACAATGGGAGAAATAACCTCAAGGCCAAGAGATATGTAGTTGTGGTTTGTGACCAAGTTGCAAGTTGCAAGGTTGCAAAATATGGCAGATCTCATGGCTTGCTAAATTTCAAAGTATGATTATCTATTTATGTGACTAGGATCAAGCCAAAAAACATTTGTGACTATAATTCGCGACCTAATCAAAAGTTGTAGGATCTCTTATTGTTGCTATTGGTGGGAGTGTGACCCCACAGAGGTTGTGACTTGAAACTTCCAAAACTTTGAGGTTGAGTGATTAGGTTTCATTAGAACTAAAAGGGATTGGTGAACTTGGAAACATTAATGTCTCATAAATGACAAACGAAATTTGAGCGTCAAGGAAAAATTCAACACTACCCTACAAGAGCGAGTTGATTGGTTTTTCATGGTGTGAGGCAACGATATGGGTCACATAGAGGATGCTAGATTGAGCCATGGTCCTTTGGTTGAGGTGAGCAGGGCATGGCTGAAGGGATGAAACAGGCTACTTGTAGCCTAATCCAAAAGTATTTGTGAGGAGCATGGTGAGGGTATGAGACAATAGGGTGCACATGGATAAGATGTGAGGTGTGGGCGTAGCATAGGGGTTTAAAGATTTAGTATGAAGAATGTGTAGGGTCACAACTCAAGGGAAATGGACATATGTTCAATTGCAGCAAGAGAAATGATTACAAGGGAGCGAGCGTTACTTACGAGGGAGAAGGGATCACGCGTGCTCCCGATAGCTAAGAAGCTCTCTCACCCCAGCTTTGTGTAGCAAGGGTGAGTGATAAGTGAAGGCAAAGGAGCTTATATAATAGGTGCATCCATGTGAGGAGATGTCACAAAGAGAAGTTTCGCGAAGGGCTAGTCGCATGTGACTAGCCTAAGATGGAGGTTGCATAGTCACAAGATGGTAAGTGGTTACATGAGGGGTGTTAGGCTATGATGTGACTTAGTGAATTGGAGGGGTTGCAAGTATGGACTGGGTGGAGTCTAAGTCACATGTGACCAACAAAGAGGAGGTCACATCATAATTTTGTGCAACTAATTGGTCGCATGTGACTAGTCATAGGAAAGAGGTCGCAAGGCAGACTTGCACAGAGAAAGAAATGCGTCACTAGCCCAAAGAAGAAGTTGCAAGGTTGCAAGATAGAGGATGATCACATAAAGCTTGGATTTATAAGATGTGACTTTGTGATCTCAAGGTGAGTTGATGCTCAACATGGAATGTGAAAGTCGCATGCGACTAAAATAATAGAGGTAGCAAGTTGTAGCAATCATTGATGAAAGAAATCATAAAGAGGCTAAAAAATGTGACTTAGTGATTTGAAAAATAGAGGCATAGAGAAATGTCACAAGTCACAATTTTAGGGATTAACCTTGAATTTTACCAATGTGACTAGTCACCAAGAGGAAAACTTAGGCTCAAGCCTTTTAAGGTAGGATTTTCTAAGTTTCAAAGAGACCCTAAAGGTGTAAAGAGAGCGTGTAACCCTAAGAGACCATAGGAAAAGGATGATAGACAATCTAGTGTAGGGGGTCTTTAAAATTTTGAAATGAGCTAAATTTTGGGGTTGTTGTAGCTGTTACAAAATTGGAAATACATTGGTAGAACCTTAGAGTCTTTTCTTCACCTCTATTCAAGATGGAGTTTTACCTTACAAAATTATTGTTCTAGACTCATGAGTCCCACTAATGTCACTAAGAAATCCTTTGTTATTTATTGCAGTTACCTTACTACTTTGATTTGGATTATTTTGAAACACTTCATTAATTAAGACAAAACATAAATGACTTCGATAGGGGATCCAAAAAATAATGCATGGGCTAAAAAAATGTTCAGTATTGTAGTGGGTATCTAGAGTTTCTCTACTGCCAACATTCTTATTCAGTACCCAACCAAAGTCACTTCAAGGAATCACATGTGTTGCCCTATAGCCAACAAGTCTATTTAATACCCTAGCAGAGTCACTTCAAGAAATCACAAATGTTTCTTTGCTGCCAGCAAGCCTATTCAATGCCTTAGAGGAGGAGTCTACATCACCTCTCTACTTAGGAAGGTTTTCTCAATCCTTTATCCTTTTATTCCATTTTATTTGTATGTGCACGTTGGCATCATTTATTAGGCATTCATTTTACTGGGGTGGATGAGGGATCCTAACTTATTTTATGTGCAACAGAGTTTGTTTCTTGTTTTTTAGAGACTTCATTTATTCTTCCGAAAAGAGTTTCCCATTACAAGTTTTCTCCCTTTCCCTTCTCGAGTCACTAGGTCTAGTTTTTTGAACACAACCTTTGAACCTTGAAGCCAAGTCAAGAAGTGAAGATATTACTACAAATGCATAGGGTATTTCAACTAATTATGGTTCCCCACCTAACACAACCCTTATTTTCCTGCAAGGGTTAACTTATAGATTGTTCAAATATCAAACATAGATAAAAGGTCAACAATTTAACAACTACTGTAATATCTATCACATCTCCATGGAATACATTCAACTTATGATAATGTACTATAAATGTTTATTCAGATGTAAGGCCTTTTATTTATATACAAGAGGCCACCAAAGAGAAGAAAACTACTTCAAGGAAATGCATGTGACTAAGATGAGATGAGAAATTAAAAGTAAGGAATGATAGGAAGGGTAATATGCACAAGGGTGAATAGGCAGCTACGAGAGCTTCTCGGTGAAATACAATCTAAGCTTGACCATTTATAGGAAGAGGTTCAATCTTCCCATCTAGGGTTTGGAGGCAATAAATATGTTGACCAAGTTTCTATTTGACCTGAAAAGGTCCAATCCATAGGGATTGAAATTTGGTATGCTTACCTTTATCTTCATGGACTTTATCCCATTTCATGACAAGGTCACCTACGTTAAATTCTTTGCTTCCTACAAATTTCTTATTAAACCATATCTTAATTTGGCTCTGTTGTAAATAAAAAATTTCACAGGCTTTCTGTCTCTCTTCCTTGAGTTTAAGTAAGGTGTCAATCCTACTTTGCATGGTGGGAAAAGGCATACCTCAGGATTCTTATGATAATTGCAAGGTAGACAAATACAAGTTTGGGGGTAGGATGACTTCCTTCTCGTACACCAAGTACTAAGGATAGGTGTCAAGAGATGGCTTGGGGGTGACATAATCAACCCAGAAGGCATTGGTTAAGGCATTATGCCAATTCCTCTATTGTGACAACATAATTTTCTTGATAATGTCGATTAGGTTCTTGTTAGTGGATTTAGCTAAGTTGTTGCCTTTAGGGTAATAATTAGTAGAATGCTTCAAGACAATGCCATTTTCCAAAGTGAAATCATATAGCTTAAATGATGAAAAGTAAGTTGCATTATCAAAGACGAGAGAGGTAGGAACACAAAACTTGGTTATGATGTTCTGGTTAAGGAAACATATTACCTCATGTTCCGTAATCTGTCTTAGTGGCACAACTTCCACCCACCTAGTAAAATAATCCATGATTGTGAGGATGTACTTGTGTTGTTTTTATGAATGTGGTGTTATTTCCCCAATGACATTGAGACCTTATTTCTGAAAGGGATCCTCCATTGTAATAGGCTGGAGTGGTGCGATTGATCATGATAGGATTTCCCAACACACTTATGAAAAATTGAGCATTTATGTACATATGAATGGGCATATTTGAATAAAGTAGGCCACTAAAAACTAACCCTCATGAGATTGTGTGTTGTTGTGTCATCGACATAGTGTCCTCCTACTGGTCCATCGTCTAGCTCCTTTAACACTCTTTCAACTTCATCAGATTCTAAGAATTTAAGTAGCACGTCATTATGGTGCTTGCAAAATATATTTCCATGAACCAATTGA
Organism: Pinus tabuliformis; assembly: GCA_031772625.1. Taxonomy (NCBI): domain Eukaryota; kingdom Viridiplantae; phylum Streptophyta; class Pinopsida; order Pinales; family Pinaceae; genus Pinus; species Pinus tabuliformis. The sequence goes on along the minus strand of CM062813.1, from coordinate 446,324,037 downwards.
TAAGAAGAAACTTTGAATCTAATGGCCCTTTTCTATTTCATAGACAAGGTAGGTGGAAAAGTACCTTGTCCCAAATATTGCTTTAGCTCACTGTACCATGATGATGACGAGTTAGGAGTGAGGGCTAAACCATCCTTGTACATTTCAATTTCTTGTTCCCACCTTAGTATATCTTCTTTAAGCTAATTGGAGTCCTCCATGACAAGATTTCATAAGTCGTGTCCTTTAACTATGTGGGAAGGTTTGAACTCGAGATCATATTACTGTAGACATGTCATATACTTAGCCCTGTGTTCAATCAACTCTTGTTGCACAAAAAATGATCTCACAGCTGGGCCAGGTACAAATACTATCACATGATTTTTAAGGATGTAAGTTCAGAAGCATTTGACAACTTTATAAATGACATATGCCTGTTGAGCTAATTTATGTTACTAAATTAACACAATTATTTACTATCAATCCGGGTTTGTTTATTCTTGGAGGCAAATTAACTATGTATGAAGATCTAACAAGTCTTGAAAGATAAATGATTAAAAGCTAAAGAAAATACATCTCATCACTCCAATTCAATTAGCTTAAAAGAGAAAACATTGAAAGAGTTCTTGAACTCAAGAAGTCTACTTCCACCTCAGTTATTACTTAATGAATTAGAGATGATAACCAGAAACTCAAGATGCATAAATCATACATGAAAAAGGCTCTTAACTTAAGAGACACTTAACGTTTTCCAACATAACTTATTCATCTTAAGATATAAATCTAAATGGAAACAAACTATTTGCATGTAAACAAAAGAGACTAATTCTAATTCACCATTTCATAGAGAGAATGCCCAACTTGAACACTTGTTTCCCAACTCAATTAGATGATGAATAAACCATTAACAAATGAAATCAATCACTATTCATAACCATGATGCAATCTGAAATAAGACTTTGAAAAACTAAAGCTACCATCAACCAGATTTGCAATGAAATAAAACTAGTTTAACTTGGAAGTGTACTTAGCTTGGAGTGGGGGCCCTCCACCCTTGCCTTGCACACTTATGAAGATGATATCAGAAGCTTTATATCAGCCAAACATCCATGTATTGATCAGCAAAATGAGAGTAACACAAGTCTCCAACTTAAGTCTTCAAACCAAAAATATTACAGCATAAAAGTATCATATGTCCATTGTGTTGAGCCATCAAAGTGTGGCTCTTAAATAAGGAGTTCATGAAACCAACTGATCTAAAATCACTCTAACAAACATATCTACTCTAATCCACCTATCCAAGTCGAATCCACCTTCCTCATCCCAAGAAATATGACTAATATATTGGAATCCCAAAACAGCCCTATTTAGATGGGATTTCTGGATGACTAGTCATGATTGACTAGCTCCAAAAAGGCATAATAAAGCTCGATCTGTTGGAACCAAGCATAGGTGGCTTGGTCCTAGTTCCCAAGCTTTCCATTCATGCATCCCATTCGTGCTGAAGTGGCCTACATCCATATCAACCATGAAGTGATTACGGGAATTTCTGAAATTGCCAAAATTGCACTTAAAATCAAACTTTTATAAAAACTTTAGAAATTGACAAATTAAAGTTAAATACCTGATTATACTTCAAATATTCATTAAAATGAGATGGATGAAGTGAAAATGAAGGATAAATGGATAGTTAGATAAGTTTCTCAAAGCAAAAAGAGATCAAAACTGAAGCCCAACATCTCTCCCATGCTTATGATCAAGCATGTCCCCATGCTTGCTTGCTCCTCTTGGACCTTCTGCCCTCTGAAGTAGATGTTGTACCTATAGCTGGTTCCCTGTTCACACAATCAAATTCTGATTCCTGCCCTGCCTTTAACATTGCTGCCTTCACCTTTTGTTTTTCATATTTAGCTTTCCACATGTTTTTATCTTTTAACCACTGAAATGCCTGTTTGGAAAGCAATTCATTTCTCCTTTTTAGCCTGCTTATTTCTTCTTGCAACTTTTCATTTGTTTTCATTAGTTTTGCATTGTCCTTTTTCTGTGCCTTCTTTTCTGATTTCAATTCCTTTTCCACAATTTTTCTTATTTCTATCTGATTTGTTAAGTCTTGGATTTTGGCCAAATGAATTTCTTTTTCAAAATCCCGAGTGGTTTTCATTAAGGATTCTCCTGCATCATTATATATGGAATCTCTTTCAAGGGGCTCTTGTGCTATATCCTGCTCTTCTGGTTTTCTAGGAGAATAAGCTTCTACTTCTTTCTCAAGATCAATAGAAGTTCTATTCCTATGAACAGACATAAAAGATGTTTCAGTCTCATGCATGGCCATATTCCTAGCTCTGGTCCTTGGATATAGGGGAGAATTCATCATGCTTCTACTTTCCTGTTCTACCTTTTCCTGTATATCAATAAGATGTTCTGTAAAATGATTTTTATGCATGAATTCTTTCCATTCTAGGCCCTTTGATTTTACCTGGTATTCCACTAAGATTTTAATTAGCCCCTGATGATAGATCTGTGCTGACTTTGGCTTATTTTCTTGTTTCACTGATTCAATCATTTTTACAAGACTTCGGCCTCTTTAAAAAAACACATTCTCTGCCCATAAAAATGACTGTGTAACACACAAATGCTCTCGGCCTATCCAACAAATTCTTAAAAACGTGACTGTATAAACAAGCAAATTGCTCTCGGCCTCAATTCTTTCATCATTTTTGCAAAAATATCACTGTGTTATAAAGACTGCAGACAACGTTATGAGCCTAGAGGGCTATTCACATGCGCTCGGCCTCATATTCTTACTGCTCATAACAAATGGCAATTTAAAAAAAAAAAAAAAAAACGCAGTCTATGAAACCCTCGGCCTCAAGGCACAAACAATGCAAAGTCAATTTTTTTTCAACTAGGATTTGCAGTCAATACAACATGTTTGCAGACAATCCCACGCATTTCAATGGCACAAATATATGAATATATAGGCGCACAGTGAAGCATGAATGCGTTTGACTCGTTTTGACATGCACCCTACAACATTCCTCTGTTCTATTTGGCAGTCTTCACGGCATATACCAATGCGCACTCTGTTTACAGCTCATACATATATACAACAGCCTTCAAAATCTAATTTAATGCATTCTACAACGCATATCACAACACTCTGTTTGGTGGCAACCACGTATTCACAAACCCTCATGGCTTAGGCGTTCTTTGTTTGACAGCCGATGACAATGGCGCATATTGAAAACGTATTCACATGCATATGAAGACTTGGCTCTCGGCAAACAAATAAATGCAACCATAGTTCAAACAAACAATGTTTATAAATACAACAACCCTCACGCTCAGCATTCAAAATACCTCTCCGCGTTGGATGCATTTGATTCCTCATTTTCCTCTATCGTGTGATGCATGCAACATGAATCTTTAAATGCTGGTCGATTATCATTGTTTTCACGCCACAGTCTATGCATTAATATTTATTCAATCCTTCCCTACGTGCTGTATACTGAGAGTTATCCCGGATTTTTAGAGTTACCTGGCTGTCACTGGCCGCGTGGGACGCAAACAAACCTTCGAATCCCTTCTTTCTCGGTCAGTCGCACTGGTGTCAAACAATGAAACCTTGTGAGTAATGGCAGACTCATTCTTATCTACAGTCGCCGAGCGAAAAGCATTCGAGTTCTTACCTTGTTTGTTTGCTAAACTCGGCTTCTTCGACTCAGATTTTCCCTTTAAAATTCCTCTCAACTCACTCCTTCCGCCTTTTGCTTTGTTTTGGTATCAAACCCGACTCTCTGAGCTCTGGCAATGAAGAAGTGGAGGTTTGAACAGCGCAGGGATGGTTATTTCATGACCGTTTCCTCCCTATACCCTGCGGTTCATTGTTGGTAGACGTGGGCAGCTGGCCGTCCTCATTGACTCAGTCTCCCGACTGAGTTATGAGGATGGCCGTATGGCTATTTCAAATACTTATTCTCCGCCGTTTCCATCAACCAATACCTTCTGACGGCCATAACACCGTGTCACCTACCGTATCATGTGTTGGTCTGCGTGGTGCATATGGTTTCTCATTCCATTCACTGCTGCTGTATTGTTGATTACGGCCGCTTCCATACCCTTCACGATAATGATATCACTTGATTATTATCGTTTGTATTACCTGGCTGCAGCACTGCTGTGTGATCATTGTCATATGGCGTGTGCAATTGTGCCGTAAACTCATTCCTTCCATTCCATACGATTTATACATAAAGTTTATGGCTTAACTATATAACCTTTGCATGCGCAATGTTATATCATAGCTTTGTTCATAACTTTGTTTATATCTTATTTCTCCTTTACTATCGTATTGGAATGTTACGGTTTGGTGCGTTTGATATATATATATACCATAACGTTGCAATATATATACGCCATACCATAGTTTCACTTACCATTATCGTTGAATGCTTACGGCCTCCCTTATATCATCACATGTTCCACTTGCACCATTACATTACCCGCGGCCCTTGTATCACTATGTTATATGCTTTTGTGTGTTTGAATATGCGCATTAGGTTATATAGATATGTCTCCATATTGTATGCGCAATACTTTTATACCCATTTCCTTTGATATATGCGCATTCTATATTCCTTTTGTAACATTATTAGGTTATGCTCATTTGAAATAGCTTTAGGGCCTTATAACCTATAATGTTTATGTTCAATGCTTTAATAACTTTAGCGCATACTTTTATAACATAGCTTTTATAATTTTAAAATGACCTTGGGGTCATATTTAAAATTATAACCATTCTAATGCTCTGAGTTCATGTGCAGGTGAAAAGAGTGGTCCCAGTTTGATTCTTTTGCTTTTAAGGAAAATACCTAGGGAAAGTTATATGAGATGAAATGAAATGGAATATGAATAGGGAATGTAGGGTATATATACTGGGAATGAATATCAATGAATATTTGCAGATACTAACTTCAATTAGATCAAAACTAGAAGTTTCTAAAAAAAAATTTGAATTTCAAGCACAAAATGGCTATGAATATACTCCCTTGCTGTTGTTTGTACAGGCGGAATGTTGAATACTGTTTGTACAGGTGGAATGTTGAATGCTGTTTGTACAGGTGGAATAGATGAAAAGTAGACTTTTATTACTGCTCCTTGTTTACTATGCTCTATTTCTTGAATTGTTCAGGTCCCTTTGAATAATGTTTCTCTTTTCAGGTCCCTCTGCAATGCTTCTGATAGATTATGTCGGCTCTGATCTGGTTCTGCTGCAACTAAGTTTGCTTCAGGTCCCACTGAATAATGTTTCATCTCAGGTCCCTTCTGCAATGCTTCTGGAATGATTTGATCTGCTGCAACTGAGTTTGCTTCAGGTCCCACTGAATAATGTTTCTTCTCAGGTCCCTTCTGGTTCTGCTGCAACAAATTTGCTTCAGGTCCAAAGTGAACAACACAATCCCTTAGCTGTGGCAGCTAAGAGGTTGCTACAGGACTCTCCCTTGTTGAATGTTTGACTTGTCCTCAAGTCAATTGTGGAAAGGTCCTGCATTGAAATTGTGAGAGTTGTAAAACAAGAATACTGAATTCATAGAGTCCAAGTTTCCCTGGTTTTCCCCTATGAATTCGTGTTTGCTTAGTGCCAGTTGCCTGGTTTTCACCAGCAAACAATTTTTTATGTTTTTTTTTTTTTTTTTGTTTTTTTTTTCATATATCTTTTTCTTTTTTTTTTAGATATATTTTTTTTACTATTTTTTTATTCTTTTTCTGAACTGGAAGATGGCAGAGCCATAATTTCCAGTCCTGATTGTTCTACCAGTTGTTTCATGAATGTCTCTTTACTAATAGGCTGATGATAAACTTTCAGCCTATGACCATTTACAACAAATGAGGTGGGGTGTAATGGAGTTGGGAAGTATGAAAAGCTTATGGAAATAGGTTATATTGAAGTCATAAGTCTGGACTTCAACATGCTTGGTCATGGAGCTTAACATACAATATGGATGATGAACAAATCATGAACAATATGAATTCAATATGAAAGGCTTCTTTGGAGATTGATGTGACTTGACATGGTACTAAACTTGACTGCTTCTTCTAATGATTGTCTTCATGTCTTTTTGCTTTGATCTCTATCATGTTGTAGGGTTTGTTGATGTTGTTGGTCAACATTGAAGAGCAAGCTTCAAGAGTTTGAGTTTCATTGAATGAACTCAACATCAGGTGAATTTTCACTTTGCTTGACTTGAACATTTGTATTCATATTCTGGAATATGAATTTGACTTTGAAAATTACTTCATCCATGGAGTTCACTCCTTCATTCTTCCTATGACCTGCAAAACATAGCTCTTGCATGCAATTCAACATTAGATGATGGAGGAAGAGAGGTGTACAGTCTCTTTTCTTCCAATAAACATGTAAATCATTACAAGCATTGCTTAGAAAACAAGTCCAAATATGATAGACAAACATAATGCATTTATTTACCCCTTTGAGGAATGGTGGCCAGCCTAGACCTCCTAGTGGTATTTTGTTTACAAAATATTCGTTTGTTATCCTATTAGAGTGATTCCAAAGCCAAGCTGAAGTGAATTCATACGGCTACCTCCAGTATAAACAGGTTTTCAAAATTGTTTAAAATGATATGGTAAATATTATAAGGAGTGCCATGTTTGATAGGGCTGCTTGTGAATTTGTAACTAGACCAACAGTCATTATTTGAAGCGTAACTTCTTTGATAAAGATCAGATCAATGTGATTCCACTTGGATATTAAAGTAGATTCACTTTTTTATTTCCAGTAGAAACAGGTTTTAAAAATTCTTAGGCTTGATATCACAAAATTGGTGATGAACAGGCCTAGGAGGCAGAGTTTTACTATGCTGGTTTGAAGACATGCAGTCACTAAATGTGGCATAACTTTTTCATTTCACCTCCAAATGGGATGATTCAAATTGTGTCTTAAACTAGACTTGAATATATATCTCCCATATAAACAGGTTTTGAAAAGAAGATGATTTGGTATGTCAAATATGCCAATGAACAGTCAAGACCTAGAATTGTCACCATGCAGATTTTTCGTCAAACAGTTAGTATTTCAAGAATAACTTTTTCATCTGATACCTGCTTGAAGTGAGTCAAATTGATTTGGAAACTAGATTCAAAGGGCTATCTTCCCTATGAATTTCAGATAAAAATGTTTCCATTAAACACTTCAAATATAGGCTGTACTAACTCTACTTGAGACCTAGTTTTGATTTTGATCACATTTTTATTTGTGATATGAATTGAGAACGTCAAAATGGATTTCAAAACTAGATTTCAAGATATATGTAAAATAAACCATGATTTCAAAATGATCCTATATGGTTACCCAAAATAGGCTTGGTCTTACTGCATTTTGCCATGTAGTCCTTTCAAATGAATATTGAACAATGATTTGAAGAAATTGTTTGAAACAAATTTATTATGGAAGTCTTATTGCGAATTTATTCCACTTGTTTATTTATTCTATTCTATCCTATTCTATTTTAGAAAACTAATTCATTCTCTCAAGTATAAGAGAATTTCCAGTGCATCCATTTTCGTAACAAGATCATAAGTAAACTCATATCCAAATTTGAAAAGTATACTTTAATGAATGTTTGGACATGAAAATTTATTTGATCATAAAGATTTGATGAGAAAGAAGGTTGAAGAATGGAGTAGTGTTGTAACCTGTTCTTTAACATCATCTTGTCGTTGAAAATGGATTTTGTAGTTATTTTTTTGATTTTATGTTTTTGTTGGGGGGTTTTGTTTTGGAAACCTAATTCTAGGATCTCTATTTCTAGGCCTAAAGAAACATAATTAAAGAAATGAAATGTAACTAATGTTTTTTTGTTTATTTTGGATTTTATCTCTCTATTGACTATGCCGATATTTGCCTCCCCGGCAACGGCGCCAAAATGTTGAGCTAATTTATGTTACTAAATTAACACAATTATTTACTATCAATCCGGGTTTGTTTATTCTTGGAGGCAAATTCACTATGTATGAAGATCTAACAAGTCTTGAAAGATAAATGATTAAAAGCTAAAGAAAATACATCTCATCACTCCAATTCAATTAGCTTAAAAGAGAAAGCATTGAAAGGGTTCTTGAACTCAAGAAGTCCACTTCCACCTCAGTTATTACTTAATGAATTAGAGATGATAACCAGAAACTCAAGATGCATAAATCATACATGAAAAAGGCTCTTAACTTAAGAGACACTTAAAGTTTTCCAACATAACTTATTCATCTTAAGATATAAATCTAAATGGAAACAAACTATTTGCATGTAAACAAAAGAGACTAATTCTAATTCACCATTTCATAGAGAGAATGCCCAACTTGAACACTTGTTTCCCAACTCAATTAGATGATGAATAAACCATTAACAAATGAAATCAATCACTATTCATAACCATGATGCAATCTGAAATAGGACTTTGAAAAACTAAAGCTACCATCAACCAAATTTGCAATGAAATAAAACTAGTTTAACTTGGAAGTGTACTTAGCTTGGAGTGGGGGCCCTCCACCCTTGCCTTGCACACTTATGAAGATGATATCAGAAGCTTTATATCAGCCAAACATCCATGTATTGATTAGCAAAATGAGAGTAACACAAGTCTCCAACTTAAGTCTTCAAACCAAAAATATTACAGCATAAAAGTATCATATGTCCATTGTGTTGAGCCATCAAAGTGTGGCTCTTAAATAAGGAGTTCATGAAACCAACTGATCTAAAATCACTCTAACAAACATATCTACTCTAATCCACCTATCCAAGTCGAATCCACCTTCCTCATCCCAAGAAATATGACTAATATCTTGGAATCCCAAAACAGCCCTATTTAGATGGGATTTCTGGATGACTAGTCATGATTGACTAGCTCCAAAAAGGCATAATAAAGCTCGATCTGTTGGAACCAAGCATAGGTGGCTTGGTCCTAGTTCCCAAGCTTTCCATTCATGCATCCCATTCGTGCTGAAGTGGCCTGCATCCATATCAACCATGAAGTGATTACGGGAATTTCTGAAATTGCCAAAATTGCACTTAAAATCAAACTTTTATAAAAACTTTAGAAATTGACAAATTAAAGTTAAATACCTGATTATACTTCAAATATTCATTAAAATGAGATGGATGAAGTGAAAATGAAGGATAAATGGATAGTTAGATAAGTTTCTCAAAGCAAAAAGAGATCAAAACTGAAGCCCAACAATGCCTACTTGTCCATATCGGGATAGTTGAGATCTAATCCTTGCAAGCCAGTACTCATGAAAGATATAAGAAGCTCTTCACCTTAAACATCCATGTTAACATGACAACAAGTGATGAATCTGAAGCAAATGAGTACATCATAAAGCCTTTATTGAAATTAGGGCTATAGAGAGAGGGGGCTTAGATAATAGCTTTATTGATAAGATAAAAAACCCCCTTCTCTTCTTGATTCCATTTGAATACCACATCCTTTGTTATCATACTCTACAGAGGCTTCACTATTTGGGTGAAATAAAAAATAAACTTATGAAGAAAGATAATGTTACCTAAGAATGACTGCATTGCCTTCTTTCCATTGGGATGTGTTGTGAAATCTAGGGCATTGATATTTGGTGATTTATCTACTCTATATAATTGCTTGTGAATGCTTTTTACTTCATTATATTACAATCTTCTCTTTAGTTAGATTATTTTAGTGTTCTTCATCAAACAATTATCAAAGAATAAACAATAACGAGGCAAGATACACAGAATATACGCTATCAACTAGGGCCAAAACCTCTCCCACTTGAGAGGAAAACCCAAACAAATTCTTCTTCTTTTAGAGACTTCAATTGACAAATACCAAGACCAATACCCTTGACCTATTTTCCACTCTAAGACCAAGCCAAAGGACATCTTATTTCAACTCCTTTCTTCAATGGTCAAACTACTTGCTTCTCCTTCCTTCTCTGCTATCTTCAGATCTCAGCGTCTTAGATTAGAACTACTACTTTTAGTGTCCCTAATTGCAACATGTGTAATGTATGATGTACCTTGTTATCACTTTTCTTGGAGGGGAGACTTCCTTACATATTGTTATGTTCTTATACCAATAGGAGTCATAATTTTTGAATAGCTGAGATTAAACCTGTAATATGTACATACCTTTGCTTTCTGCAAATGTTTTCCATATTCAAAAAATAAAAAAAAAATAAAAAAATGTAAAGAGGGTATGTCCTAAAAGAAAAATCAAAGGACAAAAAGAATAAAGAAGGTCAAAAAAGATAAAAAATAATGAACCCCAAGAAAGAAAAAAAAAACCATGAAAGTGTGCAAGTCCAAATGCCACTACTATTTACTTTTGATGCAGAATAAAAGATTGTGTGTAGCTTGTTACCTTTGCCACAATCCATGGATGGTCAAAATGCTTAAACTTGGCTATTTCATGTTTTCAATTTTATTCTAAGAGATAGAGAATAAAGCCTAACCAAACTGTTTAATCTTGGTAGATAAGTAGATAGGTAGAGTAAATAAAAGGAACTCAACATAATATAAGCCCTTGGATGTAATAAGGTTAGAGTTAGATACATTACTTTTGTAAAAGAAAAGAAAAAGTTTTGATAAAGGGTTTGCCAGTTTAAGTGCACCCTACTAAAAAGAAATAAAAATGGTAGGATGAGTAGATGGGTAAGTAGAAGAATGGTTGCAAAATTGTGATGATTGATTACATAAGATCATATTATTCACCTTCATCATCAAATTTTTGAGTATGGATGAAAATTGAGCATTTACCAAAGTACACAAAGTCAATTGATTAACCTCCCTCATTCATTACATTTTCCACTTAACTAATTACCAAGAAAAGTCTTAAAGTACCTAAAATCTTAAGTTAAAGGGGTTTAGAGCATTTCTCTGACTTTTGGAGGGACCGGACCCTCAGCCCAATAACTTATAGGTCCTAAGTACTAAAATTCCCCTCATAAGCATTCACCCTTTTCAAATTCACTCATATTCCCAAATAAATCCCTTCCCTTATGAAAAACATCAATTTCCTAGGGAAACTCACTTTCCCCTAATAAACCCCTTTCTCTAAGGGTAAAACCTTAGAAAATTGATCATTCCCCCATAAAAACCCATTTTTTCACAAAAACCCACAAATATACACTTAGCCTAAGTTTTTATATTTTTCTATGTGAAAAGCAAAAACAAATTGCAAAGAATTCATTTTACACTTAGCGCTAAAACATTTTCCACTTTCGTTCATATTAATTTTTAACATTATATATATTAAATCCCGATAAAGCAATAAAACCCCTCCTCTATAGTTATATAAAAAAAGCCCTTATATTAATATCTCGCCCCGAAAATTTGAAATATAAACTTTATGAATAAAACCCAACATAGTTAATCAATCCATGGTTAATTACAACTCAAGCCATCCGCCAATCAAATCACCCCCGATTCCCTTAATCTACCATAATACGCGATTAATTAAAACTCGCCGCTTTTAAACCTTCACCAGGCCCCTCCACTAAACTTCGTGTTAAAACTCCACCCCGACCACTGTACAATCATGCCCTATTTGATCCGACGGTTGACACTCATATCGGGCAGCCTCCGAAGGTCAAACTTTACCCGCCCAATATGGGTGGTTTCTCTGTTTACCCCGCTGCTACGTGTCGCCCGATAAATGGCATCGGGCAGCCTCCCCCCAAAACCATTCCAGACCAAAAGCGTGTGATCCAAACCCGCTTACCGCCTTCCGCTAGATGAAAAAAACATCTCATCCCCCACTTAATGCCAAATGTACCTTTCCCTGTGTACCTGCCAAATTAGTTGACTTTACAAATAAAACTAAAAAAATCATTGTTTTTAGTTTTATCGAGAAAAATACTCTCAAACCTCCATGCAAGCACCTGAGTACGTGCAACCATTAACCTACATCCAACTGCTAACTTGTTGAAGCTATTGAACTTCTAGACCACTCTTCAGTCACGTACGCCTCCTGCAAACTGTGCACAGTCACCCATCAACCCGTTCAGAGCCAAAACTAGGTATTTACCCAAAATCATTGAGAAACCCTGTTTAATTCCCAAACCTGTTACTCAATTGCTTTAAGTTATTAAGTAATTAAGTAAAATAATTGCCCAACAATCCTAAACTACTTTGAATTGAACCAATTTGCTCCTAATTTGACTGAAAACCTTTTGCCCCCGTCCTTGAATCCACAAGAACCAAGGATGGCTACTCCAATTGCACTGAATGTCCTACCAATTTCTACTCCCCATCAGGACTTAGACCATCTCCCTTTGGCAGACAAAGACTTTCAAATCAAAGAAACTTCTGTCCAATAATCCCCACTGAAGTTATACTGCAGGTACAAAGACCAGTACTTAAACCATGCAGATAAAATAGGTCTTTGGGAATCAGGTTTGCCCAAGTACCAATTCCCTAGAGTTCATATCTTCCCTGAAATTGTCCACTATTGCCATATGAACTACAGTCCTAGCCAAAGAAAAGTGATGACTCATAACCATACTGTATTATTCACCATCACTGCCGAATCCATCAATGAAATGCTACAGTTGAAACTAGGCCAAAACCTAACCCCCCTTTCTGTTGGAGACCTGCTTAACAGATTCCCTACAATCACCTCCATCAAACTTGCTCAATTATTCGAGACATTCATTAGGGAAGAGAAATACATTCCAAAAGACCCTCCCCCATACATGTGGACCATATTCTCTGAACATGGCCGAGACATCATAGCAATGATACCTAGTGTGTTAGGCCAGACTACAAGTGAGTTTGTTGATGAAATTATTATAGCCTTCATGTCCATTTACACTCCTGGACAACCACTTGCCATCATGTTTGACTATGCCAAGTTTCCTTGCAGATAAAATGCATGATCCATTCATGAGAATGGACAATGAAAGAGTATTCAAGTGCTCATCAGTTTTATATCATCTTTTCCTATACTATCAAGCTGATAAATTCCCATTTCCACTTCAAAAGCTTGATACAGAGGAAACCCTAGATCAGTAGTCTTCTGGACCCCATTAATCCACCAATATGACTCTCCATATACTTATACATATTTCATAGATCTTTTTTTGCACCCAGTGGCAACTATGTTGATAGTAAGTCCTCCCCCCAGAATCAATGCAGATATTAGGAGAGTCCTATAACTGTCCAAACAATACAGAGTGGAAGATTGGTACTTATACCAAAATCACATTGAAATCAGAATATATGGCTATGAGTTAGCACCCTACAAACTACCAAGATACCTCCCCATGAGATTGTTTGCTCTGGAGTACTACAGGCAAATAATTAATTCATATGAGGTACATTTTGTAAAGGCCAAGAAGAAAGCTCAACTCAGAATAAAAGACTAGCTTGGCCCCTTTATATGCAACAGTAGGGAAGTTGGAAAGGAAGCAGAAGAAATCCTTCAAAGGCTCAAATTGAAACAAAGCTTCATATGGAGATATGACCCTTTTGATTTCATCTACAATAGAAGACAAAAGAACAAATTATCTCCCTATATCCACCACAAAATTCCTGAGATAGAACAATATGAAAATCAACTAGAATGGGTGGAGAACACTTTAGTAGACTGAGATAGCACAAAAGTTCCTGTCAATAACGTGTTGATTGATCTAGAAAGAAGACTTGATGAAGATTCCTTTGTATAGGTGCTAGGAGAATCCCAATCCCAAAGGGAAACATAGGGACACAGTGAGCAACAAGCAGAAGAAGGACCTTAAAAGTAAGAAGAATCAGAGCAACCAGACATATCAGAAGAGATGGCTTAGCCAGAACACATCATGAGTACTCTTCCTGTTGTACAGACTCCTCTAAATGAGGAGAAGAATCCTAAAAGAGACAGAGAGGAGGCTACTCCTTCTATTAGACCTATTGCATAGACTTATGTCAAAAGGAAAAGGTTGAATCCTTTTTTAGAACAAGAGTTTACAGAGGAAACAACAGGAACCACACGTACAGAAAGGGCAACGAGCAGGCAAGCCACTCCCTCTGGAGGAACACAAGAACCTTCCACTACACAGGCTCAAATGCTGGAAACACAACAGAGCATGGGAGTATCCTCATTCATGGCTCCAACTGGCCAGGACCAGGACATTAGAGAGAAATACAAAGAGATAAAGACCAGAAATGAAAGATTGAAGGCCCAGAGCTATGCACAATACCTTAAAATGGCTCCCACTAATCAAACAAGGCTAATGTTAGCCTTTGATGTAAAAGAGGGTAAAATGCAAATGACTTTCATGAAGCCAACCACACAATAGCCCAAGTCTATAGTAGATTACTTGAAGATAGATTTTGAGGTACTAGAGAAGGAGATACATCCTATCGACCAAATAGAATTGCACAAACAGACTGGAGAAATGGTCTATTCCACATTGACCATCAAGGCCATTACAACACATCAGCTACAAAATTTGCTGAATAATATATCAGCGCAATTCCAACTAGAGAAGACCTCTTCACAGACGACGGATACTAGGATAAAGTCCTTAGAGCACTTAATCATAGAGTTGGGCCATGATCCCAAGGATGTAAAGGCTGCAGAACAACTAATCAAAAAGAAAATTGATGACATAGCTACCTTGAAAAAGCAACTAAAAATCCCCCAACTGCATCATCCACTAAGAGTTGAAGTATTAGAAACTTGGAAGGAACAGGAGGAGCTTATGGACTTAGTCTTTAAGCTGAATGATCAATTAAAGGAAACAGAGAAAGAGCTAGACAAATTGATTCAATCTAAACAGAGTGAGTTGGCCACCACTCCACAGACTGTCATTCCTACAGTCTCTACAACAGTTCCCTCCACATTGGCTGCTTCCTTAGCACCAACAGTTCCACTAGCTACAACTATGCCAGTCACAGGTACATATACAAGAACAGGTACATATACAAGTGCAGTTACTTCCATAGAAAAGACAGTTGAATTAGTAAAATCCATGGAGGAAATGACCATCCAGGCTACTGAGCTTAAAAAGCTTAGAGAAAAAGTGTCAAGTTTGGAAACTGATTGCAAACTTGCACAAATACAACAGAAAGAAGAAGCTCAGAAGAGTCAAAGAATGGGTGAAAGGATAAAAATCCTTGAAAAGGACTTGACATTGCAACAACCACTAGGAGATATAAAGGAAATGCTCTGGGCCAACATCATTGACTCTGTCAATGATGTTTGGCCATCAATTCAAGTAATTTTTGAGCAGACTGAACTGGTGAAAGTGGCCACTGAAGTAATTCAAAAGACAAGAGAAGAGCTGGGAGACAAGCTTGAAGAGGCCAACCAACTGATAACACTCTTGAATAGCAAGAACAGGTATCAACTGGATGAACTAGGCATAGAAGATAGGACAGGGACCATCATAGAAATCAAGAAGATTCTTACTAAAAGGAACCTTATGCTCAATCTTGAGAAGAAATGCCAAAGTATCCAAGCTGATATTGATAGATTCATGACAAAATTTGGTATTTTGAGGGAAAAAGGCCTTCCCAGTCCTATGGTTATTAATGACAAGCTTATGACTCAAGATGACTACATTGAAAGACTAAACAAGTTGGCCAGCAACCAAGCTAGTACTTCAGGGGTAAAAGCTCTACCCACAGGAAAGGTATTGTATGATAATCTGGAAAATTTGTTTTTCCTAGAGCATGAGGTAAAGCACCTGTTTATCAACAAGCCAAATTTTTCCAAGTACACCGAAGCTGATGAGATATATAGAAATATGCTAAGGATGAAATTACCTGAAGATGAATGGTGGATAAAATTGACAGATATACTATAAAGTTACTGTAGTAAATCCATATGTCAGCCAGGTAAAACAAGTGAAACAGGGTCAAAGTGTATCAGGTAAAGAGTATCCGTAGATTGAAGACATAAAGTGATTCTAGCACACAAATATCAAACAACTAAAAGAGCCAAATTTGAATTACAACAGCCAACACAATCACAATAAAAGGGACAGTGAGAAGGCAGTTTTCCATCTGTCTCTATCTTCATGCTTGAAGATATTTTTGATTTCCTAGAATAATTCTCATACTGTTATGAGATATTTTGTAACATTTTTTGTATAAGTACTTCACATTTCGAAGTAATTAGGGTGGATTAATAGACATTTTTGTAGACATTTTCATATCAAGCTAAGGAGCTATTGTAATCAAGAAAAGATTGGCTTGTTGGGTCATGAAATAAAGCTAAAGACATTTCACAGGATTCTTGTGCACAATGGAAACCAAATAAGTATTATCTCTTCATGTTTATTAATGTTTTCTTGTCATGTTATAAATATTCACATGTTTTCTCTATGAAATCTAAATATTAAACAAGGAATGATATTTCAAAATTAGCTTTAATGCTCTCTATTTTGACTATTTACTTTCTCACTGTTTTATACTAAAATATCTTGGTCTGGGAATTCTTAATTGCTCCCTTACTTCCGTAGTTCCCCCCCGCCTTGGTCCATAGTAAAGGATTCTTAATTTCCCTTTGTTACTGATCTCCTTCTGTTCTTCATCTTGATCCTGGTTTAAGGATTCTTCATTTCCCTTTTCCCTGGTCAGGACTACCTGATCCATTTGAACCTGCAAATTTGCTTTTTACTGTGCTAGCCTACCCTGTGAACTCTTCCTTTAGTAATTGATCTACTCCAGTTAAGCCACTCTTTGATTGACTCCATAGCCCAATGGCCTGAATACTTTCTCTACCCATTTGTTCCCTTAAGTCCACCACCCAATCAAAACCAAAACATCATGAGCACTAAGAACTAGCCTAAAATCCCACCCAAAACAAAGTTAAATTATAAAGAGAGAGCCCTCTCTGGACTTAGGTTGGCTAGAACCCGAGTCTAAAAGATTAGGTTTGTGGTTACCTCAGATTATTCCTTCTTTTTATAACTTCTAGGGAAGACTTCTGAGTGATAACACATACTTCAACTTGATGTATTCAATGAATATTCCCTTAATTTGGCTTCCCAAGTGACCCTACTAGCTTCAACCATTCTAGAACCCTTCTCAGCTTCTTCTGCAACAAATCCTACCTTCCTTCCTCGCATAGGTGTCAAGAGAGAGCCCTAATTTTTTTTTGGAATAGTTTGGATATCTTCCTGTCTTCTTCACTGGTGAGGAGGCTTCCTTCTTGGGCTTTTCGCACTTCTTTCTTATTGCAAAACTTGACTAAAAATCCTTCTCTGGAATTCTACCTTCAAATGAAGTTCGAACTACCCTATTTATAGTCATTGGAGCTTGTAATAAGCTGACTTGAAGAGGGTGAACTGACATGACTCTTTGATGAAGATATTGTTATTCTTCTTGAAGCTGACTTGAAGGATAGGTCTTGTGCTTGTCTTGGAGGGCTTTCATACTTAATTTAATGACTCATACAAAATGTAACATGCCCAAAAAGGGTCCTTCTTACATGACAATGAATCAATTTGACTTTTATGACTAGATGACAAAACTTAGAGGCTCACAATGGGAGCCATTACTAAAACTAAAATTCCTTTCTCATGAAACCCATGAGATAGGAATTACAATAGAAATTTTATTTTTCTTGTTTTCATCAATTACATAAAATCACAATTACACATGTCATTATGAAGACTAAACCTAGTTACACTTTTCAACACTCCCTCTTAACTAAGGAGGTATTCATAATGGTACTTGGTCATTTTTAGTCTAAAGAATTTCTCATAAGAAGAGTCGGATTGTTAACCCATTTGTTTAGCATCATATCAACTAACATTGTCACATAGAAAGGCCTTGACTAACAAATCTATCTCTCCATGAGATGTGATGACAATGCTGACGAGACCAATGATGTATAGACACCCTTATCATTATCTCTCTCGGAACATACCCCACCCGGATTCTCAGGGTGTGTTCCACCAAAACTATTCTTATCTTGGATTACTAGTCCTTAAAGAATATCAGTCCTCTATGATGACTCTTACCTTGGATGACCTAACACACCCTTAAAGAGGATCGGACGCCAAATGTTTACCCAATCCTCCATCCTATCTTCCCAAGTGAAGACAAGAATGGTGTTTTTATCTCTCCCTCTTAATTAGGGATGACATATATATTCCAATAAAGGAATTTACTCATTCCTATGGAAGGAATGTACGTAAGCTCCCTCTTGACTTAGGAAATTTGCTTCCAAGTTTCTGCCAAGTAAGAAACTTTTTTTAGGCTCCCTCTTAATTAGGGACCTACAACAACTTCTCAGGTGAAGAGGATGAGACAACCAGCTGCTTGGAGAAATCCTCTTCACGATGTCATGAACTTATTTTCATTATCTAGGAGTCTTCATGTTTGGGACTTCTTCACAGGGCACATACCATCCATCTCTTTCATTCATGAGTTAGTCATGTCATCATTAGAAAGTGATCCATATGTTCATATCTGCCCTTCCTTCATGCCATGTTGCCTTCTTCATTCCATGTTTCCATAAGTATATTTCATCTTACTACATGGGAATCGATGGTGTAATATATCCATTGATCTTCCCTCGACAGCCCTACATAAGCCCATCCAGATATTTGTTCAAAAATTAGAAATTAACATTTAAATCAAAATTACCTTTGAGATGGTATTTCATCATGACATCTTCTAGATTGCATCAACATCCTACATAGATATCGATACATCTCCCAAAGATATATATATTTTCAAGGGTCTCTTTCTTTTTCCAGACTCCATTATAATCTTCATATATTTCATGGAGATATCCTAGCCAAATATTCCTAGTCTTTGGATGTTGATTGCCTTTTTCCATCGTTGCATATCCCACAATCTCTTCCTTCCTTTCTTCACACATTTCATTCCCAGGAACTTCCAATCAGAGTTCCTCCAATTAAAGTCAACCACCTCATAATTCATCTGAGCACATATTATGTTGATTTCATTTAGTGAATGTGTGACCCATGCATTCCTGCATCCATTCGAGGGATGATATCCTTTTTCTTTTGATCATGCTCTCAAGATAGAGCATTGATCCATGTTACCTACAACCATATGACATGACTCTTCAATATTGAATATAAGCATACATACCTCATTTTCCTTTGGGTCATCCAAACTTCCTATATCAACTCCCTTGATTGAAAAAGCTTTAGTCCATTGCTCTGCATATTTTACATCATCATACCATCATCCCATGGATTCCACAAGTTTGGAATTCTTTATGAAACACTTGCTTCCCCTCATGATCAGTGAACCTTTCATTGAAGATTCCATCATAGAATGTTGAGGATCTAAAGTATTTCCATCAACAAATTTTTCCTTCTGACAGATGTATGATGAACCTTGTACTAGATGACCTTGCCACATATGTTTCCAATGAGATTCCCAAGAGCTATATCCTTGACTTCCATAGCTTTTACCCATCTTTCATGATTCTCTATGATGATGTCTCAAGCTCTTGCTTTCAATGATTTTATGATGCTTTGATGCATCCCATTCTTTTACTTAGTGAATCATGATAGCCATATCTTACAACTGAAGACTTAGGAACTTGAAAATAAATTATGTGAGGAAGACTATATCAGTAATAGAGATCTATTGCTTCCTCTTTCTTGGACTTCCTCTTTTCAGCTTCCTTTACTTCTTTGGTGATATGGGCTTATTTCTTCCTCTTTTGTTATTGTCCTTCTTGGTCTTAAGACAATATAATTTGTAGTGTCCATATTCTTGAAACCCATAGCATTGGATCTTAGCCATGTCCCTTTTATTTTTCTGAGAATCATACTTCCCAAATTTTCCTTTTCTTCTTGTCATTGTAGCATAAGCTTGGTTTTTCTCATCTGATCCCACGTCAGATTTGGCCTTTAGTCTATATTATTCAACCTTGCACAATGACCTAGATCCTGGAATGGAGTAGCTTCTTTCTTCCCATAAATACTTGAAGTAAAGTTACCCCACTCCTCTAGTAGTGAATTTAATACAACTGTAGTCATTTTTCTGTCAGACATGACTTCTCCCAGATCTTATAGTTGATCTCGAATCTCAGATATCCTCATAAAATATGAGGCTATTCCATATTAACTTGACATATTCATCTTGTAGAGTTATTTCCTTAATGAGATGACTTCTCCAGCAATGCTCACAGAATACAACTCTACTAGTTTTTCATAGATTTCATTTGAATTTTTGAGTTTTGATACATATGGAATGAGGGGATCCTTGATAGATTCTATGAGAATCCTTTGAGCCCTAATCTCCCCTTTCATATACTTTTCAAGATCTTGATCATATTCCTTTCTTGATTTAGTGATAGATCCTTTGACATGTTCCATAACCTCATTTTCAATGGGATTCATATTTGTCCTTTTCTTCCATGCAAGACAGTTTGAAGCCCCAACCAATTTGCTTTTTTCCTTGCAAAAAGAAATTTTGACAGATTTAGATGTGGACATAAATATAATTACTTGATAGGATTCTCCTCCTCCTTGCTACTTCCTTGATGTTGATGATGACTTAGAGAATAGAAAACTTCTCCTTGATAAAGATAGTTTTCTTCAATAATGATCCTTGATCTCACAGAGAGGGAGATCCATTTTGATGATGAATTCTTGTTGATGAAGATCAATGATGACTCCTTGATGATGTCTTTAATGGTAAGGACCTTACTTCAACAAGAGAGAGATCACCTCAGAATCTTTATGACAATGCCTTTTGATCTAGCTTCCTTTAGATGAATAATCTTCAAGACACTTCAACTTGATTTGTAGATCTTTTCAACTTGAGTAGATGTAGGGTTTTGGCCTTCTTGTCTTGATGATGATTCCAATACTTCTTTGATCTAGGGTTATGATGCTTCCTTTGTAGGTCTTGACTTCAAGATGATCTTTGCTTTGATTCCTTCCTCAAGATTTGATCCTTAAGTGTCCCTTGATAAGATGCCCTTCCTTTATTTAGTCACCTTAGCTATGATACCATGTTGAGAAATCTAGGGCATTGAGATTTGGTGATTTCTCTACATTAGATAACTCCTTTTGAATGATTTTTACTTCATTATATTAGGATATTCTCTTTAGTTATATTATTTTAATGTTCTTCATCAAACAATTATCAAAGCATAAACAATAACGAGACAAGAGACACAAAATATAGGCTATCAACCAGGGCCAAAACCCTTCCCACTTGAGAGAAAAACTCGAAAAAATTCTTCTTCTTATATAGACTTCAATTGACGAATACCAAGACCAAGACCCTTGGCCTATTTTCCACTCCATGACAAAGCCACAAGACCTCTTAGTTTAAGTCCTTTCTTCAATGGTCAAACTACTTGCTTCTCCTTCCTTCTCTGTTATTTTTCAGATCTCGACTTCTTAGATTAGACCTACTACTTTCGGTAGCCCTAATTGCAACACGTGTAATGTATGATGTACCTTGTTATCACTTTTCTTGGAGGGGAGACTTCGTTACATTCTTTGGATTGATGTATTCAATGAATCTTCCCTTAATTTGGCTTCCCAAGTGTCCCTACTAGCCTCAACCCTTTTATAACTCTTCTGAGCTTCTTCTACAACAAATCCCGCCTTCCTTCCTTGCACAAGTGTCAAGAGTAAACCCTAAAAAAAATTTAAATAATTTGGATATCTTCCCTTCTTCTTCGCTGGTGAGGATGCTTCCTTCATGGGCTTCTCGCACTTCTTTATTATTGCAAACCTTGACCAAAAATCCTTCTCTGAAATTCTACCTTCAAACGAAATCCAAACTCCCCTATTTATAGTCATTGTAGCTAGTAATATGCTGACTTAAAGAGGGTGAACCAACATGACTCTTTGATGAAGATATTATTATTCTTCTTGAAGTCGACTTGAAGGAGATGTAAATTGTGCTTATCTTGGAGGGCTTTCATACTTAATTTAATGAGTCATATAAAATGTAACCTTCCCAAGAAGGGTCCTTCATACATGACAATGACTCAATTTGACTTTTATGATAAGATGACAAAAACTAAAGGCTCACAATGGGAGCCATTACTTAAAAATAAAATTCCTTTCTCATGAAACCCATGAGACATACATTACAATAACAATTTTATTTTTCTTCTTTTCATCAATTACATAAAATCACAATTACACATTTCATTATGAATACCAAACCTATTTACACTTTTCAACAGGATGGAGGATTTGCTTGATAACCTTTACATGTTCTAGGTCAATCATGATACCACTCTTAGCTATTATATGCCCCATAATATTACCCTCAGATACTACAAAAATGCTCTTCTTGGGTTTGAGTGATATCCGATATTTCCTACAAAGCTCAACGATTTGCTTCAGATGATGTAAATGATCTAATCTCCTTTTCAAGAACATTATTACATCATCGAGATAAACTACCACGCTTTGGCTAATGAGCCATATAAAAGAAATATCCATCACCCTTTGGAAAGTAGCTCCAACATTAGTGAGGCCAGAGGGCATGCGTTGAAAGGCAAACATACCCCACTTATAGTCCATTGCATCATAGGCTTGAAGCCATTATATCAAAGCTCATCATGTTACTTGCAGGTATTGAATCTGGATGAGGAGGATCTTTATTCCCAACCACTTGAGATAAAACCAATTGTAAATATGTTTCTATATATACTTAGTATATATCTTGATATATATGTTGGTATATATGCCAATATATAAAAACATATATTTATGTTGGGGTGTGTGTGTATAATGTTACTAGTATATATACCAATATATAATTAGTGTATATACCACATATATACTACTATATATGCTACCAAATATATATATATATATATATATATATATATAGATATATATATATATATATATATATATATATATATATATATATATATATATATATATATATATATATCGAGAGAGAGAGAGAGAGAGAGAGAGAGAGAGAGAGAGAGAGAGAGAGAGCAATTTGTTATATAAACTACCTATATATATATATCAATATATATGTCGGTATATATGCTAGTATATTACTGACTATATAAGTAAGTTGTTGGCACACTAATAGATATATGAACATTATATGCTTTCATATATATACTAATGTTGGTGTATACACTGATGTATATGCTAGAATATATGTCAGTATATAGACTGACATTTATATGTTGATATATATGCTAGTATATATACTGACCATATATGCCAATATATTTATAGACATATATATTGACTTATATACCAACACATCACTGACATATATGTCAATATATATACCAACATATCACTAACATATATGCCAATATATATACCAACATCAATATATATATATCAATATACTACAGAGAGAGAGAGAGTGCGGGAAGGGGAGGGAGAGAGAGACATAGAGAAGGGTGGGGTGGAGAGATATATGTATATATATAGATATATATATCCCCCCTCCCTTCTTTATGTTTGTTTCTTCCTCTCTTTCCCTTTGCCACTCTTTCTTTATAGTATGTTGATATATATAAAATGATGTTGGTATATATACCTACATATATATCTATATACATATTCACATATACAACATTGTATATTCCATATGAGGAATATACGTATACTGTTAACATTCATCATGTCACTTGCGAGAATTGAATTTGGGTGGGGAGGGTTCCATTCCTTCCAACCACCTAAGATAACCCCAATTTACAGTCATTATATCTATTATACAACTAATATTTATACCAATATATAATTAGTATATATACCACTATATATACTAGTATATGTACCAACATAATATGTTGATATATATACCAGCCTAGATCCATCTTCACTACGGATCTACTAAGTGCCAAGAGGGATAAAATATCTTGCAATGCAAAACTCTTTTGGAGTGAAAAGAGATTTCGTTCCTCTCAGTGCTTGGTAGATTCGGAGTTAAGATAGATCTAAACTAGTATTATATGAATTTCACATCTCTATATATAAAATTATTCTCATTTTTCATTTTATTAAAACCTTGATTTAATCTCTATGGAATATCCATAGTAGTAGTAAGGCTAGAGGGGTTAGATATATCTCAAAAGTAAAACCCTTTTTGTTTTAGATTTAATTTTAAAATGCCACAAAATTAAGTTAAAATAAAATATTTATAAAATATTTTGATTGTGAAATGAGTTATTGTTTTTGGGCATGTGATATTGGTAAGCCATGGTATTAGCCCATGGTATTGTAACAAAGCCTATTTACAAGTTAATAATATCAATGGTAAAGTGCAAGTGAATATCCATTGTTAAGAATCTTGTTATATTGTAAACATTAAGTTTATGATGTGTTTATTAGTTAACTTTAAATATGGTTACAAAATCATTATTAGTCCCCGCCAAGGAAGGACTCAAGCAATGGATTTTCCCATGAACCATTATTATTTTAGCATTGACCAATGCAACTTATAATGTTGAACCTTGAAAAATACATATTTATTTTCAATATTGTTAAAAAATTATTTTTCAAAAATTTGATTAGACCATAACTTGAAGGCCTTATTGTAGCCTTTGAATAATATAATGCCATGTGATGACTACATCACATATTTTATGCCATAATTTATGGATATGGTTCCAATATTCATGGGTGATTTTTAATATTTTTGTAGTGATTTTTAATCCAAAATAAAATCCTTGAAAATAACTCATATTCATGTAAATAACATATTACCCTGGGTTACTTCCCACCATAATTTAAGCAAGTCTTTACATAAAAATAGATAGAAATAACATGTAAATAAATATAAATTCAACATATTGAGCCAAAATTTTAAAAATGTTGACATACTATCTTTCTTACATTATGCCTAACACCTACACATCTCCCCTATAATAAGTTGTAGAGCACCTCTAGACACAAGAAGTCTACACATAATAAATATACAGTGTAGAGAGAGAGAGAGAGAGAGAGAGAGAGAGAGAGAGAGAGAGCATATACATGTTGGTATCTATGCTATTATATATATATATATATATATATTTACTAACATATATATTGACATATGTACTAACATACATACCAACATGAGTGTATATATATCGACATACTAGAGAGAGAGGGGAATGGGAGGGTTGGGAGGGAGAGAGATACATATGAATGTATATGTATACTGATATATATACTCCTATGTATGATAGTAGTATATATATCGAATATACCACATAACAACATATATATATACCTCTCTTTCTTCCCCGCCCCTCCCCCTCTCTCCTCCCCCTCTCTCTATAGTATGTCGATATATATGCACTAATGTTGGTATATATATACTTACATATATGCCAAAATACATGTTGGTATATATGCTAGCATATATAAGCTGATATATTTATGCTAGCATATATATATATATATATATATATATATATATATACTAGCATATATGCCAATATATATACCAACATATATGTCAATATATATACCGACATCAATATATAAATATATTGACAAACTATGTTTCTATATAGATTGACACATACATATATATTTATATATATTAGGATGCTTCTATATATATGAGCACACACACACAAACACAAGCATATATATTAACATATAAATTGGTATATATACTGGTATATATATGCCGACATATATACCAATGTATATGTCAATACATATTCAACACATATATGCCATCATATATACTGACATATATGTCAATATATGGACAAACATCAATATATAGATTGACATGATATGTTGGTATATATATATATATATATACACACCAATTAATTATGATGCTCATATGGTATGGACATATTTATACTATAAAAAATATATCTTTCTAGTTCTAAGAAAATGCCAGTAGTTGACTAAGGCACAAAGTAGCTATAGAAACTATGACACCATGAGTGGGGAATAGTGAAGGGGGCAAGAAGGAGGTCAAGTGTTCCTAAGGATGCCTATCCACCTTTGCTAAATAATTTTGTTGCCCTAATAAAAATGTGAGAATTTCCCTCCACTTCCCTTGTTGACTACACCCAATTATTGAATGTAGCAAGTGAAAGGACTCTCTTCTACAATTGTGAGGGAATGATCTGAGTGCTTTGAGGAGGACTAAGTGGGTCAAATCACCCATATAGAAACTTCTTGCCATGGAAGAGTGTTCCCAAGAAATTGTTCCCATGAAATTTAAAGGTGATTGCATGGATGGGGGGATAATCATTCAAATAGGGAGAGAGGTGTGCATGAGGAGGAGAAAGAAGTAATTTGTGCATGAAAATTGGAGCATGAGCAAGCCTGGAAAATCCCTGTGAATCCTAAGCTCGAAAACTTGGTTGCAATTTGGTGCGAAGATGGGTGTGCGTAATAAGCATGAGGGAGGGGAATTGTAGAGGCACTGTATAGTAATGAAGGGGCACATTTTGGTGTTGAGAAAGCTAGTAGTGGGTTCTTGAAGGTCATAGTGAAGAGGGATTCCTTGTTGAATTTATATCTATGAGAGAGTTTGTCTTTTGACCATTAGATTTTTAAGTCTATAAATTTCCCCTAGTGATGTCATGGTCTAGCTAGGGGTTGGCTAGTTATAGAAAGTACCAATGTAATTGAGTCTATAGTTGGGTGGAAAAGTTCTCAACTTCAATGAATTTATTGAGCAACTTCAAATTTCAGATAAGTATTATCACTGTGCTTGAAAATTTGTTTACACAATAACTTATCTTATTTTATAAGATATATTTAGATTTGAATGTGATAGGTACATAGTTATAGTGAAATATATATAAATAAAACTGTATATGCACAATTGTAATAATATCTCTACTTTCTACCTTAAGAATTAAAATGAGTTCCCAATGTATGATTTTATAATGAATTATCTTCATGATGTGATCATCCTTAGGGATATAAGATACAACATTCAAATAACCTTTGCATAAAATACATGCTAGTGCTAGATGTATGACTAGTAACCTTATTAAATGTGTCTTTTCTTTTTCGGTGTAGTTAAAAAACATGAATTTACAACCTTGTTAAATGTGACTTTTCTTTTTTGGTGTAGTCTGTAATTCAATTATGTTGTGTGGCATGTAAAAAAATCTACAAAGATTGTTGTCTAGACTGAGAGAGTTGCGTTGATAATGAAGCTCTGCAAATCACTAATAGAAAATGAAAAAGATCATTAGAAGGAATAAAAAATGTATCATTACAAGGAAATATAAATGTAAATTGAATGACCAGATGATTATTCCAAGATCGCTTTCAACAAGGAGGAGAAAAACCAAAACATATACTACAATGCAATGTCCAGTCCATTATGAATGGATATCTTGACTCATTTACATCATTATCCTCCTTCTATTGTTCCAGGCTCCTGCGCTACCTTTTGTCATTCTAGGCTTCTACTCTACCTTCTGCCAATGCCTTGCATCACTTTAAACTAAATTATTTGTTTTTAAATAGGCTCTGGGGAAGTAAACTACAAGGGTTTTTTAATGGCTTTGTGTATTGAAGTGATAATTTAGTTTGGAATATTTTTTTTGGTTAGCAATTTTGTAATTTTTGGATTGTAAAATATTAAAATTTTAGTGTTTCAATCACGATTTTAATACTAAAAATAGATTCAACATCATTAAAAACATTTAGGCACATCAAATTCCAAACCATAATCTATTTTTTTAAAAATTCAGACCATATTTAATTAAAAAATCTACCAAAAAAACCAACCTTCTCTTGGAAATTGTCTACTGTTTAAACTATGTGATTTGAAATTCTCAAACACCATCCCACAAAATTTATGATTTAGACTATCTTGCTAACTTAGTGATCCCTCGATAAGACCTGTTTTGCTTACACTACTCGATAAGAATAAAGTTCTTGTTAGCTTATTACATTTTAATTCAATGATTTAAGTTTTAATATCTTAAAATTTTATAATTTTAAAAATAATTTAAGTAATTTATTTTTATAATTTTATAAATCAATTTTAAATAAAAAGTAAAAAATAAAGTTACATATTTTTTTAGCATGTAAGTTTTTACAATTAATAATATATTAATGGTAAAAGATTCTTTTAGAACATTGTGTAATGTTGATGAGGTGTTTGATGTTTCGGGTTAAAACTTCACCCATTTTCAAGGACATCGAGCTCATTCCATCAAGAATAAATAAGGAAATGAATGATCATTAAGAGATGTGAAGAAATGAGAATGTTGATGATTTAATAATAATTATTAATTGTGGAAAGTTAGAGTTAAAATAGGATGAATAAAAAATAATTAAATAAATTAGTTAGAGAATAAAATTAATTAAAAAAAAGGAAAGAGTTAACTAGTCATATTGGAACAAGGGATTAAAAACAATAAAATAAATTTTAGTCAATGATAATAATAAAGTGAAATAATTTAATGGAATTGATACTAGTAATAAATTATAGAATTAAGACTAAATTATTGGTTTTTACTTTGAACAAAAAGTTCTAACCAAAAATAAAATATTTGTCAATATGAAATTAATACAAAGAAGAGATAAAGGTTAAATTCTTAATACTAAACCCTAATGGGAGTGACAACTGACAAAATGGAGGCACAAAATGGGGGTGTTAGGTGGTTGTGGTGGGAGGTAATCTTTCAGTTGCACAAGGTGTCTTACTCTTTAGGCCACACCACGCTAACTGACATCAGTTTGTTACATGGGGTTTCAATCTCTAGACGCAGAGTATGAAGTCGGTGCTGGAGGAGGTTCTGAAGGGAGATACTTGAGAACTTGGTCAATGGTGGAAGGAGGTGATTCATGACTTGTTGTGACATTCCAAGTTTGGTGCGACATTTGTGACTGAGGTCTTTTGCAATGCAGCTTAGGGGTTGTCCAACTACATAATTATGCAGGTAAATTTTTATAATGTTGTTCATGTGGTTCCTTTGATTTGGAGTATGACGGTAGTGAATTCCTCAATTTGTCATTATTAATATAACATTATAAAAAAATATAATAATATAATATATTTTCTTCAATTTGTCATTAATATACTAAATTAATAAAATAAATTATGAAATTTAGAATGAAAATTAAAGAGATAAGGTTATATTCTTAATATTAATTTTAATTAATTATTAAAAATAATAAATTAAAAGATTGGTCAACTTGAAATTAAAACCAAAAAAGGGAATAAGGGATCATTATTAATACGAAGATATAATTAATAAAATATTAAATTAAATTAAATTATATTAGGTTAGATAAATTAAGAGGTATGATTATTTAGATTAGCTATTAAGTAGATTAGAGAAGCATTAAAGTAGAAATAACTTAGAATTTAATTTAGAATAAAAATATTGATTAAAGAAAAAGTCGTGGGGTAAGCTATAAGGTTGGATTGAAATAGGAGGAAGAACAAGGAAAACATGAGAGGAATAAGTGAATGGAGAAGGGTGAGGGTGAGGGTGAGGGTGAGGGTTCTATTAAGGGAGTTATGTTTAGAAACCAAAAAATGATGAATTGTAATTTTTAAAGTTTTTTTTAATCAACTATAATTTATCAAAATAAATTTCATTACTTTATTTTATTTTTCTTTAAAATAATATGAATTAAATTCATATCATTTTTTTACAAAGTTATATTCATTATAAGTTTAAACATTATAAAAATACACTTATAATGAGCTTAAACATTATTCATGTGGAGAAAATAACCCCAGTTTTCTTAACCACCTAAACCATATCCAATTAATATCTAAAAAAATATAACATTTATTTTATTTATATTTTAAATTAATATATTCCATAATGGGAAACTAGTGATTCTCAACCAAATAAGCTATACTATTTTAGAGTTAATTTAATATATTTCATTAATGTCGAAGCATTGATGAAAAACTAATGATCTTTAACTAAATAACTACAATATTCTTTAATAAAAACTAAATTGATGTCAAACATCATATTTTCATTCGATTCTTTATAAAACCACCTAGATCTATCTTAACTCCGGATCTACCACGAGCTCAGAGGGATCAAATCTCTTTCTTGAAGTGCAAACCTCTTTTAGAGTAAAAATATAATTGATCCCTCTCGGAACTTGGTAGACCCAACGTTAAGATGGATCTATGAAGGTTTAATTATTAGCCTTTAGATATCACCACATTAGAATATAATACCATCCGAAAAAAACATGGGTTAAGAATACCATGGGAAGAAACCATACATCGAAGAAATTTATGTCTTTTATTTTATTTTAGAATTAAATTAATTTTGTTTTGTTTTGACTAAGTTAAAATGTCAAATATTGCAACATCTCTACCATAGTTTACAAACTTATGGTAGTACATACAACTATAAATGGCAACAAAAACAAAAATTTACAAGGGGCTAGACCTCATAATCTGACACATAAATAAACAAGTGCTATATAGTAACTAGTCCCTCCTGCTTAGTTTAAATAGAGCTAAATTAGATGGAAAGTGTTGCACACATTAATAATAAATAATTAGATGTTCAAACATGATCAATAACAAAAATAAACATGTTGTGAGGGCACATGCCAATCGATAGTTAAATCTTAGTTGAAGGTCGTCAAACAAGAAAAATATGCAAGTTAATGTGTCCCAACAAATATACACCTAATAAAAAATAGAATGTCAAATGACTATTAGAAGAAAAATATACTAGCTGTGAAGGATTAATAAGATGTCTATATTTACTTAAGAACATGGATATCCAAGACAATAATTAAATCTACCGTTACAGACATTGCCATCCATGCTAACATGGATTAGGTTTAATGTTTAAAAATATATTTATTATATCAATTTTTTAAAAATAGCAAACAAATATTATTTAAATCTAAATCTAAATATAAATATAATTGTTTTATATTTAAAATGTTAATTTTAAAAAAATAGCAAACAAATATTATTTAAATCTAAAATAAATCTAAAATATAAATATAATTGTTTTATATTTAAAAATATATTTAAAATGTTAATTTCAGAAAACACCAATTTTTTTTTTTGTAATAGCTAAAATTAATAACATGTTTCAATCGTATCTAATTTAATAATATGGTAATAGCGACTTGTTATATGTTTGGATCATGTCTAATTTAATTTGATATTTGTGGAGACTTGTTATTTGTTTGGAGCCAGCCGCATTAAATAAGACGTCATCTCATCTGGATCTAGTCTCATTTAATTTGGTATTTGTGGAAATTTTCATAGTTTGAATACACTCCTATGAAATGTGCCGTATTCTTAGATTCAATTCACATTTCATGTTTTTCACGGGGAACTTTGCTAGATGAACTGTTTGACTAGGGGATTGTTAACTTTTTTTTTTTTTTGGGGTTACTTTCAAGGTTTCATTAACATGTCATAAAAAAAATTGTCCATGTAAATTTCTGACTTGAAGCGATGAAATATATATTTTGTTGGATTGTAATTCCTATTTATTGTGATGCAATATTTAATTTTGTTGGTGAAAATGGGTAGTTGTTAATTTTTTGCTTTTCTTAAGAAAAATATATCGTTTTTAGAAGTTTTTTAGCTTTTGACAAAGCCAAAGCGATTTTTCTGTTTAGAATTTCATTTTACAATAAAAATAAAACTTGTTAGAAATTTTATTAGTTTTTTATTACTTATTTTTTGAAAAATTTTTATTCACATTTGATATGTCAACTTAGTAATTGTTTGACTATGTGTTCTTTAAAAATCAAGGAATTCATAACATGTCATGTTTTTGAGCACTAGTGTATTTTTTGTTAACTTGACGTTTTTGAAAAAACATGTGTTGTAGCAATCTAGACAGACTCTACTTTGATATCATGATATTTACGAAACCAACTGTTGCACATAATAATTACTATAATTTCTCGAATTGAATCAATATGAAAACACTGTAGATTTTGAAGATTTTTAGCTGAATGTCAAATTTCTCAACATATTAATTATAAATTATAAATCTAAAAACTACCCATTAGAGAAGACAGACAAATGTAATGAACCATAAATTTTTCATATTTTTTATAGTGTATTTTGGAAGATACAAATTTTTTATTTCACTGAATCATAATGACCTTCAGAGTTTTTTTGCACACAATTTTTTAGAAAATTAATTAAAATTAGAAATTTTTTATGAAATTCCATAAAATTTATATCTACTGAAAGTAGATTCAATTATACAAATTTTGGTTTTTGTTTTGACAGTAAATTCACCAAATTTAATGGAGTTTCAGCATTTAAAAGTTAGGAAAATGTGACCAGAGCCGAGCTATTGCAGAGTTGCAGGTTAAAATAGTTTGGCTGAATTAAAATTACATTCGCCTGAACTTGTGTTTGTCATCGATCTCTGTTAAAATAAATGAAAAAATAATTCGGCTGAATTAAGTTAAAAGTTCGGTCGAATTATTTTTAAAAGTTTAGCTGAAAATGTGTCGATATTTTCCGTCGGTTACAAAAATGAAATGGTGTGACCCTTTGAAAAAAAGTTTCACTTGAAATGATATAAATAAATGGAGTCAAAACTTCATTTTTCCACACTTTCCTCATTTGGAGTGAACTTTTAAGGTGAATCTTCTGAGTTGATTTTTTTGGAGTTAATTTTGAATATGTTTTTGGGCTGAATATTTTGGAGGAAATTTTTTGGACTTAATTTTTAAAGTCAATCTTTTGATCTAAAGTTTTTAAGTGAGATTTTTAACTTAATTTTTAAAGTAAGTCTTTTGGACTGAATTTTTTAAGTAATATTTTTTAACTTAATTTTTAATTAAGTCTTTTGGGCTGAATTTTTTAAGTGAGATTTTTTAGCGTAATTTTTAAAGTAAGTTTTAAATTGAGATTTTTTAGCGTAATTTTTACAGTAAGTTTTTTCGGCTTAATTTTAAAAATAAGTCTTTTAGGCTAAATTTTTAAAGTGAGTTATTTTGCGCTGTATTTTTAAAATGGCTTTTTTTAAAGTATTTTTTTTTGGCTAAATTTTTAAAGTGAGTTTTTTTGAAAGTAATTCTTTTGTGCTGAATTTTTAAAGTGAGCTTTTTGGTCTAAATTTTGAAAGTAAGTTTTTTTGTGGGATTTTTTTAAAATTGACTTTTTTTGGTTGGATTTTCAAAAGCTACATGGATTGAATTATCATGGGAAATCAAAGAAATTGCAAAAGAAAATATGATTGAACAAGAAACATTGAAGCTCACAGAGAATATGGGAAAAACTATTACAAAAAAAAAGGAAGATCGCACAAATATTGAAAGGGAAAATCCATCTCAACTAGAAGTTGAATCAGGTATGTAAATGTAAATATTATAAACGATATTTAAAATTTAACTAGTGTATTGTGAAATTTAATTTTTATTTGATGAAATAATTTGAAAAATATTTTGGAATGTAAACAGAGATAGATATTCCTCATAACATTGATGATGATATTGAAAATGTTGAAAGACAAAGTGAAAAAGATAAGGAACCAATGATTGATGATGTTGTTGAAGTTGTCAAAAGAGATTCAAATGAAGAAGTTGAATCACCATCAAATATATATATATATATATATATATATATATATATATATATATATGTCATGTGATTATTGAAATTATACATATTTATTAATTTCAATTTCATTCAAACTATATATTTTAATTTTATTATTTAATGAATATTTATATCTATTTACATTTAATTTTCATATGTACAGATAAAATCAATATCGATGATGAGATGTTAGAAAATGTTGACACTAACATATATGGAGATAAAAAAGTTGATCATATTATACGATATCATGTTAAGGTCATTATTGAGAAGTTCTTTAAAGATGAAAGTGTGACATTTCAAGCTCAAATTTTGAAAGGTCTCTTAACATCAAAGAAATTAAAAGATGCTACAACTCTATTGGGTATTCGAAAATCAACGAAAGACAAAAAGGTGAAGGAAAACTTGATTCATAATATAAATAGTGCTCTACAAAAAATTGGAAGATCTAGAAGGATAAACGATGTAGATGCATGTAGAGAAATAAAAATGGCAGTGGTTTCATCAAGTAATAAAGAAAATCGTTTGGTAAAATATATGGAAAAAGGGACCTCACGAAAAACATTGCACAAACATAAGAAATTTCGATTACAAATAGATGTAAATGATGAGCTCGCTTGTTGGACATTTATTTGTAGGTAATCATACAAAGATAGACTTGGAGAATATGTTAAAAAAATAATATATGGATATTGGATGAAAAATTCATGTGTTTCACCAAAAGCAAGGGATGCGATGTGGCGAAGAATAACAGAAAATTAGTATGAAGAACATGAAAAACATATCTTAGACACCACTTAGATAGAGTTGTTCAATAATTTCATAGAAGAGAATCGTGGAATTAATGTCTCAATCAAGACTTTTATGTAACAAAAACCATGGTATGTTAAACCTATCATTGTACACGACAATTTTTGTTGTCGTTATCATGTGGAATTTCAATTATATTATGACACTTTCCTTGATTTTGGTAAAACATTTTGGAAAAAATCATTTCCTCCCATTATCCATGGTTTCATATCCGAAATTCTATGTGAAAGAGAAAGTCATGAATTATTTTACCAAAAGCAATGTGTTGGTGGTAAAAAATGTGATCATTATGTAAATTTGACTTTATTTCACAACAAATATTCTATTGATATAAATGATAAATCATTTATAACCTTAGAATTGAATTTCCCTTTAACTAAGGTCTAAAAAACCCCTTTTTAATCCTTATAAGTAATAATATATTTACCTAATGACATAGTTAACTTTAATATTTTATTTGACCATTAGGTTTAAAGGATAAATTATGATATACCAATAATATTAGTTATACTATTATTAATAAACATGGACTTTAACAACCCTAAATTATGGTATTTACATTATAAGTAATAATATATTTACCTAATGACAAAGTTAACTTTAATATTTTATTGGAATAAATAAATATTGAATAAATATTGTTTATTAATGAATATAAATTATTTGACCATTAGGTTTAAAGGGTAAATTATGATATTAGTTATACTATTATTAATAAACATGGACCTTAACAACCCTAAATTATGGAACTAAATTCTAGGAATAATAATGATTTAACAAGAATACTATTTGTTTGGAATTATAAATTAGTAAGTAAATATAGATTATTTAATAAACATATATTATTGTATATAACGTATTATTTTAATTTCGAATGGACCATCATATTAAATAATAAATAAAAATGATATATTTTAAGAACAAAATAGAGAAGATCTAACTTACCAATGGACCATTAAATAATTATTACGCAATTTCCTAATGTAACTAAATTCTGAGAAATATAGTGATTTATTACCTTTTACTTGTATTTAAATAATATTGGGATAATAATAAATATAGATTATTTAGTAAATATGAGATATAATTTATTAATGACCATTATAATTAAAATATTAGATATGGATATTATATTATGAATTCTCTTAATATTTGAGCTAATAATAATATTATATCTATTTGTTTTTAAATTAACAATTGATATTTACCTGTTTTAGCTATTTCTAAGAATGTTTGACCAGGATCTTTAGGTCAAAATTAGCCGTTGGCATTATAGCCGTTGGAGTCTCTGCACACTCTATTTAATCAAGCTAAGCCGGATTGGTTCTTCAACTTGTCCTGACGATGAACCACACTGGTTGGTTCGAAACGCGTCGACAAAAGATTGGTTATGTGATTTTGCCGAAGATTTTCTAAACAATGTTATGGATCACAGAAGTCTAAATTCCTTGATAAATCATTGTCTAACTTAAAAGTGAAATGGAAGAGATATGAATATATCCATACATTGATTAGTTCAAATAATAGTACAAGTGCTAAAATGATTGAATTACAAGAAGAAGAAATTCTTGTGATAGAGTTTTTGAAGAAATTTAAGACAAAAATTTATAAGTACACCAAGCATTCGCATGGAGCTCGATGGCAGGACCTATAATTCAAAAAATCTCATGAAGTGTTTCCACCGGGGACCATTTTGTTAATAGTTAATTTTGCAGAGAATTACACATTTGTTGCAGAAAATGAAATACAGAGTGAATATTATCATTCTGGCCAAGTCTCTATGCTTGTCCATATTCTATATAGACATGCAGAACAAAATGTTGATGATATAGAAAGCACTAGTAAGAATCAACATGTTATTAAAGAATATCACTTTTATATCAGTGATGATCGTAGACATGATATACATTTTGTACAACATTAATTTGATAAGATTTATGACTTATTAAAAGGTCGTGGAATAAAATTCAACGACCATTGGATATGGTCATATGGATATGCAGGTCAATTCAAATCTTCAGGATCATTCTTTTGGTTGAAGAAAACCCACATTAAACATCGTTGGAATTTTTTTGAGATTGGTCATGGAAAAGGAGAACATGATGGTGCAGGGGCATGTATAAAATGAACACTTCGAAGATATCAAATGGACCACTCTACAAACAAACTTGTCATAGCTGTACAAGTTGTTCAATGGTCTGATGCTGCACTAAGCCATGAGAATACCATCAA
The DNA here is from genome assembly GCA_031772625.1 of Pinus tabuliformis. NCBI lineage: Eukaryota > Viridiplantae > Streptophyta > Pinopsida > Pinales > Pinaceae > Pinus > Pinus tabuliformis. Next base: position 446,287,538 of record CM062813.1, on the reverse strand, counting down.
TGGAGGTACAAAGGTATGTACATATATACAAATTAACTTGTATATAGTTTTAATATATGATCATTTTTATTAATTTTCTAATTTTAAACATTTATAAATTATATAGTTTAAATAGTATGAAAATGATTATCTTCAACATATATAAATTGTATTTTAAATAACATATTTAAATTCTTGTTTGAATTTACTATATTTTTTTGCAATATTGAAGTCGAAGATGTAGATAGATCGACTACATATGAAGTTGAAACAATAAAACGGACTCGAAAATTGCATTCAATTAAAACAAAGGATTACTTAAATGTGTTTGCATTTGATAAAAGAAAATGTTTTTGTTTTTGTCATGTTTGCATAGAGGACATACAATCCAATGATTTTTGTGAAAATAATATGTATCTAAAACCTTGGCAACATACAAAACTAAATACAAAGGGGAAAATGTCAATTGCAAGCTTTGAAGAGATGGAACCAGAGGAGACTATAGTATCATCTGAAGGTGATCGAGTTTCTAATCTTGTTAGAGAAGGTAACATTTCAATTGATTTCAATATATGTGTGTGTGTGTGTGTATGTTATGTTTTTAAAATCAATGTATATAAGTATCTAGATAATAGTTAAAATATAAAGCTCTAGAAATAGATAATAAAATCAAGTCCAGATTCATAAATTTAATTTCATGTAAAATATGATCTGAATTTACACTTGTTTTATTGTGTAGGAGATGTTTTTGTTGTAGTTGCACCCACTAACAATATAGAAAATGTCAAGTATTATTTGATGTGGTGCACTGAACGAAATATGAAGTTATTGGAAGACTACGATGATAACAATTTTATATATGAAAGATGGTCTATTGTACTAAGAGGCTTTTTTTCCAAGAAACTCACCAAATTAAGAGTAATGTTTACTTTCAAGACTATCAACCCAATGTCATAAGTTGTCAATATAGTCACTTGGTGTGTGCAGTGTGCATAAAGTTGATAGAAGTTCAATAAAAAAAACAATTGAAAGTTAAAAAATGGAGAATGTCAAAAGTTGACCATGAACAGATCATTGAAGATGACATTCCATTAGATTTTTTTTAATTGAACTGCCCAACAATTTCTTCTACTTGGATTCATCTTTGAGAACTTAGAGTTCAAGTATATTGTTAGCATTTATTTCGTGGACTCTTAAGTTGTACATTCTTAAGAATGTGATGATGTGAAAGTGATATTCATTGGGTCTTTTACTGAGTTACAAATTTATATTTATACTGCTTGTTATGTAGACCCATATTGGGGATTTACTGTTTTGTTGATTTGTGATGTACACTGCATTGTTACTGCTCTATTAATTTGTGATCATGGTTGGTTGAGCCGAGCATTGTTACTTCTCTGTTAATTTGTGATTGTGGTTGGTTGAGTCATTTACTAACATTATAGGAATGATTGAATGCAAAATGTACCAACTAAATGAAAATTTACTTTCATTTCTACATATTCATGAACTTAAATTATATGTAAAACCTTTAAAAGACTCAAACCATGCACATGCATCATCCAAATTGTGGGCCATGTTTTATAATGAAATTTTATCTAACTTATGTTTGTGCATTCAAACAAATTTATAAATTAAAAGTTAACTATCAACCAACATCCATAGTAGCCTTTCTATACATGAATGCAAAATGTACATACCATATTTTATAATGAAATTTTAAGTTATCATTGTTTTAGACATCTACACTGAATTATAAGATTCATTCAAATGCAAAATGTAGACCACATTTTGTAATTTGTAATTTGAATAGATTCATTTTAAATAACTTGACAAAACAACTTTAAACAAAACCTATGAATCATCTACTAACATTATAAGAATGATTGAATGCAAAATGTACCAACTAAATGCAAATATATAAAACATTTAAAAGAATCAAACCATGCATGCATCATGCAAATTGTGGGCCATGTTTTATAATGCAATTTTGTGTAACTTATGTAAATGTGCATTCAAACAACTTTATATTAAAAGTTAACTATCAACCGGCATCCATAGTAGCGTTTCTATACATGAATGCAAAATGTGCATGTACCATATTTTATAATGCAATTTTAAGTTATCATTGTTTTAGACATCTACATCGAATTATACTTAATTCATTTGAATGCAAAATGTAGACCACATTTTGTAATTTGCAATTTTAATAGATTCATTTTAAATAAGTCAAGACAAAACAACTTAAACAAACCTACGAATCATCTACTAACATTATAGGAATGATTAAATGCAAAATGTACCAACTAAATGCAAATATGTAAAACATTTAAAAGCATCAAACTATGCATGCATCATGCAAATTGTGGGCCATGTTTAATAATGTAATTTTATCTAACTTATGTAAATGTGCATCCAAAAACTTTATATTAAAGATTAACTATCAACCGACATCCATAGTAGCCCTTCTATACATGAATGCAAAATGTACATGTACCATATTTTATAATGCAATTTTAAGTTATCATTGTTTTATACATCTACATCGAATTATACTTGATTCATTCAAATGCAAAATGTAGGCAACATTTTGTAATTTGCAATTTTAATAGATTCATTTTAAATAAGTCAAGACAAAACAACTTTAAACAAAACCTAAGAATCATCTACTAACATTATAGGTATAGGAATGATTGAATGAAAAATGTACCAACTAAATGCAAATTTACTTTCATTGCACTACATATTCATGAACTTAAATATGTAAAACCAAGTTTTCAGCATCAAACCATACATCATGCAAATTGTACCATGAAAAATGTACATAAACTCCAAAATTAGCATGTATTAAATCATAATAAAGAGTTCAAGATTTAAAATATGTCCAAAATTTTAAAATATATAATAAAAAATTGTCAAATAATAAGATGCATCAATTCATAATAAAGAGTTTTACTTTAAATATGTCCAAAATTTATATCATGATAAAAGTAAATATAACATTAAAAAACTGTCAAATAAAAAGTTTCATCAATTTAAAGAATCTCGTTCAAATATATGATCTATCAACCTCCTCATGCTCTCCTTTGAATTATGGGTGCCTTGAACAACATGTGTAATTGCATATATACATAAGATTATGTACTTTAAAATTAAATTTTAATGTTTTAAAATTAAATGAGAATGTAAGATCATCAAAACAAAATTATAAAAAGTTTCAAATTCCATGCAATACCTCATGGTGTTCCCCCTCCATTGTGTCCTTTTGGTGTTTGTCTTGCATTGCACCCTCCTAGATGCCCTGTACAATACATGTACATGTATACATTAGAAATTTTAAATTGCATGTATGAAAATGCATAAACTCACAATATTAAAACAATTGTTACATGACTTTTTCAAATTTTGTAGATGATCTTATCCCCATTGTCGACTCCGTCACTAAAGTCCCTGGACAATGGAAATCATCTCTCCAAACCTAAAATTCTAAAATTTTAAAATTATAAGATAAATCTATAGATAATTTTTTAATGAAACTTTCACTTCAATTTATAACAAAACATAAGTGAAATATTCAATATTTGTGGCACATATCCTAATAGGGAGGAAGAGGGTGGCACTATGTCCAAAACATAGGTCGAAATCAGAATTTGTTAACATTTAATTATAAATACATAATTATTTCTTTTAAAAATATTTTAGGTCACAATATAATGATATAATAAAAATAGAATAATAACTGTATCAGCATGAACACTTCAAAAAAACTAACATCTCTCAAAATATCTTCATTTGAACCTCAACCTGGGACCGTGAAATTATCAAAATTTTTGTTCAACAAACGAGTTAACTGCAAATGGTGAACATATGATACATTTATATTAGATTATATCTGAAAAATAACAAAATGTATGTGAATCGACATTAACACATACATTACAAATTACATTAAAATATCAACCCTAACCATTAACACATACCAATCCCACACCTTTTTCTTCATAAACAATTAGGTCTTGCCAACCATTACAACAAGCCTTCGCATATGATTTAAGCTCCTCAGCATTCATATTATCTATCGCCTCATCTATTTTATATACAAAATTAGCATGTGCATTAGCTTGTGCTCTTTGCCGATTTAGACCAATATCAATTCCGATCAATGCACTCTGTATGTTGTTTATAATGGCATCCATTCCTTCTCAACTAATTTGAGAAGTGGCATCCATCTCTGACCGCAAAGTTACTAGATGAGGAGGTTGGCGTACCAAAGGTGGTTGAGGGTGAGACAATTCAGTATCACGTAATGCGCCCTTACGATTATATACCAAAACTTTCCCAGTACCATAATATTTGGATGGAAGGTCATTATAATCATGTTTCATACCCAAAAAAAAATCCGCATAAAATAATTTTTCCAAATAAACTGGAACCTCATCATTCCATGGTGGATTTCCATACGCTGCAAGGAACCTATCATACAAATGGTAAGCTATATCAGGGTGCTTGAAATATTTCACCTTGAGCATCTTTCTTTTCATCCCTTCTTTGAAATTGAACATAGATTTTGCATCTCCTTTTGTAACCCTTTTATTAAAATCGACCCATTTATCGAGACCCATCACTGCTTCCTTTATATGCCTCATCATATCTATAAATTGTTCCATGGTTGGCCCAAACTTCTCGTAAAAATCAAGAAATGAACTTAGATAGTGTGTAACTATTTCTAAGCTTTCTTTACTCTCTGAAGGGAGCTCCAAACTCCCAAGATCTTTCCTCAATTTAGAATAATGAGTTTTACACTTTTGTAATGTGCATTGTTGGAGGTTTTTCTCCCAAGGAAGGTCATTTGGAATATCAAATGGATAAAAAGTAGTTGGTGTCTGGCCTTCTTATTGAACTGTTCGACTTCGCTTACGTCTACTTGGACCAACGTTTTCACCCTGTGGATCAATATATAAAATTACATAAATATAAAAACATGTGAACAAATGTATTCATACATATATGCAATACAATAATAATTTACCAAAATGATGTTGACCACTCGGAGAATGTTGATCACCCTGAGATTGAGGACCACTCGGAGAATGTTGACCACCTTGAGATTGATGACTACCTGGAGAATGTTGACCACTGTCATGTGACAACATTGTGAGCGAAGCATCTAAAAAAATAGAAAATCAATTCAGTGTTTATGTGTACATACATATGATTCTACTTATTTATCATTTAATTAAATTCACATAAACACATATTATATAATAAATACCACGATGGGAATGATGAACCTCCCTCGATTAATTTGATATTCTCTTTGATCCACGACTTTGACCTCTTGCTCTAGTAGATGCATGAGACTCTATTTATGTTCGCCTCGAAGAATCATGTGGCAAATGATCATCCATGATATGGGTATCTATAGATATATAAACATGCATGATATTAAAAAAGTTACCTCGTGGATTTACAATTCCTTTTAAAAATGATATTTAAAAACATCGAGAATTTAGAAAATTGTTGTAACCCTTGAAGTTACCTCATGCATTTAAAAATCTTGAAATTTCTATTTAAAAAGATTAAGAATTCCGAAAATTGATATAACCCTTGAAGTTACCTCGTGCATTTAATTGGTTTAACCCTTGAAATTACATCATGCATTTTAAGATCTTAAAATTGCTATTTAAAAACATTGAAAGAATTCAGAAAATTAATGTAACAATTCTAAGCTCTTTATTTAAAATATATTCAAGACTAAAAACACAATGTTGAAGCATACACATTTTGAAAATTAAATAGATTTTTTTCTAAAACATGTCAAGTTCATCAAGTTGTGCTTACATAGTGGGGGCACACTTGGTATAGAATTGAAAATAAAACATGGTCATTAAAAATGACATATTGATAATTAAAAAAAATACACCTATCAAAGATATCTTACAATGTATATCAATAAATATTGATGGAGAACTTCTTAACACTAATTCATATTTCACACACAAATCTTGAATTGGCATTGTCTCATACAATAGATCACTAGACAACATATTAACATTTGCACAATGTCTTATGTTAAATGATTGAAATTCATTAACAATATTTTTTTCTTCTCCATGTGATTGTTTTAACCTCTCAGTTTTAACTTGGTACATGCCTTTCATCTGGTTGCACACAAGTTTAGAATTGGTGAAGACTACAATTCCATTGGATCCATACTCCCTAGCTCTTCCTAAGCCTTCTGTCAATGAAATATAGTATGCTTCATTGTTTTTTGTTCTTACACATAAATTCCTTTTCCTTTGGAGGAATTTGTTCGTCACAATATTACATAGCACATAAGTAATCACTGCTTGCCTTGTATTGGGATAGTAAAAAACTTCTATTAATAATGTCCATTTTTCAACCATGTTTAAGGGGTTTTCTGATCCCCGTAAAAAACAAATTCAAGAAAATGAATTTAATATATTTATACAGGTATTGTTAGGTTGTGCAAAAGATTATTGTGTAGACAAATATGTTGGAAGGCTAGGTAGCAAGAAAGGTTGTTTCTACTTGGTTGATGGTTGGAGAATTGCAAGAAGGAAACAACTAGAGATCTCTAATTCAACTCACCTACAAATCTCTAATTCATTCAACTTAGCTTCAACTCAACTAAAGGTTTAAAGTATTTATTAATTTATTTTTATGTTCATTCCATAGATACAAATCTTTCTAATTCAACTTAGCTTCAAATCATCTAAATTTGAAAGTATTTCTTAATTTATTTTTATTTTCATTCTTGGAAATTTAAAAACTTCATGCCTTGTTATAAAATATGTTTATTAAATATATACTACATGTTTATTTATATGTCATACATGGGTCTATTTATATGCTTCTTTAAAAACTATAGTTAAAGAAGAAGAAAAAAAATAAAATGAAGAATGATAGAGCGAATTTATTCTAGTAAATTTAACACTTCTATTACCTTGTTATAAAATTTTCTTACTAAAACTATAAAAATGTTTATTTATATGGCCTAAATAGGTCTATTTATATATGCTTCTTTCAAAATATAGTTAAGAAAGAGGAAAAAAATAAAATGAAAAATGAAAAACCCAATTTTATTCTAGTGAATTTAATATTCATGTTGCTTTCTTAAAATTAAAATACTAACATTAAAATTAAAACACCAAAAATAGATCACAAAGAAATGCCAACACTCTAGTTAGCTTCAATCTCATGCACCCAACAAAATAGAAATGAAAAAGATGTATCTCAAAAAGAAACTACTACTTGAAAAGAACAAGTTTAGGAACCTTCAATTAAGTGTATTCTGCCTCATCTTAGGAAGATAATAAGACCCATGTTCCAAGAAAATAGGGAAGAAAAGTGAATTACACATAATTAAAAAGGAAACATAAATGAACATATAACTGTTGAGAAATGACAACAAGAAGTTCTAGTTTAACTTTGTCCTTGAATTTACACTGTGAATTAAAATCAAATTCTATTCTCATAAAAACTTGTAAATAGTTAATTAAGTTTAATTAACTTAGGAATTTCGAGTTGGAAGTCTTTATGAAGTCATGTATATGTTCTCCCTAAGTTTTAGGGGTCTAGGATGAGTTTAATTGTGAGTTGTAATTAGATAACTTAGTTTACTAAGTTAGGTTCAGTTAAATTAGTTCCAAAATGTTTGTGGAACTAATAGAGAGTTAACAGTCAGTTGGTGCACTAGTACATCCAGAAGTGTCAGTATAGTTAACTGAAGATTCCCTCATTAGAAACTCATGCATGTCAATTCTAAGAAAGGCCCAGTTGAGACTAGAGTGCAGGGACAATGTACTATCAGTTATGTGATTTACCTAGTTGTAAATATCATGCATGCAATCAGAGAAGGACCTATGTTTGGATTGCACGGTTTTGGAAGCATGAATTCCCTTTAAATATGGGATATTCATCCTAAGAATTATGCAAGAGATTAGGGGTTTGGAGAGCTATTGAATAGGCTAAGGATTTGGCTTGAGCTAGCTTGTGAGTTGAGAGAGTTGAGCATACTTGTGTGGAATTGTTCTAGTGAGAACAGGATTTGTATATTCACTCATATTTCTTATATATGCAATACAAATAGCAGGGTTTTGAGTAGTGGCTTTCCCTAGATACATATTATGTTATGTGCCATTGATTTATCTTCTTCTTGTTCATATTGTTTTCATCGATCTATTAACTTCCGTTGGTTGAAAGTAGAAGTATATTCTTGTCCTATGCTTTAGTAAATTGCATGAGCTTGTGAATCTATAGGATTTTGTACATGGTATCAGAGTTGAGAACAATATACTAGAGGAGATTTCGAAGTTTTGAGTTTCAGGTTACAGGTGAAATTTGAATTTGCAATACATATTTCAAGATTGGTAGATGGTGTTCGATGGTTTGTGGCTCGAGTATGCCTTGGAAGGCATCTCAAATTTTATAGTGTTTAGGGACATAATGGAGGCTATGCTAGAGGATAATGACTTTAAGGAATTCGTTGATCAAGAAATTTCTAAGCCAACTGTAGAAATTTTGAATAATAAACACTTATTCAACAGATATTATCCCGATTATACATTATTGCGAAATACATGCATAATACATAACCTCCTCTACGTTGATCATCAATTTAGCAACATTAAAAAAAATGAAACATCAATCGCATGCACACATTAACACAGTGTGTAACCCGGGGAAAGCTTATAGCTGAAAACTCCACACTATTTGTATATTAACGATTGAGAACATGTAACAATACATAGTACAATACTCCTCTCAAGTATCCAGCACTATCTCCACCTGTTACACACAAAACTAGCTCAGATCTGAACAAGTCACAGGTTCAAATCTTCTCCACTGCTTTGCCTGCCTCTATTGCACACAATACCATGTGAAAATCACTCACACTGGAAATCACATGAGCACATGCTATTCTACTGGGCATATTTTATACAATACTCATTGGCATACTCAATACATTGCTTGTGCAAGATCTCATGCACAAATATAGTCACAATTGATAGCAATCTCAACCTCTAACACCTGTCTCCACTAAACTGTACATGCACTGAGTTAACTGATGTATTCTTCAGTTGCATTATGAGTTAATAATTAGTGAATTAATTTAATCAATTAATTCACACAACTCATCACTAGTCTATTTGTAGTTATACTAATTACAACTAGTTTAACAAAGTCAAACTGAACACAACTCCATCAATTCCACATCCAACTCCACAAAACTCACATGCATGAGTTCTAACTGATGTCCTGCATGCAATAGCTCAACTGACCCACAAGAAAAGCGTATTTCCTTTTGACAGCTGCATGTGCCACATCTGTAGCTCAAACTGAAGTGCTCCAAGAGGATAAGATAAAGTTTATAGTCTAAGTATTATTATGAGACAATAATATTTGACTTTTCTATTTTTGACTAGTAGTCTAAAAATAGACTCTGATCACTCCTGCTGTGATCCAAAAATAGAAGTCCATCTATTTTTCCCAACATGACCAATCATCCATAAACAACATCCTGTAACTCATAGACATGATCCATATGTCTAAAAATAGACATAGTCTAAAAATAGACTTTGCGCCATAATTTGCCTTCGGTCCCACTTAGTGAAGGCGACTCCTTTCCATTAAGCTCCATCATCTTGTTGCATTTTCAACACTCCCTCTCAACAAGATATGGATTATCTGCAACCCCTATCCTGCAACTCTGGAATGTTCTGCATGCAACACATTTGCCTGGTCCACTTGCTCCAACAACACTTGGAACAAAAACACTCCCAACTGACCACTCTGTTGGGCTAGGAACATACTCTAATGTTGAAGCTCTACCTGCTACTGACAAGTGCTCCCTCTCTGACATCTGCGCTACTGCAACATCTCCATGCATCTTGCACCATTGCACACTTCTCTGTGCCACCTAGCGCTGTGCAAAACACTTGTGCCTCTCGCATTGATGCAGCCTACTAGTTATGCGCTATCCTAGGATTCCCTACACTGTCGCTCTCTCTGCCGCTCCATTCACATCTGTCTCTACCCAATCATTCAGTTCCTGCTACTGCACATCGGGGCTCCCATAGCAAGGTCTCATCCAAGAGGTTGGGTACCTCAAGGATCCTACCCCTCCTCCTTGGGACGATCAATCCACATCACCCCACCTCCTACCTAGAGGTATGGCTGCATGCAATCCCTCTGCCCACCTGGCTCGAAGTTTCCCCCTAGTGGAGGTCTCTGCATGAGTAGATGTCTCTACTTGATCTTCTCTCAGCTTCCGTTGTTGTGGCTGCTCCACAACCTCCTGAAGCTGCTGCACCAATCGTGGCTCCTCCACAATCATCTGAGACTTCTTCTGGCTTTGCATGTTAAGAGTTAATATACGCTCCCTCTCAACCACCAAGTCTCCATCAGTTGCCTCGCTGCTCAAGGCTTTGCATGCATCTTGAACCTCAAGAGCATACAGGTTCTTGACCCGTGAACCAATCTGCTTCACCTGTCTAGTGATGATGTGTCTAAGGAAAACCTTTCCCTTATTGAAGACTACACCATAGCCTTTGTCCTCCAGCATCGCGATTGACACTAAGTTTCTCTTCAGTCCTGGTACGTACTTGACATTGGTCAAGGTAAGGCAAGCTCCATGCTCCCTCTGAAAAATAACCGTGCCTACACCTGAGACACTATACTTCTCATCATTGCCCATCCCTATGAGTATCTGGAGATCTTTCTCCTCCAAAGTACTGAACAAAATTTTGTCACCAGTCATGTGGAAAGAAGTTCCACTGTCAAGAAACCAACGACTTCCCACCATGGATGAAACCATGCATGCGAAGAGTGTGAAATCCAACTCAAACTGTGAAGCAAGTGCCTCACCTTCAGATCCTTCCCTAGATCCCTTCTTGGATTTCTTTTTTGGGCAATTAGTAGCATAATGGCACAACTCATGACAACGAAAGCATCTCACTTTTGATTTGTCAACCTTCTTCCCATCATTGGAAGAACTGGATTCAGAAAGAGAACCCTTTTCCTTCTCCTTCTTCACCTTACTTGCTAAGGCACAATTCTCCTCATCATGCATGCATGAAGAACTGTCTCTGGTGCTCTGTCTGATCTCCTCTTGCACAAGATCCGACCAAAATCTCTCCCATCCTAGCAATTTCTCCTGACCATTGACAGAGTCCTGATAGGAATGCCAACTCTTCGGAAGACCAAGGAGAGCCGAGCTCACCAAGTCCTCATCATCGACAGTCACCCCCACACTTCCCAGCTCATCCCTACACTGGGTGAACTTCGTGAGATACTGGGGTATACTGTCTCCATTCTCACACTTAATGTTTCTAAGTTTATCCTTGAGCACCAACTTCCTATGGTCGCTCTTGCTTTGGAATAAATCTGTCAACGCTTTCCACATCAAGTATGGAGAAGCCTTTCCATGCAGGCTGGACACAATGTGATTCTTCACACCCTCCAACAGAATCCTTCAACACTTTGCTGTCTTATTTTGCCAAACTACAGCTTCAGCAGCATCAGTAGGCTTTGGGACCTCAGCCTCTATGAACTCCTTCACCCCATTGTCATCTAATACTGCCTCCATCCTGTCCTTCCATGCAATATAGTTGAGTTGCCCTCAAGAGCATACTCCAATCGCAATCCGTTGAAAGACATTGCAACGTTGACACCAAGAAAACACTGCTGCAAATTCGAATTCCACCAGCTCCAAACTCAACCACCTCTGATCTAGAATTCGTGAGAAAAAAGTATTTCTCATACAAAGATTGAATGTATGGGCTTTTACCGGATATCTCACCTTCCAAAGGAAGGATGAATCCAGAGGCTACTTGGCCCGATTACAGACTCCGCTTGAAGAAATAAAATGTAAACACTTTCTGAATAGTAGATCTGATGATCAACAACTCCGATACCATGTAGAAATTTTGAATAATAAACACTTATTTAATAGAGATTATCCCGATTATACACTATTGTGGAATACATGCATAATACATAACCTCCTCTACGTTGATCATCAATTTAGCAGGATTAAAAACAATGAAACATCAATCGCATGCACACATTAACACAGTATGTAACCCAGGGAAATATTACAGCTGAAAACCCCACACTATCTGTATATTAATGATTGAGAACATGTAACAATACATAGTAAAATACTCCTCTCAAGTATCCAGCACTATCTCCACCTATTACACACAAAACTAGCTCAGATCTGAACAAGTCACAGGTTCAAATCTTCTCCACTACTTTGCCTGCCTCTATTGCACACAATACCATGTGAAAATCACTCACACTATAAATCACATGAGCACAGACTATTCTACTAGGCATATGTTATGCAATACTCATTGGCATACTCAATACATTGCTTGTGCAAGATCTCATGCACAACTATAGTCACAACTGATAGCAATCTCAAGCTCTAACACCTGTCTCCATTGAACTGTACATGCACTGAGTTAACTGATGTATTCTTCAGTTGCATTATGAGTTAATAATTAGTGAATTAATTTAATCAATTAATTCACACAACTCATCACTAATCTATTTGCAGTTAGACTAATTACAACTAGTTTAACAAAGTCAAACTGAACACAACTCCAACAACTCCACATCCAACTCCACAGAACTCACATGCATGAGTTCTAACTGATGTCCTGCATGCAATAGCTCAACTGACCCACAAGAAAAGCGTATTTCCTTCTGACAGTTGCATGTGCCACATCTCTAGCTCAAACTGAAGTGCTCCAAGAGGATAAGATAAAGTTCATAGTCTAAATATTATTATGAGACAATAATATTTGACTTTTCTATTTTTGACTAGCAGTCTAAAAATAGACTCTGATCACTCCTGATGTGATCCAAAAATAGAAGTCCATCTATTTTTCCCAACATGATCAATCATCCATAAAAATCATCCTGCAACTCATAGACATGATCCATATGTCTAAAAATAGACATAGCGCCATAATTTGCCTGTGGGCCCACTTAGTGAAGGCGACTCCTTTCCACTAAGCTCCATCATCTTGTTGCATTTTCAACACCAACAACATCGGATGCACAAAATTTGGCTGAATGGAAGAAGTGTGTGGTGAAGGTGAGGTGGATAATCCTTGAGGGAGTTCAAGACCACATTGTCTCGAGTCTCCATGGTAAGGAACCTCAGTATGCTATGTGGAAAAAAATGACGGACTTGTATCAGAACAACAATGACCAAAGGAAATTGGCACTGTAGGACAAACTTCGAAAAATAAAAATGGAGAAAGGCGAGATGATTCCAAAATACTTGACCAAGTTCACTCAGTGTCGTGATGAACTTGGAAGTGCTAGAATCACGGTTCTCGAGGATGATATGGGGAGTCTTGCTCTTCTAGTAGTGAAAACTATTGTTTATAGGCAACTTTTAGGTTCACTCATGTACTTTCTGAAAACATGACTGGATATGTGCTATGCAGTTAACCAACTTAGTCAAGAAATGGTTAAGCCTATCAAGCTGTATTGGAAGCTAGCAAAGCATGTGTTGAGATACCTCTTGGGAACTTCTCAGTATGGATTATGGTACAAATTGACAGAGTGATTGAATACTCAAGGCTTCACTGATGCAGATTGGGCAGGGATTCCATTCGACCGGAAGAACACATTAGGAGGGTTATTCAGTATTGGGTCAGTGACAATTTCTTGGTACAACAGGAAACATAGATCGGTTGCACTCAATTCGGCAGAGGCAGAGAACATGGTTGCGAGTTAGTGTTATGAAACCAGCTCAAGAAAAGATAGAAAAGATAGATCAACGCCTTAGAATTCAGTCTCTTCGAGGGGGCAACCTCCTTTACATTACATAAATGAACAATTCTTAGATGATACAAATGAGAAAACCTCCTTTCTATATATATGAGTCTAAGGAGTCACAATATTTAACCCATCCAACCTAACAATAATAATATAATGCCACAAAAATAACAATAGAGGGATTCTATGGGGCACAATAATAAAAATATGGGGATAATAGGGGCACAACAATATTAATAAGGGGTGAAACTACAATATTAATGGGGTAATCACTAGTATTATAGGGACCCAACATGCCCCTCTCCTTCAAAAAAGTGTTGTCCTCAACGCTTGAGTAGTTTTGGATGCTTCTGTATAAAATTCTCATCCTCCCATGTGGAATCTTCAGCAGATAAGTTCTTCCACTTGATAAGATACTCCGAAATTGATCGATTTCGTAGCTGTCGAGTTCTTGTTTCTGTGACTGCTTCCGGTTCCAATATAATTTTTCCTTCCTCGTCAAGTTCTGGCAATATTGTTTGAAATGGGAGCTTGTCGCCTATAACCTTCTTTAAACATGAAACATGGAAAAATAGGTGCAATCGAGAAGCTGCAGGAAGCTCCAATTTGTATGCCATAGTACCAATCTTTTGCAACACCTTGTACGGACCATAATACTTTGGTGATAATTTATTATCCTTCTTAGCTTGCTTGAGGGACATTTGCTTATATGGTTGTAGCCGTAGGAATACCCAATCACCTACATCAAAACTTCTTTCACTGCGATGTTGATCTGCCTGTTGTTTCATTCTATTCTGTGCCAACACGAGGTTATCCTTTAAGAGTTGGAGGACTTGTTGTTGATGTTCGATGTGATGTTCCACTACTTGAACCTTAGAATTTTCTCTTAAATATGATGTGATGGATGGTGGTTGATATCCATAAAGTGCCATAAATGGGGTCATTTTTGTTGCTGTATGGAAGGAAGTGTTATACCACCATTCAGCTAGAGGCAACCATTTGACCCATTGTGTCTGTTTATCAGATACAAAGCAACGAAGATATCCTTCCAAACATTTGTTTACTATCTCAGTTTGCCCATCAGATTGAGGATGATAAGATGAGCTATGAGCTAACTGAGTACCAAGACAAGAAAATAATTCTGTCCAAAAATTTCCAGTGAAAATGGGATCTCTGTCACTTACAATAATCTTTGGGTTTCCATGTAGCTTTTGAATTGTTTCCATAAATGCAGTAGATACTGTACTAGCTTTAAATGGATGTGATAATGCACAAAAGTGTGCATACTTGGTAAGTCTGTCAACTACCACCATGATGACACTCTTTCCCTCAGACTTGGGTAAACCTATGATAAAATCCATTAAAACCTCCTCCCAACGTTGGCTTGGAATGGATAAAGGTTGTAATAGACCCGGGGTCTTAATTGTTTCAACTTTATTTTGTTGGCAAACCAAACATTCCGCCACAAACTTTTGAATATTCGATTTAAGGCCATCCCAAAAAAATTCCTTCTTAACCCTGTGGTAAGTTTTTAAAAATCCTGAGTGCCCTCCTAAGGGAGAAGTGTGCAATTCCATAAGAATCTTTTGTTTTAGTTGGAAATTCTTACAGAGGTATAAGCGATCTTTGTACCATAAAGAATCATTTTTCCAGCTAAATGTATCAGGCGTACTGGAATCTTGTTGTAACTTTTGAATAAGTGCCCACACTTCTTCGTCATTCTTCCATTCCTCCCTTGCTTCATTTATCCAATCTGGTTGGATAATAGAAATGGAGCACAACAATGCTTCCACATCCTCATCCTTTCTTGAGAGTGCATCTGCCACCACATTTTGCTTCCCTTTTTTGATGATTTCAAAGTCATAACCCAACATCTTTGTGCCCACTTTTGTTGCTCTTCAGAGGATAATATTTGTTCTAAAAAGTATTTAAGGCTATCATGATCTGTTTTTACCTTGAAGTGTCTTCCCATTAGGTAGGGTCGCCATTTCTTAAGTGCATGGAGTATTGCCAACATTTCCTTCTCATAAATAGCTTTGTGTAAAAACTTTCCCTTGATTGGATGACTTTCAAAAGCAATGGGTCTTTCATCTTGCATTATAACAACACCAATTCCATTTCCTGAAGCATCACATTCCACAATAAAGGTTTTTGTGAAGTCTGGTGTAGCTAAGACCGGTACTTGGCACATTGCCTCTTTAAGATGTTCAAAGGCCTTTGTTGCTTCTGGAGTCCATGAAAATGCATCTTTCTTCAATAATGTTGTTAGAGGTGCTGCTATTCTCCCATAATTCTTAACAAACTTGCGATAATATCCTGTCAACCCAAGAAATCCTCGTAGATGCTTTATGGATGTGGGGATTTTCCATTCCTTAATGGCTTTAATTTTGCTAGGGTCTACCTTAACTCCTTCATGAGATACAATATGACCCAGATATTCCACCTCTTGTACTCCAAAGAAACATTTGGATCTTTTTGCATATAATTGTTTCTCCTCCAATAGTTGTAGCACCCTGTCAACATGTTCAACATGATCCTTCCAAGACTTACTGTAGAGTAGTATATCATCAAAAAATACTAACACAAATTTTCTAAGGAATGGTTTGAAAATGGAATTCATCAAACCTTGAAATGTTGAAGGTGCATTGGTAAGGCCAAAAGGCATGACCAAAAATTCATAATGACCCTCATGAGTTCTAAATGCTGTTTTCGGAATGTCTTCAGTCTTCATTCTGATTTGATGATATCCTGAAAGAAGATCCAACTTGGTGACATAAATTGATCCATGCAATTCATCCAGTAATTCATCAATAACATGAATGGGAAACTTATCTTTAATAGTGAGCTTGTTGAGATCCCTATAATCCAGACACATGCACCATGATCCATCCTTCTTGTGCACTAATACTACTGGAGCAGAGAAAGAACTTTGACTTGGTTGAATTATACCAGCCTCTAGCATTTCTGTAACCATACGTTCAATTTAAGTCTTTTGGACATAGGGATATCTGCATGGCCTGATGTTTGGAGGAACACTTCCTGGAATTAGATGAATAGCATGATCAGGATCACGAATAGGTGGGAGACCTTTGGGAGTCTCAAATACCTTGGAATGATTGTTCAATACTTTTTGGAGATCTGGAGAAATAGATGATTCCAATGTGGAAACATCTAGCGAACATAATTGTGCAATTACACCCCTTTGTTCCTTTTTCAGAAGCTTTGTCATACCATTAGAGCTGATTATCTTTCCTAATTTCCCTGCAATACCCCTTAATTCAACTTCCTTTCCTTCCACAGAAAATTTCATGAAAAGTTCTTGAAAATTAAAAGCTATTGTACCCAAGGATTGTAGCCATTGGACTCCTAGTACAACATCAACACCTCCCATTGGAATGGAAAGCATTAGGCTAGTCAATATATATTCTCCCATCAATAGCTTGATATTATGGCACTTTCCAGAGCAATTTATTGTTCCTCCATTCGCAACCATCACTTGACACTCTGGTGCTGGATATAAGAAGCAATTCAATTCTTTTGCTACCTTACAATCAATAAAATTGTGGGTACTTCCTGAATCAATCAACACTATTACCTTTTTCTTCTTGATTTTTCCTTCTATCTTGATTGTTTGAGGAGTGGTAATTCCAGCCAATGCATTACAAGATATGGTCGGATTCATTTCTTCTTTATCTAGGCTTTATTCTTAGAGTATATCCTCTTCTTTTGACCTTTCTTGCTCCTTTTCTTCTTCCTCTTCACTATCTATGTAGAATAATTTCTTCTCAGCACACTTATGACCTTTAGCGTGTTTGCTATCACAACTGTAACAAAGCCCTTTTGCTCTTTTTTCTTCCAGTTGTTGTGGTGTCAACCTTATAGGTCGTGGAAGACTAGGGGCAACAACACTTCCATCTTTATAGTTTTGAGTGGTATGCTTCCTGGTTGCCATAATTTTGCTTTCCATTATTCTTGCTAACTTGAATGCCTTCTCTAATGAATCAGGTTCCCAAAGGCGAACATCATGTTGGATATTATCCTTTAAAGACCCCATGAACACATCAATCCTATGTTCCTCTGGAATATCTTTTACCCTTATGTTCAATTTTTGGAACTCCTCAATGTGCTGCATTATTGAACCCTTTTGTTTGAGACTTATTAATTGGCTAAAAAAATGTTGCTTTTTGTATCCTCATAATGTACTGTCAATTCTTCCGTAAAAATTGCCCAAGTGATAATTTGTTTATGAGAGCAAAGCCATTGATACCACACAAACTAATTTGGTTCCAAATATAAAGTTGCAATACGTACCTTTTGTGTGTTTTGCACATTATGGAGATCGAAAAATTGCTCCATCTGTAATATCCATGTTGCGGGATCCTTGCCATCAAACTCCCTCATATCGATTTTTGGAATATGGTGGGTCTTCGATCCCACATTAGAGTCTATGAAATCATGATTAACATTTCTTTTGTTCACATCATGAGTTTCCTTTACAACCTTTTCACTATTAGTAAGTATTTTTTGTAGAAAATTTGTCAAATCTGTCTTCAAATCTATCTTCAAATCATCCATCTTAGCTTCCATGCCCTTTATCTTAGATTCCACCCCATTTATCTTAGCTTTTGTTAGCTTTTGTGAGTGTGACATTTTTTGCACTTGTTCTTGTAATTTTGATATATCATGTAGCATTTCTTCCTCTTCTTCATGAGTCATGCTAGGGCTTTCAGGTTGCTTACTAGGTGTTTGCATTTTATTTCCTCAGGGCATCCGTTATTGATAATAATGCTCTACTATGTTCTTCGAATTCCTTCAAAATAATTTTTCAAACTAATCTTAAGCAAAAATTTAAAAGAATCTACACACCTTTTTTTTCACTTTGTAGGAGCTCGATATTGCCTCTGATGTATCTCTGTAATTTTGGATCATCCAATTCTGAAATTGTGACCTTTAGTAGCCCTATGTGTCCTCTTTCCAATGCCACTAGTCTGATCCCAATTGGATTCTCCAAGGAAGAGTTATGTCAAATCTCCCACAGTGACCAGATTATATACCAGTTCATTAGAGCGAACTTGTACGACGTGCCACGTGTCCCTGTTTCGACCTTTGGCTCTGCAAAAGATATACAAGAAACTACAGTCTGTCCTATTTCTGTACCTTCTTACGAAATTTCAATCCCATGCTCAGAGAGAAAGTTATGACAATTTTTCCTAGGTCACCTGTTTGGAATGAAATTCAGGAGTCTACAAAAATACCAACTTCCTCAGCTCATATCTCCACAAATATATTGCAAAAATATCTGAAATTCGGACCCGAGATTCAGTGCGATTTCTTCTCAAATGGGTTTTTTTATTAGCTTTTGAAACTTCGAAGAATAAAAGTTCTAGCAAAAATTCCACGATGACCTGTTTGGAATAGCGAAACCCTAGAATCCAAAGCTCTGATACCAATTGTTATGAAACCAGCTCAAGAAAAGATAGAAAAGATAGATCAATGCCTTAGAATTCAGCCTCTTCGAGGGGGCAACCTCCTTTACATTACATAAATGAACAATTCTTAGATGATACAAATGACAAAACCTCCTTTCTATATATAGGAGTTTAAGAAGTCACAATATAACCTAGCCGACCTAACAATAATAATATAAAGCCACAAAAATAACAATAGAGGGATTATATGGGGCACAGTAATAAAAATATGGGGATAATAGGGGCACAACAATATTAATAAGGGGTGCAACTACAATATTAATGGGGTAATCACTAGTATTATAGGGACCCAATAGTTAGGCACCATGTGAAGCCATATGGATGAGGACGATCCTGGTTGGTTTGTTTTGTTAGCAGATGGATCCAAATGTGATTTACTATGATAATCAAAGTTGTATCAAACTCTCTGAAAATCCAGTTTTTCATGATCGGTCCAAGCATATTGATACCCAATATCATCATCTCAGAGATTGTGTATTGAGGTAGATTATGTTGTTAGAGTACATTCCCACAGAGGAGAAAGATGTTGACATTTTAATGAAGGCATTTTCAAGATGTAAATCCGAGTTTCAAAGAGACAAGATAGGGGTAGTAGATAATCCCTTTATTGTTGAGAGGGAGTGTTGTGAGAAATGGTAACAAAAAATTCCAGTTTAAATTTGCCCTTGAATTTATAATGTGAATTAAAATCAAATTATATTCTCATAGCAACTTGTAAATAGATAATTAAGTTTAATTAACTTAATTAGCTTAGGAATTTCGAGTTGGAAGTCTTTCTGAAGTCATGTATATGTTCTCCCTAAGTTTTAGGAGTCCAGGATGAGTTTAATTGTGAGTTGTAATTAGATAACTCAGTTTACTGAGTTACGTTTAGTTAAATTAGTTCCAAACTATTTGTGGAACTAATAGAGAGTTAACAGCTAGTTGGTGCACTAGTGCATCCACAAGTGTCACTCTATTTAACTGAAGATTCCCTCATTAGAAACTCACACATGTCGATTATGAGAAATACCCAGTTGCGACTAGAGTTCAGGGACAATGTACTATCAATTGTGTTATTCACTGAGTTTTAAATATCATGCATGCAATTAGAGAAGGGCCTATGTTTGGATTGAGCAATTTTGGAAGCATGAATTCCCTTTAAATACAGGCTCTTCATTCTAGGAATTATGCAAGAGATTAAGGGCTTGGAGAGTTGCTGAATAGGCTAAGGATTTGGATTGAGCTAGCTTGTGAGCTGAGAGAGTTGAACATACTTGTGCGGAATTGTTCTAGTGAGAACAAGCTTTGTATCTTCACTCATATTTCTGATATACACAATACATATAGCGGGGTTTTGAGCATTAGATTTCCCCAAATACAACTTGTGTTATGTTCCATTGATTTATCTTCCTTTTGTTCATATTGTTTTCATCGATCTATTGGCTTCCACTGGTTGAAAGTAGAAGTAGATTCTTATCCTATGCTTTAGTAAATTGCACGAGCTTGTGAATTTACAGGATTTTCTTCAATAACAATAGAAGCAAGGAAAATATGTTACCAAGAAGCATCAAGGTTGTTCTACAAGTTAAATCAAGGTAAAATAAGTCAACCCAATTAACATTAAAATTAAAACACCAAAAATGGATGGCAAAGCAATGCCAACACTCTAATTAGCAACCCAATAACATTAAAATTAAAACACAAAAAATAGATTGTAAAACAATGGAAACAATCTAATTAGCTTCAATCTCATGCACTCGACAAAATAGAAATGAAAAAGATTTATCTAAAAAAGAAACTACTACTTGAAAAGAGCAAGTACAAGAACCTTCAATTGATTGTATTATACCTCATCCTAGGAATCTAATAGACCCATGTTCCAAGCAAATAGGGAAGCAAAGTGAATTACACATAATAAAAAAAGGAAACATAAATGAACATATAACAACAGAAACAAGGAAAGTATGCTACCAAGAAGCATCAAGGTTTTTCTATGAGATAACTCAAGGTAGAACAAGTCAACCCAATAACATTAAAATTAAAACACCAAAAATATTTGACAAAGAAATGCCAACACTCTAATTAGAAACCCAATAACACTAAAATTAAAACAACAAAAATAGATGACAAAGCAATGCCAACACTCTAATTAGCTTGAATCTCATGTACCCAACAAAGTAGAAATGAAAAAGATGTATCTAAAAAAGAAACTACTACTTGAAAAGAGCAAGTACAAGAACCTTCAATACAATGTATTCTGTCTCATCTTAGGAAGATGATAAGATCCATGTTCCAAGAAAATAGGGAAGCAAAGTGAAATACACATAATCAAAAAGAAAACATAAATGAACATATATCAACAAAAGCAAGGAAAGTATGTTACTAAGAAGCATCAGAGTTGTTCTACAAGATAAATCAAGGTAGAACAAGTCAACCCAATTAACATTAAAATTAAAACACAAAAAATAGATGACAAGGCAATGCCAACACTCTAATTAGCTTCAATCTCATGCACCCAACAAAATAGAAATGAAAAAGATGCATCTCAAAAAGAAACTACTACTTGAAAAGAGAAAGTAGAAGAACATTCAATTAAGTGTATTATGCCTCATCTTAGGAGGCTAATAAGACCCATGTTCCAAGAAAATAGGGAAGCAAAGTGAATTAAACAAAATGAAAAAGGAAACATAAATGAACATATAATAACAGAGGCCAGGAAAATATGTTACCAAGAAGCCTCAAGGTTGAATTGTACCATATAAACCAAGGTAGAATAAGTCAACCCAATAAAATTAAAATCAAAACACCAAAAATAGATGACAAAGAAATGGAAACACTCTAATTAGCAACCAAATAATAATTAGTCAACTCAATAACATTAAAATTAAAACACCAAAAATAGATGACAAAGAAATGCCAAAACTCTAATTAGCAACCCAATAACATTAAAATTAAAATGCCACAGATAAATGACAAAGCAATGCCAACACTTTAATTAGCTTCAATCTCATGCACCCAACAAAATATAAATGAAAAAGATGTATCTCAAAAAGAAACTACTACTTGAAAAGAGCAAGTACAAGAACCTTCAATTAAGTGTATTCTGCCTCATCTTAGGAAAATGATAAGACCCATAAAGAAAATAAGGAAGCAAAGTGAAACACACATAATGAAAAAGAAAACATAAATGAAAATATAACAATAGAAGTAGAGAAAGTATGTTACCAAGAAGCATGAAGGTTGTTCTACAAGATAAAACAAGGTAGAACAAGTCAACCCAATTAACATTAAAATTAAAACACCAAAAGTGGATGACAAAGCAATGCCAACACTCTAATTAGCAACCCAATAACATTAAAATTAAAACACAAAAAATAGATGACAAATAATTTCCAACACTCTAATTAGCTTCAATCTCATTCACCCAACAAAATAGAAATAAAAAAGATGTATCTAAGAAAGAAACTACTACTTGAAAAGAGCAAGTATAAAAACATTCAGTCAAGTGTATTATGCCTCATCTTAGGAGGCTAATAAGACCCATGTTCTAAGAAAATAGGGAAGCAAAGTGAATTAAACATAATGAAAAATGAAACATAAATGAACATATAACAACAAATGCAAGGAAAGTATGTTACCAAGAAGCATCAAGGTTGAATTATACGACATAAATCAAGGTAGAACAATTCAAATCAATAACATTAAAATTAAAACACCAAAATTATATGAAAAAGTAATGGAAACACTGTAATTATCAACCCAATAACATTAAAATTAAAACACCACAAATAGATGACAAAGTAATACCAACACTCTAATTAGCAACCCAATAACATTAAAATTAAAACACCAAAATAAATGACAAAGCAATGCCAACACTCTAATTATCTTCAACCTTATGCACCAACAAAATAGAAATGAAAAAGATGCATCTCAAAAAGAAACTACTACTTGAAAAGAGAAAGTACAAGAACCTTCAATTAAGTGTATTTTGTCTCATCTTAGGAAGCTAATAAGACCCATGTTCCAAGAAAATAGGGAAGCAAAGTGAATTACACATAATGAAAAAGGAAACATAAATGAACATATAACAACAAAAGCAAGGAAAATATGTTACCAAGAAGCATCAAGGTTGTTCTATGAGATAAATCAAGGTAGAACAAGTCAACCCAATAACATTAAAATTAAAACACCAAAAATGGATGAAAAAGCAATGCCAACACTCTAATTAGCAACCCAATAATATTAAAATTAAAACACAAAAAATAGATGACAAATAAATGCCAACACTCTAATTAGCTTCAATCTCATGCACCCAACAAAATAGAAATTTAAAAGATGTATCTCAAAAAGAAACTACTACTTGAAAAGAGCAAGTACAAGAACATTCAATTAAGTGTATTCTATCTCATCTTAGGAAGCTAATAAGACACATGTTCCAAGAAAATAGGGAAGCAATGTGAATTACACATAATGAAAAAGGAAACATAAATGAACATATAACAACATAAGCATGGAAAATATGTTACCAAGAAGCATCAAGGTTGTTCAATGGCCATGATATCATCTTCTTTTCATTGGCGTCTTCTTCATTGATCAAATTTTTCATTTTGTCGATTAAAATGTTATGTGCTGAGAAGATGTAGATATGATACTAGCATTAATGATAGGTGCATCATTTCTAGTTCTTTGGCACTGCATTATACATCCATATTCTCATCATAGAACTTTTTGATCGAGTAGGGGCTCCTAATAATCGCAAGACTTCTCTTCGGAGCGTTTTCGAGCATTTGGACCATAGTTCTTTGAGATCATTCAAGGTAGAATAAGTCAACTCAATAACATTAAAATTAAAACACCAAAAAATAGATGACAAAAAAATTCCAATACTCTAATTAGAAACCCAATAAAACTAAAATAAAAACACAAAAAATAGATGACAAAACAATGCCAAGACTCTAATTAGCTTCAATCTCATGCACCCAACAAAATAGAAATGAAAAATATGTATCTCAAAAAGAAACTACTACTTGAAAAGAGAAAGTACAAGAACCTTCAATTAAGTGTATTCTGCCTCATCTTAGAAAGCTAATAAGACCCATGTTCCAAGCAAATAGGGAAGCTTGAAGTGAATTACACATAATAAAAAATGAAACATAAATGAACATATAACAACAAAAGCAAGGAAAGTATGTTATGAAGAAGAATCAAGGTTGTTCTACGAGATAAATCAATGTAGAACAAGTCAACCCAATAACATTAAAATTAAACCCCCAAAATAGATGACAAAACAATACCAACACTCTTATTAGCTTAAATCTCATGCACCCAACAATACATGTAGTAAATTTTTAATCACAATTTGGTAAAAAATAAATTTAAATGGGGCTTAAATACTTGATTTAGATATGCAATGAATTTATCAGTTTCAATTTCAATTATTGATAGAGTGGTGACCACCACATTATACTAGCATCTTTCAATTTAGACCATCCTATCAAAAATTATAATTAGCAAAATCATTAAAGTGCCCAATTCTAATAGCGGAACACCTATCAATGTAATTAATAATCTTAATAATTTCATGTTTTTAATATTAATCTTTTCTTTATTCCATAATAATATAACAAGATTATCCTTTATCATTAATATTCAACTTATTTGGAAACAAATCAATATTATATTGTTTTAGTTTTATAATATTAATTTTTAACCTATTCAAAATCAACTCAATATATTTTTAGGTTTATAATATAAATCTTAAAATGAAAATCCTTCATTGTCTCTGTAATTCGACTTCTGATTTGAGATTTTATGAATTTTTTTTTAATATATTTGAAGTGGAATGAATCTTCACATTGGGCTTGCTAGAGTGGAGATTGTGTTTTCCTTTAAATAAAGAATAGAGAAAAGCGGAAAAAAAACATGGTGTGTTTTTCCGTCAATTAAAAAAAAATAGTAAATAGAACAATATATAGAAAAAAATAATAAATAGAACAATATATAGTTTGTAGTAGAAATCTCAATATATAGTTTCCAAAACTCCCTTCGCCTTTCTTATTATGATTTTAGGGGAGAGGTTTTTTTCTATATCGGCTTTACAAGCTGCTATCTAGTCACAAAGGGTGCAAGAATGTGGAATTTGAACACGAGCAGTGGTCTAGGAGGCTACAGTAATGTCATGCGGAAAGAGTCGTTAGTGCGGACACAACCGACCTCCCTAGAAGCCTAAGACTTTCTAGTGACAAACAAGACAAATAAGAGCAATCCTCCTCTAAATATGTATTTGCAATATGAGAAATCAAGTGTTTAGATCCTACCTGTAACCCAACGCTGTTGTAGTAGTCCAGCTTCGTTGATCCAGATGAGCTCCTCCTTCTCTTCGAAACCTGCATTCACTAACAATCAAATGATTAAATAGCACCTGAATATCACATAAAATAAAACATATTTAACATATAGACCAAGGAGTATATGAAACAACTCATAAATAACAAATTGTTGAGAAGAATGGACTTATTTGTATTAAAAGGTAACAAAAGGAACCATTACAACCTGAGCCTTGGTGTTGTGCAAGTACCTCCCAGGGTCCACAAGAGTTCTCCTTTACTCTGATCAGCTCACCCACTTCCAAATGAAACAAGCAAAGATGGTAATCTCTCCTCACAAGCTTCTACAAGGAAGTCCTAATTCCAGCAGCATCTACCCTTAGGAATGTTTAGCTTTCAACCTCCCCTCCCTTTGGCCCAATGTCTGTATTTATAGTGCTCTAGAGGAAGTTATTCAGGTCCACCATCAATGGGATAAGCCCCTCTTTGGATGGGATAGCTCCCCTCTTGATGGGATAAGTTCCTCTTTGGTAGGGATACATGAACCATCTGGAGGCGTTTCATACACGTCAAACAAGCTTCTAGAAGACTCTAGAAATAACCACAAGTAACTTTTTTAAGATGAAACTCGCGCCTTTTGACCTTTACAGGGGTACGCACCCACCCCTTTACATACAGAGCATACAAGTACGCAGGTATTGTGAACTTGGGTTGCGTACACGCAGGTAAGGCTAAGAGAAACTGCATACCAGAGATAATTGACTTTAAATGACTTTTCTCTCTTTCTTGAAGTTTGACATGAAGAGCAGAGGCATGAGACTTGCCAAGGAGGATAGTATGACAGTGGATGGAGCCATACTAACTGCAAATAGTCATGGTGACATTTTTTAGTGTAACAGATTGCCCCCTAAAGTGCGAAGCCTGTAGTAGATTAGGGTTTTATATGATCTAGGAAGGGTGAAGTACTTTATCATTTCAAGGAGTATCTTGCGGAGGGCCCGGTCAGAACCTGCAAATATTCAACACAAAATACATATATAAGATGATATCATCGCTGAGGTAGGCATTCCCATACTCAGATTGAAAACTCTAACTAACAATCTAACTACTGCTCTGATACAAGAATGATTTTGCAGTACATCACAATCATAGACTTTTGTAGACACAGTATGGACGCAGCCATCTGTTTATGGTTAGTCTACTATATAATGAATACAAAACTCCTGGCAGCCTGGATGGTGGAAACTAGATCCAGGGTCTTCATCTCTACTTCCTGAATTGGTACGATTCTATCCATGCGAATAAATGAGTTGATGTCGAACATGGTAGAAACCACTTGATTACCAGTCGATGATGTAAACTGTTAACAAGTGTGAGAGAGACCACCAGTGATGTCAATGGTTCTCAAAGTACCCAGTACAATCCATGAAATGTGAATGAATGGGTTGATGTCGAACACGTCACGGAATCCTTTGATCGAAAGTCAATGATGTAAACTGTCGTCAAAGGCGAGAAACCTGCCTTTGATGCATGCAGACTTCAAGGTACTGACGATTTCTAAGTCATCTCTCTAGATAATGTGTTGATGTCGATAGAAAGCGACCCGTTGCAGGCAAGCCCACAACACGAAATCATTGTTCAAGTTGAAGAAATGTTGCTGTAAGGACTGACTCAGGGATGGTCAAAATGGATGACAAGTATTTTGCATATGAATGGTTTATTTGCAGAGACCTTTTGAACACATAACGACACGACAGATGGCTTGGCGACGATTGACCCAAAGTTAATACCCAGAAACGGTTGAAGACTTTCAAAGTGGTTTTATCAGCTTTAAGGCAAAGGATTTCCCAACCCAGGTGAATGAAAAGTGTCGTGTTCAAGAGCGGCGATAAGGTTCTTCTGTAACAAAGGATAACAAATAGGTTCATTCTTCTCTCTTTTCCCCCACCATTTCTGGCAAGTACCTCTTTATTTTTTACAAGCTTGAGAAGGATAACATATGCTTGATTATAAGCTCATCCTTCGGATGAGTCCAACTTAGTTTAGATTCGGACCCTAAGAAGGAGTGGTCCGTTCCTGTTTGTAATCGAACAGGTCCTTTACTGTGAAATTTTAACGAGTCCAGTATAGGAGAAACTCGGCGTTTTTCAATTTTAGAGAGTCTGAAAAAACTAAAGAAGACTCCAAGGTGAACTTTTTCGTAAATTTGTGTCTCCCAAGCCCGAAAAAGTATAAAATAATACCTGAGAGAACCGCTTGATCTTGCGACCAAGGAGTACTTTCATGATTAATGCCTTTGACCTGAAAAGTAAAAAGTGATCAGAGGCATGTCGTTTTATTTCCAGTATCG
The DNA here is from genome assembly GCA_031772625.1 of Pinus tabuliformis. NCBI lineage: Eukaryota > Viridiplantae > Streptophyta > Pinopsida > Pinales > Pinaceae > Pinus > Pinus tabuliformis. The sequence continues at coordinate 446,259,588 of CM062813.1, read as the reverse complement.
AATTTGAAATGACAAAAATCCGGCAATCTTTTCGTGTTTTTACGGTCAGAAAAGGGCTGTAAGAGGACCGTCTTTTAATTCCATTTTAACAAGTGTAAAAGAAACGCTCGGCAATCTTTTCATGTTTTAGGAGTCAGAAAAGGGCTTAAAAGATGACTCTGATGTCTTGGTTCGTGAAAAATGATGATTTTACCCTAAAGTCCTTTTGTCCTGCACAAAAACAACACATTACTCATACCTGTTTAAGATGGGCAAAAATACATTGAAAAATATCCTTTCATGGTGAAAAATAAACAAACTTAGCATTCATTTATCCAAAAAACCTATAAAAAGAGTTTTTACCATGTCATTTTTACCATTTTACTGTTGAGGGTGAGAAAAGGGCTTTTGACAAGAAACTTCCCGTGGACTTTGCGGAGAATCCGACCGTCGGAATCGAGCGCCGTCTCTTTCAGGTATTTCACAACATCCTCCTCTTCAATTTCATCCGTTTAGAATTCCATTTTAAGTTTTAGTTTGATTTTTTGGAGGGTTTGGGGTTTTAGGGTCCGCTTTTCGGGGTACGCAGGTGCCCCATGGGTGACCTGCGTACCCCGACATTTTCGTATATGGGAAAATGGTCGGAGTACGCAGCCCACCTTCAGAACAGCTGCGTACCCACGCTCTGTTTTCTGAACGCGGGGTGCGCACTCCGCGCAAAGCGGATTTTCAAAACCCAAACTCAAAACCTAACCATCAAAATTTGATTTAATGAATTCTAATCAATGTTTTTTGGTGTGTAGATTGCCCACCATGCTAGATTGGCGTGAAAGAGAACACGAAGATGTCGATTTGGCCACAATAGGTCATCAACCTTCCATTGATGCTTTAAAGGTATGCGGTCTCTACAAGTACTGGGCCATACCTGGCATGAGGGCCCAGGTGCCATTCTTAGAGTGGCTGGTTGAAAGGTGGAACATTCAGGATCAATGTTTCTACATCGGAGAACACCAGCTCGAGATAGAGCCCTCCGACATATATTTTCTCACTGGCTTGCCTAACAGGGGCGAGCAACTATCTCTATTCGGGACAAGGCCGGGTGGCCAATCCCTTGCTAGTCTCCGGCTAGAGTGGTGCAACAATCAAAACTAGGAGAAGGGGATAGAAATCAAATACATATCCCGACCTGAACTTATGGTAATTTCCTTTACAGTTACCAGACTTTGCGGTGCTGCCGCTTTGCACATAGCCACTGGTTCCCAAATGCGGATGGCTATAGATTGCTTCCGAGGCACCATTTTCAACTGGTGTGATGCTGTGCTGGCCAATATGAAAGGCCAACTGACTAGGGCAAAGAACGGACAATTGAAGACCTTTGGATATGGGCCTTTAGTTGTGAGCTTTGCCCTAGAGAGAGTTCCAATGCTGATCCCCCAGCATCTTACTGTTCCAGTTGGGCCTCCTCGGGAGCCTAAGTTGACGCGGTGGGTTCGGTAATGGCCCGGCATCCTGATGAGGGAGCGGGAGCTGTCCGATTTCCTGCGGGTTACTTTCACTGGTTGGAGAGCCAAGTCTTTGCGATTCAGGATTTTCCTTATGCCGGAATGGATTTTCGCAATGATCCGGACATGGTTCTTCCACAGGGAGAACAATGGGACGACAGAGGTACTTCATTTTTCACAAGTTTTTAAATTATCTATATTTTTTTTTGTTTTTTATATATCGTCTCAAAACTGACAGCAAAAATTTTCAAAATGCAGATGTAGGCCCACGGCGTCTGGCCAATCTCCAGGCTTTTGAGAGGAGACATCCAGCTGCACCGGCACCGGCCCCACAGGACGCGGCTGCAGAGACACTAGCTGAGTTGGAGCAGGATCTAGAGCGTCTGACGGCAGGTATACCAGAGACTACTATAGATGATATTCCTATCAGACTTCAGCGCTACGTAGTCGCAATCCCAGGACCTTTTAGGAGGTTTTTGTGTAGAGTAGCCCGTGCAGTGGTGTCGTATAGAGAGCACCACCAGTGATTGGATGGTCATTTATAGACACATGTGACATTTTGGTTTTTGTACTTATCATTTTTGCCGATCATAAGGTGTTTTTCAACCTATGATCGAAGACGATGTATATTTTTTGACACACTCCTATCTATATATATCATTATTACCGGCTTATTTTGTTAAATATGTGTGATAAAATGTTTATAAATTCACATTTATGATTGTTACAAATGTCCATTTAACATTCGAGACGCCATTGCATCTGCTAATGTATTTAAAGACCTTGGAATATGCTGATATTCAATGTAATCAAATTCATGTTCCAAGAGACGCACCCTCAAAAACAATCTTAATAACACTGGATTTCTAATGGCATAGACTCTATTAAGCTGTAATACAACGAGTTCAGAATCTAACCTCACTATCAAACTTCGAATCCCAAATGAAATAGATTCAGATAATAATTCAATCACTGCACTGTATTCTGCAATGTTGTTTGTTGTTTGACCGAGGCTCACCCCATGCATAGAAACTAACTCTTCAGAGGGCGAATAGATAACCCAAGCTGCGGAAGAGATATTCCGTGTACTACGACAAGCACCATCAGCAAATCCAATGTACGTTTGGAGAGGCGTCGACATCTGCAATATCAAGAGTAAAACCAAGATAAGCCAGAATAACGACGAAAAACACACTCTCTAAACTAAGCACACTTGTCTAAACCAAGTACACTGTCTAAACTAAGCAAACATACTAGCTAGAAAGAAAAATTAACCTAACTAACCTAACTGAATCTCCATACCCACCATTTAAGCATAATACCTCTTTAGGTAAAGTCCATTTCTGGGCTTACCCAAAGAGTCCCCATCAAAATCTTCCAGCTCATAGGCCCCTTTTGCTAGCTTTCGCTTGACAATGTAGGGCCCATGCCACATAGGAACGAATTTTCCAGCACCTAATTTATCGTTAGCTTGATCATATAATAGCACTAGATCTCCTTCCGAAAAATTACGAGGGGTCATGTTGCGATCATACTGAGCTTTCATCCTTTTCGCGTGAGTCTCGATTGCCAAAGCAACGTCACATCGAGTCTCATCTAATTTAGCTAAGTATAACAGATGCTTCTCCTCTTCGGAAGTAGCTGGGAGTAATTTGATAGCCATTTGAAGTGATGGGATTTCGCATTCAATGGGAAACACTGCTTCCAAACCATAAACCAGTTGGAAAGGAGTGAACCCTGTTGATGTTTTCACTGAGGTTCGGTACGCCCAAAGCGCTGAAAATAACATGTTATGCCAATTCGACCGATGAATACCAATGATTCGTCGGATCATGATAACTAGAACTTTGTTGATGGATTCAACCAAACCGTTTGCTTGAGGATAATAAGGAGTAGAACTATCATGGCGTAAACCAAGCTGGCTTGTAAGTTCTGTCATCATAATGTTTCGAAAATGGCGTCCATGGTCAGTGATTATCGCTTGTGGGACACCAAACCTAGCAATAATATGATTGAATACGAAAATCGCAGCTGTCTTGCCATTTGCCTCGAATGTAGGCATCCCCTCGGCCCACTATGTACCCACTATGTACCCCAAGGTCAACCTCAGTATCAGTATTTACCTCAAGGGTATCAACCTCAAGGTCAAGGTCAACCCCAGTATCAGTATTTACCTCAAGGTTATCAACCTCAAGGTCAGTACTCGACTCAAGGTTATCTACCACCTCAAGGTCAAGCTTATGTTCAAAGTATAGGAAATGTACCTGTCAATTATCAATCTTACCCTCAACCTGGTTACGGATCTCAGTATCCTCAACATGTTACGGGTCAATACCCCGGAATGATAGTGTGGGATCCATCACAAGGTCAACAGGTGTTGCAGCCAAGTATACAGTTGTTACCTCAAACTGGACAACCCGTAGTTTCTGGTTCACCCCAGCAACCGCAACCTGTCCAGTCAAATATTCAAACTTTTGTAACTTCGGTAGTTACTCAGCTGCCAATTGCACCTAGTACTCCATCTCAAACGACTGCTGCAACTACCGCAACATCTACCGCATTTACTTCTGGAGTATCGACAACTCCGGTTTCTACTGTCTCTGCAACCACTCCTCAGACATCTTTACCATTGTCCGGATCTACGATTCAAACCACGGTTCAGATGCCTGTAGGGTAGCCTGGTTTAAGTACTGTTGTAACAAGTCAACCTCAATTTACCTATCAACAGTACCAGGGACAGTACCAATTCGGTCCTGCTGTCCAATAACCAGTTTACCAGTATCAACCGTATCCTGGGTACACTTATCAGCAACCTCAAAAACCCCAGTACGGTCCGGTTAATCCTGGTTTTCCAGGAGGATATAATATCCCGAACGCAATTCCTTTTCCTAGTTATCCTGGATATCCTCCTCCTGGAACTGGTATTGTGACCCAGAGTTTTAGAGATCCTAACCGGCAATTACCGTTTATCGCAACTTTGGATTTACCCGACTTGACGCGCCTAACGAACGATCCAATCAATTATCTTCTGTTTTGGCTGCCAATGCCTAATAAGTTGCCCAGTGATATACCCAAGTTCGAAGGTAAGTCTGGAGAGGATCCGTCAAATCATGTGATGACTTACCACCTCTGGTGTGCCTCAAATTCCATCTCGGATGATTCGATCCGCTTACGTCTTTTCCAGCGTACGCTGATTGGTCTCGCGGCCAAGTGGTACATTAAGTTACCACGGTCCTCTTTTTATAATTTCAGCCAGTTAGCTACCTCTTTCCTAACTCATTTTCAGTTGCCGGTCAGATACGATAATGGTACTGAGTTACTAACTTCATTAAAACAATCGACGTCCACTTATATTTCCGATCATATTCATGAATGGAGGCGTCGAAGACGTTTAGTGAAAGTTTTTATCCCGGACCAAATCTTAGCTGAATGGTTTGTAAAATCATTATTACCGAAGATTACTGAAGACGTCGCTAAGCCGGAGTAGCTACTGAGGAGCAAGTCATTGCTCAAGCCCAGTACCTTGACTTAGTTTACACTCAGTCGGGTACGTTGCACGAGAAGATCCCGGATCTTCTTAAGTCGAATCAAATCGCTGCTGCTCCCTCGGGGTCTCATGATGCTGATGGCATGATTGGTACGGTGAATACTAAAAGTAACACAAACAGTAGCCTTCCGGACCGAAAACACTAGTTGGAGATGAAACCCAACATCGCCGAATTCAGTACAGAAGTGGAGGGTGGAACAGTTACCCCGGCAACCTGCTTAATGAATAGACTAGCACAAGTTCCTCCACTTTAACCGTCTCGAGTGAAGTGAACCCCCCGGAAAATCCAAGCGAGTCTAGCAGACGTCTGCTCCAGGTACAGTGGGATCTTCCCTCCACCGTCACCTCGGTAGAATCCTAAAGATAATGGTCACTAAGGTTACCAACAACAACAAATGCACCTGGGGGAACAGTCAACACTCCGACAGCACGCAAGGGCAGAGTATCAAGCTCAATCCCCTTGCCAGCTCCTTGACAATAATCCAAGGTTTACCGACAAGTGACCCATGGCTCCTCGACAATGGTTAATCCGAGGTTTACCGTTTGTAATACGTGCGTGTCTGGCGTCGTTCCCAACGAGGGAGGATTGATCCCCTCATTGGTTCGGACACGAGCTCGTGTTTCTCCTTTAAGAGGAGCTTTCCCAGAGTACAAATGAAACAATTGGATTTATCCTACCACAAGATGAGCTACCTGTTTGGTTTTGCTGTCTTGGAGAGTTAATTACTCTCCTACTCCAAGACACTAGCCTGATCTAAATTGGTGTTTCAGAGCCCTAGTAAATAAAAGTTACTAAGTTGATTTTACTTTAAGCGTTAATTTTATGGTTTTTCTTAAAGACAAAAAGGTAGTGGAGATGAAACTGGTGGTGTGTAGACTCGACTCGCAACCACTACAAAGATGCACCTAAGATGATTTACACTACTTTTCTTTTTCAATGAATCTCCTAGCTAAGAGAGTTGGAAAATGCAAATTTTATAGAAAACAACTTTCTTGGCAAAGACAATCAAAGAAACAATTTCTTTATCTTTTCAAAACATATAACTCATGACTACTAATTACTTCACGAAATTTTCTTTTCTCTCCCAAAAGACTACAAATGCTACCAAAGCAAACTTTTTTCCAAAAGAATTTTTGTGTTTTTTCTATATTAATAAAGCATGTAAAACTATTTATCAAATCAAATTTAACAAATCTAAGACAATCAAATCAAATTCACTCAAAAGCAAATTAAAAGGAAATTTACCTAAAAGCAAAAAATAATGAGGACAAAAGCCTACAAGGATAATTCCCGGATGTTTTACTCAGTCAAAATGCAACTAAGGATCAGTTCATGCAGAATCATAAACTAATCAAAAAACAAAATCGAAATCTTTTTGTTCTTTTTTCTCAAGAATGAAATTCAAAGCTTTAACCAACAAACTTTTCGAGATTCGCAAAGAGAAGACACAAAGGTAGGTTTCTCACAAGGGTGAATTCTATGACAGGCCCGACTCCTAAGAGGGTTGAACAAAACCAGGGAGATCCAAATTTTGACAACTGCTAACGCCAAAGTCACTACAGGACCAGTTAAAAATCAAACCCTAAGGCAAAATCTCTATGAATTCCACCAAAACCCTCAACACTAACGGGACAAGTTCAGGTGAAGATCTCTGACATTAAACCAATGGATCTGGGTAGTAAAACAAATTAAAAACAAAATCTAACGAGCAAAAAGAGGAAAAATGAAATTTTTTCAAATTTGACAGGGGTACGCAGGTGATCAGTTTACACAGGTGTGGGTACGCCCTGTGCACAAAGACGCAGTGCGTACAAGTACGCACTGTGCCTAACTCGGAGGCTGCGTACTACTGGCAAAGCTAAGAAAAATAAAAATCTAATTTAACTCTAAGCTAACCCACCCAAATACACAGTCAGACAGCCAAAAACCAGAAAATAAGCGATTTTTCTCAGACCAAAATATCAAATCAAAAAGAACTCAAACACATTCATGGATTCCCCAGTATGGTCGCCATTTTGTCATGCGGAAAGAGTCGTTAGTGCGAACACAACCGACCTCCCTAGAAGCCTAAGACTTTCTAGTGACAAACAAGACAAATAAGAGCAATCCTCCTCTAAATATGCATTTACAATATGAGAAATCAAGTGTTTAGATCCTACCTGTAACCCAACGCTGTTGTAGTAGTCCAGCTTCGTTGATCCGGATGAGCTCCTCCTTCTCTTCGAAACCTGCATTCACTAACAATCAAACGATTAAATAGCACCTGAATATCACATAAAATAAAACATATTTAACATATAGACCAAGGAGTATATGAAACAACTCATAAATAACAAATTGTTGAGAAGAATGGACTTATTTGTATTAAAAGGTAACAAAAGGAACCATTACAACCTGAGCCTTGGTGTTGTGCAAGTCCCTCCCAGGGTTCATAAGAGTTCTCCTTTACTCTGATCAGCTCACCCACTTCCAAATGAAACAAGCAAAGATGGTAATCTCTCCTCACAAGCTTCTACAAGGAAGTCCTAATTCCAGCAGCATCTACCCTTAGGAATGTTCAGCTTTCAACCTCCCCTCCCTTTGGCCCAATGCCTGTATTTATAGTGCTCTAGAGGAAGTTATTCAAGTCCACCATCAATGGGATAAGCCCCTCTTTGGATGGGATAGCTCCCCTCTTGATGGGATAAGTTCCTCTTTGGTAGGGATACATGAACCATCTGGAGGCGCTTCATACACGTCAAACAAGCTTCTAGAAGACTCTAGAAATGACCACAAGTAACTTTTTTAAGATGAAACTCGCGCCTTTTGACCTTTACAGGGGTACGCACCCACCCCTTTACATACAGAGCATACAAGTACGCAGGTATTGTGAACTTGGGTTGCGTACACGCAGGTAAGGCTAAGAGAAACTGCGTACCAGAGATAATTGACTTTAAATGACTTTTCTCTCTTTCTTGAAGTTTGACATGAAGAGCAGAGGCATGAGACTTGCCAAGGAGGATAGTATGACAGTGGATGGAGCCATACTAACTGCAAATAGTCATGGTGACATTTTTTAGTGTAACAATTAATTAGATTTTCATGACTATTATTGTTTTTTTGCATCAACTTGTAGAGTGCAGAGTTGGATTTAAGCAGAGTTCTAGAAAAGGTTCCAATGCAGAAAATTCAAAGAAAATATGCCAACACTCTAATTAGAAACACTCTAATACCAACACTCTAGTTATAAAAACAGAGAACAATCTAATTTTATTTACTGGTTACACGTTATTTAGGTGAGAGACTTACCTGGTCCGGATGAGGAGGCTAAGAAAGCTGCCAGCGACGAGTGCAACCAACCAATTCCTCTGGCGCCAAGCTGCAAAAAAACTAAAAACTTCATAAAAAATTCCAATAAAACCTGTAAACAAAAAAATTAAATTACAAAAAAATTAAGTTTTGAACATACCTCATGGTGCTTGACAGAGCTTCGGTTCAAACCAACCTCACAGCGCTCAGTAGGGCTTCGACTCAAATCAACAGACCTCACAATGCTCAACAAGGCATCGACTCAAATTTCACTAACGAACATACCTCACAATGCTTGACAACACAATGAAAAATCAATAGACCTCACAACGCTCGACAACATAATTAAAAATCAATAGACCTCACAACGCTCGACAATACAATGAAAAATCAACAGAGCCGAAAACTTCACGGCAGGGTCTCGGCTGAACAAATAATTCAGCCGAACAAATAGTTCGGCCAAATCAATTATTTGGTCGAATTATTTATTTGGCTAAACTATTTTTTTGCTGATTTTTTCAACTCCAGAAAAACTTTCATTTAATGGCCGACATTAGTCTAAACGACGAAAAATTTGGCCGAAAAATTGGGAATGTGAAATTTTCAAAGACGTTTCTCACAAAAGTGTAATGCAACTTCATGTTTTTACCATTGGGTTTGACAAAAAACCCAATGCATTATCTACTACATGCGGCAAGGATAATAAGAACTTCCAAAATATACTCGTTGAAGAATGAGTGACGCCTCTTGCGTAGAATACTATGATGACCAAAAATAGGCAAGCTTTGAAGTCTCTACTTCTACTACAAACATTAAGGCTAGCATTTTCTTAGATAAAAACCTTGGAAAAGATTAATATATTTTCATGTCCCCACCTAATATCAAAAATATTGGAAAATATTAATATCTTTTCATGTCCCCACGTAATATAAAAAATGAAATAAATAACATTATAAAAAAGGTAATATTAATCTTACAAAACTATATTATCTTTTTGAAAAATAGTCAATAAAAATAAACTATAAAATAATTTTGAATTAGAGTTATTACTCGCACAACCACATTAGTAAATGTGGATATATATGCCGATAGACATATATCAACCACATGCACAACCACATTAGTAAATGTGGTTGATATAGATAAAAACATACACTAAGTAATAAATATAAAAAACTAATAAATGTATCACTAAGAAATATAAAAATCATATACTACAAGAGAATAGACTAAAATGTTTGAGAGAAAATTGCAATGAAGTTCATAAGACTGAAATAATTAATGTCACAATGCATATATGATTAATATAATTAATAGTTTGCATCTATCACATAATGAGGATAACCAATGAATTTGTCATAATGTTATTGATTCAACCATTTTCATTTGCTAACAATAAATAATATAATGATATTGATTCAATTGTTTCATTTACCTGACTGATAAGATCACATACATTAAAAGTTGTTTCAGTTATCCCAAAACAATATCCCGTTCATAATCAATATTATTGTGTCAAGAGAAAAAGTAGTGAATGTTTGAATTATATTGTAACAAATAATATTTCCCAAGAAATAATGATCAATAATAAATAATAAAATTAAATTGAGAAAGGTTTTCAAAAAAATTATTAAAAAAAATACACATGCAATTAAGGATTAGCACAACCACCTTGATAAATGTGGTTGATATACACCTAAAGGTGTATATCAATCACATGCACAACCACATTACTAAATGTGGTTGATATAGATTAAAAGCATACAATAACTAATAAATATAAAAAATATACATTGCAAGAAAATAAACTGAAATATTTGAAAGATAATTACAATGAAATTCATAAAACTAAAATAATTAATACCACAAGGTATAGAAGATAGAAATAATTAATAGTTTGCATTTATCAAATATTGAAGATAACCAATGTATTTGTCATAATGGTTTCGATTCAACAATTTTCATTTACTGACGATAAATAACATCATAATGGTGTTGATTCAATTTTTTCATTTAGCTAGCCAATAAGATCACATATATTAAAAATTGTTTCAATTATCTGAAAACAATATCCTGTTCGCAATCAAAATTACTTTGTCAAGAGAAAAAGTAGTGAATGTTTGTAACAAATAAATCTTCCCAAAAAATAACGATAAATAATAAATAATAAAATTAAAGTGGAAAAGACTTTCAAAAAAATAATTAAAAAAATTACACATATGCAATTAAGGACTAGCACAACTACATTAATAAATGTGTTTGATATAGATAAAAACATACAATAACGAATAAATCTAAAAACTAATAAATATAAAAAACATACATTGCAAGAAAATAAACTAAAATATTTGAGAGATAATTACAATGAGGTTCATAAAAATGAAATAATTAATGCCACAAGGCATAAAAGATTCAAATAATTAATAGTTTGCATTTATCAAATACCGAGGATAACCAATGTATCTATCATAATGTTATTGAATCAACCATTTTCATTTACTGACGATAAATAACATCATAATGACATTGCTTCAATTTTTTCATTTAGCTAGCCGATAAGATCACATACATTAAAAGTTGTTTCAATTATCCCAAAACAATATCCTACTCATAACCAAAATTATTGTGTCAAAGAGAAAAAGTAGTGAGCGTTTGAATTATATTGTAACAAACTAATTTTCCCAAGAAATAATGGTTCATAATAAATAATAAAATTAAATTGAGAAAAGTTTTCAAAAAAATAGTTAAAAAAATTACATAGATGCAATTAAGGACTACCACAACCACATTAATAAATTTGGTTGATAAACATAAAATGCAATAACTAATAAATATAAAAAGCATATACTGCAAGAGAATGAACTGAAATATTTGAGATATAATTATAATGAAGTTCATAAAATGGAAATAATTAATGCCACAAAGCATAAAAGATTGAAATAATTAATAGTTTGCATTTATCAAATACTGAGGATAACCAATGTATTTGTCATAATGTTATTGAATCAACCATTTTCATCTACTGATGATAAATAAGGTCATAAGGATATTGATTCATTTATTTCATTTAGCTAGCTGATAAGGTCACATACACTAAAAGTTGTTTCAATTACCCTAAAACAATATCCCACTCATAATCAAAATTATTGTGTCAAGAGAAAAAGTAGTGAATGTTTGAATTATATTGTAAAAAACAAAATTTCCCAAGGAATAATGATTGATAATAAATAATAAAATTAAATTGAGAAAGGTTTTCAGAAAAATAATTAAAAAAATTACACATATGCAATTAAGGACTAGCACAACCATATTAATAAATGTGGTTGATAAAGATAAAAACATGCAATAACTAATAAATCTAAAAAAATAATAAATATAAAAAACACGCACTAAAGAGAATAAACTGAAATATTAGAGAGATAATTACAATGAAGTTCATAAAACTGAAATAATTAATGCCACAAGGCATAGAAGATTGAAATAATTAATAGTTTGCATTTATCAAATACTTAGGATAACCAATGTATTTGTCAAAATGTTATTGATTCAACCATTTTCATTTACTGATGATAAATAATGTCATGATGATATTGATTCAATTTTTTTTTAGCTAGTGAATAAGATCACATACATTAAAAGTTGTTTCAATTATCCCAAAACAATATTCCATTCCTAATCAAAATTATTGTGTCAAGAGAAAAAGTAGTGAATGCTTGAATTATATCGTAAGAAATATTTTTTCCCAAGAAATAATGATCAATAATAAATAATAAAATTAAATTGGGAAAGGTTTTCAAAAAAACAATTAAAAAATTACACATATGCAATTAAGGATTAGCACAACTACATTAATAAATGTCGTTGATATACATCTATAGGTGTATATCCACATGCACAACCACATTAATAAATGTGGTTGATATATATAAAAACATACAATAACTAATACATCTAAAAAACCAATAAAAATAAAAAGCATACACTGCAAGAGAATAAACTGAAATATCTGAGAGGCAATTACAATGAAGTTCATAAAACTGCAATAATTAATGCCGCAACGCATAAAAGATTGAAATAGTTAATATTTTGTATTTATCAAACACTGAGGATAACCAATATATGCATCATAATGTTATTGATGAACAACCATTTTCATTTACTAACGATAAATAAGATCACAATAATATTGATAAAATTTTTTCATTTACCTAGCTGATAAAATCACATACATTAAAAGTTGTTTCAATTATCTCAAAACAATATCCCGTTCATAATCAAAATTATTGTGTCAAGAGAAAAAGTAGTGAATGCGAATTATAAACAAATAAAATTTCCCAAGAAATACTAATCAATAATAAATAATAAAATTAAATTGCGAAATGTTTTCAAAAATGTAATTAAAAAAATTACAAACTGATGCAGGAGCATCTAGCTTAGGCACCATGACTGGGTGTCAGTCTCTACCAGGTTGAAAAGTTGAGTTAACGTTTTATTCGTCTTTTATGTTAGTTTGTCAGAATAGGAGGTAGGATTTTTATTTTTATCTTAATCTCTAAATTAGTCAAAGGTAGTTTGATCGGTTAGGGTTATTTACTTGTTTGTTTCTAATAAACCCTGGATTAATAATTGTCCTGTTATTCTAAAAGGAAAAGACAAATGTATCTAAAAGGAAAATCTTGTCATAAGGACAGAACCGAATGATTAATAGCCATGTAACTATAAAGTCTACAATTGAAAAGTAACTGTACAGTTTCATTAACTGTGAACAAGAAACATATAAATGTAACAACGAAAGTCATGTAAAAGGTTCAACACTTCTTGCACTCGAATAATATCAATAACAGTGAAATCAATTCAGTCCATCTGTGTGTCCTACTATATTTTTATTGAGCTTTCTAATTAATGAGCATCTGAATAGACAACATATTGTACACAGACCATTGTGTTTAATTCTCTTTGTTTTTCCTGAGAAAAAGAACCAGTCCTAACAGCGAGACAGAAGAGAAGATGCCAGAACGAGGGCCTACATTTCCATTGAAGCAAACAACGAAGACAGAAAAGGAGTGATACAAACAAATTCCAGTACAGGCCAAGCACCCACAGGCTAGACGAAATTTCCTATTATTTTTTTTTAAATTGACTGCCAAACAAATTACTAGAGTACCTACAACATTCTGGCATGTTCATATGAAACATCACAAGCACAGCCAAAAAACAATAATTGCAGTCCAGGCAGAGAATCCAGAGTAAACCAAGAGAACGACGACCTAATTACATAAACGACATTCAGGTAAACCGAACCCAATTTTCTTTCCTGAAGTTCTTCTCTTTCAAAATTGCAAAAACAAGTATATAACAATACATAGTAGCACTGCAAGATAAAGCCCAGACCAGCGTAAAGCCAGTGGACGACAAACCCTAGGTGAGGGTTTCGAAAACTGTTTCATACATAGCCATAGATGCATAAGCCCGTGAATGACAAACCCTAGGTGAGGGTTTTGAAAAGTTGCGTTCATACACAGGAAATTACAGTCAGAAATCACTAGATAGTGGAAGCCCAGACCACCAATACGACAGGATACTACTCACAGCTGAGAGTCAATTGACAAGCACCGAGGGTGACAAACCCTCACGACCAGAAGGCCTATTTTAAAAACAGAACGAGGATTGAAGGAAATTCATGTGACAGAGCCTACCGAACAAGACCGAAGCATTCATTGCCAAGACCTCCAACCGCAAACCCTCAACACCTGCAAAGAAATCGACATACAGGTGTTAGAGTCACATTGTCACAGAAGTGAAATTACAGTGCCTGAAAAAAATAAATAACAGAAGTTGTATTCAACGTACCTGAGGAATTGTAGTGAGAACCAAGGACAAACTTTCCACCCACAGGGTTTCGACCAACTGCCGAGACGAAGGAGCAAACAGGTTAGGAGCTGAGGAAAGAAAACCACAAATTGAATCAAGGAAAGAGGGCTACCTGCATTTGGAGCCGAGGATGGAAGGACGCCATCATTTCGAGCCTGGATGCAAGCCAACCACTGAGTTGCAAACAAGAACATGAAATACCAACACATAACTCGGAACACGACGACATGTTGAGCCAACAGCAGGAAGAAAAACAGTAACAGAGAACACTTACCTAGGTGATGGTAGGAATACCCACAACTGCCCAACGAACCAGGCCAGAGGACAACCACGCAGACATAAAAGAACCAGTACAGAAGTCACCAAGAGGCGCGCCCAGAACTTGCAGCAAAGCTGCATACTCAACTCGCAGAGCATAGCAGAACAAACCCTCGGCAAGCCCAACGAAAATGACCAAGTGAACGACGAACGAAGAGTTTTGGCATAGCAAGGAGCGGGAAACGCAACCCGAGGCGAGTACATGGACTTAATTGTGAAATTGAATGCCACCTAACCCGTTTCCAAAATATCCGATGGTTTGATCCTCACACATGTAATCACAACCATAATATCTACACAATCATATAATCACCCAAACAATCATTTAAATTGCCTAAAGTCCGAACAGTGTTGGGCTGGTCCCATCACAAATATCCAATTAAGGACTGGCACAACCACATTTATAAATGTCACTGATATAGATAAAAAAAATACCATAACTAATAAATTTAAAAAACTATTAACTATTTAACTAATAAATATAAATAACATACACCACATGAGAATAAACTAAAATATTTCAAAGATAACTACAATGACGTTCATAAAAATGAAATATTTAATGCCACAAGGCTTAAAAGATTTCAATTGTTTGCATTTATCAAACACTAAGAATAACCAGTGTATTTGCCATAATGTTATTGATTCACTCATTTTATTTACTGACCATAATTAACGTCGTAATGATATTGATTCAATTTTTTCATTTACCTAGTTGATAAGATCACATACATTAAAAGTTATTTCAATTATCCCAAAACAATATCTCATTCATAATCAAAATTATTGTGTCAAGAGAAAAGTAGTGAATGTTCGAATTATATTGTAACAAATAAATTTTCCCAAGAAATAATGATCAATAATAAATAATAAAATGAAATTCGGAAATGTTTTCAAAAAATAAATTAAAAAAAATTCGAGTTGTCTTTAGTGCAACTTATTGAGCTTTTCCGGTCTAATATCTCTAAAATATGGAAAGAATTTGTTGAAATCACAAGTTTGATGTCTAAGCCCTACACAATCCAAGTGCCCTAGGGGTTTTTCGGAGTGATGAATCCATATATACAATAAAAAAAATTAGTTTAAATAACACAAATCAAGATTTCACCTCAAATTTTTACATTGGATTCCGGCACTGGAAAGTCCAAAAAGTGACACTAAAGACAACTCCAAAAAAATTACACATGCAATTAAGGACTAGCACAACCACATTAATAAATGGGGTTTATATAGATAAAAGCATGCAATAACTAGTAAATATAAAAAACTAATAAATATGAAAAAACATGAATAAACTAAAATATTAGAGAGATAATTATAATGAAGTTCATAAAACTGAAATAATTAATGGCACAAGGCATAGAAGATTGAAATAATTAGTAGTTTGCATTTATCAAATAATGGGGATAACTAATGTATTTGTCATAATGTTATTGATTCAACCATTTTCATTTACTGACGATAAATCACATCATAATTATATTGATTCAATTTTTTCATTTAGCTAGCGGATAAGATCACATACAATAAAATTTGTTTCAGTTATCTCAAAATAATATCCCATTGTAATCAAAATTATTGTGTGAAGAGAAAAAGTAGTGAATGTTTGAATTATATTGTAACAAAAAAAATTCACAAGAAATAATGAACAATAATAAATAATTAAATTAAATTAAATTAAGAAAGGTTTAAAAAATTAAAAAAAATTACATATATGTAATTAAGGACTAGCAAAACCACATTAATAAATGTAGTTGATATACGCCTATAGATGTATATCAACCACATGCACAACCACATTAACAAATGAGGTTGATATAGATAAAAACATACACTAACCAATAAATCTAAAAAAATAATAAATATATCTAATAAATAACAAATAAATATATAAAAAAAAAACATACACTACAAGAGAACAAACTGAAATATTTGAGAGATAATTAGAATGAAGTTCATAAAATTGAAATAATTAATGCCACAAGGCATAGAAGATAGAAATAATTAATAGTTTGCATTTATCAAATATTGAGGATAACCAATGCATTTGTCATAATGTTATTGATTCAACCATTTTATTTTATTGATGATAAATAACGTCATAATGAAATTGATTCAATTTCTTCATTTAGCTAGCGGATACAATCACATACATTAAAACTTGTTTCAATTAACCCAAAACAATATCTTGTTCATAATCAAAATTATTGTGTTAAGAGAAAAAGTAGTGAATGTTTGAATTATATTGTAACAAATAAAGTTTTCCAAGAAATAATGATCAATAATAAATAATAAAATTAAATTGGGAAAGATTTTCAAGAAAATAATTAAAAAAATTACACATATGCAATTAAGGACTAGCACAACCACATTAATAAATTTGGTTGATATAGATAAAAAAAATACAATAACTATTAAATATAGAAAACATACACCATAAGGGAATACACTAAAATATTTGAGAGATGATTACAATGAAGTTCATAAAACTGCAATAATTAATGTCACAAGGAATATTGGATTGAAATAATTAATAGTTTGCATTTATCAAATACTGAGGATAACCAATGTATGTGTCATAATGTTATTGATGAGCAACCATTTTCATTTACTAACAATAAATAGAGTCATAATGGTGCTGATTCAATTTTTTCATTACCCAGTGGAGAAGTTCACATACATTAAAAGTTGTTTCAATTATCCCATTACAATATCGTATCCATAATCAAAATTATTGTGTTAAGAGAAAAAGTAGTGAATGCTTGAATTATATTGTAACAAATAAATTTTTCCAAGAAATAATGACTAAAAATAAATAATAAAATTAGATTGAGAAATGTTTTAAAAAAATAATTAAAAAATTACACATATACAATTAAGGACTAGCACAACCACATTAATGAATGTGGCTAATATAGATAAAAACATACAATAACTAATAAACTTAAAAAACTAATAAATATAAAAAACACAAACATAAGAGAACAAATTGAAACATTCGAGAGATAATTACAATGAAGTTAATAAAACTGAAATAATTAATGCCACAAGGCATAAAAGATTGAAATAATTAATAGTTTTCATTTATCAAATATTGAGGAAAACCAATGTTTTTTTCATAATGTTTTTTTTTTCTAAGTAATATTGTTCTATTGATATGGTACAAAAAGAGGTTACAGAGAGGCTTGACTTCAAAGTTGTTGAACATCAATCATCACCAGAAAAATTTGTACTGCCCCAACATAGAGGAAACCAATCCATTGAACCATAAAGACTGCCCCAGCATAGGGGAAACCAGCCCATTGAACCAGAAATAAAACCACTCCTAGGTAAACATTGTTTTTCCAGAAAAGACTGAGAGAGAAAACAATCATGTCTAGAATCCAAAAATAGGAGTCCTAAAAACACTGCCTAGGTTTAGACATATCCACCTGGCAGAAAACAACATTAACAGGTTTCTACGCATCAATTCGGTGGATCCTCCGGGGCTAACTCCTCCTCGATTCTACACGCAAATTGATACCAGTCATCATCCACGTCAGCCATGCCACGTCCCTGAGTTGGTGGATCCTCCTCAGTCCCACCTGTGCCCACCTGCATTTCAGAGGTGTCATTTGGTTTGCTTCCCGAAGCCTTCGTGCCACTATGCTTGCCGCTCTCAGTGGAAGGACTGCTAGCTATATCCTTGCCATGTAGAGTCGCTCTGCCTTCAATTTGTGGCTTGTTGCCAGGAATGCTGATTCCTCGGTTGCCCGAAGCCTCCATGCTCTACTTGCCCTTGAGCCCAGTCGGAGGAGCTTGCGGCTCAGATTCTTCCACAAAGGAAATTGTTACAGTAGCAGTGATTATAGGTCAATTTAAGGTGCTTGTGAAATAGAACTGGGTGTTGTGAGGAGCAGGGTAAGGCGGAAGAGGGAAATCCACAGTGCGGACTGCTATGTCTCTCCCTTCAATGGCTTGATTTCTAGCCTCACCCCTGCCACTTCTGGTATTTGGGTAGTAGCTGATAGGATTAAGCGTATCAGTGGGGGAGTCAGGGGAATCGGTGGCTGAGCTGGTCAAAGTCGGCATGCGAATGCTGCCTCCACAAGTTCCGCCGTGCCTACTACGCACTCGGTGCCTAATGCGAGCCATAACAGAATTCTGAGTTAAGTTGACAGCAGAGGAATTGGAAGTATTTTGCCGCGAAGAGTGAGTAGGAGAGGTCTGGGCCTGGTCTAAGATGCAGTGTCTGGAGTGAGAGAAATGAAAGCCATTGCCAAGATCCAGGCAAGGAAGTATCCAACATCGACTGCCGGTCACGGTGCGCATGCAAGGTTCAACAGTTTGCAGAGGGCAAACACCTTGAAGCAACGGAGGAATTGCCTGTCATTCTGCAGGGGCCATGGGTATGAGGGAGATGAATGTATCTCGGCTTACGGGTTCATTTATTGCCTTCTGCAATGTGTTATGAATTCCCTTGAGGTTGGCACGGGGGACGATGCTGGTAGCCATATGGCTTTCCTGTTCGCTGGTCGGCCATCTAATCGCATTAATTAGAAGTATTGACACCCACATCCGGGTGCGTTTCTTCCTCATTTTCCCTTTCCTTTTGCACCAAATCATTGTAATCCTGCAGTTGTGGAGTGGTAGCTATAGTGTTAAGTGTTCCTACATGAAGAGTCTTTCCACTATCAATTCCGATGTTAGCTAAGAAATCTGCTACCTTGTTACCATTCTGACGAATGTGCTTAATGGTAACTGCTGTGTGAGTTAATAGCCACTGTTCAATCTGCTCCAACCGTTTTTCCAATCTCCAACTGCTACTAGCTTTGTGTGATGGGGTTCCCTGTAATATCTGATTTACCATGTTAATAAGAATCTGAGAGTCCCCTTCAATTGTAAGTGGGAAGAGACCATGGCTTTGAGCAAGGAGAAGTCCTTGCCATAACCTTTCTAATTCAGTCGAGTTATTTGTATCCTAACCAATTGAACCCATAAAAGTTTGGAGAACATTGCCCTTGTGATTTTTTTAAAATTCCCCCAAATCCTTCTTTACCTGGATTACCTTTAGATGCTCCGTCAAAGTTGAGTTGAACCATGTGTGGTGGAGGGGGATTCCATCTGTCAGGTGTCGCTCCTGGAAGAGAAGTTTTACCTTGGTGAGCCTGCTTGTGGTGCCACTGGAGGTTCCAATCTACCCATATATTTTGTTCTTGAGGAGTGGAGGGGAAATCATCGTCAAGCCATGTTTGGAGCAGCAAGGTTTCTCGAAGGTTTTGACATATGTTATTCCATAGAACTTCTATAGGAGAGGAGTGGTCCTTGAAGATGCGACAATTTCTCTCTTTCCAGATAGTCCACATGAGAAAACCTGGTATGAGTTTCCATAAAGCATTTAACAGTTTGCTTTTGTAAGGATAGGTTGTCCAAGTGTGTATAGTGTTGGTGGAATCCTCCTTACTTCATCCATCTCTTTGACATCTGAAGCTAACTTTTTCCCAAAGTCTGTTTGCCAACAGACATGAGTTTAGAAGATGCTCAGTGGTTTCTTCCTCCTGTTTACAATTTGGGAACATGGAAGGTCCGTGAAAGCTTCGTTTCCATAGATTGTCCCAAGTAAGGATTTTGTTTTGGCAAAGCATCCAGAGGAAGGTGGATATTTTTTGCCAAAATGGGGGATCCAAAACTTTGTTCTAGAGATGGTCCTTGATTGTAAGGTTCCTGAGAATTATATGATAATCTTCTTGTGATGTGAAGGTTCCTCTCATTTCATAACCCCATCTGATGATATCTTTCTTTTCAGAGTAACGTATTTTCCTATTTGAGAATTCTGTTTCCGAATTATCTTTGATGATCTGCGTGCCTTGCCTGAGAATGTGATTCGAGCTTATCCATTTCCTATAACCTTGGGTGTGAGTGGGCTTCCAAAGTTGATTTACCTTGATCATCGATTGTTCTACCCAATCCTGTAGCTGGTGTGGAGTGACTAGGTCCTTCAATTTGGGTCTTTGCTGCCATGAATCCTCCAAAAACCTTGCATTATCTCCATTCCTAATTTCCCAGAAGCTGTGTTGCTGAATTAGATCTTTATATTGTTTAGCTGCATTCCAGATTAGGGAACCTGTGCCTACATATTTGAGCCAAATTAGATCAGTCTATTATTGGCATATTTTCCTGTCCAGAGGATCACCTAAGGAGTATGCGAGTTCGAGATCCATTTCCACCAGATGCGTGCTCCCATGACCGCGTTGCTGTGTTGAGGATCACATAATCCTGTGCCTCCAGAATTTTTCGGGAGGAAAACTGTGTCCCACTTTACTAAAGCCCATTTTCTCTTTTGCTTTGTACTTCCCCATAAAAAATCTCATTGAAGATTTTTGATTGCTTTGAGAACCCATTTGGGTGTTGCCAGTACTGAAAAGAGGTAAAGAAACATGGATTGTAACACTGCTTTGATTAAAACTAGACGGCTTGCCATGTTGAGCGCTCTGAAGGTCCAAGAAGAGATACGGGCTTCCAGTTTTTCTAAGAGCACCTTCCAGGATGAGTGATTTAAGGCAGAGGCTGTCATTGGAGCACCCAGGTATTTGGAGGGGAGAGCCGCAATCGAGAAGCCTAGGATTATAGTAATGGAGGACTGAGTTATGGCCGGGGTGTGAAAGAAAAAGATTTGGGATTTAGCTTTGTTAATGCAAGCGCCAAAGGCATCCGAAAAATCAAATGAAATGGTCTTTAATTTGAGGGCTTCTTGTACCGAGGGATGACCAAATAACATATTGTCATCCACAAATTGCTGATGGGTGAAAGCAAGGGTGTTGGGAAAGGAAAGGCCTCGTAATTGCTAGGAATGAAGGGCATCTTTGATGTAATGCCCAAGACCTTCCACCGTAATAACAAAAAGAAAGAGTGAGAGTGGGTCACCTTGTCGGATACCTCTGGATGGGTGAAAGGGGGTGGATGGGATACCATTGACTAGAATTGAAAAGAAGGTGGAGGTAATAAGACTCATTACCCATCTAACCCATGGGGGGGGCGAAGCTAAAGGCAAGCATCATTTTTTGAATATACTTCCACCTTAAACTATCAAAATCTTTTTAAAGATCGATTTTAGGAGCATACCTACCTTTCTGAACTACTTTAAGGAGTGAATGATTTCGTGAGTGAGAATAATGCCATCTGTGATCTGCCTTCCTTCCACATATCCTGATTGCTCTGGTGATATAAGTAATGGAAGCAGGGGTTTGAGTCGCGTGACAATAACCTTGGAGACGATTTTATATATGACATTACATAATGCAATAGGTCGGAATTTGTTCGGAGTCTGACTGTGTTCCTCCTTAGGAATGAGGGCGATGAAGGTTGCATTCAAAGATGGAAGCATCCATCTATTGGCCCTGGATTCCTCAAATACTTGCCAAACCTCTTCTTTGATTAGATCCCAGAATTTGTGGAAGAAGTCGGATGTGAAGCCATCTGGTCTAGGTGCTTTTCCTACTTTGAGTTGTTGCATAGCTGTTTCCACTTCTTGTAAAGATATAAGCCTGAGAAGGATTTGATTGTGTTCCTCTGTTATGATCTTAGGAATTTTCTTAGTGATTTTCTCTATAGCTGGTAACCGATCGATTTGCGGTTCCTGATGCACCATCTGAAAGTTGGTGAGGAGTTCCTATTCTATATCCTCGTGTTTCTCCAGATGTTCCCCTTGTCAATTCTGAATGTGAGTAATGTTGTTATGCATTATCCTTTGGATAATAGTTCGGTGGAAGAACTTTGTGTTGCGTTCACCCTCTTTAAGCCATCTGATTCGTGAATTTTGTTTCCAAAGTATTTTTGCCTGCTTTTCTCTCTTTGAGATTTGCATTTGAAGGTGGCTTTCCTGTTCTACTAGGGCGTCAGATCTGCCTTCAGGTATGACTCTCTGCTGTAATTTTTGCATTTCTTGATCAAGAGCGCCTCGTGCTTGGAAGATATTGCCAAAGGTAGAGTGATTCCACTGTATGATGTTTATCTTGAGATTTTTGAGTTTTTGTTGTAGTTGATACATTTTTGTGCCTTCCAATGGATTGAAGTTTTTCCAGACCACTGTAATCAGGTTGTGAAAGTCTGGATGAGTCAACCAGAAGGCTTCAAAGTGAAAGGGCCTGCATGTAATGTTTCCCGGTCTTTGCCATTGAAGCATGATAGGCCAGTGATCTGAACCAGAGAGCGGTAAGATTGAGGCTGAGAAATCCCCTCCAAGATGGATTGCATTGTCAGAGAGTAGGAATCTGTCCAATCGAGAGGCAATTTGATGAGCACCTGCTCGTTTGTTGTTCCATGTGTATACTCCATTGTTGAATGCCATATTTATGAGTCTGTTGTCTTGGATGAAATTTTTGAAGTGAGTGCTTTCATTGTCCAGCTTGACCCTTCCTCCTCTTTTTTCCTCCAATTTTGTTATCATGTTAAAATCTCCTCTTGTGATCCAAAGTGGATGGGATCTTTTTGAGTTGATCTGAGCTAAAGTATTCAGAATGTCTACCTTGTTTATTGCAACCTGGGGGAAGTAAACATTGGTCATGTGTCCATGTACGTTTGTCCCTATAATATGGAACGTGGCTTGAATAAAGTGCTTACTAGCATGAATGTTAGTAAGTGTTATGGCTTTTTCATCCCATACTATTGCTAGTCCTCCTGATGCTCCTATGGCATCCACTGCAACTTCTTTGCTACCTGGCCATGCTTTGGTAAGGATCTGGTCCAGCATTGTAGAGTTACATTTGGTCTCTTACAAGAAGAGTACTTGTGGTTTCTCCTGCTGAAACATGTTTTTTATCAGTCTGTATTTCTAGGGGCTGTTGAGCCCTTTAATGTTCCATGAAATGAGCTTCATGATACACGGTTGGGTAGGGGATTAGAATACTTGGTAAGCTTGGAGTATCTTCCAAATTCCACCAGCATCTCTCCTATGCGAATGGTTCTTTGAAGATTTGTTTTCCTTCCTCGTTTCTTATTATCTTTGAAGATGTTTCTTCCATCCCACTGACTTCTAGTTTGGATACCTAGCGATCTTTGCTTTTGTGCTCTTGAGAGAATGACTTCTAAATTTTCCAGCTGCCTTTCTCGGATCTTGTCATATTATTTTTTCTTATAGGCCTGTTCTAGTCCTAGTATATCCAAATCTCCAATGTCTAAGCTCTCCGGCTCCTCTTCCATGTGTTGAGTTTCTTCTTGCTCTACCTTTGTATCTTCTACAGTTGTGGGCTGCTGGTGTGTGCTTTCTACTTCCATTCCTTGAACATTCCATTTTGGGGATTTACTGGGAGGGCGATTTGAGATCTGAGGATTGCATAGAAGTTTGGGCTTTTTTTGAGCTTGAGGGAGCGGGATGGGGGATAGTCTTAGGAATGACTTCGGGGAGTTCCGGGTTTTCTAAGATGTTAACCTCCGGCTGGAGCAGGGTTTCAAAGTTGTTACTGGTTGATGGCATGGAGGTATTGGTAACAGGTTTTTTGGCAGATGAAGAGGGCTTTTTGTGGGTCTTTTTGCGATTGGTAACTTTGGTGAACCCATCCAAGTCAGGTTTGTCCGTGGTGGGAGTGGTCGAGGATTTCAGGTTAGAGGGACAATCTCGGAATAAATGGCCTAGGGCATGGCATTTTCTACAATGGAATGGTACATGCTCATAATCTATTGACTGTATCCATTCGTAATCATCATGATAAAGGCTTACCGCATCTAGGAGAGCTTTGTTGAGGTGCATATATACACAAATCCGCACATAGGAGGTGTATCGCTTGAGTTTCATCTCCTTTGCAAATTTGATGAATTCGCCCAAGCCATTCCCAATATCTTGTAGCGAATCTTCACCCCAGTACTCTAGAGGGAGGGAGTAAAGGCGAATCCACATCGGTGCCTAGCTCAGATCTTCTTTGTCTAGGTTGAAACACTCAATCCAATCTCGCAGATACAGTCCGGCTGCATTGAAAAAATATGGTCCGCTATCCAGTACCCTGTTTCGGTCCTCCAAACAACTGAAGATTGCACTAAAGAAGCCCTTAGGTCCTAACTGCAGAGTAATGTGCCCTTTTGGTTTCCATTTGGCTGCTATCTAGCCATGCAGTGCTTTCTCTATGGGCCAAAAGCCTATGAACTTTCCAATCAATGCATGATCTTTCATATACTGGATTTGAGTGTTGATCTGTTGACTTGGGAGCTCAATCTTAGGTCTATCAATTGCTACAGGCTTGTAGGTCGCTGACGTTACTCTGGGTGCTTCATTTCTGTCAGTATTCTTTGGTGTATTTTCATGCTCTATTCCGATACTTTCCTGGTTGTCCTGCCTGACATTTTCTGTGTGTCGCAGAACATTTTCCGTATCAGTGGGGGGAGGTTCCATATCCTCCCCCTGAGGGGGTTCCATTGTTGGCTGTCTATTCCTTATCGTTTCGTAATGAGCTTATGGCTGGAGGGTAATGGCCATAGGGAAATGTTTGTAAAGGTCTGCCATTTGCAGAACTGTAACAAACCCTCAGGGCTTCTATAATTTTAATTTAATCATCAATCTTTTTTTCATAATGTTATTGATTCAAACATTTTCATTTACTCATGATAAATAATGTCATAATGATATTGATTCATTTTTATCATTTAGATAACCGATATGATCACATACATTAAAAGTTGTTTCAATTATCCTAAAACAATATCTCATTATAATCAAAATTATTTGTCAAGAGAAAAAATAGTGAATGTTTGAATTATATTGTCACAAAGAAATTTTCCCAAGAAATAATGATCAATAATAAATAGTAAAATTAAATTGGGAAAAGTTTTCAAAAATAAGATTTAAAAAATTACACATATGCAATTAAGGAATATCACAACCACATTAATAAATGTAGTTGATATAGATAAATGCATACAATAACTAATAAATATAAAAAATAATAAATATATAACTAATAAATATAAAAAAATTTAACACCCTCCTCCCACATTTACCCAAGCTAACTGATCCATCAGGGTAAGCATGTGATGAAGAGTTCCTATGATATGATTCAACTTCCCATGTACAGTTAAGGAAGTGGAATCAACATGACAAGACCAATTTGACCTTCCTCAGAAGATACAGAACTGTCACGATCCAACTAACCTCTTCAAGTGTCCAACCTCTGAGAGAATTTGTTTTCTTCACTAACCTAGAGCCTCAGTCGCTCCCATGACAAGGCATGCATGCGAATGGGACCCTATAGTCACTCCCACAGCAAGGCATCCATGCGATTATGGCCTTTTTCAGGCAGATAGTGCCAACAAACTGAGATTCCATGCCACCTTTTCAGGGCCATGACTCTGGCCACTACCTAGAACGTCATGAAACTTTGAGAAATGATAAATAACATTGGAACAAAGTTACTAATGAAAACACTTGAACAAGGACTTGATTTGACCCCTGCTAGCCATGACAAGCATTTTGTCAAACATATTATAAAGATGAAATCTACAGGTCATAACAACAAATCTGAACATAGGGATCTCATACTTATTTGAGAATCGTTAAAGAGGACTAATATCTCCTCACAGTAGCTGCATTTTTATCTATTAGGTCATTCATTCATTAACATTTCAAATACTAACGAAAACATGATCAGAGGCATACATCATAATTGTCATACTACATGCTTATAACCAAAAAATAACCAGATATATATCAATGAGGAAACAACCATTAAAGCCACATAATGGAAAACACATTCTCATAAAATACCAAAGGAAAATTAGCTCTTATTGACATATTCAAATCCAACCAAGTTAGGGACTTCCACTTACCACCCGACCATAGATTGTGCTGAACCAAATCTCTCTTTTAGCCAATCACCCCCGTGCCATATTCCAAGCATGAATGTGGGATCTCATGAAACAAATAAAATGAAACCAAACCAGGGCTTCCAGATGCCAAACCACCTCAACCCTAAACCAATTATTCTACCTCATGGTCAGACATCACCAACCATCACCAGATCATTCTCTACCCATGTTGTCCAGGGCTCTAGAGCGTTTGTTCCAACCAAGAATTCTAGGACTAGTGACTCAACCCATAGGTGATTTTGGGCTCCAGATCATTTGTCCAACTAGGGCTTCCAGGACTAGTAACTCAACCCACCAAGGTCTCCAGAGCGTTTGTACAACCAAGTCTTCCAGGACTAGTAACTCAGCCCAAGCTGTTACATGGCTTATAGAGCATTTTTCTAACCAAGGCTCTAGGAACTAGTAACTAAACCCACAACCATAAGGAACATGAGAACCAACTAGAAAACAAGAGGAAATAAACCCACAACACCATGACTATCCAAGAAATGGCAAGGCCAGTAAAAACCACTGTCAATCCAAGTAGTCCTCCATGGCAATGACATATCATAACTAAGAAACCACATGCACGTTTCATGCATGCCAAAACTAGGAAGGAAATCATACATGGAACTTGGTACCTGCAAGCAGAACCCATTGTAGATGTTGATCCCAATGTCCTCTTACATTTTCCTGCTCTTCCTTTTTCTTCTTGCTCCAAATCCCAAGTATGCCAAACTCCTCCAAGAGTGCTCCAAGAAAACTCTAAGAGTCCAAGAGTATGAGAGAGAGAGAGTAGAAAATGAGAGTTCCAAAACTGAACCAACAAAAAGATACAAACTGATCCTCAAAAGATTTTTTATTAATAAGGCCTCTATTTTCTTCATTTCCAATATTTTCCTTCATTTTCCTCCTCACATGCAACCTGTGAGCTTTTACCTTCATTTTCTCCAATTTTCCATTATTTTCATAAATAAAATGCCAAGTAATGCCACTTTTCATTTTCGAAACATTTTCCATTTTCTTTGTCAATTTCCATAGCCATTAATTAATCACAAGTGATCCCCATCACTATGTTTTTTTACCACATTTAGATTGGAGTACGTGTCCCATGATCTTGGTTATTATTTTTCCTTTATTAACTTTATTACATGGAATTTTGACCAAGGTTGTTACAAAACCCTCCCCCTTGGGGGAACACCATCCTCGGTTTCCAATGACACCCACAACCAACAAGACTACTGAAAATCAAAACATACTACCCGTGGAGCTTTATAACTTAGCTCATTGATGTATTTACAATGATCATCTTGATGAGAAGCAAACCAACATGAGAAACATAACAACATGACAACCATAATAACATGACACCCATGTCACTTATTGGTTCTTTATAACACAACTCATGATGGTATTTACATCCATATACATATATACATATACAAAAACATCATACGAAAACATATTCCAAAAACATTCGCTCAACCAATGAATAGGGAAGGATACATAGCCCTCATTCGATCAATCATCTCCCATGTAGCTTCATTGGGCCCAAAGTGTTTCCACTACACTTTAACTTGCTTGATTTCTCGGTTCTGAAGCATAAGCACCTTTCTCTGAAAAATGCACTGAAGTTCTAGCTAGAATTCTCCTTCTGGTTCCACCTACAATACAAACCAGTCAATCACATGATCAACATCTTTAACATACTTCTTAAGCAATGACACATGGAAAACATCATGGAATTTCAATGTAGTAGGCAGTGTAAGTCGATAGGCTACTAGTCCAATCCTTTCAAGAATCTTGAAAGGTCAGCAAAACCAAGCTGTCAACTTAGCACATGATCCAATCCTCAAGGAGCTCTTCTTGGGCTTGATGTGTAAGTGCACTTATTTCCTAACCTGAAACTCCTTAAACATCTTGTTCTGATATGCATAATTTTTCTATCTGTCATATTCTACCTTCGTATTCTTCTTGACTACCTGCATTTCCTGTTCCATCCCTACCAACATGTTCGGTCCTATAAACAACCTATTAACTGGATCACTCCAACTGATGGGAATATCAAAACTCTACCCATATAGTGCCTTGAATGGACTAATCCTCAGTGACTCCTGATACCCATTGTTGTAGGCAAATTCAATTAGTGGAAGATACTCTTCCCACCTCTAATGTTGATGCATCACATCCATCCTCAACATGCACTCCAATATCTTGTTGACCCTCTCTATTTTTCCATCTGACTAAGGATGATAAATTGTACTGGAGGCCAACTCTATGCCTAAACCTGAAAATAACTCTTTCCAAATTCCAAAATTGAACTTAACATCCCTGTATGACACAATCTTCCTTGGAACACCATGCAAACTCACTACCTCTATAATGAAAACCCATTCTACATTATTAGCTGAATAGATAGACTTCACTGGAATAAAGTGTGTTACCTTAGTCAACATGTTAACCCAAACCGTGATATAATCATGTTGTCTAGATGTCCTCGACAAACATGTAATGAAATCCATGGAAGTACCTCCTATTTCCACTCTAGAATCAGAATAGGCTATAGTACTCTACCTATATGCTTACATTCTACCTTTACTCGCTGACACCTGCCACTTCTTTCTTCAAATTCATCCAATAGTATAACTTATGCACTACTTTCAATGTCTTTTGATATCTCGAGAGAATTGAATATGTCTTAGCATGAAATTATCTCAAGATAATCTTCTTTAGCTCACTATTGTTTGGCACATATATCCTATCCCAGAATCTAACCAAACCATCTGTTGTGAGATGATAGTCCACATCTTGATCGCCTGTACCCTACTGTAACCTGCACATAATATCCCTATACCTGTCATCCTATTGTTTTTAATGCAAGATACGATCATGTAAATCTATCCTGTAGGAGCTCATAGCTTCTATGTGATTTACATGTATTCTCATGCTAAGATCATGTGCAACCCTGTTCTCTTTCCCTTGATGTATCTGATCTCAAAGTCAAACTCACTAATCGTGGCCCACCATCTAGATTGCATGGAATTCAGATTCAGTTGGTCAAATAGATTCCTCAATCCACTGTGATCACTCATCAGTACAAACCTCTTTCCAAGAAGATAATTCTTCCAAATATTCAATGCATGGATGATCGTTGCTAACTCAAGATCATGTGTTAGATAATTATACTCTTTCTCATTTAGTTTCCTTGATTTGTAGCATAATATCTGTGCTTCCTGCATAAGGACTCCACCAAGTCCTCTCTTGCAAGCATTTGTACATATCGCAAACTCTTTGTATAGATCTGCAATCTTTAGAAATGGAGCATTTGTCAACAACTACTTCAACTGCTCAAAATTGGTTGCACATTCCTTTGTCCATTCAAATTTCTTACCTTTCCTTTGTAGGTATGTAATAGGATAAGAAATTTGTGAGAAGTTACTAATGAACCTCCTATAATAACCTGCTAATCCCATGAATGATCTTACCTCATCCATATTCCAAGGAGCTGCCCACTCTATGATAGTACTTATTTTTTTTGGATCCACTATTATGCCTTCCTTGGAAAACACATGTCCCAAGTAATGTACCTCAGTATGAAAGAAACTCCATTTACTGAGCTTAGCATACAATTGATGCTCTCAGCAATATCAATACTACTGCTAAATTTTCGACATTGTCTTCCTCATTCTTAGCATATATCAATATATCATCAATTAATATAATAAAAAACTTGTCCAAATAAGGACGCAATACACTATTCATTAAGCACATAAAAGTAGTAGGAGCATTAGTCAAACCAAATGGAACAACAAAAATCTCATAATGTCGATACTTCTTCTGGAAACAAATCTTGTAGACGTCCTATTCCTTAATGCATACCCGATGATATCTTGATCTTAGATCAATCTTTGAGAACAATGTTGCTCACTTCAAACATGTCATCAATCCTCAGCAACATATACCTGTTCTTGATGGTCACTTTGTTCAACTACTTATAATCAATACAACACTAGTGCACCTCAAGGTGATAAACTTGGCCTAATGTATCCATTGTCAAGCATTTCCTTTAACTGCAACTTCAGTTCCACTAACTTTGGTGTGCTCATCTTGTATGGTGCCTTTGATGCTGGTGTTGCCCCTGGTACCAACTCAATAGAAAAGTCCACTTCCTTGTGAGGTAGAAAATCTAAAATCTTTGCAGGGAACACATCCTGAAACTGCTGTAAAACCAGATACCTCCTCAATACATTCACATCCTCAACTTCCTTACCTTTATCACTAGAAATACGCACTGCGAATAACACACACCCTTTCTTGCAATTGTGCTTCGCCTACATAGTTGTCACCATTCTAGCTAATGTTGCCTTCTTCTTACCTTGCAAGATTCATTGTTTCCAATCATCATCCAAGTACTCAATAGCCTTGTCATAACAATCCACTTTGGTCCTATGAAGATACAACTAGTTCATACCCAAAAGAATACTATATGATCCTAATGGTAGCACATTCAAATGTGTTGATGTAGGCATACCATTCAACTCAAATACACAATATCTTACCCAATGATGAACTCTCTTATTTGTACTTGTAGCCAACTGCACTAACCAAGATTTTGCATGCATTTGTTTATTCAAACCACAATTATCCACCAGGTTAGGATTAACATAACTATAATTAGATATGGGGTCAATAAAAATAGAAACAACTTGATCACAAAGCTTACCGTCCATCTCAATAACATATGCCTGGTGATCTTCTTTCCCGTTACCCAACACTACATAAATCTAAGGAATACTTTGTTTAACATTGCTCCTTGTTTGTACCTCTTGAGCATTCTAGATATTCATTCTACCACCCCGATGTTGTGGACAATGTCTCCTACGATGCTCTTCTCCACAAGTCCAACACTACAAGGGTTTCCTACCATCAACCTTGTTCTACTCCTCAGAGCGAAATCCTTGTCCTCTATCAGATGCATTGAACTTCTTAGGAGGTGTTGCATTCTCTTTTTTACATGTGTCTTGTGGTCTTGTTCGCTTCTTATCCCATTTTCCTTTATTCTTCTCATTACCTTTCCAATTCTTCTTAGTTTAGCTCTGCGCTTTAATTTCTCATAACAATATTTTATCTTTCTGATGTCTTCCCCCAATGATCTAGGCTCATCAAACTCAAACATGTCCTTGAAATCTACTAGAAACCCACTAATGAATCTTTGTATCTTGGCCTTCTCCTCCTTGAGGTAAGGAACATATCTCAATAACTCCAAAAATATTCTAGTGTACTCCTCATCAGCCATACATCCCATCTTCAGCTCATAGAATTATTTTGCCCTGTCATCATAGTATGTCTCTGGTAGATACTTCTTCCTGAAAAGTCTCTTGAACTTACTCCATGTTAACTCCTTTTCCCAAATTTCCCTAAAATTCTTTACATATTCCCACCAAATGGCTGCTTTACCTTTAAGACTGAAAGTTGTTATCCTAGCTTTCATGTTCTCTAAGTAATCATGTAATTTGAAGAACTTATTCATCCAAAGTAACCATGCTTATGCATCTTGTGACTTCTTCATTTCCCCATCGAACGTAGGTGGATTTTCTTTCTTGAACACATATAGAAAATATCCCCTATCACTCCTCCTGTAAGGATGATAGCGATGATGACCATGATACCTATCTAAACAAGAACTGGAGTAAAGCTCATGTCTAATTCCTCGTCTATCAGGTGTATCCAAGAATCTTCCATCTCTGACTATGTCATCTCTATCCAACTGGTGTGCACCATGTGACTTGCTACTATATGCTCCATTAGTCCTATCCTCCTGTCCATGATTGATTCTAAGTGGTCCTTGTATTTGCAAGTCTGATAAGCTCTAAAGAATCATGGCATTGACTTCTGATCGTTTCTCTTATTCCCTAGCAAATATATTTTGTGATTGAATGATTCAGACATTATCTTCTTTGCATCTCCTTATTTCAAACTTCAAACTTCTCAGAGTGTCTGCTATGTTAGGAGAATATCCTTCACCATGTTTCTCATCTGATCTATATGGAGAATCTCATGAGCTATAGTCTACCATCTTGTTCGTCATCTTTGATCTTCTCTACCTGCAAGGTATATCATGTTAGCTAAACCAAATCATAAATAAACCAATGTACCTCATTTTAGTTCAGGGGATGATATCTCGTCTACAAAATCAACTAGATTAGCGCAGTATATGTATAATCATAATCATCATAGTGTATACACATCATCTCAATCATCATCTAGTTACCACACATGATGCCACAACTACACACCAACTAGACACAATGCACGCATAACAACATATGTACAACACATGCATACATAATACATACAAACATTGACATGCATGCATGAAGAACACGTCCTGATAACAACAACATCGACTTCTGCATGGCATCACAATGACAACCATGACCACTACCATGCATACACAACGAGCACATACACCACAAGCATAAGGAAACATATGCAACTAACATGTACACATGAAAACACATTCATCCAAGCAGAATGGAAACCAGACACCATCCAAGGAGAAGGGAACCATGCTCTGATACCACTCTGTAACACCCTCCTCCCACATTTACCTAATATAAGTGGTCCACTGGGGTAAAAATGTGACAAATAATTATTATAATATGATTCAACTCCCCATGTACATTTAAGGAAGTGGAATCAACATGAAAGGACCAATATGACCTTCCTTAGAAGCTACAGAACCGTCAAGAGCCAACCAACCCCTTCAGGTGTCCAACCCTTGAGATAACTTTCATTTTCACTGATCTAGAGCCTCATTCGCTCCCATGACAAGGTATGCATGCGATTGGGACCCTCTAGTCACTCCCAAAGAAAGGAATCCATGCGTGCGATTGTGGCATTTTTCAAGCAGTTTAGTGTTATGAAACCATCTCACAAAATAGAATAAGAGATAGATCGACAAATTCAAAATAAGCCTCTTCAAGGGGGAAACCTCTTTTACATTACACAAATGAATAATTCTTAGATGATACAAGTGACAAGACCTCCTTTCTATATATAAGAGTCTAAGGGGTCACACTATAATGAGAGCCTACATAACAATAATATTGTAAGGGCACAAAAAAACAATAGTGGGCTTCTATAGGGCACAATAATAACAATATGGGGACTACATGGGCACAACAATATAATAAGGGGATTACACTAATAACAATAAGGGGCTATACTAGTATTATAGGGACCTAACATGCCCCTCTCCTTCAAAAAGTGTTGTCCTCAATGCTTGAGTGGTTCTGGATGCTTCTGTATAAAATTCTCATCATCCCATGTGAAATATTCAACATGTAAGTTATTCCACTTGATGAGATACTCTGAAATTGATCGATTTTGTAGTTGTTGGGTTCTTTTTTCCATGACTGATTCAGGTTCCACTATGATTTTTCCTTCCTTATCAAGTTCTGGCAATATTGTTTGAACTAGGAACTTGTCACCTATAACCTTCTTTAAGCATGAAACATGGAAAACTAGGTGCACTCGAGAAGATGTAGGAAGCTCCAATTTGCATGCCATAGTACCAATCTTTTGCAACACCTTGTAAGGACCATTTATAGAGAAAATTCCACAATGACCTGTTTGAAGTAGCAAACCCTAGAATCCAAAGCTCTGATACCAAATGCTATGAAACCAACTCAAAAAATAGAAGAAAAGATAGATCAATGACCTCAAAATAAGCCTCCTTGAGGGGGGAACCTCCTTTACATTACACAAATGAATAATTCTTGGATGGTAAAAATGACAAGACCTCATATATATATATATATAGGAGTCTAAGGGGTCACAATATAATTAGAGCCTACATAAAAATAATATTGTAAGGGCACAACAATAACAATAGTGGCCTTCTATGGGGCGCAATAATAAAAATATGGGGACTATATGGGCACAAAAATACAATAAGGGGGTTGCACTAATAACAATAAGGGCTACACTAGTAGTATAGGGACCTAACGTTCAATGCTAGTGACCCCGGATTCTATGCCACCTTTTAAGGGTAAGGACTTGTGTCACTACCCAAAAATTCATGAAACTTCCAGAAATGATAAATAACATTGGAACAAGGTTACTAATACAAGCACTTGAACAAGGAATTGATTTTACCCCTATTAGCCATGACAGGAATTTCATGAAACATATCATAAACATGAAATCTACATGTCATAACAACATATCTGAACATAAGGCTCTCACATTTATCTGAGAATCACCAAAGAGGACTAATATCTCCTCATAGTAGCTGCATTGTTATCTATTATGTCATTCATTCATTAACATTTCATATACTAACCAAAACATGATGAGAGCCATAGATCATAACTATCATAAAGCATGCTTATAACAGACAAATAACCAAGGATATATCAATGAGGAAACAACCATTAAAGCCACCTAATGACAAGCATACTTACTCATAAAATACCAAAGGAAAAAGAGCTCTTATTAACATATGCAAATCCAACCAAGTTAGGGACTTCCACCTACCACTTGACCATAGATTGGTTTGAACCATATCTCTTTTTCAGCCAATCACCCCTACGCCATATTCCAAGCATGAATGTGGGATCTCATGAAACAAATCAAATGAAACCAAACCAAGGCTTCTAGAGGCCAAACCAGCTCATCCTTCAGCTAATGAATCCACCTCACATTTAGACATCACTAACCATCACCAGATCTGTCTCTACCCAAAATCTCGAAGGCTCCAGAGCATTTGTTCCAACCAAGGTTTCCATGGCTAGTAACTCAACCCATAATTATTGTCAGGCTCCAATGCATTTGTCCAACTAGGGCTTCCAGGACTAGTAACTCAACACACCAAGGGCTCAAGAGAATTTGTACAACCAAGTCTTCCAGGACTAGCAACTGAACACAAGTTGTAACATGGCTTACAGAGCAATTTCCAACCAAGGCTCCAAGAACTAGTAACTAAACCTACAACCATAAGGAACATGAGAACCAACTAGAAAACAAGAGGAAAGAAACCCACAACACCATACCTATCCAGGAACTGACAAGGCTAGTAAAAACCACTATCAAACCAAGTAGTCCTCCATTCCAATAATAGATCATAACCAAGAAACCACATGCATGCACCATACATGCCAAAACTAGGAAGAGGAAATCATACATGCAACTTGGTACTTGCAAGAAAAACCCGTTGTAGTTGTTGATCCTGATGTCCTCTTGCACTTTGCTACTCTTCCTTTACCTTATTGCTCAAAACCCCAAGTATGCCACACTTCTCCCAGAGTGCTCCAAGAAAACTCTAAGTGTCAAAAAGTATGAGAGAGAGAGTAGAAAATGAGAGCTTCAAAACCGAACTGGAAAAACCTACAAACTGATCCTTAAAAGCCTTTTTATTAACAAGGTCTCTATTTTCTTCATTTTCCATTATTTCCTTCATTTTCCTCCTCACATGCAACCTGTGACTTTTCACCTTTCTTTTCTCCTATTTTCAATTATTTTTATAAATAAAATGTCAATTAATGCCTCTTTGCCTTTTCAAATCCTTTGCCATTGTCTTTTCCAATTTCCAAAACCATTAATTAATCACAAGTGATCCCCATCACTATGTTTTTTTGCCCAACATTCAACTTGGAATACGTGTCCCATGACCTTGGTTGTTATTTTCATTTATTAACTTTATTACATGGAATTTTGACGAGGGTTGTTACAAAAACATACACTTCAAGAGAATAAACTGAAATATTTGAGAGATAATTACAATGAAGTTCATAAATCCGAAACAATTAATGACACATGGCATTAAAGATTTAAATAATTTATAGTTTGCATTTATCAAATATTGAGGATAACCAATGTATTTGTCATAATGTTATTGATTCGACCATTTTCATTTTCTGCCAATAAATAACGTCATAATGATATTGATTCATTTTTTTCATTCACCTAGTTAATAAGACCACATGCATTAAACGTTGTTTTAGTTATCCCAAAACAATATCTCATTTGTAATCATAATTATTATTTCAAGAGAAAAAGTAGTGAATGTTTGAATTATTTTGTAACACAAAAATAATCTCAAGAAATAATGATCAATAATAAATAATAAAGTTAAATTGGGAAAAGTTTTCAAAAAAATAGTTAAAAAAAATTCGCATATGCAATTAAGGACTAGCAAAATCACAATAATAAATGTAGTTGATATACACCTATAGGTGTATATCAACCACATGCAAAACCGCATTAATAATTCTAGTTGATATAGATAAATATATAATTAATAAATAACTAACAAATATAAAAAACATACACTGCATAAGAACAAACTGAAATATTTGATAGATAATTATAATGAAGTTCATACAACTGAAATAAATAATGCCACAAGGCATATAATATTGAAATAATCAATAGTTTTCATTTATCAAATATCGAGGATAACTAATGTATTTTTCATAATGTTAATGATTCAACCATTTTCATTTACTGGCGATAAATAATTTCATAATGATATTGATTCATTTTTTTCATTTACCTAGCTGATAATATCACATACATTAAAATTTGTATTAATTATCCCAAAACAATATCCAGTTTGTAGTCAAAATTATTGTGTCAAGAGAAAAAATAGTGAATGTTTGAATTATATTGTAACAAATAAATTTTCCCCAGAAATAATGATCAATAATAAATAATACAATTGAATTGGGAAATGTTTAGAAAAAAACAACTAAAAATTACACATGCAATTAAGGACTAGCACAACCACATTCATAAATGTGTTTGATATACACCTATAAGTGTATATCAACCACATGCACAACCACATTAATAAATGTGATTGATATCGATAAAAACATACAATAACTAATAAATCTAAAAAACTAATAAATATAAAAAATATACAATACAAGAAAATAAATTGAAATATTTGAAAAATAATTACAATGAAGTTCATAAAACTACATTAATTAATGCCACAAGACATAGCAGATTTAAATAATTAATAGTATGTATTTATCAAATATTGAGGATAAGCAATATATGTGTCATAATGTTATTGATTACCAACCATTTTCATTTACTAAAGATAAATAACATCATAATGATGTTGATTCAATTTTTTCATTTACCTAGCTAATAAGATCACATACATTAAAAGTTCTTTCAATTATCCCCCAATAATATCCCGTTCGTAATCAAAATCATTGTGTCAAGAGTAAAAGTAATGAATGTTTGAATTATGTTATAACAAATAAATTTTCCCGATAAATAATGATCCATAATAAATAACAAAATGCTAAGGTTTTCAAAAAAAAAAAAACTAAAACAATTACCCCTATGCAATTAAGGACAAGAACAACCACATTTATA
Source organism: Pinus tabuliformis (assembly GCA_031772625.1). NCBI lineage: Eukaryota > Viridiplantae > Streptophyta > Pinopsida > Pinales > Pinaceae > Pinus > Pinus tabuliformis. Next base: position 446,221,877 of record CM062813.1, on the reverse strand, counting down.
AATGCCACTTATATAAATAAAAACATACAATAACTAACCAACTTAAAAAACTTAAAAAACTGATAAATATATAACTAATAAATATAAAAAACATACATTGGCAAGTGAATAAATTGAAATGTTTGAGAGATAAATACAATGAAATTCATAAAATTGAAATAATTAATGCCACAAGGCATAGTCGATTGAAATAGTCAATCGTTTTCATTTATCAAATACCGGGGATAACCAATGTATTTGTCATAATGTTATTGATTCAATCATTTATATTTATTGACGATAAATAATGTCTTAATGATATTGATCCATTTTTTGCATTTAGCTAGATGAGAAGATCACATACATTAAAAGTTGTTTCGATTATCCAAAAATAATATCCACTCACAATCAAAATTATTGCATCAAGGATAATATCCACTCATAATCAAAATTATTGCATCAAAAGAAAAATTAGTGAATGTTTGAATTATATTGTAACAAATAATTTTTCCAAAAAATAATGATCAATAATAAATAATAAAATTAAACTGGGAAATATTTTTAAAAAATGATTAAAAAAATTACACATATGTAATTAAGGACTAACACAACCAGTTTAATAAATGTGGTTGATATATGTCTATAGGTGTATATCAACCACATGCACGGTTACATTAATAAATGTGGTTGATATATGTCTATAGGTATATATCAACCACATGCACAACTACATTAATAAATGTGGTTGATATAGATAAAAGCATACAATAACTAATAAATATAAAAAACATACACTGGAAGAGAATAAACTAAAATAATTAAAGCCAAAAGACACTCAATATTGAAATAATTAAGAGTTTGCAGTTATCAAATACTGAGGATAACCACTGTATTTATCATAATGTTATTGATTCAACCATTTTAAGTTATTGATGATAAATAACATCATAATGATATTGGCTTGAATTTTTCATCTACCTCACTGATAAGTTCACATACATTAAAAGTTGTTTGAATTATCCCAAAGCAATATCACATTCGTAATAAAAAGTATAGTGTCAAGAGAAAATGTAGTGAATGTTTGAATTATATTGTAACAAATAAAGTTTCCTAAGAAATAATGATCAATAATAAATAATAAAATATAATTGGGAAAAAAATAAAAAATAAAAATTAAAAAAATTACACATATGTAATTAAGGACTAGCAAAACCATAATAATAAATGTCGTTGATATAGATAAAAACATATAAAAGCTAATAAATCTAAAAAACTAATAAATCTATAACTAGTAAATAACTAATAAATATAAAATCCATACATTGCAAGAGAACAAATCGAAATATTTGAGAGATAATTACAATGAAGTTCATTAAACTGAAATAGCTAATGCCACAATGCTTAGAGTGTTGAAATTATTAATAGTTTGCCATTAGGGAAATTTCGAGGTCTAAAATGGGTCTCCTAAAGAAATAATAAAATAATAGCTAAACCATTAAAATAATATTTATGAATTTGCAATTCACTTTTTGCACCACTATCCATGTAACCATGGTTAAATTCAATTGAAAAGTTGTACCAAAATAAAATTAATAAAAAAATTGTATTGATATGACTATAAATAAAAATGAGTATTTAAAAAAAAAACATTATCATTAAACAACTAAAGTATTTTTCCTTTGTACTTAAAATAAATTATAAATATAAATTCATAAATTCAATATATATTCATAAATTCTTAATTGTATAATATATTATTAATTAAAATTTATTTTATTTAAGTTGTACAATTAAATTATATAATAACACGTAATTAAGACATTATATAAAAATTATATTATATTCTATAATAAATGATTTTATGCATTAATTTATATTACATATTGAACTCATTTGATTTATAACATTGGAAGAAATAATATATGATATAAAAGGGAATATAATATATATTCTATTACATTTAGATTATTTCCATAATATTAATATAATCATAATAAAATAAATTGGGTTGTATTTAAAATTAAAGAAAAAAATATTGAAATAAACTTAATTTAAATTTATGAGTAAGTATTTATTTATATATGTATAGATATTAACCTATAATTAATTTGAAATTGTAATATTAAATAAAATAAAATGAATATATGATTTAAGAATAAATACATGAAAATATACCAATACAATATTTATTGAAAAGTGTGTAAATGCGTGAAGATTGTATAGGAATTTGCATTGTTTCTTTCAAAAAAATATGAAATGGAAATAATAATAGTTTATTCAAAAAGTGTGAAATGACTTTTATTTTGAGTACTTTACTTTATGATTTTAAAAGTACTTAGTGCACTATCATGGGTAACCACAAGTTTTTATCCACCATTGAGAATGTGACAAGTAAGTACCTTTAACTCAAACAATGTCACCTCAACTATGCGGGATGATGTCATCCCTTAAAATGTGATTGGTTCTCATAAAGTGAATTTTGATTGTACATTTTTCTCACGAGACCCATTTTTTACCTTAAAATTCATCTAATGAATTTTCAAATATTGATGATAACTAATGTATTTTTTCATTTACTTAGCTGATAAGATCACATACATTAAAAGTTGTTTCAATTATCCCAAATAATATCTTGTCCCAAAATAATATCCCGTTCGTAATCTTGTGTCAAGAGAAAAAGTAGTGAATGTTTGAATTATATTGTAACAAAAATATTTTTTCCCAATAAATAATGATCAATAATAAATAATAAAGTTAAATTGGGAAAGATTTTTAAAAAATTAATTAGAAAAATTACACATATGCGATTAAAGACTAACACAACCACATTAATAAATGTGGTTGATATAGATGAAAACATACAATAACTATTAAATCTAAAAAATTAATAAATATATAACTAATAATTAACTATTAAATATAAAAAACATACATTGCAAGAGAATAAACTGAAATATTTGAAAAATAATTACTATGAAATTCATGAAACTGAAATAATTAATATCACAATGAATAAAATATTGAAATAATTAATAGTTTGCATTTATCAAATATTTAGGATAACCAATGTATTTATCATAATGTTATTGATTCAACCACTTTCATTCACTCATGATAAATAACGTCATAATGATATTGATTCAAGTTTTTCATTTAATTAGCAGATAAGATCACATACATTAAAAGTTGTTTCTATTATCTCAAAACAATATCCCGTTTGTAATAAAAATTATTGTGTAAAGAGAAAAAGTAGTGGATGTTTGAATTATATTTTAACAAATAAATTTTCCCAAAAAATAATGATCAATAATAAAAAATAAATTAAATTGAGAAACGTTTTCAAAAAAATAATTAGAAAAACACATATGCAATTAATTGTCGAGGAACTGCCATATGATGTTGTAGCTCAGGGTCAGACCAAGCCGAATGACTCTGCGAGCTCCAGAGGAAAGAAAATTATTTATTTTTTCTTTCTTAATGGCTCCTATGCTAAGATGTTAGTCAAATCATCCTAGGGATTTATGTGTTTTTTTCAACAATTTTTTTTCCCATCTTCTTTAGATCTGTCTAAGTTCATTATTCTGGTCAACAAATTTGTTTGCTACTAAGTTGTTTTTGGACTCTTGGTTCCACTCAAGGACCACCTAGTTTCCCATGATGGATAGATGGTCCCACCCAGTTTCTCACCAGCATCACTATAGCTCTATAAATTTTGTACATCATTTTTGGTAATATGAAGTTGAGTGACTTGCTTTAAAAAAAGATAAACTTATTTTACAAAGAACAAAGAAAAATAAATTAAAATGAACAAAATTTGATTCATGAAGTCCCTTTAAACTTATTAAAAACCGCATGCAATGAATTTTAACTATGAGTAATCTTGTTCAATCGTAACTTAATGAAATGAACGAAATTACAATGTGGTAACCTGTCATTTAAAACAATAATAGAACACATTTATGAATCGACCAATGTAACCGACTGTAGAAGCTACAAAAAAATGTGAACATCAATAACAACCAATCATTTCTTCTCGGAAACCTGTGTAGTTTTATTCATATATTTTTTGTCCTCCAAGTACAAACAACAACTAAAGGGACATCATTCTTGATGTAGCAAAGCTTCGTAAGGGAGTATTCTTTTGCACCATTTCATTGTTATCAAATTTGACTCAATATGATGCCAATGCAAGTTTAGAAATGATCAACTAACTTCAATTTCGTAAAATTTAATTTATTTTTTTCATCCATTGCCAATTCAAACAAGAACGGTTGTGAAGCAGCTAGTCCCTGCCAGAGAGACATATTGCTATATATATGACCGTCAGGGAGACAAATTACTAGTTCTATTGGAACACCACCGTTAAATCTAAATATCCAATGTCATAATATCCAGCTTATAAAGGATCTGATGAGAATTAAATTCCACGAGTGTATCAGTAGGTATATTATGATGATTTTATATGATCAGTCAAATGAAAGATATTGGTATTTAATATGATATAGTGATATTGAATCTTTATTGACAGAGCAAACTTGCTTACTTACTTGCTAAAATGGTAAATTTTATATATTTTCCACCGAAATGTTCAGCTCGGCTTCAGAGGAAAACAAAAGCCTAAAATGGTAAACCAAAAATCTCGATGCTTCAATTTTCCACCAATTTATGTTGACTTGCTGGCACTAAATTTAAAAGAAATAATGCAAACAACTTGTAAACAAATATAAATACGACTTCACTTGGTTGTGCTGAATTTAAAAGAAATGATGGAAACGATATAAATAAGACTTCACTTGGTTGTGCTAAATTTAAAAGAAAGCATGGAAACAACATGTAAATAGATATGGAAATGATGCAAAGAATATGTAAACAGATATAGGTACAAGATAGATTCTTCTGAAATATATTACTATGTAACTTGTTACCTCTGGGTAGAGATGGATTCCAGCAAAGGCAAAGACATAAGTGAAATGCTTAGCAAAAATGCTAAAGGTATAAGATCTCCATAACTAATAATTGTCATTGTTATAATGTAGAAATATAAAACATCAAGATTGGCTATGTATTGTTTTTTTAATTTTTAATTGTTATATATATAATTTATTTGTCTAAAACAATAAATATATGGCCAAAACATTTGAATGACATGTGGGCTTGGATGCAAGCCATGTTCCCTGCATGAAAAACCACCTTTCAAATAATAAATATATGTCCAAGAAAGAAACATTTGGATGACATATGGGCTTGGATGCGAGCCACGTTCCTTGCTGCATGGAAAACCACCTTTAGTAGAACTATTAAAATCACCTGCTTAAACCGTGAACGACCACCTTTCAAAAGATTAGATAAAGCTACTAGAAGCATTGTTATAAACCATATAAAACAGATAACCAAATCATTAGCGCATCAATAAGAGTAAGTAATACGACATGCTAACAAAAACCTTTGGAAATGTTTGGGTGGGAATATTGCAAATAGGGCAGAAACCATGGATTTTACTCAGATTGATGCAACTCTTGAAAATTTCTCCATCGCTTTTGAATCCATCCAGGCTAACAATGACAAGGATCAATTCATGTTGTTGTTTTTCTTGGCGAACAAAGATCCTGTTTCAGGCGCCTCAGCTGTTTTTCTTGGCGGACAAAGATCTTGTTTCAGGCTATAGTAGGTGTCTAGATTCTCATTTCTAATTCCCTTAATCCCTTATGTAGTGAATTTATACAAAACCAGATATCGATAATGAAAATAACAATAAAATTAGCTGTAAAGAAAGACCCAGAACGTAATTTTTTGGACATTCAGAGATTTATATTTGAAATTATTGGTAAATTGAAACCCTTGACTTTAAATTTTACAGACTGTTAGGGTAGAGCCAGTGATTTATAAAACACTGGAGAAATTAGAAAAGAATGCAGTGTTTAGTCAAGGTTAGGTCTACGAAAGTTGCTTGGATCTCGCTCTCTATATACTGATGCGGAACTAAGCACACACTAAACAGCATAGATTGATACAATCTTATTTATGCCAAAGACTCTTCTTGCTTTACTAGCCTCATTCCACTGCCTCTCTGATCTGCGTGCCGCCTAGAACTTCAAAACTATGTTTGATGGTTAATGCATAAAACGCTTCGAGAGGAATGGAATGAAAAGAATTCATGGTCAATCTCTCCCACCCCGCCATTTTTCTGTCGTCATAAATGTTTTTGACATCTTCCAACTCATATTGTCCAATATCTGAAACATTATCAACGTCTTCCGACTTAGTTTACATTATCTGAAACTTGTTTTGTATATTCTTTACATTATCTAAAACCTGTTTTGTATATTCTGAATGTTGGATGTCTGAAACATTCTTAGAAACTTTTAGCTCAAATTTGAACCCTAGCATTGATAAACATTGCTGGAATCTTATTTTTTCGGCTTTGATGCTGAAATTCTTGCCCTTCCCTTTGTATCGATTAAAAATATTACATGTCAACCCTTTGTATATATTAAAAATATTTCATGTCAATCCCTTCATGCTTGGAACCTGTAATTTACTCTCATCGTGTTAGAAAAATAGCACAATTCACCTCTGCTTTGGTTGTTCGCTCTGCTTTTACTCACTTTCATGGAAAGAGTGGATTTCAAGATTTATGAAGATAAAGTCGCACACATAAAAATATGTCTAATTCATTATAGAGATTTTCCTCGTTAATTCTGATACATGCTTTCATTCAAAACCATTAATAAAAAAATTCCTCTAAATACATGCTAGCATTCAAAACCATTAGTAAATGTTGGTTCGGTGTCTATCCATAAACCCTTTTAGGCACTGTTTTGTATGATGGTGGCAGCGTTTTGGATACATTTAATAATAATACAATTTTTCTGATATTTACCTGGTGTAGATTGACCCGTTTGCTTATCTTGCAGGTATTAGTTCCTTGCTAAGAAAATGGTGGGATTACGCTGGACTTAGAAGAGAAATTGCATACAATAGGGCATAGATTTAAGATTGTGAGTAATATTGTGGTTGTAGTGGATAAGAGTGAGGAGAGTATGCACACCTGTGAATGATATGTTTGAGACTGCTTTGCAACTTTGTTCAGACTTCAGAAGAAGCAGCTTTCTTCAGACTTTTGAAGAAGCCAAGCTAATGCCTCCTGCAACAAAATGAAAAAGGGGAATGGAAAGACAGGTATTACTCTTCACGCATCATTAACGTCTGTATTTCTCTTATTAGAAAATATTTGCAGAATCAAAGCTTTAGAGTTAGAGAATATTTGCAGAATCAAAACATTAGAGAAAATAATATTTACAGAATCAAAGCATTAGAGAAAACTTCACATCCTGCCATCCTGCCATGAGAATCATGCTTCCTGCCATGAGAATCAAAGAATTAGAACAAATTCTTGTTTGAGAAATCTGCAACACGAGCAAATTCATGAGCAAATTCCTGTTTGAGAAATCTGCAAAAAGGTTGGCTGCCATATAGTCTTTGAGAAGTCTTTGAGAGATCTACAAAAAGGCCAACATGCTACCATATAGCATTTAGAATTGAAGAAGAATTGAATACAAGTGACCACAGTCTTCAGAACTGAAGACAAGTGGTTACTGCCATGCAAAATTCGTGTTACTACCCTACAGAGTTTTTTTCAATATGTGTGATGTCGATTGTAACCTCTTAATTTTTCAAAACATGAAATGTCTTCAAAACTAATGTTAGCATTAAATAATTGAGACTAAAACTATCGAGATCAATTGACATTTATCCTAACTTTTAAGTACATTTTGCCTCGATATGAGGCTAAATAAGATGTTTAAATCACAGATGTGTCAGATTGGTCAAAATAACGGTGAGAAGAAACCTATAGGTTGATGTATAAGTTGATGAAAGGCTTTTAAAAATACTTTATAAAATATAAATTAAAAACATTAGGTTTACTTGAATTAAGTAACTTGGTTTCTGTGTTGGTTCGTGGGCCAGACTAATGAAGCAGCTAAAAACTGATTACAATAGTCCCTGTAGCCCCGAAAGGGAAGAGACTAATAATGATATTTAATATAAAAAAACATTATTGTTCCTATATTACTTTTATAACATTAATGTATTAATAAAATGGTTACCATAGCTTTGGTCAAATTGTTGAGAAATGATTAAACCCTTCCTATTTTTTGAACTCTCACCTGAACTAATGTCCAGCTAAATTATATATGCTCTCCTTTGAACTTGATTACTTTTTGTATGGTTGTGTTCTTTTCCAGGAATGAGTTTAATACCAATTGTTCATACTTAATAATTTTTTTCAACACGGATACAAAACTTGTCTTTATAGCTTTTATGCATCATTTGTAGAGGAAGAGAGGATGTGAATCATCCTCCACATCCTCTTTTTCCTTTGGAAAATGACAGTTCCCATCATCTCTTCCTATGCGAACAATGCAAAACCTAAAGCAACCAAACCATACAATTTTATTGGCCAGTAAATTACAATAATGAGTAAAACTCACAACAATAGCCACCTCCAATGCATATGTCATACATTAAATTTCAAATCAACTACTTGAAGGAGAATGTGAATGTAAAGAGGTGCTGCAGGGCATTTTACAAGCTCAATCCTAAATTTAATTTATGTTTTAAATGCAATTCATAAATATTTGTATGCCATTTGTCATATGGAAATATGAAAATGGAAAACCTTTTGTAGAACTTTAATTTAATCCATCGTTGGAAATTCAAGTATCCCAATTCCAATATAGATGACATCTAATGGCATAAAAATGATAACTTATCCTTAATTAATTTAAGGTTATAAATTAGTCAAATATTAAAGTATTGTATAAGAAATCCTTATTTGTAAGATGAGAGACTTATTTTTGTATTGTAATAAAAACTAGCACAACCGCATTAATAAATGTGGTTGATATATGATGATAAGCATATATCAACTAGATGTACAATCACAATATTAAATGTGGTTGATATATGCCGATAAGTGTATATCAAATTATTAGATGTATGGTAGGGATTTAATTTTAATATTAATTAGTATACAATTATAATAATTAGATTTTAATATAATTTTATTCTAATAATAATAATAATAATAATAATAATATCATCATCATTATTATTATTATTATTATTATTATTATTCTGAGGAAAATACGGTCAGATCCACTCGAAGGGATCACATCCCACCGACCAAACTAATCAGAGTCTTACCCCAAGGGTGTCGAGGAGAATTGACCTCGTAATAAGACCTTGACCAATTAAGCTAACCCTCTCGGCTATTAACATTATTATTATATTAATATTAATTAATATATAAGTTATAATATTTGTATTAGGTTTTAATATTGGTTATTAATATTCACTTTAGTATTGAGGTTTTAATTTAGGTAAGGATAAGTTAATTATTCGACTAAGTGACCAAGTTTCAATTAACATTGAAACCCTATAGTAAACCCTAATATTAAACCCAACATTATAAATCCTAATATTATAAGACCTAATTTTAAACCCAATATTATAAATCCAATATCAAACCCTAATACTGTAAACCCAATATTTGAAACCCAAATAGTAAAACCCAATATTGAAAAACCTAATATTAAACCCAATATTATAAAACTAAATATTAAACCTAATATTATAAGCCCCAATATTATAAACCCAAATATTAAACCTGATATTATAAATTGCAATGTGAAACCCTAATTTTGTAATGTCACAATGCAGCGTTGACTAAATTGTAATGTAATGTAACATTGTGACAATGATTGTCAAATTAATTGTCACATTGTAACAATGTTTGTTACAATGTGACATTAGATAGATTTCAGTGTCATTCCAACATCACAATATTAAACCCTAACATTATAAAGCATAATATAATAAACCCTGTATTATAAACTGTAATATTAAACCCAATATTATAAAACCTAATTTTAAATGCAATACATAAACCCTAATATTCAATCTAATATTATAAACCCAATATTCAAAACCATAATATTATAAATAGCCTTATCAAAAAAATGTAAAATAAATCTTGAGAAACTAAATCATGGTTTTGCAAAATAATCCATAAAAAGAAAATTATAGGAGAATTTTGAATTGGAGTTATTAAGATGATCACCTATCCTGAATTAATTTAAGATTATAATATAGTCAAATATTAAATTGATGTATAAGAAATCCTTATTTGTAAGATGAGAGACTTGTTTTTGTATTGTAATAATTTTCTTTTACATCTGTTTAGCAAAAAAATTGTTCCAAGCCTACCACCTTGGAAACTAGATCACATGCAGTAAAGTATAGAGTCAAGAACTTGTAAAAGTAGAGAAGACTCTATGAAAAATAATGACTAAAACCATTTTTTTCCCTGCTTAGGGGGAGACCGACAGTAAATGATAAAAATTAACACCCTTGTTGAGTTACAGAGACTATGCTAACAAGAAAATTGAATCGATCATGGAAGTAAAGAAAAACATACCTATAACCTAATTCTATTTGTTTCATTGCTTGCCACCCACATTGGGGTATGGATATCTTAAGCTGCTATTTACTCGAATTCTTGTTTTAATAAGGAAGGGGGGAAGGAATACCAAGAAAAATGGATGAACATGGAGAGTGTAACACAACCTTCATTGGCTAATCAATCTGTGATATGATTAGTCAATCTGCAACAATATGTGAGGGAATAGTAGCAAAGATTCAAGGGATAAGTTCTTCGATGAGATTCAAAGAGATTCTGAGTCTCCAAATTTTAGAGATTTTGAGAGAGGAGGATCCATGGAGGAGCTTAGTAATCACAGAAATAACAATATGAGAGTCACCTTCAAGGTTTAAGTAACAAAAATTGAGGGTGGAGTCAATTCTTAGCTCCATTTCAGGAGCTTTGAGTTGTGGTACATTATTATTGTTGTGTCCAATATAATCAATATATAAATGAATAATGCTTCCTATTTCTAAGTGAAAGATTCCTTCAAAGCCTGTAGGACCAAGGTTTCCCTTGGAGGCACCATCAAAGTTTAGTTTGATAAAATTAGGAGGAAGGGAATACCAATGCGAGGGGAAGGGGAGAGTCAATGAGGGAGAGGGATATGAGACTTGGGCAAGGGAAGAGGGAATATTGAGAGCAATGAGAATATATGTCTTAAAGTCTTGGAATTTCTAGTCTAAGGCCAACCAATTAGACATAAGGATGGTTCCTTTGAGATTACAAAGAAAAATGTTCCAAAGATAGAGGTTGGAACCTTTAGAGTTGTGGAAGATACATTGATTGCATTATTTCCAACGAATCTAGAGGATGAAGCTAGGTGAAAGAATCCAAGCTCTATTGAGAATAGGATTGAAAAATGGGGAAAAATGCCAATTATCGACCAAGTCCAAGGGGCATGTCCCCAATCAAAAACGATTTATGAAGATATTAAAGAACCAATTCCAAATGACTTGGGCTAGAGGTTAAAAGTAAAAGAGATGTTCACAGTTTTCTTCACTGGCTCAACACAAGAAACAAAATGAGGGACCAACATAACCCCTGGAGAGAAGCTTATCCTAGGTTAATGTTTTTCTATGAAGGAGAAGCTATAGAAAATAAGTCATTTTGGGGCAAAGCTTCTAATGCCTGATTTTAGACCATAGCTGCTAATTCAAAGTGTGAGTGTGATTGGTTGTAAGGAAGTAATCTTATTTGATGGTGGAAGAATCTTATGGCTGATATCCCCAACAAAGTTTGTTCAGGTCTTCAAAAAAGTGGATTTTCCAATGTAGAAAATTTTCCTTCAGTTGTTCAATAGCTTGGGCTAATAAGGGGATGTCCTAGGAGGAGGGAGATTTCCATTGACTATCATTAGTTTTTGGGGAGATGTTTTCCTCGTAATCAGAAACAAGAATTTTCCCTTGAGATTGCATAGCATAATGTATATCTTGAAGATGTGATTGGGAAGAATGTTTGGGAAATTGATGCCAAGATTCATCCCAAAAGTGAAGAGTTTTTCCATCCTTGACTACCCAAAAGAAATGTTCTTACACTAAATGTTTTCCTTTACAAGCCAAACTCTAGATCAATGATCTAAATGGAAAGATAATTGTGTGGAGGCATTATTAATTGGGATGTGGTTATGTACTTAATAGAACCCATTTTATTCCACAATTCTTGACCTTATTTCATCTAGCACTACCAAAGTTGGGCTCCTAGGACAAATTTTAGAGTTTTTGGATCCTAGGGGCCCAATCCTCCTAGTTTTTTAGGGATACATAATTTCTCCCAAGAAACTAGTTCCCATTTTCCCTCTTTTTTTCACTCCTCCCCATAAGTAAGTTTTCTTAAGGACTTTTATTATATGAAGGATGCTTTTAGTTATTGCAAGGGCAGATAGAATATACATGGGTAAAGCATGTAGGACAAATTTAATGAGGATAGTTCTACCAACTATGTTAAGTGAGTGGAAAGTCCAACTATATAATTAGTTGGTAAAATTTTGAATAAGGTTAAATCAAATTTTGGTACACATGGAATTTTGAGCTAAAGGGGTCCTTAGATAAGTAATGGGTAAGGTGATTTTATTGAAGCCCAAGATATTATTGAGATGATGTTTAATAGTGGGCGGGGGGGGTATTTAAGAATAAGATCTTGAAATTTTTTGAATTTATGTCCATGCCTGAGGTAACCGTGAAACCATCCAAGAATTTTTGAAAGGTTAAAACTTTTCAAATAGTTGGAACACCCATGAGAATTGTATCATCCACAAATTATTGGTGCAAGGCTTTGTCATTAGAGTTGGAAAAGCATAAACCCTTGATGGCACCAGTAGTAATAACTCATTTTAGGGCCTGTCCCAGCCATTTGAATACAAGAATGAAGATAAAGGCAGAAAGAGGACCGCCTTTATGAATTCCTCTAGAATGGTTAAAGGCCTTAGAGGGAGAAAAATTAACTAATATAGAGAAGAAGGCAAAGGAGACAAGGGAAACAAGCTATGTGATCCAGGATTCCAAGGAACCAAACGCTTTAAGAATTTTTGAAATGTAAGACCAAATTAATTTATCAAAACCATCAGATAAATCGAGTTTGTTGAGTATGGATTTTTTTTTTAATGATGAAAGGAATTAAATAACTCTTGGGCCACTATTAGCCCATCCAAAATTTGTTTTCCTTCAAAATAACTTGTCTACTCTTAAGAGATGAGTGATGGAAGAAGGGGTTTCAAATGATTGGCAATGACTTTAGAGATAATTTTGTAGACAATGTTGCAAAGGGAAATATGATGAAAACCACTGAGGTCCTCTAAATTCTATTTTTTTGGTACAAGGGTAAGAAGAGTAGCATTGAGGGTTGGTAGGATAACTTTTTCTAATTGAGATTCACCTGCAACTCTCCAAACATCCTCTTTTATGAATTACTAGCATTCATGAGAAATCAGATGTAAAGTCATCAAGCCATGGTGCTTTTTTTGGGGCATTCTAAAGATGGCTGCTTTTACTTCATCCATGGTAGTGGGATGAAGTAGAACCTCATTTTGATCCGAACTAACTAAGGAAAAGATGTAGTGGGTGATTTTGCTGATGGATTTGGCTTTGGAGGGGAAAGACTGATAAGAGAAGTTCGTAATAGGAAACAAGATCAACTTCAATATTGACGCGCTTTAAGAGCTTAATTCTCACCAAATTTTCTAGGGAAGAGATTATTCTTTTTATTCTATCATTAAGCATAGAGAAACGAAAAAATTATAAATTTTCTCACCTTCTACGAGCCATTTTATGCATGATTTTTTACGCCAGAAAATATCCTTCTATTTTCTCCAATATTTGAGACAAGTGGTAAGGGTTTCTTCCTCTGTCGCAAGGTCTTCTGATCCATTGTATTTATTTCATGTGTTCTTCAAGAGCTACTTAAGATTGAAATAAGTTCCCAAAATATTTCTTATTCTAGATTTTGATGCAACTTTTGAGATACTTCATGGGAGATATTGGATTTGAAGGGGCTTTTATCCACCATGTTTTGTCATTGTCTGGGAGGGATGGGTTTGAGAGCCAAAAAATATCGAAACAAAAGGGTTGATTCATAGGCTTGAATTTGAAGACAATACATAGATACATGGGTCAGTAATCAGATCCTATGCAAGGAAGGATGGAGGCTTCTAAAAATAGATCATTTTCCATGATATTTTCATAAATAAGGAAGATATGCAGGCTAGAGGAAACCTGGTGCTTTTCTTTACATCGGTTTTTCTAGGTGAAATTTCATTTGATGGTCTCTAGATCCACTAGTTTTGGTACATGCATGGTGACTTTGAAGTAATCTACCTCGTAATCAAGATTTCAAATACCTTCGTTTTTCTCAAAGAGGGATTTTATTATATTAAATTCTCCCACAATTACCCATAGGAGATCTTTCAAAATCCAACCTAGTCTTTTTAGAGCATGAAGGAACTATAATCTTCCACCAGTAATGTATGTTCAAAAGGCATTGGATGTATATCCCTCTTGATCTGAGCCTAAATTTCAAAATCTGGCTATTAAAACTCTATAGTTTTCCCAATGATTTATGATAAAAACATCTTTAGGATGAAAACATGTAGCTAGACCTCCTTCTTGATCATTTGCGTCAATTGCCAAGATTTGGGCACCTTTCCAACATTTGGAGATAATATAGGATACTCTTGCATGAGAGAATTTTGTTTCCTGAATCACCATTATATTTTCTTTATCTTAGCGAAGATGCGTCTTAAGAAGCCTTTGATTACCTAAGCAATTTAGGCCTCTTGTATTCCATGAGATGATTTTCGTTGAGTAGAAGGAGAAGTTGAGGTAAAGTACTCAGTCATCAAAGTAATTATGCCTAAATTAACCAATAATTCACCTAATTATTCTAAGAGCTTCTTTTTGCTACACTTGCCTCTATGCCTATCTTCTTTAAAAAGTTTATGCTAGTCTTTGGGGTTTTGAAGATTGACCCCAATATTTTTGAGAGAATGGATGGAGTGTTTCATTTTGAGTGTAACTTGGTATTATCTTTGAGGAGTGATTTCTTTAATATCTGGACATGATGTTCAAGAATGGACTTAGGATTCTTGTTCTTCTAATATGCTGCAATTGCTTGCAAATATAAAGAATCCATTTCCATATCCTCACATCCATATGAAATATCTTCAGAGAGCACCTTTGTCGTTGAGATATCAAGTTTATAGGAAACCTTGATTGTGGGGACCAAAAGGGATGGGGAAGCTTGTAGGAACTCCTTATCCCTCTTGGTGTGATCTAATAGTAGTCGTGGACAAATCTGGTTCAGAAGGCACTTGCGTCACCGAAGATGCATTAGAGGATGTGCTAGTGAGGGATTCGACACTATTCTGGGTTTGGGGTCCTATATTAGTTTCAAAATAAGTTGAATCCTTTGTATGCTTGCAATTGGTATTGAATTGAGTGAAGCCTTTTGGAATTGTGGGTGGGTCCTTAAGTTGTTGCATTGTCATGATGTGAAGAGGAAATTCTTTAAAGTGATGACCATATTCATGGAAATGCCAACATTGAAAGGGGATGTGTTTGGAGTCCAATAATTGTTTCTAGATCTTTTCCTTGAAATAGAGATCAATGACGACTAGGAGAGGCTAAGAGGTATCCATGTAGACACAAATTTGGTGACTTGTGAAGATTTGATAGAGTGACCAAGGGTATTGCCTATACCCTTTAGTGTTTCTTTCTCAAAAAATTCCCTTAGTAGAGAGTATAGTTTGATCCAAACTAGGGCCATCATAAATCTTTCTTTATTTGGACAAAATCATTCAGTCCAAAAATGGAGGTAAATTCCTACAAAATTAAATAAATATGGACTCCTTTCGTATACTTTTGTCCAATCCTCCATATTAGCAAATATCATAGTGGAGAAGCATTTGGCCCCAAATTCTAGATTTTTTTATTTTTTAGGGTTCCATTTATTTTGAATCCAACTAATGAGAGCACTTTTTATGGGCCAGAAGCCCAAAAATTTCCCAATCAGAGCATGGTCTTGCATGAATTAGATGTAGTTCTCTATTTCAGAAGATTTTATCTTGAATTTAGGGTCATTGGATTCTTTTTGTAGACAATGGACCAATATCCTAGCTTATTATGTGAACCTTTTGACGAATCTATGGAATTGTAAGGGGGGGCACCTATATTTGTAGAGTGAAAGTTGAAATATTGTTTTCCCCCATCTCCATTTTCACTGCCTCTTGGATTAGCATCACCAAACGATACATTGTAGAATGAGAATTGGAGGTCACTTCCTCCAGCCTAGTGCATAAAGGAAGCCAATAACATAGATAACTAACTTGAGGAAACCATAGCTGTAAAATTTCCAAACCCTAAACTGTCCAAAGAGAAAAGAGAAAAATATATGACTTTACATTTCTTATTAAAACACGTGGTTTTTAAAGATATCTTCCTTGTTACACCATGTCTATATTGGAATAATATTTCCATAATTTTAATTTAATTATGAACAACTATTAGGTGGATGGTAAGGATTTAACTTTCACAAAATATTCTAGAATATTCTAGTAATAGTCATAAATCAAAGGTTGGGATTTATCTTAAAAATAGTTATGCCTTGTTTTCCCTTGTAAGTAAATAAATTAATTAAAAAGAAATGTCATGAACAAGTTTCATACGATATGAGTTATGTTTTTTCGGGCATGTGGTATTTATAAGTCATGGGAATAGCCCATGGTATCGTAAAAAATCTTATTTACAAGTTAAAATATGCAATGATGAAGAGGGAGTTTTGCATGGTTCAAACCATAAGAAAATGACCTCCAACAAACACATGATATCCTTCTACATCCTATCTAGTGAAGATAAATTCTTCCCACATCAAATCAAATTTGGATATAGGTAAATCAAGTTTAGTCTGTGATAAGTTAGATTATAATCTAGTAAAAGATATGAAAAATATCAGATTTGATATATCTTTAAATGAATTATCCAAAATCTCTCAATAGAAAGAAAAAAATAACTTTAGGCATAATATAATTATAATTATGAAAAGAATGAATCTATTTCCAAAGAAAAGGATGAAGGAAAAGGAGCACTAACTTTTTAATCACAAAAAAAATATAATGTAAATGCAACATTAATAAGAGAACAATTATTACACCCTTTTTATTGACATTCGAAATTATTTAACCAAAATGTACACAACTGCCTAGTGGATTCAAGAGCCTCATTTATGTAATGTTTCACTCTATATGTAGAAAACTAAATGTTGAGCCAAAGAAATCCACTACTCAAACTTTACAACAAGATAGATCGAATGTCAAGGTTATGTGAAATGCACATGAAACACACTATAACAAATTTAAATGATCATAACAAGCCTCCAATGTTCTCACATTCTACTATTGATAACTATTGTCTAGATTCCTTTTTTTATAACTATCAAAAAGAGGTACGGAATTTAATTTCAAACTTTGATGCATTTGATATAATTTTAGTACATCATTCACAAAATTAAGATATTGAGCCACTTGTAATGTAGTATCAAAATCAATTCCTTTAGTTTATTTTATTTTGATCAATTTTATATTGAATTAATTTTTATGCCCTCAATCCTTGACAACATGACTAATTGGAGGGTATTTGAGGATGATGATCAATGTATTCTTTTGCAGAGTATTTGGTGATGATGATTAAATTCTAGAATTCCTCACCTAAGAGGGTGTATTTAAAATATTGGTCATCAATTAACAACATCATGATTTAGACATAAATGAGTAGATTTCCCTAGAATTAGAACCTATAGCATAAAATGGGATTCTAAAATTAGTTGTTCATATGGAAAAAATTACAATCTTCAAGATAAATTTAAAGGAGTGCCAAAATATAAAAATAATATCTCATTCATGTAGAACAAGGTAATAATATAAGCATGGATAGAAATACTCATAATATTAATCTAGGAATCAAATGTACACCTTTTGAATGTTCTACATTTATTCAACTTTTCAAATAGTATAAAGATGTTTTTTCATGGATGTATAGTGAATTGAAAACATATGAATTGAATATCGTTTAACATGCGATTCCACCAAAAAAAATTAAAACTAGTTAAGAAAAAGTTAAGGAAAACCCATCCACAATGGAACAATGAATTAGATAAGAATTAACGGAATTGTTAGGAAAGGAAATCATTTTTCCAATTTGTCATTCTTACTGGCTATCAAATATGGTTCCAATTTAGAAAAATAATGAGGGAATTCATATTTGCATTGATTTCCTCAATTTAAACAAAGATAATTACCTTTGTCCTCCACTGGAATATATTTTTAAGTGTATCTTTGATTCATAAACCTTATCTTTGTTGGATAGCTTTCTAGTTACAACCAAGTCCTCATTTCACATGTAGATCAATTGAAACTATTTTTAGAATGAATGGAGCATGTATGCTTATAGGATAAAGCAAATTGATCTAATAAATGGGAGTTATACTTTTCAAAGGGCCATGGATATCATTTTCATAGGTTTGATAAATAAGTTTGTGGTCATTTTTTAGATGATGTTAATATATTTTCTAAAAACAAAAAGGATCATATTGATCATTTAAGACATAAATTTGATTGTTGTATAAAATATGGAATCTCACTAAAATAAAACAAATTTTGATGTAATTGAAGTTAATATTTTATGGTTCATTGTTTAAAATTTAGTATTATGATTGAAGTTGAAAGAACGAGAACCATATCACAAATTTATTTCCCTCATCGTAAAAATTCAATGCAAATGTTTTCAAGGAAAATAAATTTTGTGAGGAGGTTCATACATAGTATTATATAAATAGTCAAACAACTACATGACATGATAAAGAAGAATGTTGACTTTAATTGTCATAATAAAGAGAGTAGATCATTTGATTCCATGAAACAAGTTATAGCCGAAGATCTTAAATGAATGAATCTTGATTTTATTAAATAATTTATATTATATGTTTTTTCCAGTGACTCATCATTTGTTGTTATATTGATTCAAATAAATGTATATGGAAATGAAATGCTAATTTCATTCATGAGTTCATGATTGCAGGGAGCTTAACATAATTATCTTAAAGTGGATAAATAGCCATTTATTGTTTTTAAGGCAATAAAATTTTTCAAAGCATACGTACTTAAATCTCATACCAAGCTAATCATCCACATCTCTTTGTTCATCGGTTGTATAGAAAAAATTAAGAGATATAAGAGTGAATTGGTGCTCCAAGAGTATGATCTAGAGATTAAACTGATAAATATTGTTCAAGGGAATGGGTTTTGTAGGTTAGTAGTAGAATCCAAAGGTTCTAAAATAAAGGAAGAATAAACATTGGAGAATGAGGCTAAAGTAAGTACTAAAGAGATATATTACATGTCTATTTTAATTAATTCCAATTACAATGAGTTAAAGTATTACTTAACTCATGGTAACACTCCACAATATCTACATCTTAAAAAGAAAATAACCTTAAGATTAAATTTTACTAATTATAAATTAGTTGGTGAAGTGTTGTTCCAGAATAACTATGGTATTATCATGTTAAGATTCTTAGAGAAGGCATATGCTGAAAATATATTAGTTGAATTACAAAATGGTCTAGTAGGTGGACATTCTAACAGTGATACCATTGCATATAACATCCTCTCTGCTGGCTATTATTGGCTAACATTATTTAGAGATACTCTCATATATTCAAGAAAATGTAAAAAAATATTAGACATTTGTTGGGAGAGAGAAAAAAATTTCATTTCCTTTGTGGCTACTCATGATAAAAGTCTATTCGAACACTAGGGACTATAAATTATTGGAAAAATTAGTCCAAATTCATCTCTACTTCATAAGTATATTACCATTTCTATGAATTACATCACAAGGTGGATAGAAGCTATCCCTCTCAATATAGTTAATGAAAATTAGGTGGTTTGTTTCCTTGAGAAAAATATTATCACAAGATTTGGAATTCCTGTCTCCTTCGTCTTTTACAATGCCACTTATTTCTCTTCCCTAAAGCAAATTGAAGTTTCTTTTGAATAGGGAATTAAGAGTAAATATTCTAATAATCACTACCCACATGGAAATAATTTACAAAAATCAACGAAAAGAAATTTAATTCGAATTATTAAAAATATTGTTGATGATAATCAAAGAAATTGACACAATGCTCTTCACATTGCATTATGGGAAAGAAAAGTTACGCCCAAAGAAACATTATGAAACTCACATTTTTTCATCGTCCATGGAAAGATACCTATTTTACCTCCTAATATATTCTTACCCTCTTTGTAGCTAGATTAATATGTTAAAGAAGAATAATATTTAGTAATGCATAAAATGATTGAAATTCTAATTAAATTAGAAGAAGCGTAGGATACGGAAAATAACAAGCTTAACATACATCAAAAAATTATTAAGAATTGGTTTCATAAAAATTCAATTAGTGATGAGGATCTCCAAATTGGTGATTTGGTCCTTAAATGGGACATAGCTCATGAGGAATGGGGCAAACATACAAAATTTCAACACCTCTAATTTGGATCATTTTAGATTTTTCAAAGATTGGCCCCACACATAATCATTGGAGAGGAAATTAAAAGGCCTCCCTATGAATGCCGAAATATTGAAGATTTTTTTTTCCATAATTTCTTTCAAAGGATGATTTTAATACATTACTGTATCAATAGCATCTATTTTATTTATTATTTTAATGTTGTTTGAAATTTTAATTGATTTTTTTGGGGCTATGTTGCTTATAATTTAATTTATAGAATGATTATGTAATTTTAGATGATTACAATTTATTGTAGTGGCAATAAATTCTGGTTGTACTATTAAAAATAATACTTTTATCAGCAAATATTAAAGGTTTTTTTGTCTTAATATCTTTTTAATATATATAAACAACAAATATGATTACATTCTATGAAGAGTATTTAAATTTGACTAATATTGTCTTTCAAAGTTGATTTCTAGGAAATTTATCATATATTACTTTTTATTCTTAAAAAATTGATTATAAGTGAAAAAATAGTTGACACACTAAAGTTTTATACCTCAACTATTTTTTGACTAAAGTAACTCCTGTAATGCCCCACTTCTTATCCCCAATATTTATATGTAAATCAAAAGGGTGAGAGAAAATTATTTAAATAAATAGGAGGTTGAATGCACTTTAAGTAATGTGGGAAATACAAGCTAACCTCTTAGGGCTATGGATGCTCACTAGCAACGGGGCCATGCTTGTATGGTACTAAGGTATCATCATTGGGCCTATGGACTCTCGTGTATATAAAACAATGTCGGCCCATAAGGAGATGAGGAACATAAGTGTGTATACATTGTTTGGTAGAAAAGCATCAGCCTTTTGACATGTTTTCAAAACCTTTAAAGTTATTTCAAAATTCAATTAATATGGTGTGCTCTATAAAACGATAATGAGTTGTGTTCTTAAAATTTAGAACATTTATTTTACAAGTACTCAGTATAATGGATTCTCGTAGATTTTGGAAACTTCTGAAGTCAAATGTTAATTTTTAAATTTTCAAATAAAACAGTATACCCATATACAAAATGGTAGAGATAATTGGTTCTCCCACTGTATCGCCATTTTTTGTGACTTTTACAATAACCCACTATTATTTTATAATTTTCTAAAAAAATTATGGGGACCCTATAATTTTTTACTTATTTTCTTGATTTATCATTTTATTATCATTTGATTTTGAGCTTATATTGTTTATAAATACTTTAATTTTTATAATAATAAAAATTTGACTCCATTTGATGAGTTTTTAAGATTTTTGGATGTTTTCAATTAGTTTGTTTGCACTACTTTCATTTATAATTAATTTGTACTATCATTCATCCAGATTTGATTTCTTATTGTTTGCAGAGTGATGAAAACTCATAGCAAGAGTCATAGTCATGAATTATAGGTCAAAGAGTTTGAATTATTTTTATATTCTAATATTCTTATAGATCTCGGGTATGTGGCTACATGTATTGAAATCTAGATCAAACATGAGAAGCAACAAAATCCAAGTATCCAAATACCCAAATTTTGATATCCATGTATCCAGTTTCAAATGAAATTAGCAAATCTTATTTTTATTTAGTTGGATCCTTGACTTATTTTATTTGAATTTGGATGATGTCCATTTTATTATTACTTGCAATCATACAATACCCAAATTCTAGATGTCTAGACCTCAAGTTCGTTTATCAACTCTTTCTTGGTTTTAAATTAAAAATTGAAAGTCGATGAAAGATTTCAAGGGTTTGATTTATGTTTATGTTGACATGGAATATTACATGTCATGTTGATGTGTAATATTACATTTCATCTCATGTGTGGCAACTTATTTCACTTATTTTATTAATCATGTTAATTAGGCATCTTACATGGTAGATGAAGTCACATAGTGACATGCCAATTGTAGTTGGAAGTTTCACATGAATCTGGATTTGGAATAGATTTGGTTGAAATACTTCAAAAAGAAAATTGATTCCGAATTTCGAATTATCCCTCATGAAGCGGCTTGTATCGAGATCCTAGATTTAATTAGTCTCCAAATATATCCAGATTCAGGACCCTGGTTATATGATCATAATGAAATCTCTTGGATGCTCTGTATTCTGAATATTTGGATCTAAGAAATTTTGATCAAGCCTTTCAAATACCTGAATAGTACTATATCTCACTCTATCACACATATCTTGATCACTTCTTGACATCTATAAATCATTTTTTATGCCATATCTTATTGTTTACCTATACAAGGATTAACCTATGTGGCATTTGAAGACCATCATATGTGTAATGTAGTCAGCATCGATGTGTCTTTGTTGACATATCATTTAGATACATTTTTTCAATACACTTACTCTTTATGATCCCTAGATATCGAGATTTGATATATAGATGTGATATAGGATAAAAGGCTAAAATAATACATTGTATAGTCTATACCATATGCTATCACACACATGAAATGCATTGACTTCAAAAAAAATATTAAACCTTTTATTATGAGTTTAGTTGATCAATTTGATACTAATTCTTAAGGTTGGGTGGTGAGTAAATAGTGGATCACCCATCCAAGACATCAATGTGCATCCCATGTAAACATGTTAAATCAAATCCTATATTTCTTGATTCTAATCCTATATTTCTTGATATAGAAAGATTCTTGTTGTTTATTTAATTACATTTTTTTGCAAATAAATTTATTTAGGCTGCATTTTGCATATCTCTCTCTCTCTCTCTCTCTCTCTAGCCCCCCCCCACAACTAAACAATAGGTAGAATGAGAGGATTAAGGAAAAAGCAGACAAATGAGGACAACTAAATTTTCTTGCAAACAAATAAAGAATAGTACATGTTCAAGTTCCTTAACTAATAATAATTATGTAATAATAATTCCTAAGTTAGAAAACGAAAATGTTGTGTCAACTCTCTCTCTCTCTCTCTCTCTCTGCACAACACGCCCCCCCCGCCCACCAACTAAACAATAGGTAGAATGAGAGGATTAAGGAAAAAGTAGACAAATGAGGACAACTAAATTTTCTTGTAAACAAATAAAGAATAGTACATGTTCAAGTTCCTTAACTAAAAATTGGTATGTAATAATAATTCCTAAGTTAGAAAATGAAAATGTTGTGTCAACTCTCTCTCTCTCTCTCCCCCCACCCCCCCCCCCCCCCCCCCCCCCCCCCCCCCCCCCCCCCCAAACTAAACAATAGGTAGAATGAGAGGATTAAGGAAAAAGTAGACAAATGAGGACAACCCCTCCCCCCAACTAAACAATAGGTAGAATGAGAGGATTAAGGAAAAAGTAGACAAATGAGGACAACTAAATTTTCTTGCAAACAAATAAAGAATAGTACATGTTCAAGTTCCTTAACTAAAAATTGTTATGTAATAATAATCCTAAGTTAGAAAACGAAAATGTTGTGTCAATATTATTGCTTGTAAGGAATGATCTTATGAATTTTTTCCAATGATTGAGAGTTGGAAAATAGAAACTATTAAAAGGATGTTCTTTCAATAGACAAGGGGTTGGAAAATCCTATATTGAACGTGCATATTGTTACCAATTTTAATAAAGAATTGAAGATAGTTTGTTGCAGAAATTTCTTGTATGAACATGTCATTGGTCAATTTGCATTTTTGTAAGTTGTGCAATTTATATTTTCATGTTGATATCTGAAATCTTAGAAACTAGGTTAATACTTGGGGGGGTGGGGGTGTGGAGTGAACTAGTGTTATGTATATTTTAACAAATTTTAAGATTATTTATCTTATCACTAATCAATTACACCTTAACACCAAAAATCAAACAACATACACATATGAGACACAAATAATTACATGGAAACCCATCAAGGGAGAAAACCACAAATATTATTTGTGCTTTTAGTGAACATGCAAGATCCAACCTCTTGTTACATAAATTTAATTGGTTCCAACTAGAAGGAGACACCCATCCCTTAATTTGCAAGCACCTAGTTGCTGTAAGCGCCAACTTCAACAATTTTCAGGAACCAACCTATTGGAGGAACCAACCCCATGATCTTTACAAGAACTAGCCTAAAGGAAGAACCCACTCCCTGATATGCAAGCACCAACATGATTTTCCTAGAAGATCCATATATCATGCATTTTCAATATCAGAACCTCATGTACACTCTTCTCAAATTAAAGTTCAAACATTAAAGTTCAAACATTAACTTCTCAAAAATCTAGATATTCATAGCAATATAGACGTACTCAAAACAACAATTCAAATATACAATTTTCCCTATATTCATCTACTTCACATCCTAATTCTTACATTGTCAGCTCTCTTTCTAACTTAGTCTCAAATTATCATTAGAGAAACCAACCTTCTTGCATTGTTTTATTCTTCTTTTATAGGTTGGTCCTTCAATTACCATGGGTATACATATGTGGTATTTACCCATGGAAATATTGTTTGATCATATCAAAAACTCAAGTTGTTTGACTACATCAATAACCCAAACTATTTTACTATGTTAACAACCATGAGAATTCAAAACATTGCACATTTGATTTTCAACCAAGACTATGGATTGAGTATCCATTCAACAATGTATCATTGTTTGCACCTTCTCATAACTCCTCACGAGAGTCACAATGTGCACATCCTTTGTTCAAACCTCAAACTTCATAGCCCCTCAACTAGGAGGATTAACACAATGTTATTTTTTGTGGCCATTAGCTCGGAACCAAGAACACAAGAGCTTGGATCTTAGTCTTGGTTTTATTCTTTGTATAAATACAAAATAATCCAATAGTCAATAGTCCCTAGAGTGCTTCCTCCTTAGGCCAATATAAACAAGAGCTTGTGACTGAAAGCTTATTATCCGTCGACATACCGCTTTGTTGATCATCGACATTTGTTTACACTTTTGTTACTCCAACTTCATGTGGCTAATAGTTCCCTCCGTGATTACGTGTATAGAACCTACAACCAAGGGCTATGACCACTTCCTTGTTGTTCAATGCTCGCTACTTGTTTCTGGATGGTATTCACAATGTTTTGTTCCTAGACTAATAAGCAATGGGTGATAGATAGGACAATTATTAGATAATGTTTCCCTTTGATAGGAAAATCTTTGTCCAACGCTTCATCGATCGTTTCTCTACTATTGATTTTCATTCACCAATGCTTGTTCCCTTGTTGTTAGGTGGTGGGAAGTGGTTGATGGCCCCACCTTTGTAAAATTATGAAATCCATAAAAAATATTTAACACTGAAAACTTTACAAAATTAGTCCTTGAAACAGGTCCCAAGGTATCCAAAGTCACTACATCAATTCCATTTGTACCAATCACAATTTTCCACATGTCATCGACATCATCCTGTATGACAAATTAGGGTTTGCCATGTGTTCTCTACTAACATGTTCCTTACACATACTTTGCCACGTGTCACTTGCCAATAATTTATTTGGCCACCCAAGAATAGTGAATCCACCTACCATATGTTGCTCTCACGTGCTCCCACATCATAATTAGTTCCACTTGTCATGCCATATTTCTTCCACATCACCATCACTATGGCTTGTCATGCCACATCACTGCCACATCATCATTACTACCATTTATCCTGCTACATCACTGCCACATGTCACTCGGAAAAGGTCCATTTGGTTACCCAAAACGGACTAATCCAACTGCCATGTGTCATAACCATGAAGTGCCATAGGCCATCTTCTCATTGGGCCACGTCGTTGACTTGTCACTTACCTTTCTACCTGGCACCTTGAAATTTATGCCACCATAATAGCAAGAACCTTGCTTGAACTGAATAACTTCAAAATAAGATTTCTCCTTATTCCTTTGGAATTAGCCTAAGTGACATATACTATTGGAAAGGTCTTAGATAGAGCTATCCAACTAAACACCTAGTTTCCTCATTTGAGCTAAGGAACTAAAGAAGAAATTCCTTAAATATATTACCTTCATCAAAGAAATTAAGCTAGGTATCAACACAATAACACCATGCTTAACATTCTCATGTCAACAAGCTCCACTTGAACTTGAAATTGCTTGACATCAATGACAAAAAATTCTTAACAATATCCTCCTTTGGAGTTCATGGAAGCACCACCGAATATTGTTAGACATTGTTGGTCATTGATGGGAGCACCACCACTGGGAACACTCCCCTATCAAGCTGAATAATATGCTACTATTCGTTCACTCCCCCGCTTTGTTGTTGAGGAATGATAACTCTCCATATTCAATATCTTCAAAGTTTTCTTACTCTCCCCTTTTGACATCAATGGACAAATAGTCCCTCTCTAACAATGGTCACCCTAATAGAATATAAGAGGCTCTTGATTATTCTCCATATTTGGCTGAAAAAAAATTGACATTAGCATAATATTACAATGTCACTTCCCTTGAATTTTCACTCAACTTCCCCTAAAATTGTACTCCTCCTGTTGATATGACAAAATCCCCCTGAGTGTGGTCCTTTTCTTGTTTCAAATCATGACAACCATCCTTTTACATGTTTGGACAATTTCTCTCTTTTCTTGTGAAGAAATCTAGCAAAGAGAAGGATGAGACATCACTCCTAACTTTTTCCTTATATACTCAAAAGCTTCTTAAGAAGAGACTTGGTAAAGATATCAACGATTTGTTCATTTGTGGAGATGTATCCTAACTTCACAATTTGATTAGCTACCTGTTCTCTAAGAAAATGGTACTTAAAGGGGATATGGTTGGTCTTTGAATGAAGAACGAGATTTATATATATATTGATATCGCTTGTATTATCATAGACAATCGAAATAAATTTATGATACATTACCTTCATGTCATGTAATTCTTATTTCATCCATAAAATTTGGGTGCAACTTGATGCAATTGCTACATATTTGGCTTCAGTACTAGAAAGGGAGATAGATGTTTTTTTTTTGAAGAACCAAGTCACTAAGCTATTTATAAGAAAAAAATCATTGCTACTTGTGCTTTTTCTTATCATCTACACTTCTAGCCCAATCAACCTCTACATATGCAATTAATGAAAAACTTTGACCCTTTGGATATCATAGACCATAGTCCATTGTGTTTCTTAAATATCTAAAAAGCATCTTGGAAACTAAGAGATTACATTGTTTGGGGGTTGAATGATACCTTGCAACTACACCAACAACTTGGATAATTTGTGGTCGTGGGGATGTTAGATACAAAATACTACAATTATGGATCTATACATTGTTTGATTTAACTTTGGTGACTCATCATATTTGCTGAGCTTACATCTAGTGACCATATGAGTACTAACAAGAGGACACTCTTCCATTCCAAATTTCATCAACGTTTCTTTGAGGTACTTGCTATGGGAAATGAATATACCTTTTACTTGATTGAGTAATCTATAGTCCAAGGAAAAATGAGAGTTCTCTAAGCATCGACATCTCAAATTATCTTTGCATATATATTGAAAAATTTTGGTTGAGTAAATATGCATCACTACCAAAAAGGATGTCATCAACATAAACAACAATAGTTAAAAGATTATCATTGTCAAATTCGATATAAAGGTCACTATCAGTTTCTTCCTATGAATCCTTTCTACTATAGGTATTGGTCTAATTTTGAATGCTATGCCCTAGGTGGTTCTTTAAGTCCATACAATTCCTTTTTCAGCCTACACACTTCCTCAGGATTTTTTGACAGTTGAAATCCTTTAGGCTATTTTATGTAAACTAATTCTTCAAGGTCGCCTTCAAGAAGGATGATTTTACATACATATAATATAATTTGAATTTTTTGTGAAATGAAAATTCTAGGAGCATCCTTACTACCTCCAATCATGCTACAGGTGCAAAAGTATCCTCAAAATATATTCCCTCAACTTGAGCATAGCCTTTGCATACCAATCAGGCCTTATTTCTTCCAACGCATCCATAATCATCCAATTTGTTTCTAAAGACCCATTTTGTGCCAATGTCATTTTTATTTGTTGGTCTTGAAACCAATTCTTATGTCTAAATTTTCTCATTTTGATTTAGTTACTCATTCATGGATTTTGTAACAACCCTGGTGAAAATTCCATGTAATAAAAGTAAATAAAGGAAAAAATAATAACCATGGTTGATGGTACACTTATTCCAAGATGAATGTTGGGCAAGACATCCTAGTGGGTGTTCACTTGATTATTTATGGATAAGGAAATTGGCAAAAGAAATGGCTAAGGCTTTGGAAAGGAAAAAATGGAATTTTTGGCACATTTATTTATGAAAATAATGGAAATTAGGAGAAAAGGAAGGTGAAAGGTCTTAGGTTGCATGTGAGGAGGAAATTGAAGGAAAATAATGGAAACTAAAGAAAATAGAGGAATCATTCATAAAAGGGCTTCCGAGGATCAGTTGGTAACCTTTTGTTAGTTGAGTTTTGGAGCTCTCTCATAATTCCCTCTCTCTCTCTCTCTCTCTCTCTCATTGTTGGACACTCAGAGTTTTCTTGGAGAAATTTTGGCATTGGAGAAAGAAAGGAAAAGAAGGCAAGAGGAAGCAAAAATAAAGTAGGGAAAGGCAAGATGAAGTAGCTACAACATGTTTCATTGAATGTATTGACTTACATGCGTATTTTCCTTGCTATATTTGGCATGCATGGCATTGCATGTGGTTCTTTTCTATCATGGCATGGGTTTTTCTAGGTGTAATAGTGCTTTCAGCCTAGCCTTTCCATTTCCAGATAGCCATGGTGTGATGGGGTTACCATGTTTTGGTTGAGATGGATTGCTGGATGGATTCGAAGCTAAGTGGGGTGGATCTCTGAATGATAGAGCACATGGCCTAATGGTCCCTGAACCAGACTATGGATCATGGCAAAGCCACTAGCCTAGTGACCCCTAAGCCAGACTGTGGGTTGCACTAAATCCAGTATTGTGTTGCCTCGGTGAACCTAGGAATCCTTGCCACTGAATGGTAGGATATACGGTAAATCCAAGAGGTGATTTTCTCTATGTTGGGCCTAGTAATCTTGTGTTTGGGATATGTGGTAAAGCCTAGAGAGTGGGTCTCGGTTTAGGGCCTAGTGATCCAGTTTCGTATTACAGTAAAGCCTGAGAGACTAGGAGACTAGGAAATTCCTCACGGTGTAGATGGAGAAATTTGGTGGAATCCATGCTTATTTTTCCTAGTGATCGGGTGGAGATCACGCTAAAGCTTGTTATGATGTGTTCATTGTGTTGGCATAGTGATCCGGGATGGATTATGGTAAAGCATGGTTTCTAGTGATGAGGGTGAGGTGGTTTAGCCTCAGTATGCCCTAGTTGGTTCTTTTGGTTTCGGTCCCACATTCATGCTTGGAATATGGCATGGGGGTGAATGGCTGAAGAGAGATTTGGCTCGGCCATTCTATGGTCGAGTGGAACGTGGTAGTCCATCTCTGGTTGGTTTATTGCATTCATTAATGATAAATTCATTCCCTTGATGTTCATGTACAAAAGTATTGATGTATATGTGGATTCCATGGGTGATATGCTTATGATATTTATGTCCCTATTATACTAGTTATATATATGTTTTATGATAGCAGCTATGTATGGCTCTCATCATGTTTTTACTTGTAAATGAATGGATAGTGTATCTATGGCCTTATAGATGATAATGCAGAAAATGAAACGAGGGAACAATGGTTCATAGTGATTCTCAGATAAGTATGATATCCCTACACTTAATTCTGTTATTTACACCTATAGGTTACATGTTGATGATATGTTTGACAAAATCCCTCTCATGGCTAGTAGGGGCCTGGTTAAGGTCTTGTTCAATTTATTTCTTTTTCATCATTGTTTCCTGTACTTTTACCAATTTTGAGCTATCACTCCATTATGGGAAGTGACCTGGGTTCTGGGCCTGAAAAAGTGGCTTAAATCCTGGGGTCACTCGCACAGAATTGGAAATTTTAGTCTCTGGTCGCTGGCAGGCAAGCCTGTGAGAGAAACTTTGGGTTTCTGGATGCTCTCTTGTCTATATCATGGGAGAAACTAAGGCCTAAGATGTCAAGAACATCATTGGGACCCAGGGATAGGCTATTTGAGTGGTTGACATGTCTCTTGAAGATTCTGAAGCTGATGTTGGATGACCGTGTGTGATGATTCTATTGATTCCACTTCCTTAAGGTCACTTAGGAGGTTGAATCCAATCATAGTAGCCTCTCGTCTCATGTTTACCTCGACTGGCTAGTTACTTGGATAGATGTGGGAGGAAGATGTTATAGAGTGGTAGCAGAGCATGGTTCACCCCTTAGACTAGATGGGATGTCTGTTGGTCATGCATGCATGTCAGTTGCATGTGTGTCTCTTACACTTTCATTCCATGTGATTGTTACATTTGTTGGATGATTGATTATGGTTATAGTATGGTTACCATGTTGAATTGGATGTTGATTTTGCGAAATGCATTTGTCATGAGTATATCAATGGTTACATATTGTTACATGTCATTTACATGTTGATTTTATGTCGCCTACTTATATCCTTGTATGTTAGGTTACATTCTTGAATATTTTTATTATATGTATCAATATTGTAGGTTGATTACAATAATTGATCTCTAATGCTTGACTACATGCATTTATGCGTATGTGTAATTGGTTAGGCATTGCTTATGCATGTTGATGGTTGCATGTGGCAATGTGTACAATGGCGTAATGGTTGTTGTCATTCATTGTTGATATGGCCTTGATTGATGACTAGACACTAACTAGAGTGATGTTTATGTGTTGATACATTTAGTTGCATAGGTCTCTATGTTGTTATACTTATGTTATACATGTATCGCACTAATTTGGTGATCTTGCAGAGAAGGTATCCTCCTCGAGATATTATGAGGTACTTTTTTTATTGTGATAAATTGGTTTATCTGACATATTATGCATTGCAAGAAAGAGATCAAATGGATAGCAAGATGGCAGACTACAAAGACTCTCCCTATCAATAAAATGAGCAACATGATGTGGGGCACTCTTTTGATTTTGAAAACACATTGAGAAACTTGGAGGAAGAGATAAGGAGTTGTAAGGCAGATAATGAATGAATCATATAAGCACAAGAGAAACAAGCAGAGGTTAATGTTATACTTCTTCAAAGTTTGTAAGACTTGCGACGACAAGGTACGCTTCGGATCAGCCATGGACATGAGGATAGAACTAATGGGGCATATGGAACTAGGTCTCCTAGTAGACATAGGTCAGATAGATCAGATAAGGTGAAAGACGACAGGTTGTGTGAAACTACGAATGGAAGGGGTGATGAGTATAGGAAATATTCTAGTTCTGGTTCTGACATACATCATGATTGTCATTGCTATCATCCTTATAGGACGAATGATAAGGGATACTTAACAGATGAATTTAAGAAAGATAAGGCACCTACTTTTGATGGAGATGTGAAGAAGCTAGAAGATGTAGAGGCTTAGATACTTAAGATGAGAAAATTCTTTGAGTTGCATGACTACATAGATAACATGAAGGCCAAAGTAGTGATCTTCAGCTTGAAAGGTAAAGAAAACATCTGGTGAGAAGATGTTAAGCGGGTCAGAGACATCAGGACAGATGACTTGAGTTGGATGGAGTTCAAGAGTCTTTTCAGGAAGAAGTACTTGTCAGAGAGGCACTATGATAGTAAAGCTAAAGAATTCTACGAGCTAAAGATGGGGTCAATGACAAATGAAGAGTACACAACCAAGTTTCTAGAACTATTGAGGTATGTACTATATCTTACTTATAAGAAGGATAAATTTCAATGATTTGTGAGTGGGTTTCCATTAGCATTTAGAGATCAGGTTGAGTATGATGAGTCTCGGTCATTTCAGGAAGTTATTGGGAAATTGAAGCATTTCTATGAACAATCATATTGTAAGAATGAATCTCAACAAGGATGGAAGGGAAAAGAAAAAGGTAAAGGTAAATGGTAGCCTAAGAGGAAAAGGCCTGAGTGTGCAGATGAAAAAGAGAATGTGGAACCGTAAAAGAATTTTAATGCAGCTAGACAGGGACATGAGTCGCAACAACAACATAAAGGTGTGTGTTCTAGTCTATTGGAGTGTTGGACATGTGGAAAGGAACACCTTAAGATAGATTATCCACATAATCAGGGTGGTAGGCCTCAGATATACAATACACAGGAGGCGTAGATTGTTGAGGATGTTGGGTAGAAAATTCCTCGTATCTATGTAGCAGTGGAAAATAGACAAGTAGAACACTTGGCATCTATCATTAAGATGGATGGTAATCTTTGTTATCAATTTATTTCTATTTTGATTCACCCTGGATATAATTATAGATATGTTAGTCCCGACTTGGTGGACAAGTGTGGTTTGAGTAAGGAATTTCATTCAAAATATTGGTTAGTGCAGTTGGCTGCAGGTACAAAGAAGCGAGTTCATCATTCGGTAAGAGCTTGTGCATTTTACTTGAAAGGTATGCCTACTACAACACATTTAAATATATTACTGTTGGGATCATACAGTATGTTGTTGGGCATGGATTGGTTGTATCTTCATATAACCAAGGTAGACTTCTACGATAACGCTATTGAGTGTGTTGATGACAATGGGGAACCAAGAGTCTTGCATGGTAAGAAGAAAGGCACATCAGTTATGACGCTGAAAATTATGCAAGTGAAGCATAGTCATAGGAAAGGGTGTATGTTATTTGCAGTGCACATTTCTAGTGATAAGGGAAAGGAGGTTGATGATGCAAATGTGTTGATCAGGTACCCAGTTTTGCAACAGTTTCATGATGTATTTCTTGAGGACATTACAGAGTTTCCAACTCACATGGAAGTAGACTTTTCATTTAAGTTAGTGCCAAGGGCAGATCCAACATAAAAACACCTTACAGGTCAAGCACACTTGAGTTGGTTGAGTTAAAGTTGTATTTGAAGGAAATGTTGGACAAGGGATACATTAGGCCAAGTGTATCACCTTAGGCACACTAGTCTTATTTTTCAACAAGAAAGATGGAACCCTTAGATTATGCATTGATTACAGGTAGTTGACAAAGTGACTATCAAGAATAGGTACCCTTTGTCGTGGATTGATGACTTATTCGATCAGCTAAAGGGATCAGTAGTGTTCTTGAAGGTTGATCTAAGATCCAGATACCATCAAGTATGCATCAAAGAGGAGGACACTTACAAACAACTTTCCGGACTAGGTATGGGCACTATGAGTTTTTTGTTGTGCCATTTGGATTATCTAATGCTCCGACTACATTTATGTTCTTGATGAATAGTGTTTTGCGTCCGTATTTGGATACGTTTGTTATTGTGTTCATGTTATGAAACCAGCTCAAGAAAAGATAGATCAACGCCTTAGAATTTAGCCTCTTCGAGGGGGAAACCTCCTTTACATTACATAAATGAACAATTCTTGGATGATTCAAATGACAAAACCTCCTTTCTATATATAGGAGTCTAAGGAGTCACAATATAACCCAGCCGACCTAACAATAATAATATAAAGCCACAAAAATAACAATAGAGGGATTCTATGGGGCACAGTAATAACAATATGGGGATAATAGGGGCACAACAATATTAATAAGGGATGCAACTACAATAGTAATGGGGTAATTACTAGTATTATAGGGACCCAACATGCCCCTCTCCTTCAAAAAAAGTGTTGTCCTCAACACTTGAGTAGTTCTGGATGCTTCTGTATAAAATTCTCATCCTCCCATGTGGAATCTTCAACGGATAAGTTCTTCCACTTGATAAGATACTCTGAAATTGATCGATTTCGTAGCTGTCGAGTTCTTGTTGCTGTGACTGCTTCCGGTTCCAATATAATTTTTCCTTCCTCTTCAAGTTCTGGCAATATTGTTTGAACTGGGAGCTTGTCGCCTATAACCTTCTTTAAACATGAAACATGGAAAACTGGGTGCAATCGAGAAGTTGCAGGAAGCTCCAATTTGTATGCCATAGTACCAATCTTTTGCAACACCTTGTATGGACCATAATACTTTGGTGATAATTTATTATCCTTCTTAGCTTGCTTGAGGGACATTTGCTTATATGGTTGTAGCCGTAGGAATACCCAATCACCTACATCAAAACTTCTTTAGCTGCGATGTTGATCTGCCTGTTGTTTCATTCTATTCTGTGCCAACACGAGGTTATCCTTTAAGAGTTGGAGGACTTGTTGTTGATGTTCGATGTGATGTTCCACTGCTTGAACCTTAGAATTTTCTCTTAAATATGATGTGATGGATGGTGGTTGATATCCATAAAGTGCCATAAATGGGGTCATTTTTGTTGCTGTATGGAAGGAAGTGTTATACCACCATTCAGCCAGAGGCAACCATTTGACCCATTGTGTTTGTTTATCAGATACAAAGCAACGAAGATATCCTTCCAAACATTTGTTTACTATCTCAGTTTGCCCATCAGATTGAGGATGATAAGATGAGCTATGAGCTAACTGAGTACCAAGACAAGAAAATAATTCTGTCCAAAAATTTCCAGTGAAAATGGGATCTCTGTCACTTACAATAATCTTTGGGTTTCCATGTAGCTTTTGAATTGTTTCCATAAATGCAGTAGAAACTGTACTGGCTTTAAATGGATGTGATAATGCACAAAAGTGTGCATACTTGGTAAGTCTGTCAACTACCACCATGATGACACTCTTTCCCTTAGACTTGGGTAAACCTGTGATAAAATCCATTGAAACCTCCTCCCAACGTTGGCTTGGAATGGATAAAGGTTGTAATAGACCTGGTGTCTTAATTGTTTCAACTTTATTTTGTTGGCAAACCAAACATTCCGCCACAAATTTTTGAATATCTGATTTAAGGCCATCCCAAAAAAATTCCTTCTTAACCCTGTGGTAAGTTTTTAAAAATCCTGAGTGCCCTCCTAAGGGAGAAGTGTGCAATTCCATAAGAATATTTTGTTTTAGTTGGGAATTCTTACAGAGGTATAAGCGATCTTTGTACCATAAAGAATCATTTTTCCAGCTAAATGTATCAGACATACTGGAATCTTGTTGTAACTTTCGAATAAGTGCCCACACTTCTTCGTCATTCTTCCATTCCTCCCTTGCTTCGTTTATCCAATCTGGTTGGATAATAGAAATGGCGCACAACAATGCTTCCACATCCTCATCCTTTCTTGAGAGTGCATCTGCCACCACATTTTGCTTCCCTTTTTTGTAGATGATTTCAAAGTCATAACCCAACATCTTTGTGACCCACTTTTGTTGCTCTTCAGAGGATAATCTTTGTTCTAAAAAGTATTTAAGGCTATCATGATCCGTTTTTACCTTGAAGTGTCTTCCCATTAGGTAGGGTCGCCATTTCTTAAGTGCATGGAGTATTGCCAACATTTCCTTCTCATAAATAGCTTTGTGTAAAAACTTTCCCTTGATTGGACGACTTTCAAAAGCAATGGGTCTTTCATCTTGCATTAAAACAACACCAATTCCATTTCCTGAAGCATCACATTCCACAATAAAGGTTTTTGTGAAGTCCGGTGTAGCTAAGACCGGTGCTTGGCACATTGCCTCTTTAAGATGTTCGAAGGCCTTTGTTGCTTCTGGAGTCCATAAAAATGCATCTTTCTTCAATAATGTTGTTAGAGGTGCTGCTATTCTCCCATAATTCTTAACAAACTTGCGATAATACCCTGTCAACCCGAGAAATCCTCGCAGATGCTTTATGGATGTGGGGATTTTCCATTCCTTAATGGCTTTAATTTTGCTAGGGTCTACCTTAACTCCTTCATGAGATACAATATGACCCAGATATTCCACCTCTTGTACTCCAAAGAAACATTTGGATCTTTTTGCATATAATTGTTTCTCCTCCAATAGTTGTAGCACCCTGTCAACATGTTCAACATGATCCTTCCAAGACTTGCTGTAGATTAATATATCATCAAAAAATACTAACACAAATTTTCTAAGGAATGGTTTGAAAATGGAATTCATCAAACCTTGAAATGTTGAAGGTGCATTGGTAAGGCCAAAAGGCATGACCAAAAATTCATAATGACCCTCATGAGTTCTAAATGTTGTTTTCGGAATGTCTTCAGTCTTCATTCTGATTTGATGATATCCTGAACGAAGATCCAACTTGGTGAAGTAAATTGATCCATGCAATTCATCCAGTAATTCATCAATGACAGGAATGGGAAACTTATCTTTAATAGTGAGCTTGTTGAGCTCCCTATAATCTGGACACATGCGCCATGATCCATCCTTCTTGTGCACC
The DNA here is from genome assembly GCA_031772625.1 of Pinus tabuliformis. Taxonomy (NCBI): domain Eukaryota; kingdom Viridiplantae; phylum Streptophyta; class Pinopsida; order Pinales; family Pinaceae; genus Pinus; species Pinus tabuliformis. The sequence continues at coordinate 446,185,146 of CM062813.1, read as the reverse complement.
AATACTACTGGAGCAGAGAAAGAACTTTGACTCGGTTGAATTATACCAGCCTCTAGCATTTCTGCAACCATACGTTCAATTTCACTCTTTTGGGCATAGGGATATCTGTACGGCCTGATGTTTGGAGGAACACTTCCTGGAATCAAATGAATAGCATGATCATGATCACGAATAGGTGGGAGACCTTTGGGAGTCTCAAATACCTTGGAATGATTGTCCAAGACTTTTTGGAGATCTGGAGAAATAGATGATTCCAATGTGGAAACATCTAGCGAACATAATTGTGCAATTACACCCCTTTGTTCCTTTTTTAGAAGCTTTGTCATACCATTAGAGCTGATTATCTTTCCTGGTTTCCCTGCAATACCCCTTAATTCAACTTCCTTTCCTTCCACGGAAAATTTCATGAAAAGTTCTTGAAAATTAAAAGCTATTGTACCCAAGGATTGTAGCCATTGGACTCCTAGTACAACATCAGCACCTCCCATTGGAATGGAAAGCATTGGGCTAGTCAATACATATTCTCCCATGGATAGCTTGATATTATGGCACTTTCCAGAGCAATTTATTGTTCCTCCATTTGCAACCATCACTTGACACTCTGGTGCTGGATATAAGAAGCAATTCAATTCTTTTGCTACCTTACAATGAATAAAATTGTGGGTACTTCCTGAATCAATCAACACTATTACCTTTTTCTTCTTGATTTGTCCTTCTATCTTGATGGTTTGAGGAGTGGTAATTCCCGCCAATGCATTACAAGATATGGTCGGATTCATTTCTTCTTTATCTAGGCTTTGTTCCTGGAGTATATCCTCTTCTTTTGACCTTTCTTGCTCCTTTTCTTCTTCCTCTTCACAATCTATGTAGAATAATTTCTTCTCAGCACACTTATGACCTTTAGTGTATTTGCTATCACAACTGTAACAAAGCCCTTTTGCTCTTTTTTCTTCCAATTGTTGTGGTGTCAACCTTATAGGTTGTGGAAGACTAGGGGCAACCACACTTCCATCTTTATAGTTGTGAGTGGTATGCTTCCTGGTTGCCATAATTTTGCTTTCCATTTTTCTTGCTAACCTGAATGCCTTCTCTAATGAATCAGGTTCCCAAAGGCGAACATCATGTTGGATATTATCCTTTAAAGTCCCTATGAACACATCAATCCTATGCTCCTCTGGAATATCTTTTACCCTTATGTTCAATTTTTGGAACTCCTCAATGTGCTCCATTATTGAACCCTTTTGTTTGAGACTTATCAATTGGCTAAAAAAAGTGTTGCTTTTTGTATCCTCATAATGTGCTATCAATTCTTCCGTAAAAATTGCCCAAGTGATAATTTGTTTACGAGAGCCATTGATACCATACAAACTGATTTGGTTCCAAATATAAAGTTGCAATACATACCTTTTGTGTGTTTTGCACATTATTGAGATCGAAAAATTGCTCCATTTGTAATATCCATGTTGCGGGATCCTTGCCATCAAACTTCCTCATATCGATTTTTGGAATATGGTGGGTTTTCGATCCACATTAGAGTCTAAGAAATCATGATTAACATTTCTTTTGTTCGCATCATGAGTTTCCTTTACTACCTTTTCACCATTGGTAAGTATTTCTTGTAGAAAATTTGTCAAATCTGTCTTCAAATCTGCCATGCCTGTCTTCAAATTTGTGTTCAAATCTATCTTCAAGTTATCCATCTTAGCTTCCATGCCATTCATCTTAGCTTCCACTCCATTTATCTTAGCTTCTGTTAGCTTTTGTGACAGTGACATTTGTTGCACTTGTTCTTGTAATTTTGATATATCATGTAGCATTTCTTCCTCTTCTTCATGAGTCATGCTAGAGCTTTCAGGTTCCTTACTAGGTGTTTGCATTTTCTTTCCTCGGGGCATCAGTTACCGATAATAATGCTCTATTATGCCCTTTGAATTCCTTCAAAATAAATTTTCAAACCAAGCTTAAGCAAAAATTTAAGAAAATCTACACACCTTTTTTCACTTTGTAGGAGCTCGATATTGCCTCTGATGTATCTCTGTACTTTCCGATCATCTAGTTCTGAATTTGTGATCTGTAGTAGCCCTCTGTGTCCTCTTTCCAATGCCACAAATCTGACCTAAATTGGATTCTCCAAGGAAGAGTTATGCGAAATCTCCCACAGTGACTTGATTATAGACTAGTTCAGTAGAGCGAAATTGTACGATGTGCCACGAGTCACTGTTTCGACCTTTGGATCTGAAAAATGCATACAAGAAACTAAAGTCTGTCCTCTTTCTGTACCTTCTTACGAAATTTCAATCCGATCCCCAGAGAGAAAGTTATGACGATTTTCCCCAGGTCACCTGTTTGGAATGTAATTCAGGAGTCTGCAAAAAGACCAACTTCCTCAGATCATATCTCCGCAAATATAGCGCGAAAAGCTCTGAAATTCGGACCCGAAGTTTAGCGCGATTTCTTCTCAAATGGGTTTTTTTTAAAACTTCTGAAACATCGCAGAAAAAAAGTTATAGCGAAAATGCCACGATGACCTGTTTGGAGAAGCGAAACCCTAGAATCCAAAGCTCTGATACCAAATGTTATGAAACCAGCTCAAGAAAAGATAGAAAAGATAGATCAACGCCTTAGAATTTAGCCTCTTTGAGGGGGTAACCTCCTTTACATTACATAAATGAAAAATTCTTGGATGATTCAAATGACAAAACCTCCTTTCTATATATAGGAGTCTAAGGAGTCACAATATAACCCAACCGACCTAACAATAATAATATAAAGCCACAAAAATAACAATAGAGGGATTCTATGGGGCACAGTAATAACAATATGGGGATAATAGGGGCACAACAATATTAATAAGGGATGCAACTACAATAGTAATGGGGTAATTGCTAGTATTATAGGGACCCAACAATCATTTAACAACAGTGTTGAGGTTGTTGAGGAAACATCAGTTGTATGCTAAGCTCAACAAGTGTAGTTTCTTTCATATTTAGGTACAATAATTGGGGCATGTTATCTCCAAGGATTTCATTTCAGTAGATCCAGAGAAGATAAGGGCCATCATGGAATGGATATCTCCTAAGGACGTGGATGAGGTGAGATATGTCATGGGTTTGGCAGATTATTATAGGAGTTTCATTAGGAACTTCTCACGAATTAATTATCCTATCACATCATTGCAAAGGAAAGGTAAGAATTTCAAATGGACTGAGAAGTGTGAGGCTAGCTTTGAGCAACTTAAGTAGTTTTTGACACATGAACCAGTGCTATAGATTTCATATCCGAACAAAGAGTTTGTACTATGCACGAATTCTTACAAGAGAGGACTTGGTGGAGTCTTTATGTAGGATGGACAGGTGGTATGCTATGAGTCACAGAAACTAAATGAGCATTAACATAACCAAACTAGGCATGATATTGAGTTATCAACGATCATACATGCATTGAAGATGTGGAGACGTTATCTTCTTGGCAGGAGGTTTGTACTTATGAGTGATCATATTGGGTTGAGATATTTTTTTGATCAGTTGAATCTGAACCTCGGACATGCTATAGGGTTGGCCACAATCAGTGAGTTTGATTTCGAGATCAGGTACATCAAAGGTAAAGAGAATAGGGTGGCAGATGCTCTCAGTAGGAGGGTACAAGTAAATCACTGGGCAACTATGAGCTCCTATGGGACAGACTTACAAGATAGGATCTTGTAGGAAGTTCAAAAAGATGTCAAGTATATGGTGATTGTGTACAGAGTGCAGAAAGGTGCTAGTACATGTATAGGTGATATTACAAGTAAAGGTATAGGTGAAGGTACATGTACATGTAGTGGTATAGGTACATGTGCTATTATAGGTATAGGCACAAGTATAGGTGTAGGTGCACATGGTATGGATTATTGTATTAGAATAGATGGATTGGTCGGATTCAGAGACAGGATATATGTGTTGGATAGCAGTGAGCTCAAGAAGGTGATCTTGAGAGAGTTTCATGCGCAACCTTATTCAAGTCACCCAGGCTACCAAAAGCCACTGAAAACAGTGAAGAGATATTATTATTAGCCGAATCTCAAGAGGGATGTAGTAGATTTTTTGGGTAGATGATTTGATTGTCAGTGAGTGAAAGTAGAATGTAAGCATCTAGGTGGATTGATACAATTGATCACGATTCCAAAGTGGAAATGGGAGGTCATTTCCGTGGAATCCATCACAAGGTTGCTGAAGACAATGAGACAACATGATTCCATAGTGGTTGTTGTGGATAGGTTAACAAAGGTTGCACATCTCATTGCGGTGAACTTTACATTTTTAGCTAGCAATGTAACATTGTTATTCATTCGAGATGTGATCAGATTGCATGGTGTTCTGAAGAAGATTATGTCAAAGAGGGATGCGAAATTTTCTTCCAAGTTTTGGAAGGAGTTATTTGTAGGTTTGGGCATAGAGTTGGCCTTGAGTACAACTTATCATCCATAGAAAGATGGACAGACATAGAGGGTCAACATGATATTGGAGGGCATGTTGAGGATGTATGCGATGTAGTAGTAGCGGAAGTGGGAAGAGTATCTCCCCTTAGTAGAGTTTCCATTTGACAACGATTATCAGGAGTCATTGAAAATGAGTCTTTTTGAGGCATTGTATGGACGAAGTTGTAAAAATCCCATCAGTTGGAGTGATTCGGTTAATAGGGTGTTGATTGGACCAGACATGTTGGTAGACATGGAACATGAAATGCAAGTTATAAATAAGAATCTAAAGGCAACACAGGATAGGCAAAAGAGTTATGTAGACAGGAAGAGGTTGTTCAAGGAGTTCCAGGTTGGGGAACATGTGTACTTGCACATCAAACTGAAGAAGAACACCTTGTGGATTGGATCATGTGCCAAGTTGGCACCATGGTTTGTGGACCCTTTAGTGTTGGAGGATTGGGTTAGTAGCCTATCGAATTGCACTACCTCCGACAATGAAAGTCCATAATGTTTTCCATATATCATTTCTTAAGCAGTATGTTAAGGATGTTGATCATGTGACTGACTGGTCTATATTGTAGGTGGAACCAGATGGAGAATTCCAGCCAAAGCCTTAGTGTATATTGTAGAAAAAGGTGCTCATGTTGTGGAACTAATAAATCGAGCAAGTTAAAGTGCAGTGGAAGCACTTTGGGCCCGATGAAGCTACATGGGAGATGGAAGATTAGATGCAAGATATGTATCCTTCTTGGTTTTCCGATTGAGGCAAAGCAATTTTGGCTTGATGTTTTGGTGTGATTTTGGTATATGCTTTGGTATATGTTTTGTTATATGTTTTGGTGATGTTGTTATATGTAGATATGTATATGGATGTAAATACCTCCATGAGCTAAGTTATAAAGCCCCAATAAGCGGTATGGGTGTTATGTTATTACTTTATCATGTTGTTATGTTGTCATGATGGTTTTCTTTTAGCAGGGTGATCATTGTAAATACTGCATCGATCTATGTTATAAATCTCCATGGGCAGTATTTTTTATTTTCAATGGTTTTGTTGAGGTCATGGTGTGGTCTAACACCAAGGATGATGTTCCCCAAGTGGGAGCGTTCTGTAACAACCTTGGTGAAAATTCCATGTAATAAAAGTAAATAAATGCAAAAATAATAACCACGGTTGATGGGACACTTATTCAAAGCTGAATGTTGGGAAAGACAACCTAGTGGGTGTTCACTTGATTGTTTATGGCTAAGGAAATTGGCAAAGGCAATGGCTAAGGCTTTGGAAAAGAAAAATGGAATTTTTGGCACATTTATTTATGAAAATAATGGAAATTAGGAGAAAATGAAGGTGAAAGGTCATAGGTTGCATGTGAAGAGGAAATTGAAGGAAAATAATGGAAAATGAAGAAAATAGAGGCCTCATTCATAAAAAGGTTTCCGAGGATCAGTTGTTAACCTTTTGTCAACTAATTTTTGGAGATCTCTTATTATTCTCTCTCTCTCTCTTGGACACTTAGAATTTTCTTGGAGAAATTTTGGCATTGGAGCAAGAAAGGAAAAGAAGGCAAGAGGAAGTAAAGATCAAGTAGGGAAATGCAGGATCAAGTAGCTACAATAGGCTTCATTGCAAGTATCGACTTTCATGTGTATTTTCCTTGCTATATTTGGAATGCATGGAATTGCATGTGGTTCTTTTCTATCATGGCATGGGTTTTTCCAGGTGTAACAGTGCTTTCAGCCTAGCATTGCCATTTCTGGATAGCCATGGTGTGATGGGGTCCTCATATTTTGGTTGAGCTGGATTTCTAGATGGATTTTAAGCTAAGTGGGGTGGATCTCTGAATGATAAATCACATGGCCCAGTGGTCCCTAAATCGGATTGTGGATCATGGTAAAGCAACTGGCCTTGTGACCCCTGAGCCAAACTGTGGGTTGCGGTAAAGTCAGGATTGTGTTGCCTCGGTAGTCCTAAGAATCCTTGTCGTTGAATGGATGGATATACAGTAAATCCAAGAGGTGGTTTTCTCTCTGTTGGGCCTAGTAATCTGGGGTTTTCGATAAGCAGTGAATCTTGGAGAGTGGGTATTGGTTTAGGGCCTAGTGATCCCAGTTTGGATTGTGGTAAAGCCTGAGAGACTAGGAGACAAGAAAACTCCTCATGGTGTAGGTGGAGAAATCCGGTGGCATCCATGCATGTTCGGCCTAGTGATTGGGTGGAGATCACAGTATAGCATATTACGATGTGTTCATTGTGTTGGCGTAGTGATCCAGGATGGATTAGAGTAAATCCTAGTTTCTATTGATGAGGGTGATGTGGTTTAGCCTCAGTATGCCTGTTGTAACATTATTTGTTTTGATAAGTTAGATGTTTGAGAATATATATATTGTAAAAAAGGGATAAAAGAAAAATAGAAAAACAAAAAAGAAAAAAGAAAAAAGAAAAAGAAAATAATAGAAAATAATGAAAATCACAAAGAATAAAGCATGTTAGTTTAAATGTCACTAATTCATTTATTGATTATGTTTAATTTAATTTTAAGCATGATTAGATTAAATTTAAACTAAATTTTATTTTTAAATAAGTAACGACACCACCTTTTGTCGTTTCTAGTTAAAGTGCTCAAAACTCTGGGTGCTTGAAGATCCCGAGAGAGGAGATCAATGGTTCTGAAGCCACTCCGCACACCCGTAGCCCCTCCTATGTTTAATCAATGGGGGTGGGGGGGGGCCTACGAAAAATTGGTCTGATCCAAAACCACCTTCACCATGGGTCCTCCACATAGCTACTCTGCACCTGCCACTCCAAAACCACAAACCACCTGCTAACCCCCCCCCCCCCCCCAACCTTCCAACACCCGGCCAGTTGTTACACCTCTGCTCCCGTCGTTTTCAAACAAAACCTTGTCCCACCATTCATCGCACCACATACCCATCATCCATCCACTCTTATTCCTCCACTTGTCACCCCCTCATACGCTAACTTTGAACCCGTTAAAAATCTCGTTACCAATAAATGCCTCTCTCCTGCCATTTAATGGGTATTACCCAATAAAAAGATTTAACTAACCAAAATCCATTTTTATTTTTTTTCTTCAAAGATGACTGGCTGACCATCGTCCCTTGCCCTGTCAAACCATAATTCAAACATTTACAACCAGTACTAGGCCGAACAACTGCCCAAGTTATTAACGAAGATTTTTACACACTGCTACCTATCATTCAATAGCAAAATCATTAATTTTCCGGGTAATTGCAATCATTTTCACCCTTCTTTTTCATTCATGGCTTCTAAAAAGAAATCTATTGTTATGGAAAACCCCGTGATGCCCCCACCGTTGATTTAGATCATCAACCTTTAGTTAACCAATACTTCAAAATTGCTTAAACCAACATTGAGTTCAATCTCTATGAAATCCACAGTTGGTTAAAACAAAAATTCATTGACCAAAGTGATGAAATAAACCTCTGGCAATCTTCCTTACCCCAATTTAGCATTCCACAACCCACCATTTCCTAGATTTTGTTGTTTGGTGTCATGATAGGTATATTCCCACTCAAAGAGTCATAGTTTCTAAAAATAATGAAGTTCGCTTTACCATTATTGCTGAGTCAATCAACCAAATGTTGTAGATTCAAAACACTAAACCCTTGCATCCATTTTCTCCAGAATCCCTCATGGACATTTACAAAAATCTTGAATTTCCCCAGAGAGGCAAAATTTTTGAAACATTTTTACCAGAAGATGTCCAATTATCTAAAACCAACCCACCTTATCAGTCATCTATGTTTCCAAAAATGACCAAGCAGATTATATCCATTACCTCATGTCTATTAGGTTATCATTCTGATCAGTGGGTTGATGATTTTTTAATAGGTTTTATGTCAATTTTCTCAATAAATGAAAAGCCTTCTCTGATTTTCAATTGTAGTGGATACACAACAGAGTCAATTCATGATCAGTTCATGAAATTTCCTACAGAAGGAGTGTTCAAGTATGCCTTTGTTTTAGTATACTTGTTTTTGTTTAATCAGTTAGAGAGGTTTTCTTTTCCCCTACAGAAGATGGACAGTCAAGGGAATCCACACTCAGTCATCCATTGGACTTCCCTGGTGAGGAAGAACACCACTGAATTCACATTCAGTGATTTTGTAGATCAATTCCTATATGTTGCTACATGTTTATTCAACAGTGATGTAGAACCAAGAATTGGGACAGAGATAAGGAAAATCCTTCATCTCAGTGCACAAACCAGAATGGGAGATTGGTATTTATACAAAAATTATACAGATATTAGGATATATGGATGTGGGTTTCCCCCATTCAAATTACCTAAATTTGTTCATATTCATAGCAACAAAGAAAAAGGTTACAGTTTAAGATTAAAACTCAAGTAGGGCCCTTTATTTGTAATGCTAGTGCAACAGGCAATGAAGTGGAAAATTTACATTTTGTTGCAGCAAAGAAAAAGGATCAGTTTAAGATTAAAACTCAAGTAGGTCCCTCTATTTGTAATGCTAGAGCAGCAGGCAATGAAGTATAAAAACTCCTCAGACAAATGAATTTTAAGCTTAGTTTCACTTGGTCTTATGATCCCCTAGGAGTAATTTCAAAACTAAGGGTAGAACAAAAAACCACCCCATATACTCACACTCATAGGCTTGAAATAGAACAATTTGTGAACCAAGATGAATGGTAGGAAAACACACTTTAGGAAGCAAAGGAACATGTTATAACATGTACACCATCACATAGTCGTCTAAGAGAAGAAAAATAGGATTAAAGGCCCAAAGATAGTGCTTCTCCCATGGAAACACAAATTTCAGCCAAGGAATTTAAAATTTACAGTAAAAGGAAGAAGACAGCTAGTACATGTGATACACATTCAGAAGACACTAGACAACAACGCCCAATTATCCTAACATGCCCATTCATGTCATCATTTTCTAGCATAGAAGAAATGGTTGTAGGCTCTCCTTTATCTTCATCCAGTCCAAATGTGTGATTATCTCAAATAGGACAATTGCAGCAGAATCAGAAAGAGAAGAGTATCTTCACAATTTACAAAGAAATGAAGCAGAGAAAGGAATCTTTGAAGGCTTCCTCCTACACACAGCTTTGGAAGCAGACATCATCTACTCAACACAAGCTACTTTCCTCCTTTGACATTGAGAAGGGAAAGATGCAAATTGCCTTTCTAGAGCCCAAAGTCACTCACCCTAGGATTGTTGATGATTATTCTATGTCTATCTTTACTTTTGATACAAATTTGATTCATCGTATTGACTAAATTGACCCACACGAGAAATCTGGTAAAATGATCTATTCTTCCCTTACAAGTTCAACTATGGTAGCATCTAAACTTCAACAGTCATTAAACAATGTATAGTCTCAGTTAAAGTAAGAAAAAGTTTCTTCTTCAGCAAAAGATACCAAGATCAAATCCTTAGAGGATTTAGTGATAAAGTTGGGATATGATCCCACAAATGTAAAAATAGTAGAAGAATTTATCAAGACTAAAAATGAAAACATAGCTACTCTAAGAAAAAATCTTAAGTTGTCATCTATAGAAGATCCACAAGCTAAAGAGATAGGTAAGCTAGAAATGGAGAAAGAAAATATGTTCAAGATCATAATTGAACAAAATGTGCAGATAGAGAAAATGGAGACTGAGATTGAAAAGCTTCTAAAGGAAAAAGAATAGTAGGGAACACTAGTATCTACATCAACCATTGCTTCAGCAGAGGGGACTACATCAACTGATCCAACAACAGAGCTAGAAAAGGCTATGGAAGATTTGTCAATTAAGGGGCAAGAGGTCGAAAAACTAGGGAGTCATCTTAACAATTTACAATAATAGAAACTAAAGATTGATAATGCTTATTTAGCTGAGTTGCAGAATTCATATAAGTTGACACAAAGAGTTCAATTCATAAAAATCCAATTTGTTATGATTGGTATTATCACATAGGCTAGTGAATGTATCCAAATCCAGATAAATGAAGCCATCACTGAGATATGGCCTTCAATTGAAATAATATTTGAGCAGGATGAACTAGTATAAAGGGCCAAACAAGTCATAGCAGATGTAAAGAAATATTTGGGTTCAAAGCCAGGAAGAGCACATGCATTGATAAGGATTCTGAATTCCAAAACCAAAGATGAACTGGAGGAATATGATATAGAAGACAGGACAGAGACCATATTGGAAGTGAGAAGGATTCTCACTAAGAAGAATTTGATGTTGCAACTGGAAAATAAGTTCCATAACCTCGAATCAAGTATCCAAAGGTTTCACAGGAAATTTTCAGATTTACACCAAAATGGATTGCCTAGATTATAAGGAATGACAGATAAATTAATTGATTTAGAATAATATCAAATGAAATTATGTTCAATTGCCAATGATAAATCTAGATTTGAAAATATCAAAAGCACAATCATAGGTAAAACGTTTATAGAAGGCCTCAGTTATGATTTACTCATCAAGCATGAGATAAATCATTTATTTGTGGTAAAACCAACTTTTCAAAAATATACTGAGGTAGATGAAACTTTTAGAAGATTAATCAAATACCAAATTCCATATGAAGAAAGATGGAAAGAATTATGAAATTTACTGGAGTAATGAGTTAGCAATAGTCATCAGCATATTAAATAGCAAAATATCAAGTATATAAGCCATATCGACACTAGAATCCTTGAACCTAGAGACAACAGCTTCAATAGTTTCATTTCCTTATATTTATGTACTATTTTTGTAGAAACAGATCTAGATATTTTTCCAATGTATCTAGATATTTTACTTTTTGGGAACATTTTGTATAAATAATTCTCAATTCGAATTGTAAAGGATTGCACCCTTGGGCTAAGTTTATTTGAAGCAAAATTACATTTATCTAAGCTTGTCTTATATCAATAAAAGGATTATGAATTTGTTTCAAACAACTTGCTATCTTTGTGAGTTTTCTTTATGTTATTCACTCCATTTTGTTATTTCAAGATGTATTTGGTTTTATGAAGAAGTTTGAGTAAGATATAAACTGAATATCAATCTATCTTAAATCTCCTACGAAGCTATAATAAATTACAGAGACTAGTTCATTAGACTATTTGTCTAAATAAAGTTCTCTACATCAATTAATTGTCAATTCTTCATGAATTTAGATGCATTTTTTTTTTGTTAGTGAACATAGTTTACTAGCATCTATCTTATGATTATTTTAAATATTTTATCTGAATACATAAAACTCATATTTTCTCTGAATTCTTCATTACAAATATCTTAAAGCTAAATTACTATTTAGAAGTGAAGAAACAACCCTTTCATTGTGTTGAGAGAAATTAGGACACAATACATGTTTACATAATCTTAAAACATTGGTCTTCGACAAATTTAAAAACAACCAAAATATTTTAGATGCTCTAGCATAATTACCTAACCTAGAGTTATCTCAAAGGACAACAATGCCCTGGTTGGTTCTTTTGGTTTGAATCCCACATTCATGCTTGGAACATGGCACGGGGATGAATGGCTGAAGAGAGATTTGGCTCCGCCATACTATGGTTGGATGGAACATGGTAGTCCCATCTCTGGTTGGTTTATTGCATTCATTAATGAGAAATTCATTTTGTTGATTTTCATGTGTAATGTATTGATGTATATGTGGATTTCATGGCTTATATGCTTATGATATTTTTGTCCCTATTATGTTGGTTATGTTATCCTCCATAATGTCCCAACGCTGAGAATGAAGATCGAAGGAGGTAACCACAAACCAATATTTCAGTTTGGTAGCTAGCCCTACCAAACTAGAGAGGGCTCTCTCTATGATCACAACCAATGAATTGATTGGAAAAGGAATAGGTTTTACACTAGGTATGCTAGGCTTGTAGAAATTTTGAATAATATGACACTTATTCACAGAGATTATCCTGATTATACACTATTGCGGAATACATGCATAATACATAACCTCCTCTACGTTGATCATCAATTTTGCGGAATTAAAAACAATGAAACATCAATCGCATGCACACATTAACACAGTATGTAACCGAGGAAAGCATACAACTGAAAACCCCCAACTATCTGTATATTATATTGATTGAGAACATGTAACAATGCATAGTACAATACTCCTCACAAGTATTCAGTACTATCTCCACCTGTTACACACAAAACTAGCTCATATCTGAATCAATCGCAGGTTCAAATCTCCTCCACTGCGCAATCCTGAATGATAATAGATGAGTATGGCTGATCCAAACTCATATTTTCCTTGGCTGAACCACGCAATCCTCATTGGCAATACTCAATCCATTGATTGTGCAAATCTCATGCACAACTATAGTCACAACTGACAGTTGTCTTGCCCTTTCACTCACCTCTAACACCTGTCTCCACTGAACTGTCCATGGACTGAGTTGACTGATGTATTCTTTAGTTGCTTTATGAGTTAATAATTAGTGAATTAATTAATAATTAATTCACATCACTCATCACTAGTGTATTCTGCAGTTAGACTAAATACAACTAGTTCAACCAAGTCAAACTGAACACAACTCCATCAACTCCTCAATCAACTCCACCAAACTCAATCACTTGAGTTCTAACTGAATTCCACCATGCAATAGCTCAACTGACTCATAAGAAAAGTGTATTTCCTTCTGAAGGTTGCATGTGCCACATCTGTAGCTCGAATTGAAGTGCTCCAAGAGGATAATATAATGTTCATAGTCCAAATGTTATTAAGAGCTAGTAATATTCGACTGTTCTATTTTTAGCCTGGCAGTCTAAAAATAGAAACCGCCCATATGTCTAAATATGGAAGTCCATCTATTTTTACCAACATGACCAATCATCCACAAACAACATCCTGCAACTCATAGACCATGATCCATATGTCTAAAAATAGACAGTCTAAAAATAGACTTTGCGCCAAAAATAGCCTGTGGGCCCACTTAATGAAGGCGACTCCTTTCCATTAAGCTCCATCATCTTGTTGCATTCTCAACACTCCCTCTCAACAAGATATGGATTATCAGCAACCCCTATCCTGCCTCGGTGGTATTCGAATTTTCTCCTGGTGAGCGCCTTCGTCAAGCTATCAGCATCTTGATCCTCTATTGGAATGTATGAAAGTAACATGATTCTCCGCTGCACACAATCTCTGATATGATGGTACCTAATGTCAATGTGCTTAGATCTATCATGAAATACTGGATTAGCCAAGAGTTTAATGCAACTTTGGTTATCACAATAAATCACAGTAGGCTCCAAGCATGAACCGAACAACCCGACCAGGATCTTCCTCATCCATATAGCCTCGCATGCAGCCAAAATCGCTGCCATATACTCGGCCTCTGCTGAACTGAGTGCCACGAATTTTTGCTTCCTCCTGTACCAAGAAACTACTGTCGACCCGATACTGAAGATCCCTCCAGATGTGCTCTTCCTGTCCGTTGGGCTCCCTGCCCAATTTACATCTGTGAAGCCACATAGCTTCACCTCATCCTCATGTCTGTACCACAATCCATATCCCGATGTGCCTCTAAGATAATGCAATACATGCTTGCCTGCCTTCCAGAAGAGCTTGGTTGGCTTAACCATAGCTTGTGAAAGCTGGTTAATAGCATAGCATATATCGGGTCGTGTATTGACCAGATACATAAGCGACCCCACCAACTGTCGATAAACAGTGGAATCCACTACCTCCGCTGAAGTAGCATCCTCCTTCCTCCAACCTCCAAGAAGAGGAGTATCAACAGGCTTGCAGCCATGCATGTTGAACTTCTCCAATATCTCCCGAGCATACTTACCCTGAGAAACAAATAGTCCATCACTGCGCTGCCAAATTTCCAATCCCAGGAAATAATGAAGGAGGCCCAAGTCCTTCATCTCAAACTCCCTAGCAAGATCATCCTTGCATGAAAGTATCAACAGCTCATCACCTGTCAGAATCAAATCATCTACATAAAGTACAATGATAAGCAACTTACCCTCCACCACAATCTGGTATAGGTTAGGATCCGCCTCACTCTTGGAGAATCCAAGTCTGGTGAAATAATTGTCTATCCATGTGTACCAAGCACGTGGTGCTTGTTTCAACCCATACAACGCTCTCTTGAGCCTGCACACATGCGACTCGCTGTTGAAGATCTCGAAACCTTCGGGCTGCTCTATGTACACCTCCTCCTCAATGACTCCGTTGAGGAACACAGTCTTCACATCCATCTGATGAATGTGCCACCCCATCTGCGCTGAGAGAGCAAGAATCGTTTGTATGGAAGAATACCTTGTGACAGGTGCAAAGGTCTCCTCATAATCAATCCCCTCTATCTGTGAGAAGCCTCAGGCAACAAATCTTGCCTCGTACTTCTCCACACTCCTGTCAGCTACCTGCTTCTCTTTGTAGATCCATCTCGAACCCACCACTGATTTCCCTTCCGGTCTTGGAACAATCTCCCATGCACTGTTTCTGACAATGGAATCATACTCTTCCACCATGGCATCTACCCATGTGGGATCCTCCACAGCTTCCTCGAAAGAGGATGGCTCAGTCACAACACATTTTCTCACAAGAGCCATGTATCCAGTGTACCGATCAGGTGACTGTCTCTGTCTACGTTGAGCTGTAGGTGGTCCTACAACCTTCTCTGCATCTTGAGCCAGTCGCTCAGCTTCTGTAATGCGCTTTCGCCCTCTGATGGTTGGAGTTGCATGAGTCGTATCTTCCACTCCATGAACTTCATCTTGTGGCTGATCCACGTCCTGAAGCTCATCCTTAGGAACTAATAGCTCATCATCTGCATGCAAGTGTGGCTCCCTCTCAAGCGAACACTTCATGGCTTTCTCCTCCTGAAATTTTATATCCTGTCGCACAACAGTCTTGCGACTGTCTGGAAAAATACACACGATAGTTATGGGGCGTATCAATGTACCCCACAAATATCCCAACCTCTGCAGTCGGCTCCAGCTTCTTCCTAGCATCCTTTGTCACATGCATGTAAACATTAGTACCAAAAATCCTCAAATGAGAAATATCAGGCCTCTTACCAGAATAAGCCTCCTCAGGTGTACTCATGTAAAGTATCCTGTGAGGACAACGGTTCTGCACATATACTGCAGTATTGCATGCTTCTGCCCACAAGTGAAGGGGTAGGACCTGATCATGCAACATCGCCCGTGCAACACCCACGATCGTTCTGTTCTTCTGCTCAGCAACCCCGTTCTTCTGTGGGTTATGGGGAGCTATGAGCTCTCTTTGAATCCCTTCTGAGCTACAGAAGTCCTTGAACTCGCCAGAGATGAGTTCACCACCATTGTCGCTCCTAAGAGCCTTCACCTTCTTCCCCGATTCCTTCTTGACCAGTGCTTTGAACTCACAGAACTTTGAGTATGTCTCGCTCTTCTTCTGCATGAAGAAGATCCAGCACTTTCGAGAGAAATCATCAACAAAGATCACATAGTACCTGTGCTTTGCTGTCGAAGCTACTGAGAAAGGTCCACACACATCTGTGTGAATTCTCTCAAGGATCGTCGTGGCGTGACTATCCTTCTCGTGAAATGTGGCTTTCACAAATTTTCCCAAAGTACACCCCTTGCACTGATCTGACTGCGCAAGAGTGCCTTTAGCAAGCCTAGTAGTAATCTGCTGTAGTATCTTCAAGGCTCCATGGTGAAGGTGACCCAATCTCCTATGCCACAGCTCGCCATCAAACCGACTCACCAATCCTTCTGCCTTGCATGCCATTGCTGCACAGCCATCTACATGCAACTGATAAAGGTTTCTGACTCGAACCCCTATCTTCTGGGTTTCTCCAGTTGTCTTACTGCACAGCAAAGACTTTCCCTCTCTGAAAACAACATCATATCCCTTGTCTTCTAACATCGCCACAGAGATAAGATTCTTCTTCAATCCTGGAACATGCATCACTTCCTTCAATACAAAGGGTTTACCAGACTCCCTCTCAAAGGAAATGGTACTGATACCGGTCGCACTGTATCTACCATCATTGCCCATCTCGATGTGCACTCCAAGATCTTTCTCTGACAGATCAGAAAACAAATCTCGATCTCCTGTCATGTGAAAAGATGCACCACTATCCAAGAACCATACTGATCCCATCACACTTGATACCAGGCATGCGATCAACAAAAAATCAAGCTCAAACTGCGAGGCTAAGGCCTCTCCTGCTGCAGATCCAGCAACTTGCTTATTTTTCTTCTTCTGCGGACAATTTGTGGCATAATGTCTGTGCTGGTGACAGTGAAAGCACTTCACCTTGGACATGTCTTGCTTCTTGCCTATCAGAATGATAAGCTTTCTTGTTCTTCCACTTCTTTTCTTTGGTGGCCAAAGTGCAATTTTCTTCATCCGTTGCCTTTGATGAAGATTCGTCCCTGGTATTCCGCCTGATCTCCTCCTGCACAAGATCTGACCAAAGTCTCTCCCATCCTAGAAATTTCTCCCGACCATTGACAGAGTCCTGATAGGAATGCCAACTCTTCGGAAGACCAAGAAGAGCCAAACTCACCGAGTCCTCATCATCGACAGTCACCCCCACACTTCCCAGCTCATCCCTGCATTGAGTGAACTTCGTGAGATACTTTGGCATACTGTCTCCCTTCTCACACTTAATGTTTCTGAGTTTATCCTTGAGCACCAACTTCCTCTGGTCACTCTTGCTTTGGAATAGATCTGTCAACGCTTTCCACATCAAGTATGGAGAAGCCTTTCCATGTAGGCTGGACACAATGTGATCCTTCACGCCCTCCAACAGAATCCTTCGACACTTTACTGTCTTCTTTTGACAAGCCTCAACTTGAGCAGTATCAGTAGGCTTTGGGACCTCAGCCTCTATGAACTCCTTCAACCCATTATCATCTAACACCACCTCCATCATGTCTTTCCATGCAATATAATTCGAGTTGCCCTCAAGAGCATACTTCAATCGCAATCCGTTGAAAGACATTTTAACTTTGACACCAAGAAAACACTGCTGCAAATTCGAATTCCACCATCTCAAAACTCAACCGTTTCTGATCTAAAATTTGCGAGAACAAAGTATTTCTCATACAAAGATTGACTATAGGGGCTTTTACTGGATATCTTACCTTCCAAAGGAAGGATGAATCTAGAAGCTACCTAGCCCGATTACAGACTCTGCCTGAAGAAATTAAATGTAAACACTTTCTGAATAATAGATCTGATGATCAAATTTGCTCTGATACCATGTAGAAATTTTGAATGATATGACACTTATTCACAGAGATTATCCCGATTATACACTATTGCGGAATACATGCATAATATATAACCTCCTCTACGTTGATCATCAATTTTGCGGAATTAAAAACAATGAAACATCAATCGCATGCACACATTAACACAGTATGTAACCAGGGAAAGCATACAGCTGAAAACCCCCAACTATCTATATATTATATTGATTGATAACATGTAACAATACATAGGACAATACTCCTCACAAGTACTCAGTACTATCTCCACCTGTTACACACAAAACTAGCTCAGATTTGAATCAATCACAGGTTCAAATCTCCTCCATTGCGCAATCCTGCATGAGAATAGATGAGTATGGCTGATCCAAACTCGTATTTTCCTTGGCTGAACCACACAATCCTCATTGGCAATACTCAATCCACTGATTGTGCAAATCTCATGCACAACTATAGTCACAACTGACAGTTGTCTTGCCATTTCACTCACCTCTAACACCTGTCTCCACTGAATTGTCCATGCATTGAGTTGATTGATGTATTCTTTAGTTGCTTTATGAGTTAATAAGTATTGAATTAATTAATAATTAGTTCACATCACTCATCACTAGTGTATTTTGCAGTTAGACTAAATACAACTAGTTCAACCAAGTTAAACTGAACACAACTCCGTCAACTCCTCAATCAACTCCACCAAACTCAATCACTTGAGTTCTAATTGAATTCCACCATGCAATAGCTCAACTGACTCATAAGAAAAGTGTATTTCCTTTTGACAGTTGCATGTGCCACATCTGTAGCTCGAACTGAAGTGCTCCAAGAGGATAAGATAATGTTTATAGTCCAAATATTATTAAGAGCTAATAATATTCAACTGTTCTATTTTTAGCCTGGCAATCTAAAAATAGAAACCACCGATATGTCTAAAAATAGAAGTCCATCTATTTTTACCAACATGACCAATCATCCACAAACAGCATCCTGCAACTCATAGACCATGATCCATATGTCTAAAAATAGACTTTGCGCCAAAAATTGCCTGCGGGCCCACTTAGTGAAGGCGACTCCTTTCCACTAAGCTCCATCATATTGTTGCATTCTCAACAATGCTCAGATAGGTTTTTATTTTTTATGGTTTTGATTCCTCGATAAGGAAGAAAAACTAGATAGCTAGGTCAAAGGATCAAATGGTTACAACAGCAAAGATATGGAGGAGCAAGGTAGCAATAATTCTGTGATGGATTTAGGGTTTTTCAGTGTAGTGTAGTGTTTAGAAGAAACAAAGGGTCTTAATAAGCATGTGCACCATGAATTCATTAAGCAAGAAGGAAAATAACACAAAATGATATTCCCATCAAAATAGAGCTTTATGCAAAGAATTTTGCTTATAAACCTTAAGGAAAACCACTGAAGAACTGATGAATGGAAAGAGAAGATGAATATATTTCATATAAAGCTATAACAGAGAAACAAAAACATCACAAGCTTACTGCACATGAATTCCTAAATAATAGTTGCAAACTGTATCCTTTGATTTCCAGAAAATGTCCAAGTACAAGTTACAATAGTTCTCTCCTCTCATGTCCAACCCATTCTATGTCTGAGGAAATGATTCATAAAGACCAAAAAAAAATCTCCCCACTCTTAGTGGTCGAACCCATGACTTGTGAACCTATTCCCCAAAGGTCTCAACCAAAACCCTAATGACTAGAGAGGTTAACAAACTCTCCCTCAATTTGAGAAATTGTTTCATTTGACCCAAAACAAGTGAAATTTGCATGTATCCACCTAATTTGACATTCATATATAATAATTACACCTAAATTACATCATTACATGCTCAATTACATCATTTACATGGGTAAAAGTCAAACTAGGTCAAACTGATGAAGAAAATCAATCTCCTAGAAAAGTGCAACGTGGCTGAGGAAAAGCGTCACGTGAGATTGCATGCCACTTTTGGAGGCCTTCCTGAACTCCAAATTGAGCTCATGATATCTCATTGGAAATATCTCTCTGTCTACTTATCCATAGAGCCATCAAACATTGAAAATGATGAAGTATAACTCCTAAAAAGTGACTTCTCCCAAGACTGTTCAAAAAGCATAGCGTGGCCTCCAAAAACAAGGCAGAAAGGTGTTTTTAAGGTGGTTTTTGGCCATTTTCACCCTGTAAAAGTTGATGAATTGGGCTGCCAGGTGTCCAAAGTTGATGTAGGGGTCAAAATCTATCCAACCATGTAGATTTTTTTCCATTTTGAGCTCTCCAGAAAAAGCGCAACGTGGCCCACGCTACGCTTTTAGCAGGGTGACTGTGCCAAAAATTGCCAAATTTGACCAAAATTTTCACGAAAGCTTCTCAAAATTTGCGTATAAAGTCATGATATTTTGTACTACACTATTATAGATGCATCAACCAACAAATCAAGCTTACCCCTCTCCTTTTGACTAATTAGGGTTTTGCTTAGCCTTACTTTCATTTTTTTAACCTTTTCTTTCAAAATCAAGTTCCTTATGTAATAATAGGAAGCCATGTGTTTTTGTAGCCTCTTGTCTCTATTATCCCTCCTGAGAAGCTTCTCCAAGTGACAATTTACCTTGTCAAGGAAATAGCCTCTGTCTCCACTAATTTCTTTGTTAATGAGATTTGATGCAGGGTTGGTAGAATTGGGCATCCAACTCTTGAGTTTTGAACCATTTCTCACCAATATTCGGTATCCCTATGGATGCTGCTATGATTTCAGCTAATATAGTGAATGTCACCCCTGTAATTGTGACTTGATCCTTCTTAAGATGTGTGGAAAACAAACTAGTCAACCTAGCATGACATTTGACTTTTTTCAGCTTGCTCACAAAACTCAAGACACCATACATGCTGAAAATATTGCTTGGAGAATGGTGAGGACATAAAATCCTGTGTATTGAGGGGTTGATACCTTGCCATTTTCCCACCGTTGTTGTAAGGCCTTCTTTCCTTCTCCATAGTAAAATTGTGAGTGCAAACCCTAGAGGGAAAAACAGGGGAAGGGAATGAGGGAATAGGATGAAGGGTTTAGGGAGTAGGAATGGGTGTAGGAAAAATTTATGAGATGGGGAGGGATGTTAGGGAACTTAGGGAAGTGGAGGGAAGTAAAAAGAGTGAGGGAGTATAGCTAGGGAATTGATACATAGTCCCAACTATGAAGGCTACCAAAAACACAACGTAGGGTTAGGTTTTCGACATAGGAGGTTTTAGGAATGAGAGTGAGGGAGTGTGTGGGTTTTTGGGAGTGTTTTTTAGTGTGAGGGAGGATAAAATGTATAGGAATAGGGTTTGTAGGCTTGCAAACATGAAAATGAGGGCTTCCCATAGAAAACACAGTGAGGTAGCTTGAGGCCAATTATTTGGAATGTCTTTGGCCATAAAAATGTTGAGGAAGTGGTTGGTGATGAATGAGATATATTTAGCAATGAAATGAGTGAGGAAATGAGTTATGATGGTCTTTTACAGCTTGTAGAACTCAATTTCTTTTCATAGTAGTGGGGTGGCCCACACTATGTCTTTTCACTTTTGCTTTGGAAACTATGTAGCTTAGGAACATTCAATGCAGTTTTTAGAACATAACTTATTACATCACTTTGAAATTAATTACACTTAGAAACAAAACTTTTTGATCAAACCCTACCACTACTCCTTCATTTCCCAGTTTGTTGAATGAAATGATAGTTTTGATTACTCTTACCCTAATGACCTAATGGAGACACTGAGCTAAATGAAGACCATGGTGACATGACTGAGATGATGATGATGATTTGTTCAATGATGGAACATTCAACTAAGTGATGGTAGTGACTGGAACATGAAAATATTGAAGGAGCAATAGTAGACCTAGCCAGTGACCAAATTTTATTCTGAAAACCTAGTGACATGATAAAATTTGATTTGAGACCCCTAACAAAACTTGGTAAAAGCATATTTGATGATTGGTGATAGGCAAAAATGACTGAAACTAACAAGTTATATGTATGTTTTATGAGAGCAACTATGTATGGCTCTCAGCATGTTTTTACTTGTAAATGAATGGATAATGTATCTATGGCCTAATAGATGACAATGTAACAAATGAAATGAGGGAACAATGGTTCATAGCGATTCTCAGATAAGTATGAGATCCCTACACTTAATTATGTTCTTTACACCTATAGATCACATGTTGATAATATGTTTGAAAAAAATTCCTGTCCTAGCTAGTAGGGATTTGGTTAAGGTCTTGTTCAGTTTATTACTTTTGCATCATTGTTTCCTTGTAATTTTACTGGTTTTGAGCTATCACTCCATTCTGGGTAATGACCTGGGCTCTGGGCCTTAAAAAATGGATTAAATCCCTTGGGTCGCTGGCACAGAACTGGCAATTTTAGTCTCTAGTCATTGGCAGGCAAGCCTACGAGAGAACTTTGCATTTATGGATGCTCACTTTCCTATAGCATGGGAGCGACTGAGGCCTAATATTTCCATACCATCAGTGGGACCTAGGGAAAGGTTGTCTAAGTGTCTAGCATGTCTCCTAAGGATTATAAAGCTGATGTTGGATGACTATGTGTGATGATTTCGTTGATTCCACATCCTTAAGGTCACTTAGGAGGTCAAATCCAATCATAGTAGCCTCTCATCTCATGTTTACCTTAGCTGGCTAGTTACTTGGGTAGATGTGGGAGGAGGGTATTTCAAATTTTATCCAATGCTCATCTTAGTTTGTGTGAGAAAAGTATTTTGGTTCATTCGTGGACAACATAGTAATATGTTCTTGACTGGAGGTATTCATTAATCTTCATCAAGTTTTAAATCCATCTTCCTTATCACTAACAATATGCTCTATAGGATGATTTTCTTGTGCATACCTTGAGGGAGTTTTCATGTGTAGGAATAATATTCCTCTTCACCTAATTCTTCAAGTTGTTCAACTTCATATTAACCAATAGTTTTATTAGGTGGGATGACAAATATTTGTTGTTGCCTTTGGAGAATTAAATTACCATCCACCTTGACATTAATGCAATCAATTTTTTTACAAAGATTTTTATTGTAGGATCTGTAGGCCTTCCTTTTAGTAGAATATCATAAATATGTTCCTTCATCTTCCCTTGCATTGAACTTACCCAGATTATCATCATTGTTTTTTATGTAGCACTTGTTGTAAAACACTCAAAAGTGTTTTATTGTGGCTAGTTTTCCATACCAAAAATTGTAAGGAGTCTTGTCATTGCTTGGCCTAATGTGAGATTTATTTAAAAGATGAACTTTTGTATGAACAACTTCATCCCAAAAAGCTTTTGGTATATTTCTTTCATCCATCTTGCCCTTGCCAATTGCTACACTGATCTACTTTTTCTTTCAGCTACACCATTTTGTTGTGGCTTTTAGTAATAGTGAACTATCTTCTTATGACATTTTTTTCACAAAATTTGTTAAAATCATTAGAAGTGAACTCTCCACCCTTGTTAGACCTCACACACTTTAGTTGGCAATTAGTTTGGTTCTTATCTGTGGATTTGAAGATCTTGAAATTTTCAAATGATTTCGACTTTTCCTTTAGAATGCAACACATGTAAGTCTATTATAATCATTAATAATCAACATGAATTAAATCGTGCCACTTGGAGTTCCAATTCTTGCAGGCCCACATAAGTCTGCATGAACTAGTTCAAAAGGCCCAGTGGATGAATTTTCCTTGGTTTTGGAAGATACTTGGATTTTCTTTGCAATTTGATATTATTTACATATTTTTTTTATAGGCTTATAGATTTTCGGTAAATCCCTCACAACTCCCTTTTTGCTGAGTTTCGAAATATGATTAAAATTCAAATATCCCAGGCTTCTATGCCACAACCAACTCTCATCAAGCTTTCCCACATAACAATTATCCTTTTCTTCATTGAGTATGTACACATTATTTAACATTTTTGTTCCTAATTTTATTACCTTTCTTGTGTTTTCTAAATTTATTTCACATCCTTTGTAATGAAAGGTAACATCATACCCTTGATCACACATTTTTATTACACTTAATAGATTGTTCTTGAACACATCTACAAAGAGAACTTTCTGAGATTTACTGCTTCCATTATTGAAGTTAATTGTTTCTTTTCGCCTAATGTTTCCTAGGACATCATTACCAAAGTTGATATTTCTAGTTTTATTTTCATTCAATGATAGGTATTTGCTTCTATCACAAGTCATATGTGTAGAGCATCCACTATCCACATACTAATGGCTCCCTTGGTTTTGGACATTTAAGACAATGACACATTCTTACTTCTTTTCTTCCCTTTTCTTTCTCAAGGTCTTGGGTCCTTCTTGTGTTTGTTTAATCTGAGAATTTGATTTGAATTTTTTGGTTCTACACTCAACTGCTTTATCTCCATAATTATGACATTTATGGCATTCAATACCATCAAATAAGGTAGCAAAAGAATTGGTGTCCTAAGATTATTTTTATCTGAATTTACAACTTTGTTATCTCTAATTGTTTGGTAAAGTTCATTTCTTCCATTTCTTGTCTGATTGTTTCCAAAATATGCTCTACAGTCTACAACTTCATGTCCAAAATTTGTAAAAGAAAAAAAATAACAATTGAAAATGTTTTGTTACTCGAGAGAAAATTTCCTTTGAGGTTATGATCTATTTACTCATTGATGACTTTATCTTGGAGATAAATGAGGTCTTAGTTGATTATTCACTTGATCTTTATGGTTTTTCATATTTTTGTAATAACTTTCATTTTGTTGTTGTTGGTTCCTTTCATTTCCTTTGACTGCATGTTGGTTAGTCCTCTAACTGCTTCAATGTAGCTAATTGGTCCTTTATGTTCAATTTTCTTGATGCTTGATTCTACTTCATAGCCTAGACCCATTTTGATGATAAGGGATCTCTAACTACTCAGAATCTCATATAACTTGCTCGATCCTTTAATAAAATTCAAGTTATGGTTCAATTGAGTTTCAGCCTATTCTAATTCCTTTCTAAGAGGACTATTTCTTCTTCTCATTTTTCACACTCCTTGCTCTTCTCTTTCAATTGTTGTAATAAGGTATCCTCAATTTTATTTGCTTCTTCCAACTCTAGTTTAAGAAAAAGAAGTGATGAATTTTCAGATTTATCCTTTTCCTCATCAATATTTTCTAACATCTCCTTCTGCTTCTTATTCTTTTTTTTTGAGCCTTTGAATTTCTGCTAAGGCATTGATCGATTCGCCTTCCAAGTCTACTTCAGCCTCTTCTTCATAAAACTCATTTAAACCTTTGTTTGGAGTTTCTAGAGCAATGGGCATAAAGTCCTTTGTTGTTTATTTTGTTATTTCTTCATCAAGGAATTATTCATTTTCATCTTCTAAGGAATTTTTTTCTTCTTGAGTATAGAAACTCTTCTTTTTGAACTTCTTTTCCTTCTTTACTTTCCTATATTTATTCTTCTCTTTATGATCATGTTCATTTTTTCTTCCTTATATGGACATTTAGATGCATAATTACATACTTTTCCATAATCAAAGCATTTCAAGGGTGACCTACCTTTGTGCTTTCCATATCATTTCTTCAATATTTTGACAAACTTTGCCTCTTCATCATATTCACAACTCCATTCCTCTAGATATTCTATTCTCTTCTCGTCAATTTTGACGTTAGCCTCCTATCAATGTTCCATGTAATTGGTCCAATGTCAATGTGTTGAGGTCTTGCATCTCTTCAATGGTTAATACTTTGGCATCAAATCTAGTTGGAAGATATCTCAATAACTTTTGAACTAAAAAGGAGTCATCCACCATTTTATCAAGTCCTCTTACGGTCTTAACTATCTTGTCCGATTAAAGAAATATTTTTGTTATATCCTCATCCTCTTTTATCTTTAATGCTTCAAATTTCATTATATAGCCTTGGAGTTTGGCTTTCTTTACTCTATTGTCACCTTCATAACAACTTGTCATCTTATCCCATATATCTTTGGTTGTTGTGTTGTGCATGAATTTAACCAAGATTTAGGAATATCACTCAAGATTACCTTCATTACTTTAGCATTGTTAGTGAACTCAAGCTTCTCACCTTTACTAACCAATGCATTTGGATTTTTATAACCATTTTGTATTATGTCCTAGAAATCTGAACGAGGAGACATTATGTAAGTTCTCCTTTGTAGCTTCCAAAATGCATAATTTATTCCAGTGAGGGATTTTTTGGTGGAATTTCCATCATGGTTAGCCATTATGTTGAATCTACATTCCAATAGTTTGATTGTTGCTGAAGTAACCTACTCTAATACCAATTGTTAGAAACCAAAATAATACTGAGATGATGGGGGTGTGAATAAATATTATGTAGATTTTAACCAATTTTAAGGTTATTTATGTTATCACTAACAAATTGCATCATAACACCAAAAATCAAACAACATACACACATGAGACAAAGGGAGAAAACCACAAATATTATTTTTGTTCTTAGTGCAAATTCAAGCTCCAACCTATTTGTTATAGACATTTTTGTGCCTTGCAGCTATAAGCATGAAATGTCCATAATATAATGGATCCAAAGTCCCTAAACATGTTGTTCCTACCCCTAGAGGAACAAGGCTAACAAACCACAGCAATTCACAAAAGTTCTCCACCAGAAACTGCTCAAAAACAAGTCAATTCAGGATCAATTCAGAGGCTCCACTAGCTGTCTGCGCTGAAATGCAAAGTCTGCACTGGCTACCTGCACTGCAACGCAGGTAGAAGCACTATCAGGGTGCGCTGAGCGAGAATTGACAAATGGCAAGTTCATTCATCAAGGTGTCAAGACCCTGGAAGCTTCCAGAATCTTCCTCAATGACACTTGCCTCAGTGAATTCGACTAGTGATGAGTAAGAGGTTCTTAATCTCCAAGTGGAAGCAAGAATCTCCAAGTGGAAGCAAGAACTGACAGAGGGAGAGGACACTAGTCAGATCTCAAGCTGACTCATCCTCTCTCCAAACATCTATATATGGATCTCTCCTCCATGAGATCTAGAGGCTGGAATTTTGTTATTGCAAAGAATTGTTGTTGGTTTGAGATTGGAATCATTGGGTGCTTAATGCTTTGAGGGAAGGTGAAGATAGGAATTTCATTTGCTGGGAAGGAGATGCTGGATTGGAGCCCTCTGGGTTGTATCTCTTCCTGAACCTTGTTATTCATCAATAAAGCTATCTTGGTTTCTCCTATATACTGGTGTATCTTTGATGTATGATTGCATTAGTATGTTTAGTTTATTTCTAATCCTGAACTAGTTATGAATATGAATCTATGTCTTTGTGTAGTGTTCTCTTCTTGTGATCTTGCAGAAACCTCTTGAAGCTGGGCGAGCAAGAAGGCAAGTAGCTGGGAACTCCCAAAGAGAAGAGAAACCAGATCGAGGGACAAACGGAAGACACTGGTTAGTCCATCCATCTCTCTTCATTCTTAATTCATAAAGGAAGAATACTAGAGTAGCTGTTTCTGTTTGTTGCTAAGGCACTGTCACACCTTAGGTGGATAGGATCGTCCTGCATAGGCATTTTTCCCCACAACAAATTGGCGACTCCGCTGGGGAGATCTATTTAGTCATTTTATTTGTGTCTCTATCATTGTTTGTTTCATAGACTCAACAGCAACAATCGAACTGCATCTGCTATTCTCAGATGCAAAGTAGACAGCTGCTGCTTTGATCCAATCACTGGATTTGTCTATGATCTGAACAATGGATTCACAAATGATTTGATGATCCTTTGTGATAGATCTTAGCCCTTCCTCAAAGCATCCCTTTGATTGTACCTTGCTTGTTGCTATGATTTGGCCTGAAACTGTAGATTAAATAGCAAACTGTGACCCAGAACCCAGTGAGAAACTCTCGTTTCTCCTTAAGTGCAGACCCTGTGAAGAGGTTCTGCATTTCAACGCAGGTCCCGTGAAGGCTACCTGCGCTGAATGTCAAAACCCCTGTGTTGAGGGTGCGCTGATCCAGTTAGGCCTTGTGCAGCTGGGGTTCTCTGCTCTGTTTTGCCTTGTTTTGATCTCTGATTTTTGCAGCCTGTAGCCAGCATAGGTACCTTTCTGATAACTCCTTTTCTCTGCTTAAATTCCACCTCCTTTTGTACAAAAATACTGTGAGTGTTTTTATGTGTTTGTGGCGTCATTTATAGTTTTCCTTTGCAAGAGTGAAATAGTCATCCTGTAGCTCTTGATTCAGATCTATTGATTGTGATCTTAGGAGAGAGTTCATTGGCTGTTTACAGTTGATTATACATTTACTTTTGCTTTTGGTTTGAGTTTGTCTCTTTTAAGTGTCGAAACAAGTGTTCATTTCGAAAATCGTTAAGTGGTGTAATCTCTTCTACCCTCTCTGATTTCGAAAAAAGTAAAATTGTTTGTATATGTCATTTAAAAGCAAATTCAAAGTTGTACAAAAAGCTTTCTTTGTAGGCATCAATACTAAGAAAGCGGAAAACAAACACCTGCATTGTGCATTTGCATCTTGATAGTTTGCATGTTTGATTTAGGAAAAGTGCATTAGAGTGTGCTGATTGCTCTTTGAGAAAAGATGGTGTCTTTCTTTTCCCTTTGTAGCTAGGATTTTCATGGTTGAAAAGATATAAAAAGCTTGCTTATCATCTTTAGACTGCATTTAGGAATTGTATCATACATCTCGTGGTGAACCTCAAAAGGCAAAATTCTAAAAAGATCAACCTAAAATAAATTAAATGAACTTAACAACGCTTTGCAACATAACGCACAACATAGAGGTCTAGGCTAGAGACGTGTTCCGGCGTCGTAAAGCCTGGTGATTGTCGATCTCGTTGATGGTGGGTGATTCCTCCTGAGGGACGATAACGCCAGTACGGATTGTGCTCCCACGTACCATCGCGTATATATTGGGAGACCCCTATAGGCATAAAACCTTTATCCTTAGGAAGCCGTGTCGGCCGCCCTACTGATCGCAATGCACTGAACACAGCATTCAGGAAGATCGACCGCCCGTACCCTAAAAAGTATTCTGCGGTTTTGCGAAAAGTTTGGCACACCCTCTACCTAGAACTCCAGAGCAGTTCCTTTTGGCCTTTTTCAGACTCTATAACGGAAAAAGTCCATCCGAGCATTTGTCACTTCGGGCTCGTTAAAACATCGAAGGAGACTAGAGTCATCTTTAGCTTTTTCTCGACTCTTTAAAATTGAAAAAGCAAGTTGTGTCTAAAGCGTCGTTAAAATTTATTTTAAACGGAATAATCACCCCTATTCCTGCGTTGATCTTTAGGTTGAGAAAATGGAGCACATCAACCAAGGAATTCCCCTTGGTGGAAATCCTAGTCCCTTCTCTTCTTGGGGAGATGTTGGTGCGCCTCATATGGCCACATTGTCACTTCCAGGACAGAAAATTGGCTTGCCGGTCTGGCTCTTCTCAACCAATGTCGTTCAGAACACCACTATTCCTGAACAGTCGAATCAACAGTCAGACCAGACCAGAGTTACGCACGAGCCTTCTACTTCATCTAATTCTCCCTCTCCTCCTTCCTCTTCGCTTGACGGAACTGGTAAAACAAAAAACCAAGTTCCTAAGGAGAAGAAGGAAAAGAAGAAGAAAGAGAAGAAGAAGAAGGAGCCAAAAGCGACTGGGGGCAAACAAGTGGCGTCCGACAAAAATCCACACACAGCACTGACTAGGCCTAAATCGCCATGTGTCATATGCAAGGGAGACCACTTCCACAGAGATTGTCCCGGCATCCCTCGGATACTAAGGGACTGGTCTCCCCGTTTACACAATTCGATGGAGTCAACCTCTGATAGCCATGTTGACAGCTCACTGTCAACTAGTGAAAGTGAAGTCACAGGACAGAGAGGGAAAGCTAGATTTCCCTGCAAACTGTGTGAAGGCGACCATGCCATCCACCGTTGTCCCTTCTTAGACGAGGCTAAAAGAGTTTTGGAAGATCGCCCGGTTTTACCAGTGCAACTTCCTCCTGATATCAAAAACTCCTGCCAAGTCCTTCACCAGTTGAGAACCCGGCTGGCCCGCTCAGGTGGTCAGCCGAAGCACCTATCATTGGAGATGAACCGTCTGAATCCATACCTGACGAAAGTCAAAAGGTTGAGGTGGCAGTTGACCCGGTTTTGCCTTCAGAGGCTATATCTTCGAATGATACCATCACAGAGGAGAATAAAGACGACACCGTCCAAATTCTCTTCATCAACACAGACTCCGACGAACAAGGGGGAAATTTGCCCATTCCTTTATCGCAGGAAGGAACTTCGTCAGAGTCATACCCGGCCGTCTATTCGGTCCCACCACCAAGCAACCTAGTTGTCTCGTTCGACTGGAACCAACTAGGCAGACCCCGTTTGCCAGCAAGTATACCATTCAGAATTATCGTTCAAATATACAGAATGGTAATGGCTGGCACCATCATTGATGAGGGGGCATCTGTGAGTATCCTTTCCTCTATTGCTTGGAAAGCGCTTGGTTCGCCAGCGCTTTTGCCTGAAATGAGAAATCTGACAGGCTTTGATAAAGGAACCAGTCGACCTTTAGGGATCCTCCCCAATGTGCCCATAACATTGAAAGGGAAGACCGTTCAAATGAACGTGATGGTCGTTCAAGGACCCTTGGATTATAATCTACTCCTTGGACGAGACTATATATTGCATAGGAGCCATCGTCTCCTCACTCTTTAGAGTAATGTGTTTTCCGCACGAAGGAAGAGTGGTCAAGCTCGTGGACCAGCTTTCATTTCCCGAATCACGCATCGCAAATAGTCATATACCATCCCTAAATGGTCTCTTCACGCAAGAAATGTCTCAACCCACGGTCCGTCCTCCTGATGAGCGCGAGTAATCCGGGAGGATATGACTGGAACCTAGGGAGCATGCATCCTGGTCTGCTTCGGCAGGAGAACTTTGGGTATAAGGTAGGTTTCCGCGAGAGAATATGACTAGTCTGTACCCCGTCCGTCTAGGAAGAGGGGTTATTCTAGAATAAGATTCTTTTGTCAAAGTTATGTGAGTTGGCGGGCATCATCGCTCACCGTTGTCTATTTCGGTAGACATCGCCGAGGAATTGTTTTATTCATGGCCGCGAATGGAACAATCTTTGGTAACCTGAAAGAGGTAGGCCTTTCCTGCTTAAACAAATGTTTTGGCGGACAAAGTAAGGGTAACCTTGAAATCATATTTTATACCTGGGGGCATGCAAACCTTTTAGAGTGCAAGCAAGGGACGACTATTTATTTTTTAAATTTTTAGGTCCCCCCTTTAAACCTGTAGGTCTAACCCTTTAAACTCGTAGGATTAGTCGTTTCCGAACTTGCATAACGAAAGGATCCGGAGCAAAGCTTTGTAAGATCTAAGCTCCATAAAAAATAACATCTTCAATGAGACATTCTTATCATATGACTGGATTAATCGAGCAGTTTTAGCACACAGTTCATGCTCGTTAAAAAATAAACGCAAGATCCGAGCAGTTTTAGCGCATAGTTCATGCTCGTTAAAAAATAAAAATAAGATCGAGCAAATGTTTCCACCCGCGTTTAAGCTCGTTAAAAAATGAACTATCCCGGTAAATAACCACAGTGAATGTAATATCATTAGCCATTAAAGCCTTGGTCATGTTTGCACCGTCACCTCCACTTTTCCATTGGCCGATCGTTCACCTCCATATGATTGTTTACCCATTTTGAGGAACAGCTGCGAAGAGTGATTTCACTAGCCATCCTTGTGACACTGCCGTGATTGGAAAATTCCAACCTGTACCTGGAATCAGCTGCTAACCCTTTTTATCACTCGTTCCTCAAAAGACGAGTCTTCTTTAAGCTCTTTTCATCTGACTCATAAAATATGAAAAGATTGCCGAGTTTTGGCCTTCCAGCTCGTTAAAGCGACCGGAAGTGTTATCCCTCCTCTAGATTTTAATCTTTTTGGACCTGAGGGATTATTGCACAAAAAGATCGAGCGCTTGTTTTGTTCGGCTCGTTAAAACTATCGAAAACTCATCCCTTCTGTATTGTTTTATACTTTTTCGGACTTAAGGGATTAGATGACGAAAAAGGACTTTTGGAGTTAACTTTATGTACCTTTTTAGACTCTCTAAAAATGAAAAGGACCGAGTTATCTTTGTCGTTAGACTCGTTAAAAGCATTAAATAGCGACAAACTTGTCTTTAGACGAGAACGAGTTTCACTATCGCTAGGCTCGTTAAAACATAGCGATGGGCTTACCCGAAGGGCAAGTTATAGAACAAGCATATGTTATCCTCCTCAAGCTTGACAAAAATAAAGAGGTACTGGTCAGCAATGACTGGGGAAAAATTGGGAGAAACTCAAGAAAACTTTGATGGTAGCAAGTCGCTCTTGAATATGACACTTTTCCTCCGTACCACAATAGGGTTGGGTTGTTTCATTCACCGGTCACATCACCATGGTCTCGCCATACCATCCACATTTGGGGTAATGCTACCGATCCATCGCATAAGTGTCGCCATATGTTTAAGAGAAGTCGTTTAGAGAAGTCAACCGTGTCCCATCCACTGCCATACATTATCCTTCATCCTTTCATGACCGCCACCCTGAATCATATGTCATCAGATCGTTTTCACCTCCATCAAAATCATTTGCTTCGTTCCGTGTCACTGATGTGGGATTCATTAAGGCCCTCCTTTGACGGATCGCTTCTTGTCGACATCAGCTCATTATCCAAGAAGTTGATCTAGGAACAACCCCTTCAGTACTTTGAAACTTGCATGCCTTAATGGCAAGTTTCTCACTTCCGGCGACAGGTATACATCAATGAACTTCGACCGAAAGATTTTGCGTGGTGTTCGACACCAAGTCCTTTATTCACACCACGTGAATTGTACTGCAGTACCTTGAGGGTCATTATCATTATCGGTGATTCCTCTCGCGCTTGTTAACGGTTTACCTCATTGACCGGTAATCAAGCGATGTCTTTCCATGTTCGACTTCAGAACATTTCTCACATGGATCGACTTGTACTTAGAGTGAAGATCGAACGAGTTTGAAGACCCCGGATCTAGTTTCATCCATCCGGGCTGCAATATATATTCAGGAAAGATAAATACATTGACATGTACATCATTGCAGCAGATAATCATCCTACCCAAAGGATGATAATTTCAACAAAATTATCAGTCTACCATCAGACGATAGTCTGTTCTATGTACAGAAAAATGAATTTATAAAGCTGAGAATGGGAATGCCCGCCTCAGCTAGATCATGAAAGCAGTATGAAAAATAATGTATAGTATTGTATTGTATTACAGGTCTCCTCCCAACAATGAATGAACTTCGGATCCTCCTGATAAAGCATTTCACCCGATAAACAGCCTCATACTTTAGGGGGCAACTGTTATAGACATTTTTGTGCCTTGCAGCTATAAGCATGAAATGTCCATAATCTAAGGGATCCAAATTCCCTAAACATGTTGTTCCTAGCCCTAGAGGAACAAGGCTAACAAACCACAGCAATTCACAGAAGTTCTCCACCAGAAACTGCTAAAAAACAAGTCAATTCAGGATCAATTCAGAGGCTCCACTAGCTGTCTGCGCTGAAATGCAAAGTCTGCACTGGCTACCTGCACTGCAATGCAGGTAGAAGAACTACCAGGGTGCACTGAGCGAGAATTGACAAATGGCAAGTTCATTCATCAAGGTGTCAAGACCCTGGAAGCTTCCAGAATCTTCCTCAATGACACTTGCCTCAGTGAATTCGACTAGTGATGAGTAAGAGGTTCTCAATCTCCAAGTGGAAGCAAGAATCTCCAAGTGGAAGCAAGAACTGACAGAGGGAGAGGACACTAGTCAGATCTCAAGCTGACTCATCCTCTCTCCAAACATCTATATATGGATCTCTCCTCCATGAGATCTAGAGGCTGGAATTTTGTTATTGCAAAGAATTGCTGTTGGTTTGAGATTGGAATCATTGGGTGCTTAATGCTTTGAGGGAAGGTGAAGATAGGAATTTCATTTGCTGGGAAGGAGATGTTGGATTGGAGCCCTCTAGGTTGTATCTCTTCCTGAACCTTGTTATTCATCAATAAAGCTATCTTGGTTTCTCCTATATACTGGTGTATCTTTGATGTATGATTGCATTAGCATGTTTAGTTTATTTCTAATCCTGAACTAGTTATGAATATGAATCTATGTCTTTGTGTAGTGTTCTCTTCTTGTGATC
Source organism: Pinus tabuliformis (assembly GCA_031772625.1). NCBI lineage: Eukaryota > Viridiplantae > Streptophyta > Pinopsida > Pinales > Pinaceae > Pinus > Pinus tabuliformis. The sequence goes on along the minus strand of CM062813.1, from coordinate 446,151,244 downwards.
TTGCAGAAACCTCTTGAAGCTGGGCGAGCAAGAAGGCAAGTAGCTGGGAACTCCCAAAGAGAAGAGAAACCGGATCGAGGGACAAACGGAAGACACCGGTTAGTCCATCCATCTCTCTTCATTCTTAATTCATAAAGGAAGAATACTAAAGTAGTTGTTTATGTTTGTTGCTAAGGCACTGTCACACCTTAGGTGGATAGGATCGTCCTGCATAGGCATTTTTCCCCACAACACTATTGTAGGAATTTACAGGGTAAGTTCCTCAGAAAGAACACCAAAAGGACACCGCTCACAACCAGATCACAGATCAATACACCAGTATTTTTGACGTGGTTAAAACCCTCAAAGAGGGAAACAGTCCACGGCCTGTGCCAACGTGGCTACTACAGGCAATTTATTAATCAAAGAATGAAAATTTACATAAGCTTCTCTCATGCACGGATTACCCGAACAATAACCCTCCATGCGCTTTAAATAGAACTCATGGACCAATCGGGTGTCAAGCCACGGATCAAGTGTCGGTAATACCGAGGAGAGATTGAACCGTCGGATCACTACATATCGTGACCGCCAGATTGTAAGTTACAAAATGTACAACGGTAAAGAAACACACTTTACCTAACTCTATACTAGACCAAGTTGAACTTAACTATTTCCTATGTGTCAGAATATCCTAACATCCCCCCTTAAGAACAACTTGGGATAAGATTGAAGGATTTACAAATATGACACAATAGGAGAAGGAAGGAGGCACTAGAGCCTATCCCCCCTTAGTGACAACTTCCTGAACTCCAAGCATATATCGAAGTTTAGTGAACTTCGCCTCTGTGAGAGCCTTTGTGAAGATGTCTACAACCTGATCATCTGTTGAACAATATTGCACTTCAAGAACATGGTCATGAATGAGATTTCTAATGAAGTGCATGTGTAGTTCAATGTGTTTGCTACGCTGATGCTGGACTGGATCTTTGCATAGCTGAATGGCACTTTGATTATCACACCAAAGTGTGGTTGGATGCTGCTACTCAAAGCCAAACTCTGATAGGATCTGACGAAGCCACAAGGCTTCCTTACTAGCTTCCACGGCACCACGATACTCTGCTTCTGCTGACGAAAGAGAAATGGCAGCCTATTTCTTACAAGCCCATGTAATAGGTCCTAAACCAAGAGTGAAGACATAACCGGCAGTAGACTTCCGATCATCAGGGTCACCAGCCCAATCAGAATCAGTGAAACCAACTAATAGAGGAGCTGCTTTGGCACTGTAATGAATCCCAAACTGTACTGTACCTCAAACATAACGAAGTATTCTTTTAGCTGCTTTCCAATGACTTTCACGAGGGTTTTGCATAAAACGAGCAACAAGGCCAACAGCAAAGGAAAGGTCAGGACGAGTATGGGTTAAATACAAGAGTTTTCCTACAAGTTGACGGTATAAGGTAGCATCAACTTCAGGAGAAGTACAAGAGATTGAAAGTTTGACTCCAGACTGAAAGGGAGAAGGGGCTGGCTTACAGTCTTCCATGTGAAAATGGCGAAGAATATCACAAGCATACTTGGACTGGGAAAGGGAAATACCCTCCTTGGATTGCAAGACTTGAAGACCGAGAAAATAGTGTAAGTGTCCTAAGTCTGTCATTTCAAATTTCTTTTCAAGGCTGGACTTCACATGGTTTATAAGGTTGGGATCACTACCAGTAAGAATAAGATCATCAACATAAAGAACAAGGATGATAAGAGAGTTGCCCACTTTCTTGGTGTAGACAGTATTGTCAGAATAACACCTAGAAAAGCCAGATTCTAAAAGAAAGCTATCCATTTTGGCATACCAAGCCCGAGGAGCTTGCTTGAGACCATAAAGAGATTTCTTAAGTCGACATACAAGGCTGGAGTCTGTTTGGATGAAGCCAATGGTTGTTCCATATAGATTTCTTCATGCAAGTCCCCATGCAAGAAGGCAGATTTAACATCCATCTGATGGACTTCCCATTTTAAAGAGGCAGCAAGGGAAAGAACAAGGCGGATAGAGTTCATTTTGGCAACAGGGGAGAAGGTTTCAGTGTAGTCAATGCCTTCAACCTGTGAAAAGCCCTTAGCAACAAGACGAGCTTTATGTTTATCAACTTTCCCATCTGGTCCATACTTGGTTCTGTAAACCCATTTACATCTAACAAGTTTGCGTCCCTTTGGTAGAGGAACAAGATCCCATGTATCATTTGTCAACAATGAATGATATTCTTCATTCATAGTTGCTTCCCAATGTGGATGGCCTGAAGCTTCTGCAAAAGTGTCAGGATCATGATTTACTGGAGCTTGAGCCAGTGAAGAAGAGGCTCTTTCAAACTGAGAACGTGTACGTCGCTGATCTGTAGGATCACCGGCAAGATCACCTGCTGCATCCCGAGTAGCACGGACCCATCTTGGAAGTTGAGGATCCTGAGAAGGTGGGGGAGGATTGTCATCCTCACTTTCATCATCTGAAGAAGAAATGTTTTCAAAAGTAGAAGAGATAGGAAGAGGTGGCACATCCGCCGGACTAGGCTCGCAGGCCGATTTATTTTCATCAAATTTTACATCTCTTCTAATAATAACATTTTTGGACTTAAATGGAATAAGTCTATAACCTTTTACATCTTCAGAATATCCAACAAAAGTACATTTCTCACTCTTAGGTTCTAAAGCTTTATGCTTTTCATCTGGAATATGGGTCCATGCTTCACTTCCAAAAGCACGAAAGTGACTTACATCTGGTTTAATGGAACTCCAAGCTTCTTCTGGAGTGATATTCTTTAGAACCTTAGTAGGAGTGCGATTGATTATATAATTTGCACAATTAATTGCTTCGGCCCAAAAACTAAGACTGAGTCCTTTAGATTGCAGCATACAATTAGCCATTTCCTTTAAGGTGTGATTTTTCCTTTCAGCTACACCATTTTGTTGTGGAGTGTATGGAACAGTATGTTGCATTTGAATTCCATTTTCGGTGCAAAAGTTGATGAAGGTGTTTTTAACATATTCTCCACCATTATCAGTTCTTAGCTTAAGAATTTGATGTCCAGATTGTTTTTCAACAAAGGCTTTGAAGGCCAAAAAAGTGTTAAATACTTCGCTCTTGAGTTTTAAGAAGTATACCCAAGTGCGTCTGGAGAAATCATCAATGAAAGTTAAGAAATACTTGTAGCCAGAGAATGAAGCAACAGGAAGTGGACCACATAAATCACTGTGCACAAGTTGTAAAGGGGCTGAGGCGTGCCAAGATGCACGTTTTTCAAAACTGTCCCGATGATGTTTTCCGAGTACACATCCGGAACAAACACCATCTCTGCAAGATACCATAGGAAGACCTGTCACCATGTTTTCTTTACATAGATGCTGAAGGGAGCAATAGTTTAAGTGACCAAATCGCTCATGCCAAAGTTTGCTCACTTCATCATTATGAGCAACAAATACTGAGGGAAGATTTGATGACCCAAAGTTGTGAAACTTATACAACCTTGTGGAATCATCAGCAATACCAGTAGCTAGAATCTGTTTAGGATCTCTTAGATCCTTGATTACAACATTATGAGGTGAAAATTCAACAATTTTACCTTCACCTGAATGAGTTATCTGATATACAGATAGAAGGTTGTAGGATAAGGTTGGAACACATAATACATCATTAAACTGACCATTGTCTAGATGAACAGTTCCAGTCCCTACAACATTAAGAGATCTATCATCACCAACATATATATTTTTGGTGTTACAATCATTTAAAGAAGAAAACATGGCTTTGTTTTTGGCCATGTGATAAGAGGCTCCAGAATCAATGAGCCACTCATGAGAATGAGAAGAAGAAGATACATTTAATGCATAACCAGACTGAGATGATTGACAACGACATGCAGAAAGTGCCATTCCTGAAGATGAAGTTGAAGTTGAAGTTGAAGAATGCTCCACATGGATGTTATGTTTCTTCATTGCGGCTTCCAAGGCTTCCATCTTCTTAAAACATTTAGATTCTAAGTGGCCATCTCGATTACAAAAGTTACAATGTCTATCAGTCTTCTTCCATTTGTTTTTATTGGTCCTATCATTTTGCTGAAATGATACTTCATTTTGAGGTTGAGTTTTCTTAGGACCCTTGTTTGGTTTAGGACCATTCTTTTTAGGATATGACTTCTTAGGATTCTTTGAATTTGGTTGTTGCTGGGCGGCTAACGCTTTCTTGGAAGAGTTTCCAAGATTAACAAGACCAAGGTGTAAGAGTTTTTCTTGTTCTCTTATTAAAGAATCACAAAAAGAGTCAAAGGAAGGGGCCTTATAATCTTTTCCTTGACAAATGAAAGCTTCCCTTGTAGAATGGAAGGTGGAAACAAATACAGAGTAGGCTGGTCCCAACTTAGTAAGGATGGAATAAATAAGGTTATTATCTTCTTTCTTAACCTTAACACCTTCCAAGAGATATCTAAGGGTCTTGAATTTGGACAAGAAATCTTCAATGCAAGAAAAATTATTAGGATCCAATGTAAGCAACTCATTTTCAAGTTGATGGGCTCTAATTTCATTTTTAATCCTAAAAACTTTAGTGATTTGTTCCAATGCTTCATGAGGAGTCTCAAGTTCTGCAATATGGAATCTAAGATCAGGAGAAATAGACATCCCTATCAAACCACGTGCTTGATCTTGTCTATTTTCCCATTTTGCAGCCTTGTCTTCATCTTTTGGTTTCTTCTCTTGGTTTGTGGCTATTCTGTAGAGACCTTTACTTCTAAGTAAATCTTCCATGTAGGATATCCATTGGAAGTAGTTAGTGCTGTCAAGAATGACTTGGCATGGACTTTCCATTTAAAAAAAAAAACTGAAGCTGAAGATGCTGAAAGTAAGTGTTCCAATGGATAGATCTCGAAAAATTAGGCGGTTTTAAAAAAAACGGCTCTGAAAAAGGCTTTCGGATGAAGAAGTTATGGCTTTTTGAAAAAAAATTGTTGAAGTCGTCGGCAAAGTGCGCGAATGTGCGGAAATGAAAAAATCCGCCCCCACAAAATGGAGACTTGAACCCAAGACCTCTACTCTCTTAAAATAGCTTTGAACCAATTGATCTATACAAAAAATTTGAGAGAGAGAGAGAGAGAGAGAGAGAGAGGGGGGGCGGGGCCTTGGTTTGCGTGCTTGCCTTGAGAAAGCTCTTTTTCCCTACAAAACACAAAACACAAAACCCAACACGAATATGCAAAGAAAAACGAACCTTACAGCTCGAAGTTAGCTTTACCCAAAAAACTAAATATTTTCAAAAATGAACCTTGCGGCTCAAAGTTAGCTTTAGCCGAAAAACTAAATATTTTTCTCAATGTTTCTGATTTTCCGAGATCACACTAAGGTGCAGGGAAAAGAGCATACGCATGAGAAAAATCCTTCCTTTCTGTTTCTGATTTGCCCAGATCGCACAAAGTCGCAGGGCAAAGAGCATACGCAAAAATGAAAGGTATAGATCCAGTTAAAAGGAAACTAAATAAACCGAAACCGAAATAAGTAGAGAGAAAATAACAGTAAATTGCAAATAAAAACTGTATACCTCCAGATCTTAAAAATGACGCAGCTAGGGCTACCGGAAACCTTTTCGCGTGAAACGAAAGGGGTTCCTCACTGGAACAGATGCTTCGAACACAACAGAGTAGTCCTCTCGGCCCGAAAGTAGTCAGAAACAGCAGATCTAGGAAACGACAATCGGATGCAGTTCTACCGGCTTCAGATTTGGATCACCAACGAACGCGGCCCTCAAATAGCTCCGATAGGGTAAGTTCCTCAGAAAGAACACCAAAAGGACACCGCTCACAACCAGATCACAGATCAATACACCAGTATTTTTGACGTGGTTAAAACCCTCAAAGAGGGAAACAGTCCACGGCCTGTGCCAACGTGGCTACTACAGGCAATTTATTAATCAAAGAATGAAAATTTACATAAGCTTCTCTCATGCACGGATTACCCGAACAATGACCCTCCATGCGCTTTAAATAGAACTCATGGACCAATCGGGTGTCAAGCCACGGATCAAGTGTCGGTAATACCGAGGAGAGAGTGAACCGTCGGATCACTACATATCGTGACTGTCGGATTGTAAGTTACAAAATGTACAATGGTAAAGAAACACACTTTACCTAACTCTATACTAGACCAAGTTGAACTTAACTATTTCCTATGTGTCGGAATATCCTAACAACTATTGCTACATCAATTTAACATGATCTAACTAGAAGGAGACAACCATCCCCTAATTTTCAAGAACCCACTTGTTGGAAGCACCAAATTCCACAATTTGCAGGCACTAATCTACTAGAGGCATCAACACCCTTATCTTTACAAGTACCAACCTTAAGGAAGCACCCACTCCCTAAAATGTAGGAACCAACCTATTTTTCTTACCATATCCCATTTTCAAACTCAGACCCTCAAGCAAACTCTTCTCAAATTAAGTTCAAACATTCACTACTTCAACTCTTAAACAACTAGATATTCTATAGAAATATATACATACTCAAAATGAAAATTCAAATACACTATGTTCCCTCTATTCATCTGCTTCACAATATAACTCTTACATTGTCAAATCTCTTTCTCATTTAGTCTCAAATTGTCATCACAACAACCAGCCTTCTTGCATTGTTTTCTTCTTCTTTTATGGGGTTGGTCCTTCAATTACGATGGGTATACATCCATGGTATTTAACCATGGAAATTATGTTTGACTATATCAATAACCCAAGCTATTTAACTGTATCAATAACCCAAACTATTTGATTGTGTCAACAAACATGAAAATAAAAATCATTTCACATTCGCTTCGCAGTCAAGACTATGGATCCATTCAATAACACAATGTTGTTTGCACCTTTTCATAACTCCTCACATGAGTCACAATGTGCACACCTTATGCGCAAACCTCAACTTTTGTATCCCCTCAACTAGGAGGTTCAACAAAATCTTGAAGTATGTGATTGTTGGCTCGGAACCAAGTGCACGAGATCTTGGATCTCGAGGTCTTGATGTTATTATTTGTATCACCAAATATTTCTAATTCGATGGTCAATAGGCCCCTGATGGTTTCCTCCTTAGTCTAATATAGCCAAGGGCTTATGACTGAGAGCTAATTCTCCATTGGCCTATTGCTTCATCACTTATCAACATTGTGTTTACACTTTTCTTACTCCAACTGCCAATGGACAATAGGCCCCTTGGAACTTACCTATCTAGCACCTATAATCAAGGGTTATTACCACTTCTCTATTGTTCACCACTCACTACTTGTTGTTGGATGACATTCACAGTGTATTCCCTGGTTGATGGGAAGTGGGTGATAGATAGGACCATTATTAGATAGTGCTTCCCTTTTATAGGAAAATGTATGTCCAATGCTTCACCACTCACTACTCTACTATTGATCACCATTCACTAATTCTTGTTCCCTTGTTTTTGGGTGGTGGGCAGTGGATGATGGCCTCACCCTCATAGAATTACAAAAAATATAAAAAATATTTAACACTAAAACCCTTTGCAAAATTGATCCTTGGTGCATATCCCAAGGTATCCAAAGATGACATATAAAGTCCATGTGTACCAATCACAATGTGCCACATGCCATCCACATAATATTGTACAACTAATCAAGGTCTGCCACATGTTCTATGTTGACATGTGCCTTCCACATATGCTACCACATGTCACTTGCCATCAATTTATTTGGCCATCTGAAAAAATAGTTTTTGTCTACCACATGTTACTCTCACATGCTACCATCTCATTGTCATTTTTACTTGTTGTGACATGTTACTACAATGTCATAAACATTGCCACCTATCATGCCACATTATTTCCATGTCATCATTACTGGCACCTATTATTCCATGGTCACTTAGAAAAGGTCCATTTGACCACCCAAAAAGGCCAAATCCACCTACCAGGTGTCATAACCACTGAGTGCCACATGTCATCCAATAAATGTCACTACCATGTGTCATATCCTCACTAGGCCACATCATTTACTTGCCACTTGTCTTGCCACCTGACACCTTGAAAGCTATTCCAAGGCTTTCCACCTACTGCCTAGCCACTGTGCTCTTTCTGTGCACAAAATTTGGTCCTAGTGACCCGATAAGCACCTTGGTGCTAAGGCTGTGTCCTATGACTAGGGGAAATGATTGAAAGCCTTGTTTCCTTGTCACCTGCCACTTTCCACTTGCAACCCATTTATGTTGTTTATGGATTAACCAGACAAGGTGGTACAACAAACGCCTAAGCGCTTTAACCTAGCTCCCTATGATAAAGGGTTAGGACTAGTGGCTTAATGTTCCACTAATTACCACTCGTCGCCTTTACTCCTGAGATTTTTTCTATAATTTGGCTCCAATGGTGGAGAAGGGCTCACAATAGAACCATGAATAGCTAGAACCTTGCTTGCACTTAATAACTTCAAACTATGATTTCTCCTTATTCCTTTGGAGTTAGCCTAAGTGCCATATATCGTTGGAAAGGTTGGAGAGAGATACCCAACCAGACACTTAGTTTCTTCATTTGATCTAAGGAACTAAAGAAGAAATAGCTTCGAATATATTACCTTCATCCAAGACCTCAAACTAGGCATCAACATAATAACACCATGCTCAACACTCGCTTCAAAAATCTCCACCTAAACTTAACATTAATTGACATCAATGACTTAGAGTTGACATCAATGAAAACAACTGCTCAACATGAAATTTCTTTCATGTCTCAACTTTTTTATTAGATACAAGAGTACTTTTTGACATTTTCAAATAGCTCTACATTTGAAAAATATTCATATTTGTACCTAAACCTACACTTAACTTTTACTAAGTTCCGTGAATTAATTTATTCCTTGTATTATTCTTCTTATATATGGTTTAAACAATTTCACTCGTAGTTATTTAGGATATATTAGTTAGAAATAGTATAAATTTTAAATATATGTGTAATATATAATATAAGTAAAATATTTAGATTAAATACTTTCAGTCATATTGATATTAAATTGTATCTAAATGTTTTTAGTGGAAAATGGGCCCACATATGAGTGGAAATTGCTACCCAAAATAAGATTAAACCTAATTGGGACATGTCATAGAGAAATTCTCCCTTGTAGTTGGTGGTAGAAATTTTCCAACTATCAACAACTAATTGTGAATGAATTTACATTTGTGATTTCTATGAGATTTTGTGAATAGATAAAGCTTGTGAGCTAATTGTTTATGTGTGATAGAGTTGGCCTAGACATCCATCCTTGTGGAATCATAGCCTCAAATCAGATGTGGCCTATTATATAGAATAAATGTGCAACAAAGCCTACAGTATTGTGGAATGTCTAATGTCTATAGTTATTTAGTGAATATTCTTAAAGATAAGTGCTTCAAGTGTTCTCTATATCTATATTTGCATTGTATCATATATATGGTTTATTATATTTTAAATGTTATGTATGTTTATGAGAATTTTCATTACATATATTTATAGTTTCTTGGTTATTTACATGAATCTATGTCTATCATTCATTATTTCTTTATTTTATTGATTTAAAAGAATGGTATGAGAGGTAAAATTTCACTAAGAAATTGGGTTTTGAATGTACCCAATCCCAAGGTTATGTCATAGATTTTTATCCTAGCTCTAGTTATACTGATTAATCCATATAGGGTGAGGAAAAAGAGATATTTTAATGCAAAATACAAGATATATGGTACCTTGATGTTTGAAACTATTTCTTAAAATTATGAAATTTAATAATTTGGAAAGTTTTGGAACTTTCCATACAATGACATGTGTGATGATGTGGAAATCATGAATGTGATGACATGGTGGTGGTGACATAGACATGCCATGATGGTAGTGTCATGGTCGTGGGTTACTAGGCTACAGTGGCAGGCTTGGGGGGTTTACAGTGTACCATGGTAGGACCAGGGGTTGACGTGGGAGTCATGTCACAATGATGTTAACAGGGTAGTGGAGAATGGTATCAAAATTTTTGTTGAATGGTTTTCAAACTATGAAAGAATCCCAACACGAATCAAGAAATGTCACATGGAAAAAAATGGTATGACCCCAGTAAGCTATATAGGAAGTTTAGGAGAAATTAACTTATGTTCCCTTAAAAATTCTAATATGTGACCTCGATTGTTAGTTTGGGTGGGGTTGATGATTATCGTTGGATCCATGGGGATGGAGCTTGCATGCTATTAAGGTAAAGGCATGGGATGCAACCCACCCATCATTGTGGCCAATACATTGGTGTCAAGTTTAAGGAAAATATGTGTTGGTAGCATGGGAACCATGCATCCCATGGGGGGTCTCAAAGGTTTCCAAATGGAAATAGTGTATGTGGGATAAAAAATTAATATAATAAAAAAAAAAATAGAAGAAAAGGGAGAAAGAGGATATGGGGAAAAGGTATAGGAAAAGAATTAAAGGTAAAGGAGAAGTAGAAATAAGGAGGACAAGGTGATGATAGGGTAGTTTTGGTGGAAAATAAGGTGGCCTAGCACCACTGCACGGTGCCATGTGGACTTGGGTTCCATGTCAAGGCCACATCAATAGGTCGTATAAGAAAATGTTATGTTTCTTATGGTTAATTTGTTGCTAGCATAGCAAGGGTGATACATAACTATATCAAAATAGGTTTTGAAGCCTAGGTATTTACACCTACAAGCTTATTTATGGATGAATTAATTCATTATGTTTTATGTTTATACTTGGGAATAAGTTATAAAATAAGAATTTTGCTAGTGATGCAACATAATGAACAAGGAGAATGAATGTTCTCTTCCCTCATTAACTTCAAAATCAATAGCCCCAGAAAAGTATTCTCTTCTTTTATTGTTGGGCACTTGTTGTTGAGATGGTAAAATCTTCAATATTATAGTTTACAGTGTTGTTGGCACTTGTTAATATGTTTGGGTAGTATGACATTATGATAAGCATGTATTCTTGACTGCTTCCATCCAATTTTTAACATAATTGTCACACCTTTACGCCTAATGTAATTTTAGAAAATTTGTATCAAAGTTGTGTGAAAAAAAGAACTTTTTGAATTCTTGTGTCACAATAATTACTTTAAGTATGAAGGTTGCACATGCTAATACTTGACTCTTTTATGGGAATATACGGGTTTAATTCTTTAAGGTAATGATTCTATGTGGTAAGGCTATAAACCTTGTACTCTTTATTGAATATTGATAAATGATTTTGGTGGAACATGATAAGTGAAAAAATTTGACCTTGTGACATTAACAGTTTTCTAAATTGATTGAAAAAACTTCCCACTACTCCAAGTGATCATTATTTCGAGGATGAAAATGTAGTGCAAAACTTTTACCACAGTATTTTTCTTGCAATAAGTGGGATTCAATGAAGTCTTTTTATTTTTGTATTGGCTTTGGAAAAAATACTCCCATGAATATCCTTTTGATATTTGTTATATCTTATGTTGAGAAGGATGTATGGTGGATTTCCTAATTAGTTGTGAACAAGGGAAAGCAAAAGTTGATATCTTGGTTGATGATTAAGATCTTCTATATGGTTTTCAATTGTTAATGATGTGAAATACTATTATTGATATGAGTATTTTAGGGAATTTTATGACATGGAATTTTGTTAATGCTTTGTTTTCTCATGATTTAAATAAATTTTATTATTTCCCTTAGTATAAATAAAATAAAATAATTTTGTGTTTCATGTAGTGATTTGTTATTGATTTAGTGAGGGTGATACAAAATGATATTGGAGCAATATTCAAGGCATAAGTATTTGGATTAGCATCATTATTTATTGTTAAATTAACATTATCATGTAATTTTTGTGTATGTGTTATATTATTTGCATAATTATCTTCACACGTGTTTCGTATGAACTGAGCATAGCAAGGGGGTGGAGCACCCAAAAAAAAATTAGGTGATTTTTTGTGTCTATTTTTGGTGGTTTTGGACACATTTTTTTCACTTTTAATGGTTTTGTCGTGCATGACAGTTCATCCCATGTTTTTGTAATTCTGGTTTAGGAACTAAAATTGTATTATAATATAGGGTTAATGGATTTAGGGATTATGCATGCTCAAGATATACATATTGTATTACAACATTGTAAAGATATAATATACTGAAAAAATATTTATCATTTTCCCAATTTGGATTTCTAGGGTTAAACCTTTGAGCTAAATCCTATATTCTCTGGAAAAAACTCTATGTTGTGGCATCAAAGAATGTGAGATTCTAGAGAAAAGGGCCTTTGAGTATTACATGGTAAATATATGTTGTTCTTTATATTTTTTATTTCTATGAACATTGCTTATGTGAGAAGTAGAATTAAGTAGCATTCCTCTCTCGTGCTACAAGGATAGAGTTAATATTATAGTTGGTGTACAATGATGTTTTTGGACTTGTGTCAATTCCATCACTAGGAAAGCCTATGTACTATGCCACATTTATAGATGACTTCACAAGGAATAAATATATTTATTTTCATATAAAAAAATCTAAAGTCTTAGAAAAATTTATAGTTTTTACAACTATTGTGGAAAATTAGATAGAGAAGAAAGAAAAGGTGTTGAAGACAAACACTTGTGGGAAATTGTGCAAGGATGATTTTGGTGAATTATGTAGGAAGTGTGGTATAAAAAGGAATAATACTATATTATACACACCTCAATAGAATGGTGATGAAGAAAATATGAACATGACATTAATGGGAAAAGTGAGGAGCATGCTTAATGGTGCTAGGTTATGACATGAACTCTAGGTAGAAGTAGTAGATACTGCATGCTACCTAGTAAATTGATCACCTCATCAATTTTGGATGAAAAAGCTTCACACAAGGTATGGACTAGTAAGCAACCATCGTTTAAACATCTCAAGGTATTTGGTTGTGGTTCATGTGTGCATGCTCTGAAGAAAAATACAAGTAAGCTAGATAATAAAGCCAAAAGGTGTATCTTTAGTGGCTATAAATATGGTCTCAAAGGTTATAAACTTTGGAACCTAGAAACTAAGAAGGTTGTTTACAATTGAGATGTTTTATTTAGAGAAATGAAAGATGTTGGTAAATAGGAAGTCCTACCAAGGAAGAAATAATCAATAAAGGTATAGTTTGATTTGAAGGATGATGAATTAAAATCTACAAAAGAAAACGAATTAGAACAAGAAGAACCACATACTCTGGTATTGAGGAGATTGGTTCAAGAAAGAAGGTAACTAAAAATCCATATTGCCCCTAATTTCCATTCTAATTTTTCTTTATTTATTACTAATGATGATCCTATAATTATTAGGGATGCAGTGGATTCGTAGGACGGAAAAATTTGGAAAAAGGTCCATGGTTGAAGAAATGGCATCCTTGGAAAATAATAAATTTTGGGATCTAGTGGAGTTGCAAACTAGAAAAAATCTCATTGATAGAAAGTGAGTATTTAACAATAAGTTGAACGAAAAAGGAAAATGGAGAAATATAAAGTTCATTTAGTAGCAAAAGGTTATTCCGAGGTAGAGAGAATTGACTTGGATAATATTTTTTTCTCATCTTGCCAAGTTAACTTTTATTAGATTTCTTCTATATGTTGCTACTAATTTGAATATTTTGAAGTAGAATAGATGGACATGAATATGACATTCCTACAGGGGGATCTAGAAGAAGAAATCTACATCTTACGGATTTTTGAGATCTAAAATGGGCCTCCTAAGGAAATAATAAAATAATAGCTAAATCAACAAATAATATTTATGAATTTGCAATTCACTCTTTACACCACAATCCATGTAACCGTCGTTAAATTTAATTGAAAAATTGTACCAAAATAAATTTAATAAAAAAATTGCATTGATGTGACCATAAATAAAAACGAGTTTTTCAAGAAAAAACCATTATCATTGAACAACTAATGCATTTGTCCTTTATACTTGAATAACTTAAAATAAATTCATAAATTTTAATTTGTATAATATATTCTTAATAAAAAATTATATTATTTAAATTATACAATTAAATTATATAATAACATGTAATTAAGATACTATATAAAAATCCAATAATATAATATAATATAATAAATGTAACATATTATTTTATGTATTAATTTTATATCACATATTATTGATTTGATTTATAACATAAGAAGAAATAATATATAATATAAAAAGGAATATAATATATATTTTGTTACATTTTGATTATTTTTCATAATATTATATATAATAATATACAATATTAATATAATCATAATGAAATGAATTGAGTTGTATATAAAATTAAAGGAAAAAAATCATTGAAATAGATTTAATTTATATTTATGAGTACATATTTATTTATATATGTATAAATATTAACTTATAATTAATTTGAAATTGTAATATTAAATAAAATGAAATGAATGTATGATTTAAAAATAAATATATAAAATAATAAAAATATAATATTTATTGAAAAGTGTGTAAAAAGATGAAGATTGTATAGAGATATGCATTGTTTCTTTCAAAAAATATGAAATGACAATAATAATGTTTTATTCAAAAAATGTGAAATGACTTTTATTATGAATATTTTACTTTATGACTTTAAAGTACTTAAAGCACTACCATGGTTAACTATGAGTTTTTATCCACCACTTGGAATGTGACAAGTAAGTACCTTTAACTCAAACAATGTCACTTCAACTATGGGGAATGATGTCATCCCCTAAAATGTGATTGGTTCTCATAAAGTGAAATTTGATTGTACATTTTTCTTAGGAGACCCATTTTTTACCTCAAAATTCTTTTAATATTAGCCAAAAAGATTTGTAATGAAAAAAAAATAAGGAATTGGTACTCAAGATGAAAATGTCCTTATATGGGTTAAAAAAATCACCAAGGATGTGGTATCAAAAACTTGATATTTATATATTGGGACTTGGCTTCACAAGGAGAAAAGCAGATCACTATGTCAATTTCAAATTATTTAGTGATCATTTTAATTCTTTGTTCTTGTATATGGACAATATGTTGCTGATTGGAAAGGACAAGAAAATTTTCTAGGATGTAAAAACTTAGTTGTCCTATAATTTTACATAAAGGATATTCATGTTGAAAATTTCATTTTGGGCATGGAAATTAAAGAGATTGGCTAAAGAGGAAACTCTAGTTAAATAAGAGAAAATATGTTGAGACATATTGCAAAGGTTTGATATGCATGAAGGTAAACCAATAAGGGTCCATATTCTTGTAGGTTTAAAGTTATCTACTGGTTAATGCCTTGAGACATACGAAAAGGAAGAGGGCATGTCCCATGTTACATATGCTAGTGTGGTTGGTAGTTTTATGTATGCAACGGTCCACACTAGACCAAAAATTGCACATGCAATGTGAGTATTGAGTAGGTATATATCAAAACTAGGGAAGGAGCATTAGGTAGCAGTAAACAGGGTTTTCATGTATTTGTGTGGTATTGCAGGTTATGGATTGTGCTAGTAAGGAAGACCAATATTGGACAAAGTGTTGGACATACATGGCTTTGTTGATGAAAACTGTATAAAGGTCTACATTGCAAATTATATACAACTAGATATATATTTAACCTATTTGGAGGAGAAATTAGTTGGATGAGGAAGAGATATCTATAGTTTCACTTTCAATTACAAAAGTTGAATACATGGAAACCACTCATGCAAGCAAGGAAGTAGTGTGGTTACATATATTATGTTTAGGTATGGGTTAGTATAACACGTTGTAAAGATAGATTGTGATAATCATAATGGAATATCCATGGAAAAGAACCCAACTTATCATTCCAAAACAAAGCATATTTATGTTCAATATCACTTTTTGATAGACATAGTTGAGGACACGAGGGTGTTGATAGAGAATTTGGGCACATTGAAGAATGCTCTAGATTCACTAAGTAAGTTTTTGAGCATTGAG
Source organism: Pinus tabuliformis (assembly GCA_031772625.1). Taxonomy (NCBI): domain Eukaryota; kingdom Viridiplantae; phylum Streptophyta; class Pinopsida; order Pinales; family Pinaceae; genus Pinus; species Pinus tabuliformis. The sequence goes on along the minus strand of CM062813.1, from coordinate 446,135,313 downwards.
AATCTCTCTTGGCATGGAGAAATAATGGGCATTGGTGCCGTGGATTGTTGGTCATTCACTCGTATGACCCTTTGTACCCAAAGGAAACAACAAATGGGAGAGTAGTATGCATGTGTTATATTATTTGTATGGTTAGCTCCAAGCACAAGTTGTGTGTGTTTGATGTTGTGTGGGGGAGCAAGAGGTGTAGTCATAGGGGGTCAAAGTCTCCAAAAAAAAATGGGTGGCCTTTTGCATCTAGTTTTTGCTTTTTTGCTTTTAATGATTTTGTGGTGCATGGTAGTTCAACATATTATTTTCTAATTCTAGTTAAGAAATTATGGTTGTATTCTAATATAGGGTTAATGGATTGGGGGTTTATGGATCCACATGATATACATATTGTTCTCTAACATTCTAAAGATATAATATTTTGAAAAATCATTTTGGTTTTCCCAATTTTGGTTTCCAAAGTAAAATCTCCATATTAGTGTGTATGTGTATGTTTCATTGCATATTTTGTATTTTTATTAAGAATTTGTTTGCAACAATTAACTATATACAGATAAAACCACTTTTTCTCCTTTGGGATAAAGAATGATGGAATGGAACGAAGACAAACAAAAAATATTGTGTTCCATCCCCATTAACTTCCAATGGTAAACCAAAATTGTTGGTCGTTTATTGGATTAAAAAATAGATTTATTTTAAGAATGTAATTCGAATTATTGCAATATTGGAATGCGTTGTTGATATTTTGGGATGGATTGGAAGTGAAATATTTCTTTTATATTCCCTAAATTGATTTCATATTTGAATATGCATAGCAAGAATGTAGGTTTTAACCCCGTACAGAAATTACTTGCATATGAATTCTAAAACGCAGAAAATAAATAATGCGAGAGCAAAACACATAAAACACATACACACAGAGATTTTTCTCTGGATCCCAAAACTGGGACTACCAGCTTGATTTTTCATTATGTTCCTTTCAATGTTATAATACATATTTATACATGTCGAAGCATCCAATACCATGGATCAAAAACCATCGAGTCCAATACCATGGACCGAAAACCATCACGTCCAGAAAAACATGTGCGAAAATCATGCAGAAAACCATAGGTGGGTCCGCCCAACCTAACATAGGGTCCAAAACCAAAATTTTTTGGGGTGTTGCCCTAGACCCCATAAAGTGGGGTTACGGGTGCCCCTCAAACTCCTTGTTAACTAGGTGGAAATAATATAACACAACCCAACATTCTCCCACTTGTTGTTTTGTTTCCACAAGGTGCCACAAGAGAGCTTAGTCATTTTTCCAGCTCTAAAATGCCCATTGTCTCTCTACACCGAGAGAACTTCTCAGAGCTCACAGATTTTGTCAATGCATCTGCAGTATTCTTCAAAGTGTCCACATTTACCAGCAACACCTTTTTGTCTTCTATCATATCCCTCACAAAGTGATATTGAACATCAATGTGCTTTGTCTTTGAATGATATGCGGGGTTCTTTGCCAAGAAAATTGCACTTTGGCTATCACAGTCTATCCTTATAGCTTCTTGTACTAACTCCATACTTGAACACAATCTCTGCAACCAAATTGCTTCCTTGCTTGCATCAGTGGCTGCCATGTATTCTGCCTCTGTAGTTGACGGTGCCACTACAAATTGTTTCTTACTCATCCAACTGACTGCACCTCCAAATAGGTTATACACATACCCACTTGTAGATATTCTTTTATCCAGATCTCCAACCTAGTCTGCATCAACAAAGCCATGAATATCCAACACTCTGTCCAATCCTGGTCTTCCTTGGTAGCACAAACCATAATCACTAGTGCCACGCAAATACCTGAAAACCCGCTTCACTGTTGTCTAGTGCTCCTTCCCTGTTTTTGACATAAACCTACTCAATACTCCCACTGCATGTGAAATGTCTGGTCTAATACAAGCCATTGCATACATTAGGCTATTGACTGCACTTGCATATCGAACACAGGACATGTCCTCTTCCTCTTCCTGTGTCTTGGGACATTGTTCAGTAAACAACCTCACACCTACAGGAATAGGAACCTTCACTGATTTACTATCTTGCATATTAAACCTTTGCAATATTGTCTCGACATACTTCCTCTGGTTTAACCAGATCTTCCTCTTTGCCCGATTTCTTTTAATTTCCATGCCCAAAATATAGTTTGCAGCACCAAGATCTTTCATGTCGAATTTGGAGGACAATTGGATCTTCAAATCCTGGATAACTTCTTTGTCATTTCAAACCAACAACATATCATCCACATACAAGACCAGAAAAATGACATGGTCACCAATTAATTTAAAATACACACAGTGATCTGCTTTGCTTCTAGTGAAGCCAAGTCCTCGTGTAAATGTATCAAATTTCTGATACCACATCCTTGGTGACTGTTTTAACCCATATAGAGACTTCTTTAACTTACATACCAGTTCTTTCTTACCCTTCACCGCAAAGCCTTCAGGTTGCTTCATGTAGATCTCATCTTCCAGATCCCGTTGAAGAAATGTTGTCTTCACATCCATCTGTTCTACCTCAAAATCAAAAGTAGTAGCAACAGATAAAAGTAATCTAATAGAAGTTACCTTGGCAACAGGAGAAAAAATATCACCAAAATCAATTCCTGGCACCTAGGAATAACCTTTTGCTACCAACCGAGCTTTGTATTTCTCCACTTTTCCTTCTGCATTTGTCTTCTTTTTGAACACCCATTTGCTACCAATGGGTTTCCTTCCAGCCGGCAACTCCATTAGATCCCAAGCCTCATTTTTGTGCAAAGATGCCATTTCATCAACCATGGCCTCTTTCTAGAGTTTTCCATCCTCTGAATCTATTGCTTCCTTCACAGTTCTGGGATCATCGTCAGTAATAGATAAAGAAAAATATGAACAGAAAGTAGATGGACTATACTTTTCAGGTTGCCTTCTTTCTCGAATTGATCTTCTCATAGCTGGAGTTTGTGGCTCTACATGTTCTGATTCCTCCTCTGCTGTAGAGTCTTATTCTTCCTCCTTTAGCTCAAACTCTATCTTCTCAGGTTCCTTTCATTGGACTTCATGTTTAGTAACATATTTCACCTCTCTGAACACCACATATTGGTTGTACACAACCTTCCGTGTGACTGGGTTCCAAAGCTTATAACCCTTTAAACCATCCTTATACCCAATAAAGATGCACTTTTCAGATTTACTATCCAACTTGGTTCGTTTCTCCTTTGGAACATGTACTTATGCATCACATCCAAATACCCTCATATGTGAAAGAGAGGGTTTCTTACCAGTCCATACCTCTTGTGGAGTCTTATCCTCCAACGCCGATGAAGGTGACTTGTTTACTAGGTAGCATGCAACATCCACTACCTCTACCCAGAATTCCTATCCTAACCTGGCACCACTGAACATGCTTCTTGCCCTTTCCATCAACGTCTTATTCATTCTTTCTGCAACTCCATTTTGATGAGGTGTATATGGAGTAGTCTTTTGTTGTGTTATACCACACTTCTTACAGAATTATTCAAATTCCTTACTGCAAAACTCTCCACATTATCTGTCCTCAACACCTTTATCTTCTTCTCTGTCTGGTTTTCCACCAAATCCTTAAATTCTTTAAACCTATCAAAGACTTCATATTTCTTCTTAAGGAAATATATCCATGTATTCCTCGAGAATTCATCTATAAATGATACATAGTACATAGACTTACCCAGTGATGGAACCTCCATAGGTCCAAACACATCACTGTGCACAAGCTCTAATATTTGTTTCGCCCTCTTACCACCAGAGGGGAAACTCACCCGATTCTACTTCCCCTTTACACAATTTTCACAGAAATAAAAATCCAGAGAGCTATTACTCATACCTTCTACCATACCCTTACCATGAAGTATTCAAAGGCCCTTCTCTCCAATATGTCCAAGCCTTTGATGCCACAGCATGGTCTTCTTTCCAGAGACCACTAGATTTTCTACTCCACTTTCAGGAACCAGAGAACTATTGCACCCATCAATAACAGTGTTGCCTTGTAGCTTGTACAGAGTTCTAATCTGAACTTTCCGCATCAATACCAATGCTCCCCGAACCATCTTGCAGGTATCCTTCTCGAACACTATTTTTACACCTGCATCATCCAGCTTGCTAACAGAAATCAGATTTCTGGCTAATGCAGGAATATGTAGAACACCTGGAAGCATTCTAACCCTTCCACCTTGCAAATTCAACTTTACTTTTCTGCGACCAATGATTCTAGCCTTCCTATCACCCCCCAAGAAGACATCACCACCATCATATTTCTCATACTCGCAAAACCACTCTATTTTGGGAGTGAAGTCAAAGGATGCACCTGAGTCAATCAACCATGCCTCATGATCTACATGTGTACTTGAAGAAGCCAAGTACACATCCCCACCTTCATCTGAGGTGGTTTTTGCCTCTGCAAAAGGAACCTCATCATATCCCTTTCCTTTTTCAGGAGCTTTAGATTTACAATCCCTTTTGTAGTGCCCTTCCTTTCCACATTTCCAGCACACCATATTTATAGGTTTTCCTGGAGATTTAGATCTCCCACTCGATGAGTTATTTTTGTTTCTGTTCTGGGACCGTCCTCGTACAAACAAGGCATCACCATTTTGGCTCTCCATATTTTTCCATCTCATCTCCTCCGTCAGCAAGGCAAAGACTATTTCATCAAACTACAAGGCAGTTGCATTGCTACCTATTGCAATAACCAGACTATCCCACGAATCTGGTAGAGAACACAACAAACTGATGCACTTATCTTCATCTGAAATTATAATATCAACAGACGCTAACTGACTTACCATAGTATTAAATGCGTTCAGATGCTCTGTCACCGAGTCTCCATATTTCATCCTTAGGTTATACAACTTTTTCCGAAGGAACAATTTATTCACTAGAGACTTAGATTGGTACAAAGTCCCTAACTTGTCCCACAAATCCTTTGTTGTAGCTTCCCTTGATACATTCAGCAATATTGAAACTGAGACACATAATCATATTGTGCTCTTTGCCTTCTGATCCAACTTCTTCCATTCTCCATCAAACACTCCTGTTGGTTTAGTACCCGGATCTACCGCGATCCACTGATCTTTATCCACCAATAGATCCTCCATCTTGAGTTTCCACAACTCAAAACTCTGACCATTAAATTTCTCGATCTCTATCTTTCCACTGCTCGCCATCTTCTTTCACCACCAAAATCGATCTCGCAGATCTCCCACTGAATAGGGTCTACCACAGGCCTGAGCGAAACCCCTCAGCAACAAAGGTGTCCCCTTGAAGCCAAATCTGCTCTGATACCAAATGTAGGTTTTAACCCCGTATAGAAATTACCTGCATATGAATTCTAAAACACAGAAAATAAATAATGCGAGAGTAGAACACATAAAACACATATACACAGATTTTTCCTTGGATCCCAAAACTGGGACTACCAGCTTGATTTTTCATTATGTTCCTTTCAATTTTATAATACATATTTATACATGTCGAAGCATCCAATACCATGGACCGAAAAACATCGCATCCAAAAAAACATATGCGAAAATCATGCACAAAACCATAGGTGGGTTTGCTCAACCTGACATAGGGTCCAAAACCAAAAATTTTCGGGGCGCTGCCCCAGACCCCATAAAGTGAGGTTACGGGTGCCCCTCAAACCCCTTGTTAACTAGGTGGAAAGAATATAACACAACCCAAAAAAGAAAATATAGTACTTATCTCTCTCATTTGTATTTCTTAACTTGGTTAAGTAGTTGGTCATTCCTGAAGTGGATAGTGACAATCAGTATAATACTAAAATTGAAAAATTTGTGAGTGCACTTTGTAGAAATAATGAATGCAATGATATAACAACTAAGGTTCATATTTTAGATTGAGTTGGAAGAAAATTAATGGTGGATTTAAAATATTTTTAAACATTGGGTTTGAATATGTTAAACGCATATAGATTTTGGTTGGTCCAAGTGAACATTGAGCAAAATCTTTTTGGATTTATAAAAACCAATGTTCTCTTAATTAGCTTCTCATACAAATCAATAAGACTCCTTAAAATTATGAATAACAATTGTGAAATTCATATTGAATTATGATCCCATGTGCTTCAATGGTTATAATAGTATCTGCAAACCATATATTTTTGTTGTATTTGAATGAATAATATAAGTGAGATATTTTTATGTTTCCAAAAGTTGTTATCAATGTTTATATATGTATAAGATTTTGCAGACTACGAATTCAACTATGGGTTTTGTTTGTGGGGTTGAACTAGGAAGCATGATATTCTATGGAAGTGTGGAATTTTCCATCCTCCTTGAATTTCCATAGATACAATATTTTGGCAATTATCCTAAATGATGCAGATGTGGTTTGCATCCATTAATAATCTTTCTTGTGGAGGTTTAAGAATCAACATTGAAAGGAAAAAATCTTAGCAACCAAGAACTACTCATTTTTAAGTTACCAAGGAAAGCTACCAAAAGAGGAAAACAATCACTAGATAGAATAGTGAAATCAACTTGGAAGTGTTTTTAGTCATTTAGGATACAAGACGGAATGTTTAATCTAGTACAAGTATCTATATGAAGCATTTAACAACTATTGTGGATTGATAACTTGTTACGAAATCAGTTGCTCCCTCTCATTTTGTTTGGAAAAATTAATGCTCTGTAAGTGGGAAATCACCCATTTATTTGATCTTTCATCATTTAGGTAAGTAAGAAACCTTATATTGAATTTCACACTTTTTGTGAATATGTGAAAGAATCCCATAATTCTTGGGTAGATGGTCATGAAGAAATAAACATTTTCATGGTACTTTTACAACTTGTGGTTACAATAGATCAACATTTCACAATTCTCTTGGCATATTGTTTGCCAAATTTTTAGACATTTGTCTTGAGCCTATGGCATCTTCTTGGATGGAATAATTAATCACATTATTATGCATTTGCATTGATGAGATGCCAAGAATATATATTAAACTTTTTGAGTGTCTTGTATTAAGAGGGTTACCATATTCAGAATACCTATAACAAATTTGATAAGTTGGATATACAAGTATGGATAAATATCTAAATACTTATAGGTCTCTTGTTGTGGTGTCATTGGAAAGGATTGTCGATAGCCACAGATGTATAGTCATGGTAGAAGGCATGCACTACCTTGATTGATGTTTGATTATGTGATATTTATTATAAAGTAAAGATTGTCCTTGAATGAATTATATTACTTCTTAATCTCTTCTTAGCTCACTAAAAAAATATTTAATAATTGAATGAGGACTTTTGTGAAGTTTGATTTTTAGTAATGGTGTTATAATATGCTCATAGAGTTTCCTTTTTCTTGTTGTTTGCACAAAAATTTTAGGAAAAATTATCCCAAAGAGAGGGAGTATGTAATGCCTCATTTTTCCTATGTTTATGCTTGTGGCCTTGAGGTCAACCTTGTTAGACATTATGAATCATTTTCTATTCTAGGCTTGGTGGTTGATTGGTGATATGAGTTTTATGTACCGTTGTGATTTTTTTTATAAACTACCATATGCATGTATGGATATATGTTGGTTTCTTTATTTTGAGAATATTTTTTATATTCCTTGATTAGGAAATGATGATGCATCAAAACAATTTAATCACATAGTTTATAGGTATGATGACTAATGACATATGATCGTTGTGATGATGTGAACCATGATATAGTTGTTCTTCCTTAATCTTGTGAAAGGAACATGTAATAATTATTATGATTATAAATCCATGTAATAAATTGTTGATCTTATTAAGCATGCATGAGATTTGGATGATTATCCAAATACATAGGAACTTGTAAAGGAGATTATTGATTTGTGACCTATAAAAGGGGTGATAAGGCTTAATAAGCCTTGTAAGAGTGAAGCTCATGATCTATGACTCCATAAATTTAGGATTATGATTATACGTGATGATATGAGACCATATTGACCATAGATTGTGTAATAAACCAATCATTTGATTGAATGAGATAAGTGCATATGATTGTTTGAGGAAAACTAATGACGAGAGCCACACATATCAAAATGAGTTGGGGTAATATTTGATATTGAGTAATTTATTTATGAGTTACAATGAATGAATATTTAGTGCTACTTGAAGCATGTGTTTGTGCACATGTAGGATATATGTATGAGCCTTTACATTTGGATACCATATGGGTGTAGGATGCAACAATGATTGTTTTGGTATAGCATAAGATGGGAGGATAGCAGTGCTTAAACTTACTATTGATTTGGGGTAGCATCGGATGTGCTCTAGCCATGGAATTTGGTGGAGATGTTGGGGCATATGAGGTATCCAATACCCAAAAATGGTTTGGCCAGATTCTAAATAGTTTGAGAAATATTAAAATAATTAATATTTTTAATGGAGTTCCTAAGTCTAAACTTAGGGAAATTAAAATATTAATGTGGATTAATATAAAACTGTGTTAGAATAGTCCAAAAGACATGGATCAAGCCAGATCTAATCTTAGCCATTGATTAGTGATTTAATCTCAGCCATTGATATGTCAACGAGAAAAGTATAAGAGGATGCTTGAGGGTCGCTTGGAGAGCACACCATATGATTAGTCATTCTATTCTCTAGAGCGGGGTTTGCTAAGAGAGATAGAATTAGTGATCAAAGTTGCAACTAAGGGGCAGTGAGTACAGAGAGACATAGAGGCAGAGATAGTGTCAAGAGATCAGCGCAAGAGCCAGAAAGAGTGACGCAGAACCAGTCAAGGCTCACACAGGGCCACACAGAGGCAACCAGGAGCTGCACAGTGCTTCAGAGAGGCCATTGTTGCTGACGCAGAGGGCCAGAAGGCTAATGAAGGACCTCCTATGGTTGATGCAGGCCCATTCAGGGTGACGCAAGGCCAACGCTAGGCAAAGAAAGACTGACGCAGTCCAGAAAGGCAGACGTTGGGGTTTCTGGGGCAGATTAGAGATGAGGAGCTACTTGTGAGTTTATCTGGGGTTTCAGCCGGGACATTTGTCTTAGATTGAGAGGTACTACTGCCAAGGGAATTCTCTGTTGGGTAACCCAGGTTTGGCACCTAGATTGTACTATGAAATTGCTTAATAAGAAAACCCTCATATAGCTGCACCGATTTTCCCGCATTGGGTTTTTCCTAGGACATTGGTCCAAAAATAACAATGTAATTTTGTGTGCTTGTTTTTGTTTCCTTCAGTTGATGATCTGTAATATGTTAAGCATGCAATATTGTTTATTTGCAGTATTTACATTGTAAATAACTTGTTAAGTAATGGAACAAGTAGGTAGGAATAAATCAGTAAAGTGCATGAAGGATTTCTAATTGGTAGACTCAGAAAATTCAACATGGTATCAAAGGGTGGTTGCAAATCATAGGAGAACTGAGGACATTAGCTGAATGGAGCAATAGCAGTAGAAAATAGTTGTCCCAAGTGACAGAAGTTGTTTTTAGTAGAGCAGCAATAAGGAAAGGGTGACGTAGTGCTTGTGTCATCAAGGATGAGCCAGGAAGAGGCAGCGCAGAGGCTAAGGGAGGCAAAGGGAGACTCACGCAAAGCCACGCAGAAGCTAGGAGGGCTGACGTAGTTGGATAAGGAGGCTGAGTTGCTGGTGCAGGGATTGCGCAGAGCCCAGGAGCTCTCACCTTCAGGTTGCTGGGGTTTAGGAGGTTGTGGGAAACTTCCAAAGTGGAGCTAGTGAGGTACTATAGTTAGAATAATACCTAACAGGGCAAGGAGGAGGGAGTTTCTAGCTGAGAAATATGGATCAGTGGTGCAGTTGCACAGACGATTAGAGTAGGGGTCATCTTGACATCGACAAAAGGATTTCCAGGAGGGAAATCGAGACTCAGAGGGTGTCACACAGAGAACTTCTAGGAGGGAAGTAGAAGAGCAGCATGGCACTACACGGAGTAAGAGACCAGGACAGACTGGACGGAGCCTCAAACTTCACAGTCTGGAAGGCTAGAATCTTATTTGTACTTGACAAAAATCATGTCAAGCACTTCGCCTTGAGGACGATAGCAATCCTAGTTGACCCAAATGATAATGACAAGTATGAGGAGGCAATGGCGAGGGCCAAGAGCATCATCCTTTATAAGGTCAAGGACCATGTAGTACCACACATTGCTGAGAAGGAAACGACATATGAGATGTGGGAGGCCCTAAAGAAATTGTACCAACATACTTCTCTACAGAGATGAATGTTACTAGAAAATCAGATGAGTTCATACCAGATGAAGAAGGTAGAACCAATCGACACCTTCCTCGATGGATTGAATGAGATCCGAGATTAATTGACTTCCATAGGGGCCATGCCAGATTAAGAATTAATGGTGAGGACAACCTTGAATGTAGTCTCAGAAGACTGGGAGGTATTTGTCCAGAATATGCTAGGCAGAGGGACCCTTCCAGCTTGGAAGGAGCTGTGGGTGGTTCTTCGGCAAGAAGAGACCAGACGACAAACAAAGGCAGGAAGCAACAGTAAGGGGGTCAGATTCAAAAAGAAGGAGGAGGAAGATGTTGCCCTAGCATCCGAGGGAAAGTAAGAATAACGGAAGAAGAAGGATCTCTCCAAGATCAAGTGCTTCCACTGTGGGGAGTTGGGTCATTATGCGACCCAGTGTCCAAGGAAGAAGAGTAAGGGAGAGTCTTCTAAGACTAAGGCAGTGCTAGCAAGGGAAAAGAAGGAAGTGGAGACATACGATGACTGTGCCATGAGTGCACACACGCCACTTAAGAGGAAGTGGGGAGACATCGAGCTATAGTCAGACGGACTACAGGTGATAAGGGGCAAGATCCTCGAGGCACCCGTCCTCTTGGATTATAACTTTCTACAGGCACCTCGAAGAGGAGTAGCAGGATTGGCGGATGTGGGTAGAAAAGAATGCAGATGAAGCAACAGAGAGAGCTACAGTGCAGAATTCCCAGGACAATGCGAGGCTAATAGGCTGCAACAGTGCGAGAGGCACGGGAGTGTTGCACCAATGCAGGATGGCACAGAGAGGTGTGTAAAGGTGTGAGATGCAGGGAGTTGTTGCAGTATCGTAGAGGTTAGAGAGGGAGCACTTGTCAGCGGCAGAGGGAGCTTCAGCATCAAGAGTACTCTAACCTGACAGAGAGGTCAGAATTGGGAGATTAGTTACTTACTTCTCAGTTACTGAGTTGCAGTGCAGCAGTTAGAAGTGGTAGTGCTATGGGCAGCACGATGTAGCATGATGAGAGGAGATGTAGTGCAGACGTAGCAGTGGCAGTGGCAGGGCCATGGGAAGCAACACAGATGCAGAGGGAGTTGCATTACAGATGCAACAGTGGTAGTGGCAGGGCCATGGGTAGTAGTACAGGATGCAATAGTGCAGAGGATGATGGGAAACAGGCCTAGCATCAGCACAGGGACCGATGTGAGATGATTAGGGTGATACTTAGTGAGGAGTATTAGAGCACAGTCCTCGCTAGGAGGGAGTGTTCCTTTGGGGTAGAATTAGATGTGCTCTAGCCACAAAATTTTGTGGAGAGGTTGGGGCACATGAGATCTCCAATACCTAGAAAGGGTTTGGGCCGATTCTAAATAGTTTGAGAAATATTAAAATAATTAATATTTTTAATGGAGTCCCTAAGTCTCAACTTGGGGAAATTAAAATATTAATGTGGATTAATATAAAACTGTGTTAGAATATTCCAAAAGACATGGATCAAGCCAGATCTAATCTTAGTCGTTGATTAGGGACTTAAGCTCAGCCGTTGATATGTCAACGAGAAAAGTATAAGAGGTGGCTTGAGGGTCACTTGGAGAGCACACTGAATGATCAATCATTCTATTCTCTAGAGCGGAGTTTGCTAAGAGAGATAGAATCAGTGATCGAAGTTGCAGCTGAGGGGTAGTGAGTATAGAGAGACAGAGGCAGATATAGTTTCGAGAGATCAGCGCAAAAGCCAGAGAGAGTGACATAGAACCAACCAAGGCTCACACAAGGCCACGGAGAGGCAGCCAGGAGCTGTGCAATGCTTTAGAGAGCCCATCGTTGCTAACGTAGAGGGCTAGAAGGCTGACGCAGGACCTTGTGAGGCTGACGCAAGCCCATTCAAGGTGATGCAGGGCCAACGCTGGGTAGAGAGAGGCCGACGTAATCCAGAAAGGCAGATGCTAGGGTTTCTGGGGCAAATTAGAGCTGAGGAGCTGCCGGTGGGTTTATCCGGGGTTTCAGCCGGGACATTTGTCTCAGACTGAGAGGTACTATTGCCGAGGGCATTCTTTGTTGGGTAAGCCTAATTTGGCACCGAGATTGTACTCTAAAATTTCTTAATAAGAAAACCCTTAAATAGCTGCACCGGTTTTCCCACATTGGGTTTTTTTGCGGACATTGGTCCAAAAATAACGGTGTCATTTTGTGTGCTTGTTTCTATTTCCTTCAGTTGATGATCTGTAATATGTTGAGCATGCACTAGTGTTTATTTTCAATATTTACATTGTAAATAACTTGTTAAGTAACAGAACAAGTAGGTAGGAATAAATCAGTAAAGTGCATGGAGGGTTTCTAACTGGTAGACTCAAAAACTTCAACACTTACCTACCTAGTTTTTAGATAAAGGCATTGAGTCTCTAGTAAGATATGCATGACATGAGGGAAATAGGTGTAGGTGCCTACTTATAATATTCATGAATATGGGAAGTAGAAGACCCAAATGGGGATGAATAATCACTATTTATAATTATTAACATGTGATGGCCTCCCTTATCTTCTCACTATGTAATGGTTTATGAAAAAATGGTGGGAAAAGAGATAATGATGGAATATTTTATCATTAGAGATGAGATTAGCTCAACCTTCATATAATATTAGTATGAATAGGGCAACATACTCCATTTTGTGGCATTCTCTAGGTGGGATTAAATTTAGAGTGCTTGACTAAAAATTAGAATTTTGACACCATGCCTAAGGTGAATACTTATGCTTTAATTTTGGAATTTGAATAATTATCTAATTTTGCATAAGGGTGAGGTGGTCAACTTGACATAGCCTATAAATAACCTAGAAAACCATGGGCATGGTGATCTATCTAAGATTTTATTGTAATGATGTTAGATTGGATACCTAAGATGGTCAGCCCCAATTAGGTAAAGGAAGCCAATGGATTGGCTAGGAATTTAATTCTTGAAGTTGGAATGCCTCCAAAATGTAATATTAATATTGATATCCTTATGGAGGTGAATAACCTCTTTATCATGGAAAATGGTTGGAATACCCACCACTAGTCCATATCTTACATTTTCACTATTGTTTATGGTCTTAGTTGTGATCCCACACAACTAATAGGTCATAGGGAAAGAAGGTTTCCATGGGTGTAATAGGGTGGAAATGTCCAACGACCCAATCTGAGTTTGCAAGATTAAGGAATTTATTGATTCACATCAATAAATTATATTCTCTTCCAATTTATCATCATAGATGATATTAGCTCAACCATCTTCTAATATTAGTATAATTAGGGGTGAAATGATCCTTTTGTGGAATTTTTAAGTGGTATTAAGATAGAATGCCCAAATAAGTGATTGTTTCACATCAATAACTATTCTTCTCTTCCAATTTAATGTCAGTCATATTTTATGTGCATTATGATTTGTAGTGGAAATATATTTATCATATGGAAAGTTTTGATTTGATGCCTCCACCAAGAAATTGTGAGAATGTGGACATTGTTCATATCAATGAATTCTTATATAGTAAATTGATTTTTGAGGAAGTAAGCTACAACCATGTAAATATTACTTTAGTGTGTGTACTCTCATATGGAATTCAATTTTCAATATTAAGCTACAATCATATAGGAATTATTTGCATGAGAAAACCCATGTATGTAAATTGATTTTTGAGGTAGAAAGTATAGACATATAGGAATTATTTCCATAAGTGTGTTCTCATTTGGAATTCAATTTTTGTAGTGGTAAGCTATAACCATGCAAGGATTGTTATTTTCATGTTTAATTTATATAGTCAAATTTATTGAATTGGATATTTTTCTATATGAATGATGCTAGAAATGTTGTGTGTGGGGTTTGATGCTAGGGTAAGAATCTAAACTCTAAAAGGATATATTCAAGGAAAAATAATTCTTGACATGAACTACTACTACTCAATTCTCTACTTCTACTGAGTCAAAGAGCATGGATATTTTTTTTTTTTTTTTACAAACCCAAGTGATTGGTTTAGAACAATGATTGAACACATAACTTATAATAAATTTTTTATCATCTAGGTTGCTAACCCAAGCAGAAGTGAAATCAACAAACAAAGGAGTTCCCCTTGAACTATAATCTATCCAAAAATGAATTGTACCCAAAATATATTGAAGTGTCCTTTTTGTTACATTCTAATGGATCTCATAGGGTGTCTTCATATACAGGGAAAAAAGACCAACAATAAAATAAATAACGGGACTTGCACGAGTCAAATACAAAAGGATACTAACCAACTGAAGATACAAAGTGACATCTGGTTCAATTGTAGGAAACGTGGTGACAAGTTTGACTCGAGATAAGAATGGAAAGGGGGGTGACTTACAATCTTCCATGTGAAAGTGACAAAGAAAGTCACCTACATACTTAGACTAGGAAAGGGAAATTCCTTCCTTGGTTTGCAAGACTTTGAGGTTAATAAAATAAGTCAAATATCCTAAATATATCATTTCAATTTTCTTTTTAAGGATTAATTTCACATGGCTTAAAATCTTAGGGTCACTACTTATGAGTATAAGGTCATTAACATAAAGAGAAAGTGTTATGATTTGGTTACCTACTATCTTAGTCTAGAAATTGGGGTCAAAATGAGATCTAGAAAAGTCAACGTAAAGAAGAAAGCTATATATTTTAGCATACCAATACCAAGGAGCATGCAGGTATATATAGTTATTTCTTAAGGTGACAGATAAGGTTGGAGTCATTTTGAATACAGTTAGGATGTTGTTCCATGTAAATTTATGCGTGAAAATACCCATGAAATAAGGTAGATTTAACATCCATTGATGGGCCTTTTAATTTATATGAAGCTACAAGAGCTAGAAGAAGGCGAATGGAATTCATTGTGGCTACAAGGGAAAAGTTTTTAGTGTCAAAATCCATTCAAAATATGAAAATATTTTGGCAACTACTATGGCCTTCTATCTTTAAATACTTCCATTTTGATTCATTCTTAGTTCTATACATCAATTTATATTTGACATTTTTTCTTCTTTTTGGGTGATGGATGGCATACAATATATCAAGTATTGTTCACTGTTATGCAATGATATTATTCATTCATTGTTGCATCCCAATCTAGATGGTTATTGCATCCAAATTTAGATGGCTACAATATTTTGCAAATGTTTATATATCACAATTCTATGAAGATTTAGCAAAAGATAGGAGGTTTGCTAGAACTATGAACATGTATGATGTTGTATTGAAGGGTTATCAACTAGACCACTCACTACTTCTTGTGTTGCATAGACCCATCTAGGAAGTGGTGGTATTGGTGTATTTTCATGTACAATGGACCCAAGTGGAGGAAGGTGAGCATGCGAACATAGATTTTCATATCTACTTTTATCATTTCAAAAAGAAGGAACAATAATAGGTGCATTAACAACAAAGTTGGGAATAGAATATGGCTAACTCATCAAAGATATGTGTCATAGGTCAAAGATGGCACAAATGATGAATTATACTTGCAAACCAAGAGATCTTCATCAAAATTGACATATATCCTAATAATAATTTAACTGGAATGAGGTTGAAGAGAGCTATAAATATTTACATCTTCATAATAATCAACAAAAATATACCTCTAACACTTAGGCTATAATTGTTTCCTTTTCTCATAAGGAATGTGAGCTTGTGCTTCATTACTAAATACACCAAAATGGCTTACATCTACTTTAATTTGACTCCATGCTTCTTCTAGTGTTATAAGTTTTAAAACCTTCGGGTGAGTGTGAATAAAATGAGCATTCATTCCCTTAGATTAGTTTATTTAATTTTCCATTTCTTACAGGGTGTGATTAACTTTCTCTAAACTGCACCATTTTTTGTGGTTTATATGGAATAATACATTGCATCTAAATGTCCTGTGTACTGCAATAAATTGTAAATTTGTGGTTTTCATTTTCACTTCCATTGTTTATGCTTAACTTTTGAACTATGTTATGAAACCAACTCACAAAAAGATAGAAAAGATAGATCAATGCCTTAAAAATAAGCCTCTTCGAGGGGGAAACCTCCTTTACATTACACAAATGAACAATTCTTGGATGATACAAATGACAATACCTCCTTTCTATATATAGGAGTCTAAGGGGTCATAATATAATCAAAGCCAACATAACAATAATAATGTAAGGGAACAATAATAACAATAGTGGGCTTCTATGGGGCACAATAATAACAATATGGGGACTACATGGGTACAAAAATTTAATGAGGGGGTTGTACTAATAACAATAAGTGTTTACACTAGTAGTATAGGGGCCCAACATGCCCCTCTCCTTCAAAAAGTGTTGTCCTCAACGCTTGAGTAGTTCTTGATGCTTCTGTATAAAATTCTTGTCCTCCCACGTGGAATCTTCGGTGGGTAAGTTCTTCCTCTTGATGAGATACTCTGAAATTGATTGATTTCGTAACTGTCGGGCCCTTGTTTCTGTGATTGCTCCAAGTTCCAATATGATTTTTCCTTCCTCTTTAAGTTCTGGCAATATTGTTTGAATTGGGATCTTTTGCAACATTTGAATGAGTGGCCACACTTCTTCATCCTTCTTCCATTCATCCATTTCTTTGTTTATCCAATTTGGTTGGATAATAGACATAGCACAAAACAATGCTTCCACATCCGCATCCTTTCTTAAGAGTGCATCCGCAACAAAATTTTGCTTCCCTTTTCTGTATATGGTGTCAAAGTCATAACCCAACATATTTGTGACCCATTTTTTTTGTTCTTCTAAAGATAATATTTTTTCTAAAAAGTATTTAAGACTATCATGATCCATTTTTACCTTGAATTGTCTTCCAATTGAGTAAGGTCGTCATTTCTTAAGTGCATGTAGTATTGCCAACATTTCCTTCTCATAAATAGCTTGCTTGAGATGTAGCCGTAAAAATACCCAATCACCTACATCAAAAGTTTTTTCACTGTGATGTTGATCTACCTATCGTTTCATTCAATTCTGCACCAAAGTGGCATTATCCTTTAAAAGTTGGAGAACAAGTTGTTGATGCTCGATGTGATCTTTCACCGCTTGAACATTTTTCTTCTTGATATGTCCTTCTATCTTGAGAGTTTGAGTAGTTGTAATTTCTTCCAATGCTTTACAAGATATGGTCAGATTCATTTATTGATGCTCGATGTGATCTTTCACTTCTTGAACATTTTTCTTCTTGATATGTCCTTCTATATTGATAGTTTGAGAAGTGGTAATTCCAGCCAATGCATTACAAGATATGGTTGGATTCATTTCTTCTTTCTCGATGTGATCTTTCACTTCGTGAATATTTTTCTTCTTGATATGTCCTTCTATATTGAGAGT
Organism: Pinus tabuliformis; assembly: GCA_031772625.1. Taxonomy (NCBI): domain Eukaryota; kingdom Viridiplantae; phylum Streptophyta; class Pinopsida; order Pinales; family Pinaceae; genus Pinus; species Pinus tabuliformis. Next base: position 446,117,724 of record CM062813.1, on the reverse strand, counting down.
TTGAGGAGTGGTGATTGTTTCCAATGCTTTAAAAGATATGGTTGGATTCATTTCTTCTTTCTCTGGGGTTGGTTCCTGGTGTATATCCTCTTCTTTTGATGTTTCTTGATCATTTTCTTCCTCCTCTTCATAATCTATGTAAAATAATTTCTTCTCAACACACTTATGACCTTTAGTGCATTTGCTATCACAATTGTAATAAAGCCCTCTTTCTCTTTTTCTTCCAATTGTTGTGGTGTAAACCTTGTAGGTTGTGGAAAGCTAGGAGAAAAAACACTTCCATAATTATAGTTGTGAGTGGTGGGATTCCTTGTTTCCATAATTTCGCTTTCAATTTTTCTTGCCCACCTGAATGCCTTCTCCAATGAATCAGGTTCCCAAAGACGAACCTCATGTTGAATGTTATCCTTTAAAGTACCTATGAAGACATCAATCCTTTGCTTCTTTGGAATATCATTTAACCTTATATTCAAGTTTTGAAAGTCCTCAATGTGCTCTACCATTGAACACTTTTGTTTGAGATTTATCAATTGGCTAAAGAAGGTGTTTCTCTTTGTATCCTCATAATGTGCTATCATTTCCTCCATGAAAATTGACCATGTGACAAGTGGTTTACAAGAACAAAGCCCTTTATACCGTAAAAATTGATTTGGTTCTAAATAATTAGATGCAATACATACCATTTGTAACAGTGGTACACCATGTATATCAAAATATTTCTCCATTTGTAGTATCTAATTTACCGGATCCTTGCCATCAAACTTCCTCATCTTGCTTTTTCTTGACTTTAGGAGCTCAATCTTGAAATGACTATAACTCTACACTTTCAGATATTTAATTTTTGAAATTTCGGTCTATAATAGCCCTCAAGTCCTCTTTCTAACCCCGCATGTCGGACCAATATTGGATTCTCTAAGGAAGAGTTATGTCAAATCTCCCACGGTGACCTTCTTATAGACTTGTTCAATAGAGCGAACTTGTACGACGTGTCGTGGGTCATTGTTTCAACCTTAGAAAAACTACAGTTCGTCCTCTTTCTGTAATGTTTGACGAAAATTCAATCTAATGCTCAGAGCGAAAGTTATGAAGATTTTCCCAAGCTGACCTGTTTGGAATGTAATTTGGGGGTCTGTAAAAACCCTAATTTCCTCAGATTATATCTCCGAAAATAAGAGCGAGAGGATCTGAAAGTCGCAACCAAGGTTCAGACCGATCTCTTCCTAAATGGGTTTTTTTTAGCTTCTGAAACTTCATAACAAAAGAGTTATAGAAAAAATTCCACGATGACCTGTTTGGAGCAGTGAAACCCTAGAATCCAAAGCTCTGATACCAAATGTTATGAAACCAGCTCACAAAAATATAGAAAAGATAGATCAACGCCTTAGAAATAAGCCTCTTCGAGGGGGAAACATCCTTTACATTACACAAATCAACAATTCTTGGATGATATAAATGACAATACCTCCTTTTTATATATAGGAGTCTAAGGGGTCATAATATAATCAGAGCCGACATAACAATAATAATGTAAGGGCACAATAATAACAATAGTGGGCTTCTATGGGGCACAATAATAACAATAAGGGGACTACATGGGTACAACAATATAATGAGCGGGTTGTACTAATAACAATAATGGTTTACACTAGTAGTATAGGGGCCTAACAAATGAGCATTCATTCCCTTAGATTGGTTTATTTAATTTTCCATTTCTTACAGGGTGTGATTAACTTTCTCTAAATCGCGCCATTTTTTGTGGTGTGTATGGAATAATACATTGCATCTAAATGTCTTGTGTACTGCAATAACTTGTAAATTTGTGGTTATCATTTTCACTTTCATTGTCTATGCTTATCTTTTGAACTTGATGTCTATATTATTTTTCTACAAGGAATTTGTAGGCTAAAAACTTGTCAAAAACTTTTCTCTTAAGTTTTAATAAATAAGCCCAAGTGCATATAAAAAAGTCACAATGGAAGTTAAGAAGTACCTAAAGCTAGAGAAAGAAGTAAAAAGAAGTGGACCATACAAATCACTATGAAAAAGTCACATGGAAGCCAAGGAACAACAAGTGGCACATTTTTCAAAATTATTATCATGATGTTTTCTAAGAACATAGCTAATAAAACAACATTTTTGCAAGAAATGAGAGCAAGAAGACTAGTCACTATATTTTATTTATGTAGTTGTTGTAATCGGTAATTCTTTAGATGAATAAATTACTCATGCCATAATTTACTCGTCTCATTACTATAAGCAATAAAAATTGATGGGAGACATGATGACCCAAAGTTTTTGAATCTATACAATATCAACAATAATTATGGATGCTAATACATGCTTAGAATTTTTTAATTCTTAATTGCAACATGGTGAGGTGAAATTTTTGATATTTTACCTTCACCTAAATGAGTGATTTATGTATGGATAGAAGGTAATGGGAAATAATTAGAACACATAATACATCATTAAATTGTCTATCATCTAGTTGTTGAAAAGATCAACAAGAAATGCTAAAAATAGAATTGCTAAAAATATCACTGCTATAAACAGCAGTTTAGCTAGTGTTGAACGTAACTATAAGGAATGAAAAATGGAAGTGCTAAAAATAACATTCTATAAATAGAATTTCGGGATACCTTCCTATTTTAGTCAATCCCTAAACTAAATTAGTGAAGTAAAATTCGAATTTGATCTTAGCATTTGTTTGTAAAATATAAATTAATTCATATTGAGTTAATTAGTTAAGGAAAATCAAACATGAAGTCTATGTGGGGACATGCAACAGTTTCTCCATTAATTGAGGAATTCACCCATCAGTTAAAGAGATAAGGATGAGTTGTAATATTGAGTTGTAATTAGTTGGCTTAGTTAACTAATTCAAGTCCAGTTAGATTAATTCAAATAGTTTGTTGAATTAATGTAAGTTCAGTTAGTTAATGCTTGCATGCATGTAACTACTGCGCTTCAAATAACTGAGTATTCTCTCATAAATAAATCATGCATGTCAGCTTAGACAGGGACCCAGTTGAGATCAGATGGAGGGACAGTGTACTATCAGTTGCTAGAATATTCCATTGTGAATATTCCTTGCATGCAAAAGGAATTATTTCCTTGAGGATTATGTAGTTACTTCTTCAGGTTTAGTGAGTGTGATGTGGCCAATTCACACATGTGATTCACTAGACCCCAAGAAAAACTACGCAAGGAAATAAGAGGCTTGGAGGGCTTGAGGACAACATATACTATGTCTATTCAGTCTGTGAGCTGTATTATTTGATTGCAGAGAGAGTAGGATAGCTTGAGAACTGATTCTTTTTGTAACTTGAACAAGATTTCCACTTGTATGATAATACAGAGATTGGGATTTTAGGTTGAGGGTTTCCCCATGTTATTTCTTCTGTGCTATGTGTAATTGATTTCTCTTCTCAGTTATATGTGTTCCCTTGATATTGCTCAATTTGATTAAGCTTCCACAAAGTGTTGTAGAAGTAGATCTTGTATTGTGTTTTAGTATATTGCATAATCTGTTGATCTACAGTGGGAATTTCTACATGGTATTAGAGCAAAGGTGATCAAGGCAAAGAATAATATACAAGAAGTTCGAAGTTTGAAGTTTGTGGTTCCTGAATATAGAAATCGAGTTCTTATCACATCTCAATTTCACCAATGGTGTTCAGCGGTTTAATATTTGAGTATGCCCTTGGTGGCAGCTCAAATTATATAGCCTGGAAGGATCGCATGGAGGCAGTATTAGAGGATAACAGTCTAAAGGACTCCATTGATCAAGAAATCCCCAAGCCGACTGATGCTACTCAATTGGCGGAATGGAAGAAATGTGTGGCTAGAGCAAGGAGAATCCTCCTAGAGGGAGTTCGAGACCACATCGTCTCGAGCCTCCATGGGAAGGAGACACCATTTTCTATGTGGAAAACATTGAAAGGTTTATATCAGAACAACAACGATCAGAGGAAGTTGGCGCTAAAAGACAAGATTCATCAGATCAAGTGTGGAAAGGGTGACACGATCTCTACATATCTGAATATGCTCACCACCTGCAGCGATGAACTTTGAAGTGTAGGGATCACGACCGCTGATGATGACATGGTGAGTCTTGCACTCCTCGGTCTTCCTAAGAGCTGGCATAGCTACCAAGACTCGGTTAATGGAAGAGAAAAACTACCAGATTGGGAATGACTTTGGTCGGATCTGATGCAGGAGGAAATAAGAAGAAGCACCAGAGATGGATCCTCTTCGAAGCAAGATGATGAGGAAAATCTAGTCTTAGCGAGTAAGGCAAGGAAAGGAAAAGGGAAGGTGTCCCATTCCAAATCTGGTTCTTCCCATGGTGGGAAGAAGATTGACAAGTTGAAAGTGCAATGCTTTCATTGTCATGAACTGGGCGATTATGCTACAAATTTTCCACAGAAGAAATCCAAGAAGGGTTCCTCAAAGGGGTCTGATGGTGAGGCATTGGCCTTACACTTTGAGCTGGATTTCTCACTTATCGCATGCATGGTTTCATCCATGGTGGGATGTGTGTGGTACTTGGACAGTGGAGCTTCATTCCACATGTCAGGTGATAAGAATCTTTTCAGTACCTTGGAGGAGAAGGATGTCCAGATGCAAATCGAGATGGGCGATGATGGAAAGTACCATGTTTCAGGTGAAGGTATAGTTGTGTTTCAGAGGGAGCATGGAGCTCCCCACACCCTGACTGATGTAAAGTATGTACCAGGTCTGAAGAAGAATCTTGTGTCTATCGTTATGCTAGAAGATAAAGGCTATATTTTAGTCTTTAGTAAAGGAAAGGTATTCCTGAGGCATATCGGTACTAGACAGACAAAGTGTATAGAGATTCGAGTAAAGAATCTTTACAAGCTGGAGGTAGAAAACTGTGTTGCTTTGAGTTCCAAAGCTGAGATGGTACAGAGCCAAGATGTTGGCGAGCTATGGCATAGAAGACTGGGCCACTTGCACCATGGAGCCCTGAGGATCATGCAGCAGATTTCTACTGGCTTACGCAAGGGAAAACTTGAGCAGACGACTACAAGAAAAGGTTGTACCTTGGGTAAGTATGTGAAATATTCCTTTCCAGATCGGGACAGTAGAGTTGGAGCAATCCTGGAGCGAGTTCACTCAGATGTTTGTGGACATTTCTCTACAACCTCCACCACTAAACAAAAGAACCATGTTATTTTGATTGATGATTTTTCTCGTAGATGCTGGATCTACTTTATGCAAAAGAAGGATCAAACCTTCTTGAGGTTTTGTGAGTTTAAAGCCTTGGAAGAGAAAGAATCTGGAAAGAAAATAAAAGCCTTGCGTAGTGACAATGGTGGAGAGTATGTCTCCCAATAGTTTAAAGACTTCTGCGCTGCAGAAGGAATTAAATGGGAACTGATGGCACCCCATAACCCACAGCAGAATGGGGTGGCCAAAAGGAAGAACAGATCGATTGTGGGAGTAGCTCAAGCGATGTTGCATGACCAAAACCTACCACTGAATTTGTGGGTTGAGGCATGCAATACAGCAGCATACTTGCAAAACAGAAGCCCGCACCGTATACTGGGGATGAAGACACCTATGGAGGCCTATTCCAGGAAGTGACCTGATGTAAGTCACTTCCGAATCTTCGGATCATCAGTTTATTGTCATGTGACGAAAGATGCCAGGAAGAAGCTAGACCCAACAGCTGAGTTGGGAATACTTGTGGGGTACACGGATACACCCCACAACTATCGGGTGTACCTGCCTTCCACTCAAAGGACTGTGCTACGCAGGGATCTAAAGTTAAATGAGCAAAAAGCCATGCAAGTGTCACTTGAGAGGGAGCTCAAGTTGCATGCAGAGGAGGAACCTTCAGTTCCTAAGGAGGAGGAGCCTCAAATTGGTGTAGAGCAGCCGCATGCAGAGGATCTAGGAGTGGAGACATCCACTCATGTTGATACTTCAAGAGATGGGCAGAAATGCTAAAGGGAAGCTGACAGGTCGATGCTGGATGCACATGAGAATGTGGGACAGCCATCTTCTCAACGCAGATAGAGGAGGTTGCCCGAGCGGTACACTGGATACATGGCCCTGGTCGGGGCGTGTGTAGACATTGAACCTTCTTCATTCGAGGAGGCAGTGCAGCAACCATTTTGGGTTGATGCAATGGTAGAGGAGTACGAATCTATCATTTGGAACAGTGTGTGGGATGTTGTCCCAAGACCTTAGGGCAAGTTAGTGGTGAGTTCCAAATGGCTTTACAAGGTAAAGCAGGCATCTGATGGTAGTGTTGAGAAACATAAGGCAAGGTTTGTTGCCTGGGGTTTCTCACAGGTCGAGGGGATTGACTACGATGAGAATTTTTCTCCCGTAGCATGGTACTCATTGATTAGATTGATATTGGCACTATCAGCTCAAATGGGGTGGAAGATCCACCAAATGGATGTGAATACAACATTGATCAATGGGAAGATTGAGGAGGAGGTGTACATTGAGCAGCCAGAGGGTTTCGAGACCTTTGATCATGAGTCGCGTGTGTGCCAACTCAAGAGGGCTTTGTATGGGCTGAAGCAAGCACCCCGTGCTTGGTACACCAGGATCGACAACTATTTCACCGGTTTGGGCTTCACCAAGAGTGAAGCAGATGCAAACCTTTACCACGTCATGGTAGAAGGTAAACCATTGATCATTATTCTTTATGTCGATGATCTAATTTTGACAGGTGATGATTAGCTAATACAGTCTTGCAAGGAGTACCTTGCAAGAGAGTTTGAGATGAAGGACATGGGCCTTATGCACTACTTTCTAGGCATGGAGGTGTTGTAGAAAGATGGGAAAGTATTTGTGTCTCAAGGAAAGTATGCCAATGAGATACTCAGGCACTTTCACATGGAGAAGTGCAAGCCCATGCAGACTCCTTTAGCTAGGAACTAGAGGAAGGAGGATGCTACTTCAGGTGAGGTAGTAGCTACTACTGTTTATAGGCAGCTGGTGGGTTCACTTATGTATTTGGTGAACACATGACCTTACTTATGCTTTGCGGTGAACCAGCTGAGTCAAGCTATGGTTTAGCCTACCAAGTTGTTTTGGAAGGCAGCAAAGCATGTGCTGAGATACCTCAGAGGCACATCTCAGTTCGGATCGTGTTATAGACGGATAGAGGGAGTGAAGCTTTAGGGCTTCACAGATGCGGATTGGGCAGGGAGTCCATCAGACAGGAAGAGCACTTCTGGAGGAATCTTCAACCTTGGTTCAACTGCAGTTTCTTGATACAGCAAGAAACAGAGATTAGTTGCACTTAGCTCAGTAGAGGCTGAGTACATGGTTGCTAGTCAGGCTACATGTGAGGCCATTTGGATGGAAAAGATTCTAGTGGGATTTTTTGGTCAAAGGATTGATCCTATAGTGATATACTGTGATAACCAGAGTTGTATCAAACTCTCTGAGAATCCAGTTTTTCATGATAGGTCCAAGCACATTGATATCCGGTATCACCATCTTCGAGACTATGTGGTCAAGAGGATCATGTTGTTGCTGTATGTTTCAATCAAGGAGCATGATGTAGATATTTTGACTAAGGCATTGTCAAAATACAAGTTCGAGTTCCACAGAGACAGGATTGGGGTTTACTGATAATACCTTTCTTGTTGAGAGGGAGTGTTGAAAGTAGCAACAAGAAATGCTAAAAATAGAACTGCTATAAATAGCAGTTCAACTAGTGTTGAACATAGTTATAAGGAATGAAAAATGGAAGTGCTAAAAATAGCATTCTATAAGTAGCATTTTGGGATACCTTCCTATTCTAGTCAGTCCCTAAACTAAAATATTGAAGTAAAATTCGAATTTGATCCTAGCAGTTGTTTGTAAAATAATTAATTAATTCATATTGAGTTAATTAGTTAAGGAAAATCAAAGATGAAGTCTATGTGGGGACATGCAACAATTTCTCCATTAATTGAGGAATTTATCGATCAGTTAAAGAGATAAGGATGAGTTTTAATTAGTTGGCTCAGTTAACTGAGTCAAGTCCAATTAGATTAATTCAAATAGTTTGTTGAATTAATGTAAGTTCAGTTAGTTAATGCTTGAATGCATGTAACTACTGCACTTTAGATAACTGAGTATTCTCTCATAAATAACTCATGCATGTCAGTTCAGACAGAGACCCAGTTGAGATCAGATGGAGGGGCAGTGTACTATCAGTTGCTAGAATATTCCATTGTGAATATTCCTTGCATGCAGAAGGAAATTTTTCCTTGAGGATTGTGCAGTTACTTCTTTAGGTTTAGTGAGTGTAATGAGGCCAATTCACACATGTGGCTTCACTAGACCCCAAGAAAAACTGTGCAAGGAAATAGGGTGCTTGGAGGGCTTGAGGAGGACATATACTATGTCTATTCAATCTGTGAGTTGTATTGTTTGATTGCAGAGAGAGCAGGATAGCTTGAGAGATGATTCTTTTTATAACTTGAACAACATTTCCACTTGTATGATAATACAGAGATTTGGGTTCTAGGCTGAGGCTTTCCTCGGGTTATTTCTTCTGTGTTATGTGTGATTGATTTCTCATTCTCAGTTATATGTGTTCTCTTGATACTGCTCAATTCGATTAAGCTTCCGCAAAGTGTTGTAGAAGTAGATCTTGTATTGTGTTTTAGTATATTGCATAATCTGTTGATCTACAGTGGGAATTTCTACGTGGTATCAGAGCAAAGGTGATCAAGGCGAAGAACAATATATAAGAAGGAGAAGTTCGAAGTTTGTGGTTCTTAAATATAGAAATCGAGTTCTTATCACATCTCAATTTCACCAATGGCGTTCAATGGTTTAAGTCTCGAGTATGATCTTATTGGAAACTCAAATTATATAGCCTCGAAGGATCGCATGGAGGAAATATTAGAGGATAACTATCTAAAGGACTTCATTGATCAAGAAGTCCCCAAGCCGACTAATGCTACTCAACTAGTGGAATGGAAGAAATGTGTGGCTAGAGCAAGGAGAATCCTCCTGGATGGAGTTTGAGACCACATTGTCTCGAGCCTCCATGGGAAGGAGACACCGTTTTCGATGTGGAAAACATTGAAAGATTTATATTAGAACAATAGCAATTAGAGGACGTTGGCGCTGAGAGACAAGCTTCGTAAGATCAAGTGTGAAAAGGGCAACACAATCTCTACATATCTGAACAAACTCACCACCTACAGGGATGAGCTTGGAAGTGTAGGGATCGCGACCACTGATGATGACATGGTGAGTGTTGCACTCCTTGGTCTTCTTAAGAGATGGCATAGCTACCAAGTCTCGGTTAATGGAAGAGAAAAACTGCCAGATTGGGAACGACTTTGGTCGGATTTGATGCAGGAGGAAATAAGAAGAAGAACCAGAGATGGATCCTCATCAAAGCAAGATGATGAGAAAAATCTATCCTTAGTGAGTAAGGCGAGGAAATGGAAAGGGAAGGCATCCCATTCCAAATCTGGTTCTTCCCATGGTGGGAAGAAGAATGACAAATTGAAAGTACGATGCTTTCATTGTCATGAAGTGGGCCATTATGCTACAAATTATCCACAGAAGAAATCCAAGAAGGGTTCCTCAAATGGATCAGATGGTGAGGCACTGGCCTTACAGTTTGAGTTGGATTTCTCACTTATCACATGCATGGTTTCATCCATGGTGGGATGTGTGTGGTACTTAGATAGTGGAGCTTCATTCCACATGTCAAATGACAAGAATCTTTTCAGTACCTTGGAGGAGAAGGATGTCCAGATGCGGATCGATATGGGCGATGATGGAAAGTACCGTGTTTCAGGTGAAGGTATGGTTGTGTTTCAGAGGGAGCATGGATCTCTCCTCACCTTGACTGATGTAAAGTATGTACCAGGTCTAAAGAAGAATCTTGTGTCTGTCGCTATGCTAGAAGATAAAGGCTATGATGTAGTCTTTAATAAAGGAAAGGTATTCTTGAGGCATATCGGTACTAAACAAACAAAGTGAATATGGATTTGAGTAAAGAATCTCTACAAGCTGGAGGTAGAAGTGCAAAGCCAAGATGTTGGCGAGTTATGGCATAGAAGACTGGGCCACTTGCACCATGGAGCCCTAAAGATCATGCAACATATTTCTACCGGATTACCCAAGGGAAAACTTGAGCAGACGACTACATGCAAAGGTTGTACCTTGGGTAAGTATGTGAAATATTCCTTTCCGGATCGAGACAACAGCGCTAGAGAAATCCTGGAGCGAGTTCAATCATATGTTTGTGGACCTTTCTCTACAACCTCCACTGCTAAACAAAGATATTATGTTATTTTTATTGATGATTTTTCTCGTAGATGCTGGATCTACTTTATGAAAAAGAAGGATCAGACCTTCTTTCAGTTTTGTGAGTTTAAAGCCTTGGCAGAGAAAGAATCTAGAAAGAAAATAAAAGCCTTGTGTAGCGATAATGGTTTAGGGTATGTCTCCCAACAGTTTAAAGACTTCTGCGTAGCAGAAGGAATTAAATGGGAACTGATGGTGCCCCATAACCCATAGCAAAATGGGGTGGCCAAAAGGAAGAACAAATCGATTGTGGGAGTAGCGCGAGCGATGTTGCATGACCAAAGCCTACTAGTGCATTTGTGGGCTGAGGCATGCAATACATCAATATACTTGCAGAACAGAAGCCCGCACTGTATACTAGGGATGAAGACACCTATGAAGGCCTATTCTGGGAAGTGACCTGATGTAAGTCACTTCCGAATCTTTGGATCATTAGTTTACTGCCATGTGACCAAAGATGCCATGAAGAAGCTAGAACGAACAACTGAGTTGGGAATACTTGTGGGGTACACGGATACACCCCACAATTATCGGGTATACCTTCCTTCCACTCAAAGGATTGTGGTACGCAGGGATCTGAAGTTTGACAAGCAGAAAGCCATGCAAGTGTCACTTGAGAGGGAGCTCAAGTTTCATGTAGAGGAGGAACCTTCAGTTCCTAAGGAGGAGGAGCCTCAGATTGATGCGGAGCAGCCACATGCAGAGGATCCGGGAGTTGAGACATCCACTCATGCTAATACTTCCAGAGATAGGTGGAAACGCTCAAGGGAAGCTGATAGGTTGATGCTGAATGTGCAGGAGAATGTGGGACAGCCATCTTCTTAGTGCAAACAAAGGAAGTCACCCGAGCGGTACACTGGATACATGGCCTTGGTTGGGTAGTGTGTAGATATTGAACCTTCATTATTCAAGGAGGGAGTGCAGCAACCAATCTGGGTTAATGCAATGGTAGAGGAGTATGACTCTATCATTCAGAATAGTGTGTGGGATGTTGTCCCAAGACCTCAGGGCAAGTCAATGGTGAGTTCCAGATGGCTTTACAAGGTAAAGGAGGCATTTGATGGTAGTGTTGAGAAACAAAAGGCAAGATTTGTTGCCCAGGGTTTCTCACAGGTCGAGGGGATCGACTACGATCAGACTTTTGCTCCTGTAGCAAGGTACTCATCGGTTATATCAATATTGGCACTATCAGCTTAGATGGGGTGGAAGATCCACCAAATGGATGTGAAGACAACATTCCTCAATTGGAAGACTGAGGAGGAGGTGTACATTGAGCAGCCATAGGATTTCGAAACCCTCGATCTGAGTCGCATGTGTGCCGACTCAAGAGGGCTTTGTATGGGCTGAATCAAGCACCCCGTGCTTGGTACACCAGGATCAACAACTGTTTCACTGGTTTGGGCTTCACCAAGAGTGAAGCAGATGTGAACCTTTACCACATCATGGTAGAAGGTAAACCATTGATCATTGTTCTTTATGTCGATGATCTGATTTTGACAGGTGATGATCAGCTGATACAATCTTGGAAGGAGGACCTTGCAAGAGAGTTCGAGATGAAGGACATGGGCCTTATGCACTACTTTCTAGGCATGGAGGTGTGGCAGAAAGATGGGGAAGTATTTGTGTCTTAAGGCAAGTATGCCAAGGAGATACTTAGGCACTTTCACATGGAGAAGTGCAAGCCCATGTAGACTCCTCTATCTGGGAACTAGAGGAAGGAGGATGCTACTTCAGGTGAGGTAGTAGCTACTACTGTTTATTGGCAGCTAGTGGGTTCACTTATGTATTTGGTGAACACATGACCCGACTTATGCTTTGCAGTGAACCAGCTGAGTCAAGCTATGGTTCAGCCTACCAAGTTGTTTTGGAAGGCAGCAAAGCATGCACTGAGATACCTCAGAGGCACATATCAGTTCAGATTGTGGTACGGATGGATAGAGGGAGTGAAGCTTCAGGGCTTCACAGATGCAGATTAGATAGGGATTCCATCAGACAGGAAGAGCACTTTTGGAGGAATCTTCAACCTTGGTTCAACTGCAATTTCCTGGTACAGTAGGAAACAAAGATCAGTTGCACTTAGCTAAGTAGAGGTTGAATACATGGCTGCTACTCAGGCTACATGTGAGCCATTTGGATGTGGAAGATTCTAGTGGGATTGTTTGGTCAGAGAATGGATCCTACATTGATATACTGTGATAACCAGAGTTGTATGAAACTATCTAAGAATCCAATTTTTCATGACAGGTCCAAGCACATTGATATCCGGTATCACCATCTTCGAGACTGTGTGATCAAGAGGATCATGTTGTTGTTGTATGTTTCGACCGAGGAATAGGATGTAGATATTTTGACTAAGGCATTGTCAAAATGCAAGTTTGAGTTCCACAAAGACAAGATTGGGGTTACTGATAATCCCTTTCTTGTTGAGAGGGAGTGTTGAAAATAGCAACAAGAAATGCTAAAAATAGAATTGCTAAAAACAACACTGTTATAAATAGCAGTTCAACTAGTGTTGAACATAGCTATAAGGAATGAAAAATGGAAGTGCTAAAAATAGCATTCTATAAATAGCATTTCAGGGTACCTTCCTATTTTAGTCAATACCTAAACTAAATATTGAAGTAAAATTCGAATTTGATCTTAACAGTTGTTTGTAAAATAATTAATTAATTCATCTTGAGTTAATTAGTTAAGGAAAATCAAACATGAAGTCTATGTGGGGACATGCAACAGTTTCTCCATTATTTTAGGAATTTATCCACCTATTAAAGAGATAAGGATGAGTTGTAATTAGTTGGTTCAGTTAGTTAATGCTTGCATGCATGTAACTACTGCACTTCAGATAACTGAGTATTCTCTCATAAATAACTCATTACTTGTTAGTTCAGATAAGACACAGTTGAGATCAGATGGAGGGGCAGTGTACTATCAGTTGCTAGAATATTCCATTGTGAATATTCCTTGCATGCAGAAGGAATTCTTTCCTTGAGGATTGTGCAGTTACTTCTTTAGGTTTAGTGAGTGTGATGAGGCCAATTCACACATGTGGCTTCACTGGACCCCAAGAAAAACTGCGCAAGGAAATTGGAGGCATGAGGACATATACTATGTCTATTCAGTTTGTGAGTTGTATTGTTTGATTGCATAGAGAGCATGATAGCTTGAGAGTTGATTCTTTTTGTAACTTGAACAAGATTTCCACTTGTATGATAATACAAAGATTGGGGTTTTAGGCTGAGGCTTTCCCCGGGTTATTTCTTCTGTGTTATGTGTGATTTCTCATTCTCAGTTATATGTGTTTTCTTGATATGTGTTCTAAATTCTTTAAACTTAGGTAGATAATATTTAATGCAAGATAAATCTAATGGATCTAAAGCAATCAATTCATTTTCAAGTTGGTAGTCTTGAATCTCACTGTGTTACCGATCATGGTTTCAAGCTTTTCCCAGGCTACATTTACTTTTACAATTCCTTCAAGGTGAAATTGAGATCACCTTGACCTCAATATGTCATTTCGATTAATTTAGATGCTTCACCATTTTTATTGTTCCATTTGGATTTTAAAAAAAGGTCTAAGTAGGGACAATTTCCATTTCCATGTTAAGGTGTCCTACTTCTTAGTAAATGTTCCATAGATTGAACTGGTAAGTTGAATATCAATGTGTCTAGGCTTATTAAAATATCCAAGTAATATGACTTCAAAAATATAAAATAATTGTCTACATGGAAAGTGATTGAAAAAAATAGGCAATTAAAAAATGACATTGAAAATGGACTCCCAATGTCAAATTTGTGCCATTTTTTTAAGGCAGGGATAAAAATTAGCTAAAGTTCCACATGGAAAGTGAAGGTTGATTGGCATGGGGAAGGTTGCATAATGAGATTTCCAAATGTGGAGAGTAATTTTTTTTCCTCGTCTAATTGTGCCATGTAAGCTTACTTTTACATATGCATTACATTTACATGTTAGTGGTCCATTTTTATAGAACAATTAGGAACCACTTTTATAATGAATTTAGTTTATAACTTTAAGTTTCATGCATAATTTAAAAAAAAAAAAACACTTAAAGTTAAGTTGTGAGCGATTCACTTTTATAATTTAAGTAAAACGCACTTTACAATAAAGTTATGTTGTAATTTAAAGTTTTATGAACTTTTTAGAAAAATTAACTTAATAAAAGAAAGAGACTTGGTTCAAGTGAGCTATTACCATATATATAATAATTGTTAAGGGTGTTTTTTTGGGTTTTTACTCACTACTTCAAAGTACATAATTACCCTGAAAACCCTTGTCTTTTGCTGCAAAAAAACTTCAAACACCACAAAACACAAAAACAAACACATATTCAATGAAAAGAATTATAAACTCGAGGTTAGATTTCAGTTACTCTACCCAAAAGGTGCAACATTTTTCTCTATTTATTGTTTGTTGAGATCATAGAAAGTGTACGGTAAAGAGCATACACAAAAAATAAAACACTTTCCTCTTTGTTTTTAACTTGACTATATCACACAAGGAACAATGCAAAAAACATGCATAGATAGAAAAATGAGAAAACTAGAAATAAAAATAGAAGAACCAAAATGAAGTATTAAAATGGAAAGAAAGGGATTTAAGAAAAACTTCAAATGAAACTATATACCTCTAGATTTAATATCAATGGTTGTATCTTATGAAAATATAAATCTTTTGGGTGAAACAAAAAGGGTTTCTAATAAAAATAACACTGCAGACACACCAAAATGTTTCCTTTGGCTTAAAAGTTTAGAAACAACAAAATCTAGAACTCCTTCGATGCATGCATGACATAGGTTTAGGATCACAATTGAAAATGGATGTAAGTCATTGTAGGGGTTCTGAAACCATGCTTGGTAAAAAAGGAATATTCACACACGTTGAACACATTAAGGCAACCACTCACACAAACAAAACAAATATCATTTACCAAGGTATTACATAATTAAAATCCCTCAAAAAGGGAATTAGTTCATAGCCCCAACCAACACCGTAACTTGACGCAAGATATTTATGAAAAAATAAAATATTTTACATATGAGTTACTCAAAATTGATCATTGACAAATGACTCTCTATTCTCTTTAAATAGATATCATGGACCAATATTTTGTCAATCCATAGATCAAGAACCATTGATATTGAGGGGAATATGAACCAACAAATCATTTTATGTATAAAACCTAATTGTGACTATCAAATTAGATAACTACAAATGCAAACTAAGGAAACACACTTTACCTAAATACATGTGAGACCAAGTTAATCCTAGCTAATTCTCAAGCGTTTAAATTTTTAACAACCTAATGGAGGCAAAGAGAGGGGAAAATGTGAAGAGGACAATGGATGTGAGGTATTAATGAAGATAGAATGAAACAAGTACAATGGACAAGCTAGTATGTGTCATTTTACTTTGCATCCTAGAAATCATCTAAGTCCTAGAGAAAAGTGTAAAGGGATTTGTCCAATAAAACATAATGGGCAATGACTAGGGCCTAAAAATAAGGGAAAATGAAAAAAATTGGAAAGGAAAAGAAAAACAGATGGGCATAAAATTAATATATTTTATCTTGTTGACCAAAATTTGAGCATGTCATTTTATGCTCTAGCATCTTTAGTTGGAGGATGGTACTTAACAATTTATTGAATTAATAAATTAATGTTCTGATAAAAAGACATTGTGTAGCATTAGGGGTTCATCTTTTTTAGTATAATATTAAGTAAAATTGCAATTAGTTTCTAAGTGAACTACAAAATTCATTATGTGTGTGAGTGAACTATAAGATTTCATTACCTGTCTTCTAGACATGTGTTTGAGCATTAGGTATAGGTTAGTGGGATCAAGGTGATTCTTCATATAGAAAAAGGAAAGCCTTTTATTCTTGGGGAAGTAACTTAATAGTGATAAGGAGAATCAATCAGTTAGAATGAGTAGGAATGAAGTGGTGACAAGTATTCTTTCTAATCTTTTACTTGCATTAATTTATGTGAAATAAAAATTTTGTTAAATTTAAGCCTATGAAGGTTAGCATGTTCTATGTCTCCTCATTATTGTTGCCTGCAAATATTAAGTTATGTCTATATTAAATTATATAATTCTTTATTGGGAATGCATTGTGAAGTCTATATTTTAAATTCTATGAAATTTGTATCCAAATTAAAAGGATGTACTTTTTTTTCTTCAGGTGTCTACTTACATAAAAGATTTAATTCAATTATTTTCTAATAAGTATAACTCATTATTATGACTTAACAAAAAATGAGTAGGCAATGCTTAAAAAAATTGGTTGGTAATTGTGAATGTCAAAAAATTTATTTCTAATTTTCATATTCAAACTATGAGCAATAAATGAAAATAAAATAAAACTAAATAATAAATAAAATGATTTGTAGCACAATGATAAAATTATCTCTCCAAGTTATGATTGGAGTTTTCTTGTGTTCGTATTGCTAATACCAAATCTAATAATATAATAGATGAATTTATCTCTCTCTCTTCCCCAAATATATCACATTTGAAGAAACAATACATGGTCTATTTCTATTTTTAGAGCTCAAATAATCTTACTTATCTTGGGAGTAGGGATATAGTAAGTTTTGTAACAAACTAAAGGATATGGATTTTTCATTTTAGTGCTCACATATACCTACCCATTAAAGGTTTGGGATATGTCTATATCACATATATGCATGACCCACTTAGTGATGAGATCAGTGTCTGTCTTCCATATTTATGTGTTGAATCACCATTATTGAATTCCATCGCCTTATTTTATATCTAAATCCTCCTAAGGTGTCTAGTTCCAAATTAAGGTTTGTTACCACCTCCCTCTTCCATATTCTATACTTTAGTCACCTATTTAGCTATGTTAGACCCTTTGGGACATTCTCTTATTTCATGGGACTAGTTGAGTTCTTCAAACTACCAATTTGGCCCACATTTTCTTTGGAGACTTCATTTAGTATTTTGGCACCA
Source organism: Pinus tabuliformis (assembly GCA_031772625.1). Taxonomy (NCBI): domain Eukaryota; kingdom Viridiplantae; phylum Streptophyta; class Pinopsida; order Pinales; family Pinaceae; genus Pinus; species Pinus tabuliformis. Next base: position 446,100,422 of record CM062813.1, on the reverse strand, counting down.
ATAAAACTATAATTTCCTTTGATCATGCCAAGAATGAAAATTGTAGCTTGTAAAGTAAAAGGTATATTTTAATGAAAATATTTGCAGTATAAAATATCAAACTCATGGTATGATTTTTTGATACATTCTCCAATAGCTAACCTAATGTCAACTTATTCTTGATGTCATCCATTTGCCTATTTATATTAATCCTCTTTTATTTGTAAATATTGTTTGATTATATTCTTGAAAATATCCCACAAGAACACACTTGAATTGCGTCAAACCTTAATCTATCTTCCTAAATCCTCTTCAACACTCTTAGTTTTCTTGAACTTGTGATCTTCACAAAATCTACAATAATCTCTTATTATTATCTTGGTCCCAACCTTCAAGACTTATTTTTTTATCCCTAGGGCATTTCCATTGGCTTAATCCCCTCCAACGATCTATAATATCAACCCTAATAGCTCAAGGGAGGTTCTATTGGAGTTAGGGCATAAGAAATATCGACATTATATTATTACTTTAGTCACCATTCAATACATGATTGATACATTATTTTGCATGGAATATCTAGTGTTATACATTGTAATACATTGGATAATTTGATATATGTATATTTTATTAGAGGATAGATTTGTATGTGTAGGTGCATATGGTAAGTGGAATATTCTATTGGATTCCTTTCGCAAATATTATCTTCAGCATAGGTAGAACCAACATATATGCTATGTTCTTACAAGCAATTTCCTTCAATTTGTTCTCTCTTCCATTTTGGGCATTGTGATTATTTAGCTCACTAAAGGAGATTGGTAAATCAACCCTAGTTTTGTTTCAGATTCCTTCGTTAATGTGTTATTATCATATATTGGTTGTGAACCCTATTCAAAGCACTGTAATCAATCTATAGGCTTAGATAAATAACTAAGAGTAAAAAATCGATTTATCTAGTGGCCTTCCCACTTATACTTCCCCTTATTCCCTTAGTGTTTCTTGTTTTTTCCAAAAGATTGAGTGGTGACTCCACTCTCCCTTTCTTCCTTTTGGTAGTGTGGTGCCTCAATCTAACCATCATGCTACATTTTTGCAACTCCACTAGGAATTTTTTATCAACCCTACCCTTTCTCAAGTGTGGCAATTCCTTCTTTTATAATTCCTTATTCTTTCTAGTCTAGACACTCATCTACATTTTGTTGACTCCACTACAAAGTTCCTAACAACCCTTACCTTTCCTTTATATTTTTTTCTCATGCTATCACCATAAGGAGTGTTGTATTTTTTTTTCTTTAAGAGAGGGAATTTTCCCCTTGTAATACCCCTGACTTGAACCTTGAATTGTAAATGTATATGTACACATGATATTTAGGCTAGTGAGCCAATATGTTTAGGGCCATGGTGCCTATAGATATTAAAGGTTAGAGATTTTGTAAATTGAAGGCCAATGATCGTAGCAATGTAATATGTAACCACACCCATATTAATAAAATAACACCATTTGATGCATGATAGAGGGATGAAAATAGTATGGAGGGCTATGACTCCATGAGAGGGGCCTAGAGGGGGAAGAAGCGAAAGTTATGAGATAAAGTGTTATTTTATTATAACTTGAAAGTTATGTAATCTTAGGGAAAGTCAAGCATGGGAAATAAGATAAAATATTATTTTATTATGACTTGAAGTTCCTTAACCTTAGGTTATATGAGGGTAGTTAAGAAGATGTCGAGTGGAAAGTTACATGCGTGCATGGGTGTTGGATTTAAATAATGGAAAGTTAAACATTCACTCACTCTCTTGGGGGGGTGAAGCATAGAGATGCACTTCCATTCTCACTAGTGCCAAATCTTGCTAAGGAATCACATAATAGAGATCTAAAGCATCCTTCGAGTCCCAACATTGAGGTTTTCATAGCTAATCTACATTGGATCCCTAGAAGAGGGAGAAAACCTAAGGAATTACGATCATAGAGAAGGGTGATCCTATCTTGGGTTGTGTGTGGCTGAGGAGGAAAAGAGAGCTAATGATTGGGATGGTTAGTTGAGTGATCAACTTATGTATCAATGGCTTTGTGGGTAATATAAGAGGCATAGTTTTCCCTTGTGGCGCCATAGCCCTAGCTCCGAGGTGATCTACCATTGAGAAAGTTGGAGAAATAGAGTATATGGCTAGGATGAACATATTATGTTAATAAGCAATTGCTAAAATTGTTTCTCAAGATAAGTGCTCTCATTGTGTTATTTATATGTTATACGAAATGTGTTATGTTATATATTTTATGGGTTGTTATGCTATGTTTTATTGATGTACAGTTACTATCCATGGTTTACTTGTGTTAAACCTACTTGTATTCCTGATTACATTATGTATATCATGTACCTTGTCATAATAATCCTTGTGCATTCATGACATGGCTAAATTATGGTACCATGAGTGCTGAACCCTGACTGTGAGCGAAGAAACTTGTAGGTGGTTATCTGAGCAGTAGCAAAAACAAAAAGGAAAAAAGCGGTCCCAGGTGGCGCTAACCTTCCTTAACCTTGCCATGATTCTTTTCCTCAACCAGACACGCACTGTCGGTCCTCAAACTCTCATTGCCATCCATTTCGCTGACAGGGATTGCCATGGAGTGACTTGTGGCACCAAGAGTCCCTTCCTCAACAACAGGGCCTATGTCTTCAAGGGGCGGAATACTTTTAGGAAATTCCTCCTGACTAGACTTCTCACTTTTCCAATTCTCCGGGCTATCTTTATCCATGGAATGCTCACTACTTTGGGAAGGATCAGGAGCAATGCATGCCAGAAGGGAGACTTGATTTTCCTCTTCCAAAAGGATTATAGTGATGTGAGCAGTAATCAGAGGCCTGTTCAAATTTCTTTGAAATTTAAAGTGTGTGGTTTGGAAAGCACTGTTAGGAATTGGCTTGCGCCCAGAGCTCAAAGGTGGCCCAGCCTCATGGGTGGGGGGAAGATTGATGGGCACCTGCTCAGGTTCCACAAAGTGACCGACAGATGAGTGTAAGCCACTGTCACGATGCCCCCCAGAGCGATGTCTTTTACCCGATCGAACCATTATGAATGACGAAGGGTAGGGCGCAGAGAGACTAGAGAGACCAGAGACTACAATACAGGGTTGGTTGAAATGACACAGATACCGAATTGAATGCACAGAAAACACCCAAGACGAAGGCACAATACTACCAATGCTTAAGTCAAGAACTGAGGAGAGCTTACCCCTGAAAGAGTTAGCCTGGAGCTCGCGTCTGTGTGCAAGAATCAGCCCGTCACCATCGACCACAGCTAACCAGGTTCCGTTGCCATGAGACTGAGCGCAAGGTGTGAGGAAAACACATAGGGTTGACATGATTATAATAGAGAGAATGTTGCGTTGAACAACGCAATCCATTAATGCAAATCTCCTACCAAATCTAGCCTTAAAAACTCGCTCCCGCTTGCGCGAGGTGAAGTCTTGGGAAGCCACGCTGCTCTGCAGCTGGCAGTACCAAGATTTAATGTTTTGCATGATGAGCATTAAGAGTCGTAGTGCCACCCGCATCCGGGGTACCTTATTGTATGTTTATGTGAATATTAGCTATAAATGTCTTGCTTTCTACATAAGCTTGTGACATGTGGTATGGGTATTTGATTCTAATATATTTGAGTATAAAGAATGGAATTAAGAGCTAGGTCCCAAGTCATGCCAAAATTAGGAATTGAAAGTAGTTAGAGTCAAATTGGGGTAATGTGTTTCTAGGCAAAGGTAGCTAGGGGACATTACACCCATTCACAATATCTACCTTCTTTCCAATTACTTCTTGAAGCAATCCCATTCCTTCACTTATACCTCTCCATAATAGAAGTTATTTTGGTTAAAATGTTCATGTGACAAGTTATGTGGTTGCTCATGATCCATCTATCCACCTCTAGTCATTATACATTGGAGTTATGGAACTAGATATCTATTAACAAACATTTTTTTGCACTAGACTATTATTTTCAATAACTTAGCTCTTTTGGTTGGGTCGAGAACCATGTTTATTCCAAGTCAAAAGGAATCCATTATTCTCAAACTATTGGGTATTAAATTTTAGGAAGACTCTCCTAATGCCTTTAATAGAGCCTCCTATTGAGGATTCATCTCTTTTCCTTTCCATCTCCAAAGTGGATATTCCAATGACTGGCCAAGTTTTAGTTGAATCCTCAACCTCCACTTCAAATGCTTGTTTGTCCCTAAGATCCTTGACTCTTGGTAAATATGTGAAAGTTTCTACAATCTTAACTCAAATGCACACACCCCTAACATCTAAACATGCTAATTACACATGTAACATCAACAACAAAATTCTCAAAATTTTACAAACCCAAACCAAGGGAATACCAATGTCCTACTTCAAGGCTCTTATCCTCCTCTAGGATTTTCCTCTCATGCTAGTATTCATTCAACTTGTGGGAAAGAAGTATTCACGTCAACTTCTATACAACTGATGCAACCTTTACATGATCATATTTACCCTTAGACAACTAAGTATACACCCTAAAATAATCCCAACCGTTTGGAAAAGCATTCATATTTACTACAATATAATCTCAAAGCCCTTGGAACCCAAGTATGGGATGTAATCAAGGGGCACAACCAATTAACAATGAAATGCCCCCTTATGATGGTTATCAAGTTCAAAACCTATTAATATTGAATAGTAGAAAGAGATGGGCCTCATCTAGGAATCCATAAACTCAAAAATTTAAATGAGATTACACCTCACCCCTCCCCTATATGATAGTGAAAATGTTTCCTCCAAACCTACATGAATTACCCAAATATAATGGAATTATTGAGGAATATATTTAATGTCACTTGGTAATATTTTACTCAGCATTAACTAAGTTTATTCATGATGATAATACCATTTTTAATCTCTTATCTCAATCCCCAATATGTGATGTCCTTGACTAGTTCCATCATATCGTTAAAGGGCTAATTTACAACCTTCACTTGTTAGAAAATAAGTTCATCCAACACTTTAAACTTCAAAATCGGATGAAGCTAGTGATATTACCGTCTTTACAATTAAGGAAGGAGGCAAGGAACCTAATTCAAATTTCATTAATTAAAGAAATATGTATTTTCATGATCCATAGGAGATATTCCCGAAGAAACCCTTTATCACCTCTTCGCTAATGCTTTGAACCAAAACAACAAAGTTAAAGTTTATCTTTAAGATACCTCTTCAAATGAAGAAGCCATTGTTAACTTTCTCCATATAGAGAATGTCGATAATAAATCTACCTTGCCAGAGAATAAAACAACAAAACCTAACTCCCAAGTCCTAGGAATGCAACAAGAGATGGGGTAAAAATTGTGTCATAAAAAAAAAAAAAAAACGAGACAAACCATATTCTACACTCAAGAAAAAGAGCAACCTAGTCCTTCTACCTCAAATACTGGGAAGTAGTGTGAATACCATAAGTGCAACAATCATAATGTAACACCCTCCTCCCACATTTACCCAAGTTACTGACCTACTGAGGTAAATATGTAACAAATAGTTACTATGATATGATTCAACCTCCTATATCACCTTAAGGAAGTGGAATCGACAAAATAAAACCATTAATGACTTTCCTATTAGGTGTTATAAGAACCCCAAGGGCTAAAACACCCTTCTGGGTGCCCAAACATTGAATTAAACCTCTTATTTTAGTGTATTTATCTCCTAGATGTTGGCACAACACTACTTGATTTTGACTGAAACCCTCCAGTTGCACGCATGATGCCTAGAAGGGAGCAACTGCAGTCTTTTTCACCCAGTTTTGTGCCTGCAACCACGGGATTTAAGCCACATTTCCAAGCTAGGATCTAGACCTCCACCCATAACTTAATGACACTATCAACCACGAATGAAAAAAGGACAAAGCATTCCATACAAATATTATACAAGAACTTTACCTAATAAGGCATATCCATGACAAACATTATGTCAAACATATCATGAACATGAAATCTATAGGTCATAAATACACATCTGAGCACAGGGGTCTGATACTTATCTAAGATTCGTCAAGAAGGATTGATTCCTTCTCACAATAACTGCATTAACATATATTAGGTCATACATTCATCATTCATTCATTTACTAATCAAAACATGATGAGATCCATAACCAAAGTTTGTCATAGACCATGCTATAACCAGCATGTAACAAACAAAATAACAAGGATAACACAACCATAAAAATCACATGTTAACAAGTACATTTATACATAGAACACAAGAAGGAAAGAGATCTTATTATCATATGCAAAAGCCAACCAATCCAGGGAATTCCACATACCACCCAACCATAGATCGAGCTGAACAAAAAAATTATTTTAGCCACCTCATGCCATATTCCAAGCCTGAATGTGGGACTCACAACAAAACCAACTAGGGCTTCCTTAGGCTTTACCACAATCCCCACCGAATCACTAGGCCCTAATCAAGCATGGATGCCTCTGGATCTCTCCACCTACACCTTGAGGAATTTGGATGCCTCCTAGTCTCTAGGCTTTACTGTATGTCTGGCCATTCACCAATCAAGGATTCCCAGGCCTGATCGAGACTCTAGTCTCCAGGGTATACCATATATCCCTTAATTCACCGGTCGATAATTCCTAACCTTGATTGAGACTCCACCTTCTATGCTTTATCGTATATCTCGCCATTCACTGGTTGATGATTCCTAGGCCTTGATTGAGGGCACACACCTTTAGGATTTACGTATATCCTGCCATACATCGATCGAGGATTCCTAGGCCCACCGAGGCACAAAAAATCTGGCTTTACCGTAATCACAGTCTAGTCCAGGGATTCCTAGGCCGTGTGTTATTTCTTTTAGAGATCACCTCACTCAGTTTTGAAACCATCAAGTAATCCATCTCAACCAAATACAAGAGAACCCATCACACCATGACTATCCAGAAATGGCAAGGCAAGGTTAAAGATCATTGTCACACCTAGCAAAATCCATGCCAATGAAAACAAGAGAACCAACTGCACACATGCATGTACCATGCATTCCATATCTCACAAGGAAATCACACTTGCAATTCGATACCTGCAAATAATCCTACTATAGCTACTTGATATTGCTCTTCCTTGCTCGATCTTTGCTTCCCTTTTCCTTCTTTGTCCTTCCTTTTCTTTCCTTGATCCAATGCCAGAGTGCTCCAAGAATGCTCTAAGTGTGTGAGAGAGAGAATGGAGAGAGAGCTCCACCTAAAAACTGTCAAATACCTTGTGAACTGATCCTCTGAAACCTTTTTATTAATGAGGCCTCTATTTTCTTCATTTTCCATTATTTTCCTTCAATTTCCTCCTCACATGAAACCTGTGACCTTTCACCTTCCTTTTCTCCTAATTTCCTTTATTTTCATAAATAAAATTCGAATTAATTCCACTTTGCCTCTTCAAATCCTTTTCCATTTCCTTTTCCAATTTCCTTATCCATAATAAACCAAATGAACACCCATACTAGGATATTTTGTCCAACATTCATCTTGGAATACGTGCCCCATGACCTTGGTCTTAAATTTTTTACATGAATTTTTAACTGGGGTTGTTACAGAACCCCCCTCGGGGGAACACCGTCATCAGTGTTCAATGACACCTATAACCAAAAAAACCATTGAAAACCAAAACATATATTCCTCGTGGAGCTTTATAACCCAACTCATTGCAATATTTACAATGAACAACCTACTAAAAACATGAAAATCATACTGTTTACTGGAGCTTTATAACATATCTCATTACGATATTTACAATAACAACCACATATAATTATGCACATTTTCTTCAACCAAAAAATAACCATATTGTTTATGGAGCTTTATAAATCTAGCTCGATGCAGTATTTACAATAATACATTATTAGCTTATTGAGGTCTGACCCAGGTTCAGAGTTAAGTTAGCCAAACAAATCCCGGTACTACTGGCCCTTTCGACAACAGTCCGTGGAGCACGGACTGAGGTCTCACCCAAGGTAGTATGGGAGGGTGTTGGAACTAGGTTTCCACACCCTGGAGATGTCTGATGAGTTCAAGTGGTCTGCGGTTCGACCCTGCGCACACGTCGCTACGCGCACTTTCCCGTATTTCCCAGCCTAAGATGCTACCTTCGTGCAACCCTACTCAAGTGTTGAATGCTGCGCTTCTCCGTTATTACCCAAGATTTCACTGATATTCCACTGTTAGTTGATTAACCTAGCATACTTGCATGCTTTAAGTTATACTTAACAATATAAACCATTCATACAGGTGCACGTAGTAAGTAAACAATATATTTGCAATTTATATCACACATGCATTAACCCAAGAACAGATACACAAATTGGTAACAAAACTTCTCTTTATTAATTTCTTCCTCAGTTAAAGACTCAACTCTGCCCTGCGCACTCAATTGCAAGGGTCTGTGCACTCAGCTGCAGAGCCTTCTCCTACTCTACGACCCAAGACACACTTACCCACTTAGACTCTTTCTCTTCTCCTCTACTATTTCTTCTACTTGTTTGCTATCTCTTACACTTATAGCCTTGCTCTATTTATACAATCCCATGGTCTGCAAACCATGGGTAGGCCAACATTACATTACAAAACTAGGGCGTACAACCCTGTGACTCTAACATACTTCCACAGAGCTTTACAACAATATCAGGTCAAAACTTTGGCTTTGAGCCCCAAAACATGACTTGGAAGGGATTCCATGCCCAACATACACATACCCACATTTGCTTAACCAACAAATAAAAGGATATGATGTTTGTATCTATAACAAGGGAATCCAAAGGCCCACACCTCCACCCTCAAAGTAGTACCAGGATTCACCTCCTTCCTAGGAAGTCAAGAATCCACTGCTAAAGTCAAACATGCATCCAATATCCAGTGCTACAATCATGTGCCACTTGTCTTCTCGGTGAACAATTACCGACTCATTTTTCCAGGGCACACTCCCATTGTGCATCTCATTCCATCTGGAAAACAAACAAAAAAATGTATTCCCTGGCCTTCCCTTCTCTACTACACAGTCCCTTGGGAAATTTGGTCACCTCCTTCTGTGTAGTCACCCACCTTCCAAGTTCCCCGACATCACCTATTCCATGTGAACCATCCCTTGGCAATGCTTCCTCGCATTAGAATATCAAAAAACCAATACATATACCTGCCTCAAAACCATGATATCGGTCATATCATGCTCATGGAAATTAATGAACACTATTGGGTACCAATTTCCCACAACAATCTTGCTCCTAAAGTGCTTTACCATAATATTGTTGCCTATTCCAATTCCTTTTGTTGCTTCTAATTCTTGCAATCAGTTTCAACCACCCAACCGAATTTGTGTTCTTATACCAAGAACACAAATTCCATTAGATTCAAAATAAATTGAAATAAATTCAAATCATACCTCATTGGTGGCCCATCAATAAGGTACACTTGCACTTTTTTTACTTCCTGTCACAACAAGGTAAACTAACTCTTTGATCAAATCATTATGTATAAACATATCACATCCGGTTAGCTCGAAACAAAACCATCATAGATTAAAATCATGAATCACATGCAATCATCATAAACTAGAATCATAAATCACATGTAACCATGATAAATCAGAATCATAGATCACATTCATAATAAACTGAAATAAAATAGTAATACTTATCCTTTAATCAGTCCTTCACTTCTACCTTTATCCTTTGTCCCTTCCGTCCGCACACCGGATTGGTTGCCACACCTAGTGCCTTTTTATTTTCTTCAATCACATACACATACATAATGTATATCACAACACATGCATCCACATACAATATACGACACCACACAATACATACACCTACATATAATATACATCAGGAAACATACGCCTGCATCTATTGTACAACACAACACTTTACACATACATACACATAGTACAACACAACAAATACACATGTCACGATGCCACGACTACACAATGCAGATACGTAGTACTGCATGCACACAACAAAACATGTACGACATGCACACAATACCGCATGTAAACCAGTACCACATGCACAACATGTACACAATACCACCTGTACACAGCACCACCTGCACAACATGTACACAACATCACATATACATGGCACTACCTGCACAATGTGTACACAACACCACATGTACAATGCACCACATGTAGAATGTGTACACAACACCATATGCATGACATGTACATGAAACGACATGTATAAAACACCACATGCATGACATGTACACAACACCACCTGCACACAACACCACATGTACACAACAACACATGTATAATCATGCACACAACACCATATGTACATAACACCACATGTACAGCATGAACACAATGAGATATGTACATAGCATTGTATAGCACCATATGTACACACCACCACATATCCAACATGTGCACATCACCATATACACACAACACCGCATATCCAACATGCACACAGTACGATATGTACGCAACACTGCATATCCAACTTGTACATAGCACCATATATACCCAACACTGCATATGAAATATACAAACAACATCGTATATATAACAGGGACACAACATCATATGTACACAATACTACATATGCTACATCTACACAACACTAGTACTGCACATCTTAAGACCACACTGTCCTTACCAAACAACCTTGCTTCTAGTGTCTTTCCATTGTCCATGCTTGTCCCAGCATGTCGTAGGTCACACTACTTTCACTCTGTTGATGTATCCCTCAGCATAGCATGTCCATAACATAAACATAGACATAGTACAAACACATAATATCAACCATATCCACAAGATACTAACCTCATAGATCTGTCAGGGCTACTCTTCCCACTTGATTCCTCATAACCAGGAACCTCTTCATGTCATTCACCTGCATAAGCAATCATTCCTCCACAAGAAATATTCTTAACAATCATGTTAGACAACAACATACCTACATACATATATACATATAAACATATGCATAAAACAATCATGATTCTCAACAACCCTGTCAGACAACAACATATGTACATACATATATACATATATAAACATTAGCATAATCATGAGCACAACATAATTACTAGATATCATAAGGTTAAGGTTAAGAGAACTTCCTTTATCTATGCACAACATGCACAACATTGAGACAGATAATTCTGAACCTATCCAAGGCATCTGACACTTCAGATCCATTCACTTTACCTTTCTTGTTACCTTTCTCATGATTGTCCTGCCACCATCTATTTATCCCAATAAACCAACCAATCCAACCGGCTATCACATTATTTCCTTCAGTCGCCCTTATACATGCACCGAACTTCATCTAGGTCTTAGCTATTGGGTTTCATTCAGCTCTCCTCGAGCTCCATTAACTTTCCTCCACCTTTCTTCTTTCCTAACCAGTTCCCAAAACCCTAAAAACATAAAAGGAAAGCACAAGAAACAAACAAGAGAAAACCATGAAAACAATTAACAATATGAAACCACAATGAAAGTGGCATTGCCATGCACCAGACATAAACGAAATTGAAAATCAAGCACAAACAAATCACAAAATACCAAAAGCACAAACTAGCAACAAACACCACGACTCAACCACATGGGTTCCTAAGCTTCCAAAGGAAAGCTCAACTTGATCCTTCTTCAAGATTTCATGGCAGTCTCTCTGCCATGCAATTCCCTGTATCATACTTCCATAAACACATAATTGTCAACGCATAAATAAATATAGCAATATACCAATTATCTTACCATGATGTGCCAAGCACGTTTCCTTGTAACTGAACACGTACATATATCATCTCTCAAGAGACTCCAATTTCTTGACAAATCCAACTATAAATGGAAGCCAGTTGTTATACGTGTCAAATACATGTTCATGAATATAACACATATTCACATAATGTCAAACAAAATCAAGGTTAAGAAGACTTCTTGTATTCATGCAAAGCACTCCTTCATTTGGAATTGTCTTTTCCAAACGTAACCAAATCCTTTCTTTCTTTTACCTTTTACCTTGATGTCATTGAGTCGTATTATCTACTATCACATCACCCAGCGATTAGTTATATAAGCAAATCAACTATTACCTTGTCATGTTAGTACCGAGCATGCTTCCCTACCATTGTTCACACATGTAAGTCACACGTTCCAAAGATCAAGACATCATATATATTAATTTGAAATCAACCTTTACCAATACTAACAACCATGTCATAATCAACTCATGGCCATTAATCATAATACTACAACTAACACCCACCAACAATCAATTACATATCAATTGTCTCAACACATGTGTTAGTACAACCATCTTAAAACAAGATCATTCTTCATGCAATCTTATATACACATACTCATATCATGCAATTAGTCAAACATTCAAACAATAGATAAATGAAATAACAAAACATTCAAACACCAAGTAGACGACATACGAAAACTCATACCTTAATGTATCTCGGGGGAGACTATATTGACTGCACAATCTATCTATATTAGCACGATATAACTTCACAAACACATCAATAAATAAGGTCATTATGTCTATAACAATAATTAGCTAACATGTTCACATCACAAACCCATGAGCAATTGTAATTCATGCATATCAATCACATATGCACAGTTAGTCTAGATTATCTCAGATTTCAGGTTTCTGCGATCTTCATGTTTGTGTAAATCATCTTCTGGATTCATATCGCATTAGGTTTGTAGTTATGATCAATGTTTCGAACCAGCAACGGTGCATATCAATCACATATGCACAGTTAGTCTAGATTATCTCAGATTTCAGGTTTCTGCGATCTTCATGTTTGTGTAAATCATCTTCTGGATTCATATTGCATTAGGTTTGTAGTTATGATCAATGTTTCGAACCAGCAACGGTGGTTCATAGTTAGTCTATATTAGTACAACAAAATATCACAAATAGGTCGACTCATACCTGGACGTGATAACCCTAACCATCTACATATGCCAATCCAAATTAGCATGATACATATAACATCAATATCTTAGTTGCAATGACCATAACCATCATGCATATTTTTAGTCCTTACAATCTCCTAAGCTAAAAGGAAATCGAGAAGGGTAACCTCAAACCACTTCAGCTCAGTAGCTAGCCCTACTGAGCATGAGAGGGATCTCTCTAAGTCTCTTATCAGTGATGTGACTTTAAGGCAAATGGATTTTAGACTAGATATGAGTATTTTTTTGTTTGTTTCTGAAATTTTGTTGTTTTAAGGATTTACTAAACTTAGGGTTTGGAGCCACAAGTAGGTCTAAGCTGTGGGAATGCAAGTGCAAACATAAGAAGGAGCTAGATATCAAAATCCATGGTGTAATTTGAGTATTTTTCAGTGTAGTATAGAGGATATAGTGTGGAAGAAATTAATGAGCATAAATAAACATGATTTCATTAGCTTAGGAAGACAAAACACATAACTATGAAAACCAGATAACAGAGCTTGAAAAACAAGAATCCTAAGTATTTTATCACAAGGCATTCATAGAAAGAAGAGATATAATGTAGATAAAGATGTTTAGACCATGAGAAAACAAAAATAATGAAGTACAAGAACCATGAACTCACTGGGCTAGAAATCCTTGAAAATAGCCACAACCTATCTCTGTATTAGCTGAACGATGATTACATGCAAGCCTCCTTCACAAAAAGTTCAACCCTCTTCTCCTGAGGAGAAATGATACATATAGACTCTCCTAGACCACTTTCCCACCTTCGAGACTTGAATTACTTGGTGGAGGAACTGACTCCAAGATTCTCTCAACCAATAGGCGAGAGTGAGAAGGTGAAACTCAAACACTTCATGGAGAGTTTGTTTAGGAGTTTGCTTCTTTTGTGAGGCCTAATAAATATAAAAAACTACCTATGATGTACATTTATTCATTTCTACATCACCTAGCCTCACAAATAGTGCCATTACGTAGAGAGTCTTGACTTTGACTAAGTCAAACTAGAAACTAGAAATTCACACAGTGAATTTTACAATTTGAAACACAGAAAAGTGCAGAAGCGTAGCGTCGACTTGGAGCTGAGTTTTAGGTGTCTTCCAAGGGTCAAAATTCAAGTATGAGAGAATGGTCAAGTGTCCCTTCAAGTCTAGTTTCCAGAACAGTTTGAATTTATGAATTTGGAGCATGGAAAGACCTTAAAAAAACCATTCTCCCAAGGTCACTCTAGAAGCACAACACCTGTCAAAAAATGGTCCAGAATGCTTTTTTTTTGCCACTTTTTTACATTTTTCTCCAAAACTAAGCCACCTCTACAAAATATGGGAAAATGGGTTTTTAGAGGATGGCAAGACCTTTCCAAAAATGTAGAACTTTCCTTAAATGGATGCCTGAGGAAAAAGCGCAGTGCCAAGGTGCTGCGCTTCTGGAGCAGCTGAATTTCTGAACTTAGACCAAAAATTCTCAAAAAACTCAAAATGCTCAGAATTTGCTCAAAATTTGAAGGAAGGTGTAAAAATGCCCAAAAACCTCTAGGAATGAGCTAGGGTTTTATGTTTTGAGTGTTAAAAATTTGTTTTGAGGTGGGTTAAATGGTTAAAATGGTTTATTAAACATGTATGCAGGTGTAGGATATCATTTTACATGTTTTAGAAACCAAAAATAAAGATGGCCATTTTCACCCTATCATTTCCCATGCAAATTTCACTACAAACCCTAATTTGAAGAATCATTGACATGAGATGAATTTGGAAAAGCAAATGAGGGATAATGATGGTGTACTTACTTGTCCCTTGGCTTAGAAGTCAATAAAATCAAGCTTGCAAGTCAAAAAATGAGATTTGGGAGAGTTTTGAATGATTTCTCGGCACTCTTTCCTGCGTAGCACAATGTTCCTGAACTCAGAGCCAAAGCGTAGTGTAGTGCCTCTGCTCTTAGCATAGCGCTTTGTTCCTGAGCGTAGTACTGGTCTTCCAAACAACTTTTGGAGGCCTTAAACTACTCCAAATTGAGAGCTTGATAGCTCTTTGGAAAGATCTTGAAGTATACTATAAGATGAACACCCCAGGCATGTAATTTGGGCACTCCATGAGGGATAAAAATTGATTTTCCCAAGGTTACTCCAAAAACTCAGGGTTTCTCTGATAAGAGTGCAACGCCAACTTCCAGATTACTATTGGATGCCTTCCACTAATCCAAATTACAAGCTAAAGCTACCATTGGAAATCTTAGGATGTCTTTCATACAATAGAGGCCTCAAGAACTACCAAAACCTGCTCAAAACCCTTGAAAAGTTGTCTTGAAGTCAAGCTGTCCAAAAGTGTAGAAACTCTCCCATAGCAATTGTATTTTGGGCATTTCTTTCAAATCATAGCACCTGTGCATAAAATGAAGGAGTTTTGGTTCCTTGGACTATAATGGACAAAAACCTCTTTCAATTTTGTAAATTTCTTCTCCATTTGGTCGGAAACATATTTTGAAGCAAACATCTCCCTATGAGAAATGATGAGGCGAGGTAGTGTATTGAAACATTGTCTTATTTGAAATAAAACATTGTCTTATTTGAAATAAAACATTACCTTTACCTTTATTTTGCTTTCCCTAAGCTACCTACTCCCTTTACCCACTTAATCACATGATGGAGATGTTTTTGCCATCATATGGTATCGTGATGACACATGGAGTGAAACCCTAGACCATGACCTAAAATGAGGAGCTTAACCATTTCATGACCTAAGACACTTAAATGAAGATATGATACCTCGAAGAAGACAATGAACATGATGAGTGATGAAGACCATGAGTAATTGAAGGGAGAAGCAGTGACCTAGACACAACAAAAATTTAAAGTTTCACTGAAATGACAAAAATTTGACTTCACACCCTAATAACACATTGTAAGAGCATATTTGATCACTAGTGATAGGTTGGACTGGTTGACATTAACACATATGACCACAATGCATATAACAACAAGTTACTATCCTTCATGACTAACCAACACATGTACATATGATCACACTGATTAACTTACATCTATCATACATGTAACGCAACAACCATAGACTGACAAACATGTACATAACCCTAATGATTACAACAACCATTAACCAACATACTTGCACACCCACCATACAAACTCGTATGATGATCTACTCATACCCTGAGGTCCAGTGCTGCATCCCCGCTTTGATGATCTGCATCTCCTGCTCTATCTCAACCAACACATTAGCATCATAACAACCAATAGCATCACGATGACACAAACTACATACAATAACCTCACAATGCATGTTTTACCTACTATACAAGCATAATTGTAACCATGACAATGCATGCATAACAACATATAGACATTGACATGCATAAAAAATGCATATACAACTGACATGCAGTCATGACTAAATCATCCCAACAACAACATCATCAACTCCTATATGGAAACACAACTGTAACAATGGCCTCTACCATGCATACATAACAAGCACATATACAACCTACATGCATGCATGAAAAACACATTTTGCCCATCCAGTCCAAGTGTTGAACCATGCTCTAATACCACTCCGTAACGCTCTCCTCACACATTTACCAAAGTTACTGGCTTACCGGGTAAACATGTGACGAAGAGTTACTATGACATGATTCAACCTCCTAGGTCACCTTAAGGAAGTGGAATCAACAAACAAAAACCCTTAATGACTTCCCTATTAGGTGTTATAGGAACCCCAAGGGCTAAACCACCCTTCCGAGTGCCTAGACCCTAAATTAAACCTCTCTTTTTAGTGCCCCATCTCCTAGATGCTAGCACAACATTGACTAATTTTGAATGAAAACCTCCAATCACACACATGATACCTACAAGGGAGTGACTATAGTCTTTTTCACCCCGTTTTGTGCTTGCTACCACAATATTTAATCCACTTTTTTAGGCTAGGATCCAGACCTCTTCCCAGAGCTTAATGACACTTTCTATAACCATGAATGACACAAGGACAATGCATTCCATACATGTATTAGATAATAAATTGAACTAATAAGGCCTAGCCATGACATACATTCCATCAAACATATCATGAACATGAAATCTACATGTCATAAATACACATCTAAAGATAGGGGTCTGATACTTCTCTGAGGTTCATCAAGGAGGATTGATGCCTTCTCACAATAGTTGCATTATCATTTATTAGGTCACATATTCACCATTCATTCATTTCCTAATCAAAACATGATGAGAGCCATAACCAAAGTCTATCATAAACCATGCTTATAACCAGCATGTAACCAACAAAATAACAAGGATAACACAACCATAAAAAGGAAATATTAACAAGTACATTTACACATAGAACACAAGAGGGAAATAACTCTTATTATCAAGTGCAAAATCCAACAAAGGCAGGGACTTCCAGGTATCAACCGACCATAGATTGGGCTGAACCTTAAATTTTTGTAAGCCAATCACCCCTGTGCCATATTCTAAGCATGAATGTGGGACTCACAACAAAACCAACTAGGGGTTCTTCGAGCATTATCACAATCCCCTCCGGATCACAAGGCCCTAACCCTCATCAATACAACCAGGCTTTACGACAATCACCACCGGATCACTAGGCCCTAATCAAGCATGGATGCCTCTGGATCTCTCCACCTACAATGTGAGGAATTTGGATGCCTCCTAGTCTCTAGGGTTTATCATATATCCCGTCATTCACCAGTCTAATATTCCTAGGCCTAATCTAGACTCTAGTCTCCAACCTTTACCATATATCCCACCATTCACTGATCAAGAATTCCTAGGCCTGATAGAGACTCCACCCTCCAAGTTTTACTGTATATCCCGCCATTCACTGGTCGAGGATTCCTAGGCCTGATCGAGGGAACACACCTCTATGCTTTACTGTATATCCCTCCATACATCAGTTGAGGATTCCTAGGCCCACCGAGGCACACAAAATCTAACTTTACCACAATCTTAGTCTAGCCTAGGGATTCCTATGCCTTGTTTTATTTCTTTCAGAGACCACCTCATTCATTTTCGAACCATCTGACAATGTAGATCAACCAAATATAGGAGAACCGATCACACCATGGCTATCTAGAAATGGAAAGGCAAGATTGAATATCATTATCACACATGGCAAAACCCATGCCAATGACAACAAAAGAACCAACTACACACATGCATGTACCATGCATTCCAAATCTAGCAAGGAAATCACACATGCAAATCAATACCTATAAATAATCTCGTTATAGTTTCTTGATGTTGCTCTTCCTTGCTTGTTCTTTACTTATGTTTGCCTTCTTTGTCCTTCCTTTTCTTTCCTTGATCCAATGCTAGAGTGCTCCAAGAATGCTCTAGGTGTGAGAGAGAGAATAGAGAGAGAACTCCACCCAAAAAGTGTCAAAAAACTTGTGAAGTTATCCTCAAAATCCTTTTTATTAATGAGGCCTCTATTTTCTTCATTTTCCATTATTTTCCTTCAATTTCCTCCTCACATGCAACTTGTGACCTTTCACCTTCCTTTTCACCTAATTTCCTTTATTTTCATAAATAAAATGCCAATTAATGCCACTTTGCCTCTTCAAATCCTTTTCCATTTCCTTTGCCAATTTCCTTAACCACAATAAACCAAATGAACACCCACACTAGGATGTTTTTCCCAACATTCAACTTGGAATGTGTGTCCCATGACCTTGGCCTTATATTTTTTACATGAATTTTTAACTATGGTTGTGGCACATAATGTAACTAAATATAAAAAGCGCAAACATTTGAATGAAAATAAATGTCAATTTGAAATTCCTCCCACACAAGACCCCAAGACAAAAATTTCAAAGTTTATACTAAAGACTCCTCTTTAAATGATGAATTAATATCACTTTCTCCACATAGGTAATGCCTACATTAAATTTTCCATTGGAAGGAGAAAAAATAAAAGTGCCTATGTGCAAATATCCCATAGTAATGTAGTAGGAGATGGGGTGACAAAAGTGCCCCCACCCAAAACTAAAACTAAAATAATATTCTACATCTAAGAAAAGAAGCAACTTGATCCATCTATCTCAAGTACTAGAAAGTGGTGTAAATTCCATATGCATGATACTCATAACATAGAATAATTTCAAAAACATAAGTAGGTGAATGTAAAAGAATGCCAACATGAAATTCATCCCAAACCTAAAAATTTCATGGAAAATGTAAATCCTAACCTTGAAATATATAAAGGCATGATGCCTAATCATCATCCTCTAAATTATTCTAATGTAAAGAAGAAAGTTTACCCCAAACCTAATTCCAGCTCATTTGATTAAGAAGAAGAATAAGCATGTCCTAACGCTCCTATAAATAAATAAAAATAGCTCCTATCAACTTTTCTTCTAGCTATCCCACCTCCAAAATTGCAACAATGATTCATATTGTTGGAAATATCCTATTTAACCAAGGATTTCCCCATATTACATAAGAGTTTTGATTGCCTCCCAACCAAAAGGAGTGAGTCTTCTTTCGAATTCTTTTCTTAGCTTTTTTTTTTTTTAATTTTAATACATTTTTCCAATAGACTAGGAAAGTCTCTCCCAAGACCAACCTACTTAAGAACCAACCCTTGGCCTCATTGATGCCATTGACCCCTTTTCTTCTCACAAGCCTAGAGGCATTACTTGAACCTAGTGGGAAGCTACTTTTTAGTCACCCAATCTCTCTCCTTCCCCCACTATGTCATGCTAGGTAGTCTACTACTTCATCTTTTTCTTTTTTTGATCTAGATCTCTTTCTCTTATGTTTATAGGATGTCATATATCAACATTCTATTGACATGCATGTACCAAAAGGATCATATTATTGAATCTCTTCATTAAGCTTTACTAAGTTTAGGATCCCTCTCTCTCCTTTTAACGCTTTCACATTACTTCCCAGAAAGAGTGGGAAGCCAATGTGGTCAAACCATTATAAATATTTTTCATAATGAATACACAATAAGTAGGTCATTATTGATCTTACATGTGTGTAACATTATAGCAATTCCTATTCATCGTGAGTTTGGTGATGACCACCTATTTCTTGCAATATAGGCCCTTTAATTAAAAAATTCAAGACTAAAACTCCTAGTGTTGTTATGAGCACTTTGACACATGGTATTAATATAATGGATACCCATTTTTTTGAACTCTTATGAGATTTAAAGTATAAAATCCTCCTTGGTTGCCCGTGGTTGGATGAGATGATTATTGTCCTTTGTATATTTATGAGTGGTCTCTTGTTATCCAAGGAAAACATTGTTTAATTTAGTGGGATCTCACACATTTCTCTCTCTATACCAAGGATATTCCCAAAGCCTATCCCTCATGTCCTCCATGTAGTCTTTTGGCTTCTTGGAAGCCGCCTCTCCCTCTTTGCCAACATTAGGGGAATTTTCAGGTAAAAGTTGGGTCTCAAAACAAAAAAATGTACAAATAAAATTAACTTTAAGAGAACCAATAAGATTCAATATGGTGATGTCATCCCCAAAGGAAAAATTTTAGGATGGAAAAAAAGAAAACTATTTTTATTGTATTTTCAACTTATCTCCTTGTATTTTCACTCAGATTTCAATAGTAGAAACCCGTTGGATGTGTAACTAAATTCCATATCCAACAATTCCCACTATGCATACTTCTGAGCAAACTTGCATTGATAAATCTGAAAATACATGAAAAAGGTGAGTTCAACACATTTTTTCATGTGTTTTTAATTTTTTTTTATGTGGTTCTACTCAAAAGTGTAGAAATTTTTCAAATTCTCTACAAATCTGCCTCTAAGATCATGTAGAAAATTTGACTGTAGATTAACCCGATAATGCAATATACCAAAGCAAAATACTATAATCTACTTCTACTATCAATCTGCGGAAGCTTAAAGATTGAGAAAGATCGAGTTGAACACATATAACCAGAAGAAGAAGATTTAATGCACATGAAACACATAAAATACTCAGGGGAAAGCCTCAGCTAAAAACCCCACTATCTGTATTATCATACAAGGTGGAAATACATCAGAATTATACAAAGTCTTAGCTCTCATAGCTAGCCAGCTCTCATTACAATCCTCCTGGATGCTCACAGGCAATCAAAGCTTCTCTCAAGCCTTCTCCTCTGCCCTCCAAGCTCCTATTTCCTTGTGCAATTTCTCCTAGGTGATCCTCTTGTTACCAAGTGGAAGATTGATCACTCACATTGATCCTACACCTTTGTCAGAACTGCACAATGCTCAAGGAACCTTATTCCTTTTGCATGCATGAGTCTCTTTTATAGGAGAAAACATGCAACTGATAGTACACTGTCCCTATCTTTAATCTCAACTGGGTCTTTCTCAGAATAGACATGCATGAGTTACTAATGAGAGAATCTTCAGTTATCTGGAGTACACTAGTTGGATGCATGCATGCATTAACTAAATGAACTCACAATTAGTTCCTCAAACAGTTTGGAACTAATTTAACTGGACTTAACTCAGTAAACTGAGCTAACTAATTACAACTCAAATATAACTCAATCTTATCTCCTTAATTAAGGGATAATCTCCTTAATTTAAGGGATAACTGTTGCATGACTTCACAAAGACTTCTAACTTGAATTTCTCCAACTAATTAACTGAAGATGAATTAATTAATTATTTTTCAAGCAGTTGATGAGACTAAATTCAAATTTTAATTCAAGGACAAATTAAAATTGGAATTTCTGGATTCTATTTTTTATCATTTCTTGTTGCTATTTTCAACACTCCCTCTCAACATGAAAGGAATTCAACTCGATCCCGATCGTGAACCTTTGGAATGTTCTGCATGCAACACTTCTCTCAAGTGTTGTTGCTCCAACAATTCCAGAAACAAAAAAACATCCAACCTGAATCAGTGTGATGCATTTGTCATCAAAGTCTCTGACTGCTATTACCTCTGTCAACTGAAAACTTTGCGCTTTGGCTAACTCTACCTTTCTGCACTATTGTCAATCCTTCTCTGCGCTCTTCAGTATCTGACTACTCTAGCCTTTGTCACTTTGATCTCTGACTGCATCAATCCCGCTGATTCCTCTCGCTACTATGTACTTTGGGCTCCCATAGCAAGGTACAATCCATGAGATAAAACTTCTCAATGGACCCTGCCCAATTTCAGCCTTCTTGGGACTATCACTTCACATCGCCCCACCTCACACCTAGAGGTATGGCTGCATGTGATCCCTCTGCTAACTCTAATTGTGGCTCCTCCACAATTGTCTGAGACTTCTTCTGGGACTGCATGTTGAGAGGTAATTTACTCTCCCTCTCAACCACCAAGTCTCTAACATTTTCCTTGCTCCTCAAGGCTTTGCATGCATCTTGAACCTCAAGAGCATACAAGTTCTTGACTGGTGAATTGATCTGTTTCACCTGTCTCGTGGTGATGTGTCTAGGGAAAACCTTTCCCTTATTGAAGACAACATCGTAGCCTTTGTCCTCCAACATCGCAACCGATACCAAGTTCTTCTATAGTCTAGGCACATACTTCACATCTGTCAAGGTGATAGAAGCTTCGTGCTCCCTCTAAAAAGCAACTGTGCCCACTCCTGAAACACTAAACCTTTCATCGTCACCCATATCTATGCGCATCTTGAGGTATTTCTCACCCAAGGTACTGAATAAACTTTTATCGCCGGTCATGTGGAATGAGGCTCCACTGTCAAGAAACCAACCACAACCCATCATCGATGACACCATGCATGCGATGAGGGTAAAGTCCATCTCGAACTTAGAGGCTAATGCCTCACCTTCAGATCCTTCCAAGGATCCCTTCTCGGACTTCTTCGATGGGCAATTAGTCACATAATGACCCATCTTGTGACAATTAAAGCATCTCACTTTAGACTTTTCAACCTTCTTCCCTCCATGAGAAGAATTCAATTTAGAATGAGAATCCTTCTCCTTCCCTTTCCTTGCCTTACTTGCTAAGGCTAGATTTTCTTCATCATCATCCTTGGATGAAGAACCATCTCAAGTGCTCCTCCTGATCTCCTCCTGCATGAGATCCAACCACATTCGTTCCCAATCCGACAGTTTCTCCCTTCCATTCACAGAGTCCTCGTAGCTATCCCAGCTCTTTAGAATGCCAAGGAGAGCAAGGCTCAGCATATCATCATCAAAAGTAGTTATTCCCACACTGCTAAGCTCATCTCTGCAAGTGGTGAGCTTGTTCAGATATGTGGAAATAGTATCGTAGTTCTCCATCTTGATTCTTCGAAGCTTATCCTTGAGCACCAATTTCCTCTAGTTGCTACTGTTCTAGTAGAGGTCCTTCAATGTCTTCCACATTGAATATGGAGTATCCTTCCCATGGAGACTCGAGACAATATGGTCTCGAACTCCCTCAAGGATGATCCATCTCGCCCTCGCCACACACTTCTTCCACTCAGCCAATTTTTGTGCATTAGTTGAACTTGGCTTTGGGATTTCTTGATCAATGAAATCCTTCAAGCCGTTGTCTTCTAATACAGCCTCGATGCGATCTTTCCATGCTATGTAATTCAAGCTGCCTTCCGAGGTATACTCGAGTCTCAAGCCATAAAATGCCATTGGCCAAGCTTGAAGTATGATAAGAATTCGATTTTCACCTGCAACCCTGAACTTCAAACTTCGAATTCTCTTCTCTATATACTGTTCACAGCTCTGATAACCTTTGCTCCGATACCATGTAGAAATCCTGCAAATTATCTACAAATTTACCTCTAAGATCATGTAGAAAATCCAACTGTAGATTAACCCGATAATGCAATATAGCAAAGCAAAATACTATAATCTACTTCTACTATCAATTTGCGGAAGCTTAAATATTGAGCAAGATCAAGCTGAACACATATAACCAGAAGAAGAAGAATCAATGCACATGAAACACATAAAATACCTAGGGGAAAGCCTCAGCTAAAAACCCCACTATCTGTATTATCATACAAGGTTGAAATATATCAGAATTATATAAAGCCTTAGCTCTCACAGCTAGCCAACTCTCAGTACAATCCCCCTGGATGCTCACAAGCAATCAAAGCTTCTCTCAAGCCTTCTCCTCTGCCCTCCAAGCTCCTATTTCCGTGCGCAGTTTCTCCTGGGTGATCCTCCTGTTACCAAGTGGAAGACTGATCACTCACATTGATCCTACACCCTTGTCGAAACTGCGCAATCCTCAAGGAATCTTATTCCTTCTGCATGCATGAGTTTCCTTTATAGGAGAAAACATGCAACTGATAGTACACTGTCCCTATCTTTAATCTCAACTGGGTCTTTCTTAGAATAGACATGCATAAGTTACTGATGAGAGAATCTTCAGTTATCTAGAGTACACTAGTTGGATGCATGCATGCATTAACTGACTGAACTCACAATTAGTTCCTCAAACAGTTTGGAACTAATTTAATTGAACTTAACTCAATAAACTGAGCTAACTAATTACAACTCAAATATAACTCAATCTTATCTCCTTAATTAAGGGATAATCTCCTTAATTTAAGGGATAATTGTTGCATGACTTCACAAACACTTCTAACTTGAATTTCTTCAACTAATTAACTCAAGATGAATTAATTAATTATTTTTCAAGCAGCTGATGAGACTAAATTTGAATTTTAATTCAAGGACAAATTAAAATTGGAATTTCTGGATTCTATTTTTTATCATTTCTGGTTGTTATTTTCAACAAAAAGTAAGTAGAGTGGGTACTTGTTGGATTTGTAATTTAATTCCACATCTAATGGGTTCTTACTCTTGAAATTTGAGTGAACCTACAAAGAGATATGCCAAAAATACAATAAACAAGTATTTTTCTTTAAAAAATCATGTCTTATTTTATAATTTTTAACTATTTATTTATCATTTTCCACAGGAGGCCCATTTTAGACCTCAAAATTCCCCTAATGATTCTAATGTCCATGTAAGTTAAAATCTTCTTCTAAATTAAACCATATTTTATTCTATTGATCTTTTGCCTCCTGTCACTTGCCTTGATTTCCCTACATAAGTCTTTGCTTTTTTGTCCCCTTCTTAATTCTTTTTCCTCATCTTGTCCCCTTACCCTTATTCTTTTAATGCTCGAGGAAAGCTTCACCTTTGTTCTTTTCCTTTTATGGTAACTTGATGCAATACTACCTTCAAAGGGTTTCTATATTTCAATGTGGTTTTGCAAGTTGAATGAAGTCCCATCTTGACTGTGAGCTTTTTGGGGCCAAATTTGGTTATATAATCCCTATGTTTCTTGAGAAATCAACTACAAGTTCATTTGTCTTCTTGTTCCTCCTCTTTATTTCTCACCTTTCTCTTTCTTGTCTACCCCAATCCACTTCTAGAACCCCTCCTTCTTTGTTCTCCTTTCTCTTGTCTTTCTCTTTTGGTTTCCTCTTTCCTTGGTTACTTCAAAATGGTGGTTACCTCTCACTAGGGCTTTACGTGAAGTGGGTATCAATCTAGATGGTTTCTCCCTAGATGGGATCAATGAATGTGCCTCTTCTTTGCCTCCTTAAGACATTTGTCTTGGTTGTCGCATCCTATTAAATTATGATTATGGGATCACCTTCAAAACCACTTCCCTAATATGCCCTTCCTTTGGCCTCTTACCTTCACTAGTTGTACTCTACAATTCTTGCCTCTTGTGTCTTACATTCACTAGCTTCTCTCTAGCATTCTCACCTCTCATCTCTTTCTGTTACTAATTCTTATCTAGGATTCTCATTTCTCACCTCTTTACCTCACTTGTTCTTCTTAAGCATGGCCACATTTTATCTCTTTCCTCACTAGTTTCACACTAGCATTGTTGCTTCCTTTCTTTTCCTTTCCTCACCTTCACTAGCCCCTATATTTCCTTGGAAGTTGTTGTCCCATCCTTTACTTGCTAGAGGAAAATCTTTGTAATACAATTACATAAATTTCTTTAACACTAAGATTACCATGATCTCATCTATTGTGTGTCTCAACAACCCCCACATCACTTGTGGAATTCTCTAATAGGTTATGTGAAACATTTGTAGTGATTTTAAAAGAAAGATGGATCATGGATATAAAGCTTTAAAATCTAATGATACCATTCAAATTATTTTGTTTAAATATACATGGTTTGTAAGGGGATTCTCTTTGTCTTGTAAATCATTTTATTTACATATACATTGCTTGTAAGGCAATTCTAAGATGGGTGTAAAATGAAATAGCTTTTAATGTGGATCAAACAAATTTGAAAATCATTACCATCACATTTCTTTGTATATTGTAAAGAGAAGTAGCTATCCTTCATGCGTAGAGGATCTTAACACAATTCTCTCTATCTAAAAGTTTCTCCTTCCTTTATGATTCATTTTCTTAGTTTGCCTTGGGTTTTAAATCTTTCATGATAAGCTCTTTCGATTTTACAATCACATGGATTATGTAATCATGCTCTCTCAAAAAAAATTCACAATACTTCAAATTTGATATCAAATGCATTTGAACTATGAGGAATCAATTTTATTACTGGTGAGTGCAATGTTGCAATGAACACACGACTCAGGAATCCATTAACATATTTACGTGTGAATGAATTTTCGCCAAACTTATCATGTACACACCACGTAATTGAGACATTAATGAAATCGTAACCTATAAAAATTATCTCTGTAACAACTTTTGCAAGCTTATAGACCATTAGTGATTGAATTAGTGAACAGATGGGTAACATACCCCTCGCTTGTTTGGATATGACCCATCTCAGTTTTTTTATCATAGTATGGATATGGTTTGTTTCACGCTACTATCCTAGTGCGGTGATTTTTACCATCGACATATTGTTAGTGATTTTCCTGATATCATATTTTATATTTAGTTTAGACGATGATCATTATTTACTATTTGGTAATGGCAATTTTCGGTTAAAGAGAATTTTTTTTTTTTTTATTAATAAATTATCTCTAATTTCATTTAATATGAAATGTTTTTTAATGGAGGTAAATTAGTCCATTAATGTTAAGTATGTCACAAGTAAGAATTGAATCCCAGTGAAAAAGATAACCACATCTTGCTTTAACCACCCAAGCTAGAGTAACCTATAACAATTTTGTTTATATAACTTGTTTATTTTTGAGTCATTTCCTATAAGAAGTAAATTTATCTAGCTTGCTTTTACCATTTTCCAACTTAGCCCATCAACATAAATAGAAGTAGGGATATTCCATGACCCTCATATGGGACTTTTTTGTTTTGGTATTTGTTAAATATCATCTATTTTGGGCTCGCACCTTTCTTAGCTCCACTCATACACCGTACACATGGACAAGTAACTATCTCACATATGATACATGCTATAAATATTGACATTATACATATAATGCACAAGCATATAATTGCACCAAAATTACTATTCTACTACATGGATGCCATACTATCTATATCAAGGTGGTTGTACCTATATGCATAAATTACTCAAAGCAAAAATTGTTATTTAACATTTTCATTTATTTTGCATATGGTAGACAACACTAATGTGTTTGGTGAATTTATTTTAATTTAAGTATATTTTTATTTTAACTTCAAAAATACATACGGTGAAGAGTAGTGAAGAATAATATTGGGTAGTGAGGAGATTCATATCCTTGATGAAGATTCAAGTTTCATTGACTCCATATAATATCTTAACTAGTTTCTAGTTCTATTTCCATGGTTGTTTTTTTTCCTCTAACCAAGAAAACAAGTCTAACTCAGAGGCACTTCTCTCTATATCTTGTTGTAATAACTTCACCATTTGTAGATTAATATTTTAGGTATTCCATGACATCCAACACCTTAATTTGATAACTCATAATAGATTACAACCTTAATTCCTTAATCAAAATTAGTTTACAATGGGCCAAAAAACTATTGGCTCAAGAAAACACAAAATAGATTAGGATCAACCTAAGGCCCCTTTGCACTAGGATGCGACAAGCCTACTTACAAAGAGTACAACAAATATCCAAAACTATAAATCTTATGGAGTAAGTCATTCCTCATCCTATTCCTTGTTGTGTTGAAGGTGTGTAAACAGAGATATGAAATCCCTATAAAAGAATCATCCTCCAAAATTCATAAACCAATTTTCACTAATGGCTTTGAATCCATTCATTTCATGAAGATATGTACTCCTTTTAGACACGATTTTAGAATTTGTTTATTTATAACTTCAAAATGTTCCATACTAAAACCCTTACTTATCTTATTTGTTGTAGTAGTCTAATCACTTGGTTCAAAGATAATTAGTGTTGCACCATACAAAACAATGCCATTAAGGAGGTCCAAACTTGGGGGACATACAATTTCATATGGATTTGGGACTTATGTTCAATTTGGTGATCCCAATCATACTGCAGCTTATCCCCAAACTCACATAGTTGTTCCCTTTGCATACATAATGCCCATTTCTTGTGTCATTAATTGGAAGCAAGTTGTAAAGAGTGGGATGGTTATTGGTAATCTTTGAAAATAATAATGTTGTCTCGAGGTGCAATTAGGGAGTTTATGGTCCTCAATACTCTCAGATTCAACATGTTATTTATGTAGAATAACTTGAGGATCTTTCCATTATCATTGTGTAATATTTTTAGAACTTCAATGTCATCATTAAAGATGTATTGTATTTTTCTACTTGAACCATTTTTCAAACCCTTGTTTATAACGAAAGAAACCCCCAAAATCACATAGTATTTAATTTTACTTCATAATGCACCGTCATTTCAATAAAACTCCATCCTTGATGTTGTTCTCACTATTGGGAAGCTCAATCCTCAAACTTTGAATCTAGAAAATTTTCAGACACTTTTAAGGTAATGATAAAAAATTTGTTTT
This sequence comes from Pinus tabuliformis, assembly GCA_031772625.1. NCBI lineage: Eukaryota > Viridiplantae > Streptophyta > Pinopsida > Pinales > Pinaceae > Pinus > Pinus tabuliformis. Next base: position 446,071,608 of record CM062813.1, on the reverse strand, counting down.
ACAATTTGGTTTTTTTGATCCAATTATATCACATAACAAGATCCTCCCACCACGGGATCATGGGTAGGTTGTGTGGTGGGGACGTAGGTTTTGTGGTGGTGACAATATGCTTTCTTCCTCCCCACCTGAGTTTGAATCTCATGATGTGACATGTTTGACTATGTATCACAACTATCTACCTTGATTTCTTAGAGTAGCAAGTAGATGTATCACAATTATCTACCTTGATTTCTTAGAGTAGCAAGTAGATGTATCACAATTATCTACCTTGATATCTTAGAATAGCAAGTAGATGTTGTTCACGGACATAGCTAGTACCGGATTGGCACAATCAATAAAAAAGAACAAAGAGAAAAGAAAAAAGAACAAATTGACACAGAACCACATAAAGAAGAAGAAGAATAATAGAACCCTGCCACCACTTCCATCCCCTCTAATATCACTCAATTGTCTTGAATTTCCTGTACCACCAAAATGATTATTTACGGACCTCCCTTTTTCCATAATTAAAAAAAACAAAACCTTTACAAATTTAATTATTAACTTCTTCTCAAATAGTAGTATACAAGATCTCTATATTATTCATTTTAGAAATCATTTAAAACACCAAAATAATTTAATAATTTAACAATAAACTACAATTTTACATTCCTCCTTGTTCACATCTCTCCCCTCCCCTAATTCGTTTTCACAATTTCATCTTAATATTCAAACATACAGATTATTATTTTATTTATTTTATTAGATTAACATAAATATATTCAAAAACCCAAACATATATTTCTCATATAAAAATATAAAAAAAAAACCATTAATTTTTCATAAAATCCTTTACCTTGCATTGACTTTTGATCCACATTTTCTCACCAGAACCACTTAATACTCGTGTCCTTCGAATATTTGAACACATATCATCACTGAAACCCTAGCAAGTGGCTACTGGCTAATAACCTACACTTAGAACAGGTGGTGTTTCTGTCCCAGTAAATCTGATCCTTAAATATCACGAGATCAGTGATAGTACTTCAAGTACTAATGAAAATTGATAGGGTAGACGCCCTTTTGTCCTTGACAAATGGGCGCTTTTCTGTTCTGTTCTGGTTAGCTACGTGTTACATTAATGGTATGACACGTAGTACTGAATTGCACGGCAGAAAGGTACGCAATTTTTTCGTGTCATTCCCCTGTGTTTGCTGTGTACGAAGTTTCTTATACCAAATTTTCGTGTCATTCCCCTGTTTCTGCTGTGTACGAAGTTTCTTGTAGCGAATCCTTCAGACACGATCTGTGGCCATGAGTCTCTCCCATAATCCTGGAAGCGCTCATCTCCACCGGAATTTATGGGGCTGTCTGACTCACTAACTACTTGTCGGCACCCGACTCGTCTCTGGTAGGAGCCCAATAAGAGAACATTGCTCCCTTTCCGTGCGATGCTGTCCAGTTTGTTGAGACGGTGCTGCCATGGTTTTATGTCGACAAAGACTTGAGGGGTAATTCGGGGCCCTTCATCTGGGAACGTGCAATCTTTCTGGTACATGAGATGTTGTGCACAGCAGAGATGCTGTCCAGTTTGCTGAGAAGGTGCTGCCATGGCTTTATGTTGACAGAGACTCGAGGAGCATTTCGGGGCCCTTCATCTGAGAGTGCAATTTTTCTGGTACCACCCATATTGGATGAGATGTTGTGAACAGCTGACAGGATAGGAGAAGACAAGGCAATGCATGGTGTGTTCAACTCTGTCTGCAATATACCATTACAGAGTGATTGGGCATTGCACTGCATGTCGACTTTTGATTAGCGCTACTTGACATTATAACCAGTTTTTGCGATTCCTACTCCTCATCAGACATTCTGTAGCTCCAGAGGGGATTTCATCTTCAAATGCCATGCTATGCTATACAACTGGACTGCTGGTAAGTACCCATCTTAGATGAGGATATTATACATATAACCTGGTTATCATGACTGTCTACATGGGCACCAACTGTATCAAATTGAGTGTTGCTTTATATTGGGTATGCTCACCAGATAACTACTGCTTGTATATTTGTTTTAAGGCATGCCTTCCCATTCGCTGTTGCTTTCTTCGATATACATACATATACCTGTTCTATTGACAGAAATGAAATGGGTTATTTATGGTGTACATCAGTAAAATTTCTTTCTTTCATGACATGGATGATATGAGTTATTGATGTTGAACATCAGTGACATGAGGAAAATTTCTTTTTTGTGACAAGGATTCTGAAGTCAAATCATTTCTTTACCCTGTCCCCTTCACTTCGAATGAAGTGTTAGCAAGAGAGAAGTAGAATTACATATTCTATTGGCTTTTTATGATCTTGCTAACATTAATATACTAACATCATGCTCTCCATATGTCTTTATTTCCTTTGGCTGTCCTGATTATCTAGGGACCCATACTGTTGGACTTGCCCTGGTATAAAAGAGAGCCCTTTCATTGTATATAGTCAAACTAAAGTGTGTGAGCACCAGCTCAATACTAAAATCTTGGACAAACTGGATGACTGAGCCAGTAGAGCTATTTTATGATAGTTTGGTCATAATGCATTTATGTAATAGACATAAATGTCCTGTATCTGCAAAAAAAAACACACTCTTACAGCATTTTTTTTTGTTTTTCCCCTAGGTGTTGGCACCATACCAACAAATTTTTGTCATCTAAAGATATGCTTAAATTGTTAACAGTAAATGTTGGGTTTTTGCAGCCTTACAGTTCTTAAGGCCCGTGTCATGTAAATGCTGGAAGTGCATTTCTCATTTCTTTGCATATATTTTACTAAAAATCATTTCACATTTCTCTGATGGAAAACCTTCTTTTGCATATGTAATCTGCCTCTTAATCAATATGCTTATTGTGATCTCTATGCCATTTGAATGCTTAGCAAACTCCACTTTCAATCCCATTGCAAAGTGAGGCAAGTAATTTCTCTTTGGGCAGTCCTGAGTGCACAGTGAGGCTAGAGATGTTGATTGTTTTAATCTTGTGCAAGGCCCTATTAACAGGGACAGGTAGTTTCTCGTTGGGCAGTCCTGATTCCTAGCATAGTCTGATTCAGCTCAAGGATATGGAGGCATACGTGGGAAATGTGTTGAGACTCATATCAAGCAATAGATATTTAGATCAATACAGCTGTTTAGATCTAAAATAGTTCTTAATTGGCTAAAGAATGCGTTTTTTTTTTTATGGAATGTATACTTCCAATGTTCAGGTGGGACGTCGATGGAGAAAAAACCGAAAATGTGACTCAATGGCATCAAGTTGGAATGGTAAGACACCTTTAAAGTGAACAAGCTGTTTTTAATGACAAAGTGGATCAATTCTTCAGTTTTAGCAACAAACATAAGAAAAATGCAAGAAAATCTGGACTAGTGAGTTGCAGAGTTTTATGTAGTATTCTGATGCTTAGATCGCTTTTGATGTCATCAAAATGTTAATAATATCCTGGGCATGGACCAACCTTTGAATGAGGACCTGATCTAATTGCAAGACCTTCTATTTGGAAAATCTCTAATGTCTTCTCTCAGATGCATTTCAAGGGGAAAAAGGTTAAAACAAATCTCAAACGTGTTCTCTTAAATGCAGTTTGAAGGGGGGAATGTTTGAAACAAAAACACCAATACGAAGAGCCCTCACAACGCCAAGCTGAAGAGAATCAAGTTAGTTTTCCATCCAAGTTATACCTCTGCAATTCACCAGTCTCATGGAAAAATTATTTATTATGAACGAACCTACTTTTGTCTTCTTTCACGTTGCTCTCTCGCGCATCTCAATTCTAAGCACAACATTTTAATAGGAGCTTTGTTTGTTGAGGCATCTGAATTCTAAGGATAACATTTTAATAGGAGCTTTGTTTGATCAATAAAATATGAAGTCCCAGCTATGAAAGAATCTGATTTATAGGATCTTCCATAAGGGCGTGGTTGGTAAACCTTTCAGTTTTAAATACAATTTTGTGATTTATAGGATCTTCCATAAGTGCGTGGTAAACCTTTCAATTTTAACTATAATTTTGTGAGGATCTGTTCGAGGATGTGTACTATTTTGGGAGGACGTCGTAAACCTTTCAATTTTAACTACAATTTTTTGAGTATCTGTTCGAGGATGTGTACTATTTTGCGAGGATGTTTTTGAATGGTCAATTTTATGTGTTTGAATGGTCAATTTTAGTTGTGTAGTTTCCGTATTTTTAGTATTTTTGGATTTTAAAATATTAAATTTATTTATATATTAAAAATATAATTTAAAAATCGTCAATTTTATGTGTTTGAATAGTCAATTTTAGTTGTGTAGTTTTCTAATTTTAGTTGTGTAGTTTTCTTATTGTTAATATTTTTGGATTTCAAAATATTAAATTTATTTATATATTAAAAATATACCATACTTTTGGATTTCAAAATATTAAATTTATTATATATTAAAAATATAATTTAAACAATAAGATCATCAAAATTTTCTTGAATTTCAAAATATTAAATCTATCTATACATTAAAAATATAAGAATTTTAAAATATTAAATCTATTTATACACTAACACAACTACATTGTTATATACACACATAGGTATATTACATTGTTATATACACACATAAGTATATTTATTTTGTTTATTATTATAACAAACTTATATTATAATTATTGAATATTTTATTTATACACTAACACAACTACATTATTATATACACATATTATTATATACACACAGGGATATTTATTTTGTTTATTATCATAACAAACTTATATTATAATTTGTTCGAATATTTTGTTTTCATTTTAAAAACATGTAGACATGTATACAGTCCAGTACATTTTATTTACACATCTCTTAAATAAATTAGATTGTAGAATGTTTCTTTCACTAACATAATGCTTTTAATTATAATTAACTAATATTTTTGTATATGTTTGTCTTTATTGTATTTAACATTATATATCTATATATATATATATATATATATATTTATTTATTTTGAATATTTATTTTGAATATTTTTGTTTGTTTGTTTTTTTTTAATTTAGTGAATATTTTATTTTTATTTTAAAAGGTAGATATGTGACTTTTATAAGTTCAAACTGAAAGAAAGAATTACACAAATTTTTTATGTGTAGTTGTAAAATTACATAGGGAAATAGAACAGAGCAATCACAGACCTTGTTGTTAACTTGTTTAAAGTGATAATTAAAACAAATTAAGGTTAATTTGGTTTAAGTGAAAATTAAAACATATGAAGGTTAGAGGTGGTAGAATGAGTGTGATGAAATGCTCACACAATAAAATAGAAGCAACCACTTAATAAATGGCAAAAGAAATAATAATTTAATTTAATTTTTTATTCTTGCTTTTGAAATTAAAAACTGTGACCTTTCATTTATTTTTTTTTGTAGAATTGTACAGAGATATAGAACATTTCATTTTTTTTTTTTGTAGAATTGCACAGAGATATAGAACAGATCAATCACAGGCATTGTTGTTAACTTGGTTTAAGTGATAATTAAAGCAAATGAAGGTTAGAGGTGGTCTATTGGTCAATCAATGTCGATGAAGGCAATCAAAGTGCGATGAAACACTGACATAATAGAATGAAAGCAACTTCTTAATAAGTGGTAAAAGAAATAATAATTTAATTTAATTTGTTATTCTTTCTCTTTTTATTTCTCAAACCGTTAATCTAATTCATGTGTTTTCGTTAACTTGGTTTAAGTGATAATTAAAACAAATGAAGGTTAGAGGTGGTCCATTGGTCAATCAACATCCCTGGTCATCTAATTCATGTGTTGTTGTTAACTTGGTTTAAGTGATAATTAAAACAGATGAAAATTAGATGTGGCCCATTGGCCAATCAACATCCCTGGTCGATGAAGGCAATTAAAGTGGGAATGAAAACAACTGCTTAATAAATAACAAAAGAAATCATAATTTAATTTAATTTGTTATTCTTTCTTTTGAAACTGAAAATTACATATTTCTATTTCTCAAATCTTTAATCTAATTTGTTAGATTATGATTAAACTAATAATATTTTAAACTTATCAAATCAAAACTGTCCAAACAATTTTTTGTTTATAAAAAAATGAAATTTCATTTCAATATAAACCATACTTATAAACATAATTAAAAATACATAAATTTCAAAATATAAAATCTATTTATAAATTAAATATATATACCAATGAAACTCACCTATAGAGTACCCCTGACCCCTTCAATAAACATGCTAATGCAAAAACATCTTAGGTGCTTATTGCTGACCATCTCTTTCGGATTTCCTACCAAGATCAGAACGCTACTTCACCTCTAATTCCCTAACTACTAAGTAGATATTGCTCAGTTAATTATTCTCTATCTTTCTCATTACCATAATCATTTTGTTTGTGAGGGATATTATAAGGAATATGATGTCACTTTTTCGGATTTCATATCAAGATCAGAACGCTACTTCACCTCTAATTCCTTAACACTGGCTCAAGATACTAATCCTATCGAGTTAACTTAAAGCCAGCTGAGTTTAAGTGGTTGGCTCAAGATACTAATCCTATCGAGTTAACTTAAAGCCAGCTGAGTTTAAGTGGTTGGCCACTCCCGTTGCCATACCCTGGATAGAAGTCCATTGCCTTACCTTGGGTTTAAAACCCACCCTCTCTAACAACTAACTTAAGTCTTTAAAGTCGATGTATGATAAGTAGATAGTGCTCAGTTAATTATTCTTTATCTTTCTCATTACCATAATCATTTTCACATTTGTTTGTGAAGGATATTATAAGGAATATGATGTTATCATACAAATAGAACTATATTAAGTATAAGCATGATATAGTATATAAATGAGTAATTTATTGATTTTTTATTTTATTTATAAGATTTTATTTTATTTTTATTCAATTGATAAACTGTAAAGATATTATTTTATTATTATCTAATTAATATAAGATATAAAGATAGTAATCTAATTATTAATTTATTAGATATTATTTTATTGTTATCTAATTAACAAATACCCAGGGGGCTTTGGATTGACAATGAATGAGTGCATTGTTAAGGCACTCTTTGTGATAAATCACCAGTTCAAATCCCCCGTGGGTGATTAGGTTGTATTAAAAAAAAAAGAAAAAAAAGAAGAAGAAGAAAGATGTAAATACATGAAACTAATTATTAATTTAGTAATTAGTACATAGTAGGTAAGAATCAATTTATTAGACATTACTTTATTGTCATTCAATCAACAAGATGTAAAGACACAAAGCCAAATATTAATTTACTACGTAGTATGTATTAGATATTACTTTATTGTCATCCAATCAACAAGATGTAAAGACACAAAGCCAATTATTAATTTACTACATAGTATGTAAGAATCAGTTTATTAGATATTACTTTATTGTGATCCAATCAACAAGATTTGAAGACATAAAACCAATAATTAATTTACTACATAGTATTTATTAGACATTACTTTATTGTCATCCAATCAACAAACACAAAGCCAATTATTAATATACTATATAGTATGTAAGAATCAATTTATTAGACATTACTTTATTGTCATCCAATCAACAATATCTAAACAAAAAGCCAATTATTAATTTAATATAATATATAAGAATCAAAGATAGTGAACCAATTATTGATTCACTACATGGTATATAACAATCAATTTGATTGGACAACAATTAATAATGTAGACAAGAAAATGCATCTTTCTATCTACTTTATTGTCATCCAATCAACAACATGTAAAGACATAAAGCCGATTATTAAGTTACTACATAGTAGGTGAGAATCAAAGACAATAGCCCATTATTAATTTACTACATGGTATGTAGCAATCAATTTTGTTGTACTATAATTATTAAGTTACTACATCGTAGGTGAGAACCAAAGATAGTAGCCCATTATTAATTTACAACATGGTATGTAGCAATCAATTTGATTGGATTATGATTAATAATGTGAACAAGAAAAGTATGTAGCAATCAATTTGATTGGATTATGATTAATAATGTGAACAAGAAAATATACCGGTCTGCTTACTTTATTGTCATCCAATCAACATATAAAAACATAAACTAATTATAAATTTACAATATAGTATTACAAATAAAAATTATAAATCAATTATTAATTAGCTATTAATTTTAATGAGAAAATGATTAATAATATGGAAAAGAAAATGCAAATGCATGAGTCCACCTACTTTATTTTCATCCAATCAACAACAAGATGTAAAGATGGTAAGCAAATTATTAATGCACTACATAGTATGTGAATGTGAATCAAAGATAATGAACCCATTATTAATTTACTGCATCGTATGTAACGATCAATTTGATTGGACGATGGTCAATCACGTGAACAAGAAAGTGCATCCGTCCACCGGGGAACTCGAGAGTTGGAGCTGAGTGCTGGTCTGGTCACCGTGCGCTGTACAGTGTAAGCAATGATCCTGCCTGATCCTGTCGTCTTATCGGAAGTAGTGCCCTACGGTTAGACTAGGGCCACCTTCTTTATATCAGTTTCACACTTTTTACCTTCAATTGTCGTTTTTATATTATTTTAACTTTACATATCTCTTTACCTTTTTTAAATATCATTTAGTATTTAACTTTCTTTATTACAACTATAAATTCAGTGGCCTTGACTTGGTGTTTGAAGTTTCAATATTAATTTGTACTTATTCTTAGGTTTTGGTTTTAGTCTGAGATTAAGCGGCTTACTGTAGGGTTTTAAATAAGTGGTTTTAATATTAGCTTTTACAAGTAAAACTGTTTATTTTTTATTTAGTTTAAATTTATTTTTTAAATTGTAATAAGGTTATGTTGTAGTTTAATAAGGTGTTATTTTTATTTAAAAAATGAAATTTTTGGTATTTTTGGAAATCTGAATTATGATCGATTTTCAAGATTTTAGGTGTTCAATAAGTTTTTGATGGTGTTGAATCCATTTCCACTATTAAAAACAAGATTCAAGCACTCTCACTGTAATATTTTTGAAAAAAAAATCCAAATTCTAACAAGAAAATTAATTAAAAATAAATTCTTCTTAAATTATAATTTTTTTACTTTCATATTTATTCGGTTTAATTAATTTAATTATTACCTCTATTGTGATTAGTAATCCTAAGTAATCCTAACAAATTAGATTATATTTTTGGGAATATATAGAAAAATAAAGTAATCTAACTTTTGAATTAATTTTATATTTTTATTTATTTATTACATTTTAAATATAAAATTAAAATAAATTAAATTAATTGGATATTTTTATATAATGTTTTAATATTTTATTGTCAATATTATTGTTGTGTTTGATTTTTGACCATTTAGTATAATTTTTAATATTTTTTTTAATTTAATTATTTATTATTATTATTATTATTTTTATTTTTTTTATAATTAATTTTAGTGTTATTTGTATATTAATTTTATTGTTGTTTATATATAATTTTTTTTGTGATTACTTATTATTAGAATCAATTTAGATTTATTTTAATTTAAAATTTATCACGTAATAAGAAGAATAAAAATTAGATATCATGTTTTTAGAAATAGAATTTTTTTTTTTCAATTTTTGTAATTTAAAAAAGTTTACACCTAAAAAAATTTTAATCCTTCTTATTTCTTAATAAAATCCTAATAAAATCCTTAATATCAGTGTTATTAGAATGAAATCGGAATCAGTGGAACAAGATCGTCTGACCCATTTGGAGGTCAAATCGGTCTAATTTAAAGTATAGAACCAGAAAAGGCGATTCAATACTAAACCAACCCGTTCTGTAATGAAACTGGCTGGTTCGCTTTGGAGGTCAAATCGGTCTAATTCAAGATATAGAACCAGAAAGGGCGATTCAATACTAAACCAACCAGTTCTGTAATGAAACTAGCTGGATCGATAGCGAACCGATCTTTTTTCACTAAACCAATTGGTTTTATTTTTAGCGAATTGAATATTTTTAGCTACACCCCCAACTGGTATCGAATTGACTATTTTTAGCTACACTTGTAGTTTTTGTATGGACTAGCTAATTTTGTACAATTTCACCAAAAAAAACATTCTAAGCAGAATTTTTATAAGAAAAATAAAAAATTTTGGAGTGGTTCTGTTTATTACTATGCATTCATGGTAATGTTAAATTCTTAAAAAGATTTACTTAAATTTTTAACATTACCATAAAATGATTAGAGATATTTAATGTTAAATTCTTATAGTAATTTATTTAAATTTTTAACATTACCATAAAATGATTGGGGATGTTTGAGAATGGTTCAACCTCATTGGATTTGATATGGAGAAAGTAGAATTTTAGATCTCACTCAAAATCTAGCAGACTTTAGAGTTTTTCAGGATTTCTGGATTGCAACATTTCTGTTATATTCTGGGTATGGAACTAGTATTTAATCAAGCCCTCTATGTACCTTGATATTAGTGACATTGGTTTTCGAACTCCTTTATCATATCCCTACAAAAAATGTACCCCATCACTTAAACAAAATATTGACTTGACATGCTACATTTTTTCTATCTTATTTTAGTACATAGAGGGTGATGTTGATCAAGGAGAGCCTAATATTGGCAATGATTTTGATGATATGTAGGTATTTGTTGTAACATGATTTTTTTTGGATGCAAGAGCCATTTAGAGCCTATTTGTTGATGTATTTTCTATTCAAGAATAATTATACTCCATGTTATTTTGGTTATGTACACCTTTACATGCTATATCAATGAGTATTTTTTGCTTATTTGTGTATAAATGGTTTAGATTCATATATAAAACTTTTTTTCCTTTAAAATTTAAATAATTTGTGTTTTTAGTCAACGAATTTTTTGGACTAATTTTTTTTATCAGTTCTTATCCAGTTTCAACATGTTCCCGATTCTGAAAATTTTCTAGTTCAATTCTGATAACATTAACTAAAATATATCAAAATTAATTTTATAAATTGAAATAATTTATATCATTTTTCAATTTTAAATTAATTTGAACACTTTTATAATATTAAATATATAGTTAAAAATTTACATCCATAATTGTTTGAATCGACATTGGAAGCTTCCATGTTCCTGACAATAAGATGCACCTCGCTGCACCTGGGCCAATTAGTAAGGCATATTGAATGCTAACCGGGGAGAAGAGTGGCACCATGTGCGCAGCGACACAGATGAGATGAACAGGGATGGAGAAGCCAAGGAGAGGGAGTTGGGATAAGAATTAGAGGGAAAGATAGCGCTCTTGGGGAGCTGGAAAGGCCTAACCTGAGGATAAACCCTTGACAAAAGAACCATTGAGTTGAGAGGCAAGGAAGGGAGGAGTGCCACCTCGACAAGAAACCTGCGAATCGAAATCAAAACAGCAGAGGGTACCAGAAGCCTTGCTGGGGAGGTTGAGGCGGACCCAGGTAATGACCAAGAAACAACAAAAATCCACATTACCAGCTCTAGAAATATCTGAGATCACGGTAGAACCAAATCCAAGGCATAATGTACCATAGAATGTAAAACGACATGTCGTGCTCTGCATAATGAATGTTTCTCATGTGTGAGGTGAAGCCATTGTGCTTAACAAAAGCCTCCTGCCTCCAGTGATGGTCAGAGAGCACGATAAGGCCTAGCCAGATTGAGGCTGGCAGCGGCCGAGGACGGTGGAGCAGAACCCACCCAGATTTTCGAGTGCATCGAAGATTTTCGTATGTAATGCAAACATGGAGAATAGAACTTTTAGTATAAAAACTAAAACAGAAACGGTGGAGCAAAACCCACCCAGATTTTCGAGTGCACCACGAGATTTTCATCTGTAATTCAAACCTATAGAATAGAACGTTCGGCATGAAAACTATATTAATGCAAGCATGGAGAATAGAACTTTTAGTATAAAAACCTATATACAATTATTTCTTATTATTATAATAAGAGAGAATTATAAGATTTAGAGTCATGTATATTTATCTTATAGCATATAAATATCTTTGGTCCTGCTGTACGAGTTCAGATCTGTGTAGTCTAACGAGGCGGAGGAGTTGGTTAGAAAGTTAAAGAAATTTCGGTTATATTTAGAGAAAATCTGGCTAGGATTTTTGTAAATCCAAGTTATAGTTGTTAAACTTCAAAATTTTAGGTGTTCTAGAAATTTTTGATGGTGCTGAATCTATTTCCACCACAAAAACATGATTATTTTTGCTCGGATTCCGGCAACTTTTGACCATGTGGGCAATTCCACTTAGATCTATCTTAACGCCGGATCTATAGATCTATCTTAATTTGTGATCTACCAAGCACCTAAAGGAACAAATCTCTTTTCACTCTAAAATCTCTTTTCACTCTAAAATTGATTTGCATCTCAAGGCCTTTGATGTCTCTAGATGCTTGGTAGATATGGAGTTTGATGTATCTAGGCTACTTTTATTATTAATTATAATTAACTATAAATATAATTATTAATTTTATGTTTTTATTTTTACTTTTATATTTTTTGTAATTTGAGAGAGTTAATTTTTTACTAATAATTATAATTTTTAATTTTTAATTTATTTTATGTCATTTATTTTAATTTTAATTTTATTTTTATTTTGATCTAGTTAATTTGTTAAACAAGACATTACAACATCTCTACAATACTGTGTTAAAACTCAATACAATGACTATATTAATCTTATATGTTTATTTTTAAACTATTTCAATTTAAACATTTATGTTTCTATTTCTCATCCTCTTTTCAATGGAAAATGTGGCCACAAAAAGTTTAGGCTTTTCCAATCGCTCGCTGGCTCTTTGCTTTGGCAATGGAGGTAGTCAGAGGTCACAAGACTCTAATCGTACCACACTTTCATTTCTTTCCTCCTTGATATTCTCTTTTCTCTTCTACGTTTTCGTTTTATTAAGCACTGAATCCTTCGAGAGGAGGGAGTTAATTATTCCATCATTATAGACACTGGAGATTTTGATGTGATAAGATGAAGTAAATCAGTCCTATAAAATGATGCCTTGAAGAGTTATATGTGGCTAATAAAACAAAAAGTCAGAAAAGGGGGAAAGTGGTAATATAAATAGGAGTTTCTTAGGCTAGCCTACCATATAGGAAATGAGATTGGCCTTGACTTCAAGTTTGAAAAGTGACTAGAGTAGATTTTAATAGAGAGTATCATACTAATTTGATAAATAAAATAAAGAACCTTGATAGCTAAAAACCAAATATAGAACATTAAAGGTTATGTAGAGAGCATAGCAAAGACCTCAATAGGATTATTCTTCAAGCTATTAGTTGTAGTAGAGATGAGAACTCCCTCGTGCTTCTTGGCTAACCAAGTGTAGAGAATGGCCAAAAAATTTGATTCTCTCCAAATGACTGAGATGCTGGTGGAGCTCTAGATGGTTTACCATGGGCTTTGAGGGTGCAAGTTACAAACATTTCCATATATTTGTAGAGCTACAGACTGCAGTGAGATTTGCTGTCTCAGATTGTACTATTGGTGTCGAGGTCCTGAACTACATGTTGAAGCATGAAATTGACCTCCTCGTCTAGTGACAAGCACCTACTTGTTGAACCTCTTCACATATAATACAAAGGCATTGCTTGTTAACAATCATATAAGAGCAGTGGAATACTTTGGTTGCATTTATGGCTACTAGCTCTGCCTTGGTTTTGTGCATTGGAATCTTTCCATGATGGATCAAGCGTGGAACCATTGCTAATGGAAACCACATAAATGATCGAAAACAAAGAATATACAGAGAGCATAGTTGACAATTACCCTGTTTGAAGAGACAACAAATAGAAACCTTTGTGAAAGCAACTCAAATTATGTCATTGCCTTGTAGCGAAAAGGGAACCACACACGATCCATCCATGAATAATTGATGGCACTAGCCATGACCATCATATTCATAAAGTCCCAAGCCATCCAAAATACAACCTCCCTCTATACTCGTTGAAATCCCAATACATTCCCTATCATCAAGCTATGTCATGGTGACATGTCCTACATGCGAAGGAGGGCTTGTAGTATAGCATGTGGAATGGGGAGGAGTGATCATATCATCATTGCATCCATTGGAACTTGTCAAAATGGCATATACCCAATACATGATTGAATGTATGCATCTACTAGTTGCTAAAAATTGAAATAGAGGGGATAATGAATGGAGAGGTTTCAATCTAAGTCATATTCTAAGCGAGAGAATTGTACCCCTTTGTTAGCCAAGTAGTTGGTGAATGTGAGATGGTATGGGTACAAGGATGCATAGAATAATAGAGGAAAGAAGATCTAGACTTGCCTCGAGCCACCAATGGTTAGAAACTTTATAGAGGGCGAAGCCATTCTAGAAGTTGGTGAGCACATATAAGATGAGTTGAGTCTCCTTCTACAATAAGCTTAGTGAAGTGATTTTGAGTGGAAATGTGAATACCTTGGATTAAACCCAGAGTTCTACCTCATTGTTCGATGAGATGCCAATCCTTCCAAACAACAGTTGTAGGAGGTAACCTTTAGAGTTGGAGAAATCTACCCCAAAACCTTCCAGACTGAGGTTAGCCTTAGAGGCTCTGTTAAAGTTCAAATTAGTGAAACTAAGGGGGCATAGGGGGCTAAAATGAGGGGGAGGACATGGGGCTCGAATGGAGTGTTATGTATGTGCTATATTATTTGCACGACTACCTCCATACCTTATACATTTCACTAGGCACAACCGAGCCGGGTGTGGGACGGGTCAAAGGGGGCTAAAATCCCGCTTGTGTGGGTGTTTGAGGGAAACACCCCCAACTCAAACACCACCAAGAAAAAAATTGGGTGGTTTTTTGCATCCATTGATTTTTGGCACATAGTAGTTTTCAATTTTAGAAATTTGGTGGTGCATGGTGGTTTATCCCATGGTTTTGTAGTTTTGGTTAAGGAACTACAATTGTATTCCAAGCCCTGAAAAAATATTTCTAGTGGTTTGGATTTGTAGGGTAAAATATCTATGTTAATGCATGTGTTTTCCATTCCCTCTTTATTGTTTTATTAATAATATACAAGGTTAAAACCTATATTTGGTATTAGAGAAGGTTTGGCTTTCAGGGAATATGTTTGTGGCTAGTGGGTTTTATTTAGGCCTTTGGTAGACCTTCTTACACTGGGAAATTTGTGGAATTGATTCTTATGGTGAAAGGAAATGGTGAGTAGTTCAAATATAGAGATAAAGAAATTCAATGGGCAATGTTTTGAGCCATGTAAGATCAAAATGGAAGATCTATTGGTGGAAAAGGATCATTGGATCCTTGTGGATTTGAGTGTTGCACCAATAGGGATCTCGACAAAAGATTGGATAAAGTTGGATCAAAAGGAAAAGAGCACAATATGGTTGTGTCTCTCATATTCAGTGTTACTAAATGTTTCAAGAGAATCTACAATGAAGGCATTGTGGAACAAGTTAGGGACTTTATATCAATATAAGTCAGTGGTGAACAAATTGTTCTTATGAAAAATAGTTGTATAACTTTAAGATGAAGCATGTAGATCTGGTGACAAAGCCTCTAAACACATTAAATATTGTGGTAAGTCAATGATTATTTATTGATAGCAAGATTCCAGATTTTGGATAAGTGTATTAGTTTGTTGTGCTCTTTACAATACTCATGGGATAGTTTGTTTGTTGTCATAGCTAGTAATACAACTACTTTAAGTTTTGACAATATAGTCTCATCCTTGTTATTAAAGGAGATGAGACAAAATAATGGAATATCAAAACACATATGCCTTGTCTGTAAGAGTACACTCCTAGAATAGAAATAAAAATAAGCTCTTAAGTGGGATATTTAAATCTAAAGGAAGATCTAAATTTCCAGGAAAATTCATAAATGTATGTTGGAGATGTAGAAAAGAAAGGATTTACAAGAAAGAATGTAGATCCAAAATTGCAGAGAAAGGGAAGGCTTGGTCTGATGATGCTCCTTCTACAAAAGAAAAAAACCTCCTCAAATGAAGGAGGGGACGTGCACTTGTCATTTTCAAATACACATGTATATCATGGAGCATGGTTAGTTGACTTGGGGACATCCTTACATATGAATCCTCGTAGGGTGTGGCTTTGCGAGTGAGAAATATATGATGGTGGTGATTTTTCTTAGGAGATGAATAGATGACCAAAATCAAAGGATGAGGAAAATTCAAATTGAATCTCATGATTTGATGGGTTATAACAATTACTGATGTTTTGCACATCCTTGGATTGGACAAAATTTTGATTTTTGTAAGTAAGTTTAGTGATGCAAGTGTAAAAATAATATTTGAAAATGACATTTGTAGGATGGTTTGAAGATAAATGGTATTAATGAGGCGAGTTAATATTGAAATGTGTATAATTTTTTGGGAAGCATTACTTGTGATGGGTGCAACAATTTTATTGTTCTTGAGAGTGGAGCTAAAGAACGAAAAAATCCTATCGACTATGGAGAAAATACTATGTCATGGCATCAAAGATTGGGACATATCAGAGAGAAGGGCCTTTGAGTACTACATGGTAATGGCGTGGTAGAAGGTATGTCTAATTGCTATTTGGATTTTGATTTATGTGAACATTGTTTATTTGGTACACATAATCTAGTAGGATTCTCCTTTAGTGCTAGAAGGGCAAAGGGACTATCATAGTTGGTGCACAATGATGTGTTTGGACATGTGTTTATTCCATCACTGGGTAAATATGTGTATTATGTTTAATTCATAGATGATTTCTCAAGGATTACATGGATTTATTTCCTTAGGAAGAAATATGAAGTCTTTGACCAATTCAAAGAATTTAAGGATATCGTGGAAAATCAAATAGAGAAAAAAGTTTAAGTTGTTGAGAACAAAAAACGGTGGAGAATTTTTTGTAAATGAATTCAAATATTTATCTAAGAGGTGCAGTGTAGCAAGGTAGAAGTCTGCTCCATACACACCCCAATATAATGGAGTTGCAAAAAGGATGATTAAGATGTTAATGGAGAAAGCAAGGAGCATGCTCAATGGTGTTATGTTAGCACATGAATTCTAGGTAGAAGTAGTGGACACTATGTGTTCCTTGGTAAATAAATCACCCTCATTAACAATGGATGATAAGACTCCACATGAGGCATGGATTGGTAAGAAACCTTCTCTTAAACATGTCAAGGTGTTTGATTGTGATTCTTATGTATATGTTCCAAAGGAGAATAGGGGTAGGCTAGATAAAGAAAGTTGAAAAGTGTATTTTTATTGGATATAAAGATGGTATGAAAGGTTATAAGCTTTGTAACCTAGAAACTAAGAAGGTTGTATATATTCAAGATGTAGTATTTAGAGAAATCAAAGATGATGTCAAACATGGAGTCCTACCAAGGGAGAAAGAACTAGATAAGATAGAGTTTGAATTAAAGGATGATGAATTTGACTTTATAGAAGAACAAAAATAAGAAGAAGAAGAACCACATACTTTTATATTAAGGAGATCAATTTGGGAAAGAATGAAATGAAAAAGGTATACTCCCCTTGATTTATGTTCAATTTTTTATTTATTTATTACTAATGATGATCTTGGAACTATTAGGGAGGCAATGGATTAAATGACGGAAAAATCTGGAAAACGACCATGGTTGAAGAAATCTAATTGGTAGCAAATGAGTGTTTAAGAAGAAGTTGAATGTAGAAGAAAAAGTGGAGAAATAAAGTTATATCAAAAGATTATTCTCAGGTAGAAGGAATTGACTTTTGTGAGTTATTTTCTCTTGTTTCCAAGTTAACTTCTAATAGATTTCTTTTATATGTTGTTTTTTCTTTGTATTTTGAAGTAGAATAGATGGACATTAAGACAACATTCCTATATGCATAGCTAGAAGAATAAATATACATGAATCATCTAGAAGTCTTTGATGCAAATGGAAAAAAAAAGATGGTATGTAAGTTGAAGAAGTTCCTGTATTGGTTAAAGCAATTACCAAGGATCGGATGTCGAAAATTTTATATTTATATATTAGGTCTTGGCTTCAGAAGGAGAAAAACATATCACTGTGTGCATTTCAAATTTTTTGGTGATCATCTTATTTATTTGGTCTTATATGTGGATGATATGATGTTGATTGGAAATAACAAGAAAATTATTTAGCAAGTGAAAATTGATTTGATTTCTAAATTTGACATGAAGGATATTGGTATTTTAAATTTTATTGTGGGCATGGAGAAATGCCCTAAAAATTCGTTGGAGAGCCATTTTTTATGTTTGTTTTTGGCTATTTTCAACATGCGATTTTCACTTTTTGTGGTTTTTTTGGCACATGATGGTTTAGCCCATGGTTTTCTAATTTTGGTTAAGGAACTATGGTTGTATTCTAATGCAGGCTAAATGGATTGGTGGTTTATGGATGTGAAGGTATATATAGAGTTAGGTCAACAATGGTGGTTTTTGGCACATGGTTTTAGAATCCTGTGGTTTTGTGCCTATGATTGCATGTAATGAAGCCTTTAAAATGCTTGGAGTACTTCTCTATAATGTGTTAGGAAGTGAGCAATGAAGGCTCACTTTCCTGACTCAATTGGGTTTGTCCAAGGGACTAATAGATCTATTAACTGATTTCACTTTCCTGACTCAGTTGGGTTTGGCCAAGGGACTAATAGATCTATTAGTTGATTTTGCCTAGTTTGGGATTTGTTGGGTAAATATATGTGTTAATGTGTGTGTTTTCAATTGCATCTTTTCTATTTTATTAAGAATATATTTGCAACAATTAATTATAGATGGTTAAAACCTACATGGAGATGGAAGATGAGTAGATATTCTAGAGCTACAAGAGATGGGTCTCATTGGGGGGAGGGTGACATTTGAGATCTTTTGCATTCCAGTATGAGATTTGAAGTGATTCGTAGATGTTTCTTGTTATTTATCCTAGATCTAGTTGGTTGGGAGTTCTTTTTCTTAAATAATTATTTGATTGCACTCTTTCCAAAATTTTGAGAGAAGCATCCATGGGAAGATGGTCCAAATCTTGTTAAGGATCAGAATTTCAAAATGAATTCTTCACAAAGAAGAGAAGATGAGCTTAGCATTGTTTTTATTCTGATTTGTTTTCCGAAATGAAATGGTTCCATGGTCCCAAAGATCATAAGTGAGAGGGCATCCATTGAGGAAGTGTTCCTAGCTTTCTCCATCTTGTTTGCATAAGATGCATAGACCTAGCCTTGCAAATACTCTTTTCTGAATATGGTCCCATGTTAAAAAATTTCCATGAAAAATGACCCATAAAAAAATGGAAACTTTTGGCCAAACATTATGTTGCCATATGCTATTCCAAATAGGATCACCAAGAAGGTTTTAATGATTAGCCACAAACCACTTAACTTCCTAGAGATTAAAGGTACTAATTGGTTTGTAAACCCATCATAGTTTTTCTGGAAGAGAGAATATTTTGATCTTGCATTGAAGAAGTTCTTATTCAAGGGCAAAAGTGGAAGATCGTTCACAGAGAGGGATATGATCAGGAGATAAATCCCATCACCTGTGATTTGCATTCTCGAGTTAGTTACTCCAATAATGATGTACCAAGGTGCCATGGGTTGATATTTTGAAAGTGAGGCTATTTTTGAAGCTGCGAGAGTTGTTGTAATGAATCCTACCAGAAGAGTGCAATTTCCCCATTGTGGAGTTCCAAGAAGCTATGCTACTAAATGAGATATTTATTATGCCAACTAATGTTTCAGATGAGAAATCCAACCCAGGTTCCATCCATTTAGATCATCTCTTTGCCTCTTATATCTTTGGCGTATTTATGTTTCTAGAGATCACTCCATAGTTCTCCTTTTCTTTATATCTAGCACCACCATGTTTTCACATCTAGAACTCGATTGACGAGTTTTGGATATATGATCCCTAAACTGCCCTAGCTTGGGGTTGCAAAGTTTGGTCTAGGAGACTAGGCCAATTTTTAGCATTGGATGTGCTCCTCCAAAGAAATTTCCTTGCATATTTTGCATCACTTTTAAAATTATTTTAGGAGCAACTAGATTAGAGAAGATGTATGATGGAATGTCATATAGAACCAATTTGAGGAGAACAAGTTGAGCAGTAATGTTCAAAGAGAAAAAACGTCTAACTATAAGGTTTGGGGGTGATCTTAGATAAGATATCCTCCCAAGTAGCATTGCAGAGGTTCTCGATGAGAGGGACACCTAAGTATTTGATAAAAAGGGAGCTCCTTGAGAAGCCAAGAATATGAGCGAGATGGAATTAGAAAGACAAAGGAGTGTTTAAGAAAAATATTTGATATTTCAAGTGGTTGACAGAAGTGCCAAAATCATTCATGAAGTATTCTAACATAGCCTTGAAGTCACATGCTTCCCTCATTGTAGGGAAACCCATGAGTAGGGTGTCATTGATAAATTGGTTATGGGAAAGAGGATGATGATTTGAGTGAAGTCTGATACTAATGATATTTTTCAAGTGGACAATTATAGATAAACATATTCCAATCCCTTAGCCATAAGGATAAAAAGAAAAGGTAAAAGGGGATCACCTTGACAAATCCCGCAGGAGAGTGAGATTGATCCAGAAGGAGAACCATTAGTTGGAATGGAGAAAAAAGAAAAAGCAAAAAGAGAGAGAACCTAGTTCACCCATGTGGAATGTTAGCTGAAAACAAGTAGGACAAAATGAATATATTTCTTACTAAGTTTGTTAAAGGATTTATACATGTCAAGGTTGATTAACATGCTTGAAGATTTAGGAGATTTGAGTGAATGAATGACTTCATTGGCAAAAATATTGTTGTTTAAGATTTGGTGTCCTTCTACATAACCTATTTGTCCTGGAGAAACTAGGATGAGTAAGAGAGGTTTTAGGCAATTGGAGATGACTTTAGTAATGATTTTATAGATTACATTGTAAAGGGCTATTGGCCAAAATTTGTTGGGATTGGGAGCATTATGTTCTTTTGGGATGAGGGTGATCATGGAGGTGGTGTTAAGAGTGAATTTGGTTATTCATCTTGATTCCTCAATCAATGCCTAAACTTCATTCTTGAAAATAGACCAACAATAATGGAAAAAATAGAGGTATATCCATCTGAACTAGGGGATTTTCCAGGTTCCATGCTCATGAAAATAATTTCGACTTTAGAGTGAATGATTAGTCTCATTAAGTTATCAAGTGACCCTCCGTGACTAGTTTATGAATATGTTTGGTGAAATTACCGATGGCTACATAATGGTCTAGTTGGGGCTCAGTAAGAAGGAAGGAGAACAAGTTATTAAATTCATTTTTAATATCTTGATGAGAGATGAGATCCATACCTTTGTCATTTTTTAGATGCAAAATTCTATTTAATGCCTCCATTGAATCATAAATTGTTGGAAAATACTGGAATATTTTTCTTCCTCTTTAAGCCATTAGATTTAAGATTTTTGTCACCATAAGGCTTCCTCTTAAAGATATATTTCATCCATTTTCTTGCAAATTTGATGCTCTCCAATTCTTAGAGTTTCAAATCACCCTTCAATGATAATATGTTGTTGAACCTCATTTGCTTGAGCTTCTAGCTATTATTGAGCTTGGAAGATGTTGCCAAAGACATTTTTGTTCTTAAATTTGATATGTTTTCTTAGATTCTTAGGCCTTTGTTGAAAATATACATGAGGAAGCCATGATGTATCACTGCTTCATTCCACCAATTGTTAATGTTTTCTTGAAAGTCAAAATGAGTGAGCAAAAAAATTTTGATTCTAAAAAGTCTCTTGTTAGGGAGCTTAGGGTTTTCCATAAATATATTAATTGACCAATGATTTGAACTTGCGAAGCGTAGAATTGTGGCTTCAAGACTCTATCTAGTGAGCATAAGATATTTACATATGAGGAATCTATGAAGATGACAAGCTATCTAATGATTTCCATCCCTTTGATTATTCCATTTGAAAATGCCATTGATTGTTTCTATATCTACGAGTATTACTTTTTTAATGAGAATGAGAATTTCTAGAGAATCAATAACTTAGAAAGACCATCTACCACATTACACCAGATACAACTATTTCATAAATGTGAAAAATGAGACAGTTACAACATGCCTCCGGAGACTTGAACCCACGTAGTTGGGGAAACAAATTATTCACCAAACTACTCAAACTAAGATCCTTTGACTTTTTTAAATAAGGATATGGGGGTGGGGTTTGATCCACTTATGTGTGAAAAAGTCACAAAACAATATAATATGGTCTTCCTAGGTGTAACCACACATTCGACCATTACCTCAAGTTTCCCCCATGCCTCCAAGGAAGCCCTCATGGGCATTGAATCTTTCCCAATGGTGAAAAAACTCCTCTCTTTCCACCAATCGATCCAAACCCTCTGGGCTATGAGGCTACTACTATGAAGGAAGGAAGAGAAATATTTATTTTATCTTGGTTCAGATGATAGAGGCCTCCTTTTATTTTTTCTAATAGAGATGTGACTAAGATGAAGTCTCTTCTTAAGATCCACTTTTTATTTTTAAAGAGAGCACAAAGGTGACTCGGGTTGAGGAGAAACGATTGATTGTTTGTAGAGGAAGAAGGCCCAAAGACATTAGTAATTGTGACTGTGGTAAAGGATCCATTGATTCAATATTGTGTTGATAAAATTCTCTTGTAGGCATAAAAATATTTGAGAATAATTGTGTTGAATTGCCCATTTCCTGGAGCAATTGCAAATTGGATTTGTGGCCTCTTTGTCGATATTTTTCCTTGGTAGTCTGGATTTTCCAGAAGAGATTGTAAGCCTAGATACGAATTGGAGGTAGAAGAACCTATTTTTGAAGCCTTTCAACATTTGTTAAAGAGCTCATTGAATTCTCTAAAAGTGTTATGAAGGGATGAAATGTGTATCGTGACATTGAAATGATTCCTCAAAGTTTTCTACATTTATATCATTGAGGTCCATATATTCTCCTTCTTGATCAGGGGATGCATCATCTTTTATTTTCATTGTCACATTTGGAGCATCCTCTAGGGCAAGGGGATCATAATTTTTTTGACATTTAATGTGTTTGAAATCAGAAGGTTGGGAAAATTCATGAACTAAATAGGAGGGGAAGATGGGGGGTTTAGGGGGTTGACCGGGAGAGGGATCTTTGAGTTGGGAAGCTAGGAAATATTTTTTTTTTTTTGTATGAATATATTTTCAAGGGCTTGGATTGGAGGGTTTCCTGCTAGATTTTCTCTTGGATGTTATTTCGACAAAACCCTTTGTTTCTTTCCCTGAGTTATGGGAGGAGGATTTTTAACAAAAGAGAAGGGGGAAATCCATAAAAAGGTGCTCATGAGCATGACGTCATCTACAATGAAATGGGATGTATTCATAATCCACGATCTCAACCCAATTAATGTCATGGTGCATGAGATAGATTACAATGGGGAGGGGAGCTAAAATGTCTATGTATACACATATAAACACATAGGATATATATTAGCCTTATTTATTGACTTCTACAACTTTAACAAAGGAACTCAGAGGACCATCAATGCCGTAAAAAATTTCCATGTCCCAATATTCATGTGGTGGGGCATAATTTCATATCCATATTGGAGCATAGGTAAAAGTTTCCTTATCTGGATTAAATCTTTGTATCTAGTATCCCACATGGAGTCTTGCAAATTGGAAAAAATATGGGCCAAAAATTGCATCTCATCTTGATTGATTGTGGAAAATGGTTGTGAAGCAGCATTTGGAGGCAAGCTTAAGATATATATGGTCCCTTGGGTTTCCAATGGGCTGATCTAGACTACCAGATCTTTCTTTGTTGGCTAGAGACCCAAGAAACATCCAATAATGACATGGTCTTTCATGAAATGAACATATTCACCAATGCAATTTGATTTGATCTAATAAGTGGGTGGGTTATCCATTTGAGGGATGTAATGCCCTGGGTTCTATTCACTGGCATTTGGTGGATTCCATAGTTAATTATTTGCACTTGGATCTGTAGATTCTCCATCAAAATTCGATTGAGTTGTGATGTTGGCAACAACAATTTGATGGTTGAAAGATTTATTTGGAGTTGAAGGCTAGATGTAACTATCAAAGGGTTGGTTAGCTGATTTCTTTGTAAGAAGGGGGATTTGCTTTCCCCCTCCCTAGAGAAACTATGGCAATAAATCACGACATTATATTTTAAAACATAGAATATAAAACCCCCTTTTAACAATTTTAATTGATATTTTATAAATATATTTGTTTTTATATATTTTTAAAGTATGTTTTAAAGTTTTTTTACATTTTTTTAATTCTATTTTTTGTTTGTAAATTTATTAGTCAAAAGGGCGGTTCAATTTATGAGGGATAAGGGGTAAGGGAATGTTTTCTATGTAAGGGGAAAATTTGTACTAGGATTCTTTGTTTAAGCAATAATGGATACACAATTGATGTTTATAAGAGAAAATTAAATAATTGTCATCATAAATTAAAAAAATACTGAATTTTCAAGTAAAAAAATAAACTTAAATTAATAAATAATATTTATAAATTTTCATTTTAATTAAAAAATAAATTAATTTTCAATTATGATTAATCATACTATAGTTTGAAAATTTTAAATTCCTTAAAATTTTATAGTGTTGTGTAAAATAATAAGAGGATGGAAAACAAAATATTTATTATATATGACTTCATTAATCCTTGAAAAATATTTTTTCTCCTTAATTTAATTTTTCAATAAAAAAGTAATACCTTTTTTCTATAAAATCACTTCAATTTTAAGAAATATGATTAAAAAAGACATTTTTAATATATATATTTTTAGATATTTTAGAAAATATCTCTTAGATTGTTCTTATGCCCACAAAATTGTTCACAATAGTGTTTGTACAAACTAATAATCCCTTAATCCATTGTCCAAACCATGTTTGGAGGCCCTCCCTTGCGCCTTGAGACACTATTTTAGAATTCTAGCTTTTGTTTATAAGATATGTATCTTGGCTTGTCTAATTGCAAGACAGGGAAGATACACTTATTTAACTCCTTTTTCTTTGGAGGAAATTTCCTCTTAGTTCCTGTCAAGGTGGAAATAATTTCAAATCTCCAAAGTCTCTTTGGTTCTTCATTTGTCAATGTTTCTATTGAGTGTCTCCTTCCTTTTATATATTGTTTGGACACCCTTGACCACCACTTTCCCATTAAATAAGAGATCAATAAGTTATTAAGATAATACATATATAAAAATATACACAAGTCACTTAGATATCCCCATCAGCTCCTAGACCTAATATGATCTTCTACTATGAACACATTTTACAGTGCAAGGTTGACTTCATCATCTACCTTCACTACAGTCAATGTCACTAGTGACATGGCCTCAAGATTCCACCCCATCCCTTCAACTGAGGGCTTTCTCTCAATAACTTTAGGTCAGATTTAATTACTATATATTATAAATGGAGAGGGTTTGTCATTTGTGCCATCTCAATGAGATTTACTTTTTGGAGCATTTCATCTTTATATATCCCATTTTCTATGAGACTTGGGGAGGTATCACTATGCATATCATGATTCTAGAGGGTCCTTTACTACGTTATTTCACTATCCTAGTAAGTAATTTGGTTTGTGTTGAAAATTGGGTAGCCTCGGAAGGTATTTTCGAGTGGTGAAAACCCACCAAAAGTTAGTTGGTTGGGAAAAGTACCCAAGTGGTAGGGGTTTTGACCCAAAGTTGTGGCCTTGAGACCTAAGTTCATTAATTGTTTATTATAATTTATGTTTGAGTTGTTAAATGAGGGTTTCTTGATGGACAAGGAAAACCCCCAAGATCACTCACACAAAAATATAAATAAAAAGCCGATGGAGAGGAAAAACACATAAGTGGAGAAGGACTTTCACTTGTGGAGAGAGGAAGGCTAAAGGACCTAGCCACAAATTTGCCTTAGAGAAGCCAAAGTAGCAAGGAGACCAAGTTTGTCCATGAGCTGGTCAGCTAAAGAAGCCATTGTCAAAAGGGAGAAGGAGGTCCAATAGGGGTCTAGCCGCAGTGTTGGAAGGTCAAATCTACAAGAAGAAAGTGAGATATGGTTGTTGGAAGGTCATATCTACAATAAGAAAGTCAAATTTGAGTGTTAGAAGGTCAAATCTACAAGAAGAAAGTTAGATCTTAGTGTTGGAAGGTCAGATCTGCAAAAAGAAAGTCAGATATGTGATTTGAAGAAGAAAATATAGAAAATTGAGAAGTTGTAGCATGATTGTAGAGGACTGGTTGCAAAGGACCATAAACAATCCAAGAAATGTTACCTGAAGGAGAAGCTTAGGTATGCATTTGATGTATTGGGAAAATTGAAGATCTAAAGGACCATATATCAAGCTTTAGATTAGTCAAAAGATAGACAATGTATTTTACTGCATACTATGTATACTAGTTATATTAGGGGTTGTAAAGGGCCATGATCCCTGGAAAAGGAGCCCCATGATTCTTTTATTAATGAACTAATAAAGGTCGAGATTTTGGCTCAACAAATTTTTGTACTTAATTGATTTCACCATTTTTATATTTCCATTGCACAGAGTGTTATTAGTCTTGGGCACTTCAATGTGTTTTTGTTCTAGTCTAGACATAGACCGGATTTGGGGTACAAGAGAAATTTCAACATGGTACCAGAGCTACTTTAATGGGTAGCTAGATCAGAGTGTGCACAAGAAGCAACTTGAGAGGGAGTCGTGAGATAATTGTAGGAAACAACAGTATTGCCTAGAAATTGAGCAAGAGGTTTAGTAGAGAAGGTGCCTTTGCTTAGACAAGGTAGCTTCATGTAGATGGCAAGTTGATGGTGAGGTAATATCTTCATTGGGTTGTGGAGATTCACATCTAGTAAGGTATTCATGTGCACATGAAGTATTTGACCCAAGAGGATGAGATCGCTTGTAAAGTTGAGTTGTGGTGGTCTAGATTTGATTAGACCCACTATTCGATTGTAGCTTGGGATTGACTTTGGAAGGACATAAGATCAGTAGAAACACTTTTCGGGAGGGAATGCAAAGTGAGACAGTGAAGGTTGTGTAGGCTCAGAGGGAGTCTAGCTTCAGAGGGAGACTACAGAGGAACATTGGTTGCCTAATGGAAGTTTGAATCTTCAAGTTTAAGCAAGAGAGTGGATTTTTCAGCCTATGCAAGGAAAATCACAAACCAAGTGAGGAAACTCATGGTGGCGCAAGGAAAGTTCATGTTGCATGTGAGGAAAATTATGCACCATGCAAGTTAAATATTGATCAAGTACAAAAGAAGATGTGGCACATGCGAGGATAGATATGGCTATGCAAGGAAAATCATGACTTATGTGAGGATAATCATGGGTATGTAAGGAAAGTCATGGAGCTGAATATTTCAAGGTGTGATGGAAATAACTTCCTCAACAAGACGAAGTGTTGGAAATTGCGTAGCTCAAAAGGTATTTTTGAGTGGTGAAAACCCACCAAAAGTGAGTTGGTTGGGAAAAGTACCCAAGTGGTTGGAGTTTTGACCCAAAATTGTGGGTTTGAGACCCAAGTTAATTAACTTTTTGTTTAAGTTGTTAAATGAGGGTTTCTTGATGGAAAAGGAAAACCCCAAGATCACTCACACAAAAGTATAAATAGAGAGTCTATGGAGAGGAAAAACAAACAAGTGGAGAAAGACTTTCACTTATGGAGAGAGGGCGGCTAAAAGACCTAGCCATAGATCTACCTTAGAGGAGCCACAATAGCAAGGAAGTCAAGTGTCTCCATTATCTGGTTAGCTAAAGGAGCTGCTACCAAAAGGGAAAAGGAGGTAGAGTAGGAGGATCTAGCTACAGTGCTGGAAGGTCATATCTACAAGAAGAAAGTCAAATATGAGTGTTGGAAGGTCAGATCTTCAAGAAGAAAGTCATATCTGAGTGCTGGAAGGTCATATATGCAAAAATAAAGTAATATTGGAGTGCTAGAAGGTCATATGCGCAGGAAGAAAGTCATATATGTGATTTGAAGAAGCAGATCTAGTAGATTGAGAAGTTGTAGCATGATTGCAGAGGGACTGGTTGCAAGGACTACAAACAATCCAAGAACCATGAGCTGAAGGACAAGCTCATGTATGAATTTGATTTATTTGGAAGATTGAAGATCTAAAGGATCAAATCTCAAGCCTTAGATCAGTCGAAGGATAGATTGTGTATTTTACTGTATACGATGTATACTAGTTGTATTAGGGGTTGTAAAGGGTCATAATTCTTGGTGTGGGAGCCCCATGATTATTTTAGTAATGGATTAATAAATATTGACCTTTGGGCTCAATAAATATGTGTATTTAATTGATTTCAATACTATTATATTTCCATTGTGTAAAGCGTTGTTAGTGTTGGGTACTTCAGTGTTTTTTATGTTCTTGTCTACACATAGACCAAATCTAGGGTAGAAGGGAAATTTCAACAGTCTTGTCACATGTGAGGTGGATACTAATAAAAGATAAGTTTCACAAGATTTATTCAAATCCTATCCCACTAGGTTATCACTTCCTTCATTAGTAACATATATCCACAAATTGAAACATTAATTGGTATGAAAACTATCCAATATTGGATACAAATGAGACCATGCAGACCGTCTTGTTAGATGGTTGAATGACTTGATTTCATGAGGATAAAAAGGTATAACTTCTTTCATTGTAGGTTTGATTTCCAACCCAAGTAAGGAAAATAGACACCCCTTACTAAATTATTATCTTGTTCTTTGAATGTTGAAGAAGCTTTGACTCATTATCTTATATGTCTTTGTAGGATCACCCTTGGCATGTTATCTTAAGCCTACATAATATCTAGATGAAATTATTAGGGGTTTCCTTGGTAACCTTAGTGATTGTTATTGTTAAATATGTTTACACTTCCTCCCATACTTCTATCCTATTTGTAATGGTAAGTGAAGGTTCACCCTTTTTTGTGGCTAATCCTCTTGGGTCACCCTTTCTTCTAAGTCTCTTTTGTGTTATTTTCACTTGTATCTCTTAATCTAAATTTTACGAGTAGATTTCATTCCCACATTATGTTTACAACAGGTTGTATCTTATTAGTCCCAGTTATCTATTTGTTTGGAAACCTTTGGACAAGAGTAAAACTATCTTATTTTATCTTCTCAATAAAGCAATAAAAGATGAGAACTAGTCCTAATTCCCAAGTTCAAATATGTATTATATGTGATTTTGTATTTCATTTACCTCATTTCAAAATATTTCAAAGGTGTCTTGGTTAAAGATGATCTCTCTCCTAACTTTGTATTTTATGTTTTTATATAATATTGACCAAAGTTTATCAATCCCCACCTTTTTTTTAATTTTATATATACCTAATACAAATGGAGTTTGTCACACTAATTAGTGTTTGTCACTGTCAAGAAATGGTGGTGAACCTTAGCAAAACTAAGGTCATGATATTTAATGTATCTAAGATTGCTTTATTAGATTTCCACTTCTTCTTTAGAAGGGGTTTGGTGGAGATCACTATATCTTGTGTTTGTTTTGGGAGTGCAATTTTTATGGGTCCTAAGTCTAACCCACAAACTATTCCCAAACCTGGAATTAGCAAGGCTTATCAATCTCTCTTTATGTTTGAGTGTTAGTATTTCCATATCCTCTTTAGGACATTTTCTCTCAGATGCATTTTTTTTATATGACTAGCAAAACCACTATACTTTATGGCATTGAGGTGTTAAGGAAACATAGTCTATGACTAACTAATTGCACTCATGTAGAGAGAGTCCAATCTCTCATGTTGCAACGCATTATCCATTGTAAATGAAATCATTCCTAGTTACTTGAGAATGTTTTTAGACTTGTAATTTTTTGTTCACGAGATTTAGCTACAAGAAGGGGAAGATACCTTTATTTGGCCCTTTGTTCTTCAAATTAAATTACCACCATGTGCCTTTCAAAGTGGAGGTGGTGTTGGTTTGTAAAATCCTTTCCTTCTTCTTTAGCCCATTAACATTTATATTGAACACTCCTTTCCTTTCATATATCCTTTGGATTCCGCTAACCACCTCCTATGCATTTAATGAGAGAGCAAGAGTGTAGTCAATGAAGAAATATACTACTAATATATTTAGGTCACTTTGATAACAACTTTAAGCTCTTGGCCCTAATATGGAATTCTACTATGAGCACCTTCTATAGTTGAAGAACAACCTCATCATTTTTCTGAACTACACCCAACATCATTAGTCACATGAGATCAATATTTTCCTAGCTAATTGATAGATTTATATTAGTGGCTCCAAGTCAAATCTAATCACTATATCCCATGGATGGACAAAATTTGTTAGTTGTGCCACTTACAAGAGAACGATCTCGATGGGAATTTCATCTTTAGTTGTCCCACATGTTATGATATTTGAGGGAGATATCATTGTCTATATTGCTACTTTATTCTCTATTTTGAATAGAAGTGCTTGGGACTCTTCATAAACAAGGTGATTACTCATAGATGACTTGCTACATGATATTTATCCAAACCCTATCCAACTAGGTTTATCACCTCCTCCTTTCAATTTTCTCTATGGGTGGAGGTGCTATGCACCATGTAGAATTCCCAACCTTGGAGACACATGATACAAGATTATTGAGACAATGTATATCCTCCCATTTGGTGTTAAAACAACCCACTTTCACAAGGACATAGAGGTGTACCCTCTTTTTGTGTGGGTTTGCATTCTATCCCAAGTTTGGCAACCATAAACCCCTTGTTAGATTCTAGACTTTCCCTTTAAATGTTAGGATACATTTTACAAATTGCATTTGATTTCTTCCTAGGATCACCTCACCATGCCATATCAACCCTTAACAATGGATATATATGACATTATTAGTCATGCATTGATACCTTACATGATAGATGATGTAAAAAATATATATGCTCCCTTCTCTAGTTTTAACATTTTCCAATGCTAAGAAGTGACTATCATTTTTCTGGAAATTACCCTTTTGGTTCACTCTTCCTTAATCTCTTGTTTATTATTTTTAATTGCATCCTTTTATTTGTTGGCTTTCAAAAATAGCCTTGGAAATGTACATTATTTTTGTAATTTGTCGTATTTTAGTTCAATTAACCTATTCTTTTGGTCATTTACCGATATTAATAAAACCATCTTATCTTCTCAACAAGGCCCAAAAATGATGCGATCTAGTCCTATTTCTTAAATCCAATTATGTATTATATTTGTATTATTTATTTTATATTTCATTTATCTTATCATTAAATATTTTAAAAGTGACTTGGTTAAAAATGATCCCTTCCCTAACTTCGTACTTTTCATGTGTAGATAGGAGATTTAGCTAAAGATGATCACTACCCACCAACATCATATATATAGGGATTTGATATGAGAACAATGATGCAAATAATCACACACGAGGAAGGAGGAATGCAAGTACAAAGGAGATTTATTGCACATGTTATTCTGTGTGTGTGTAACAAAACACACACACAAACAGAGAATAACATGTGCAATAAATCTCATTTGTACTTGCATTCCTCCTTCCTCGTGTGTGGTTATTTGCATAACTGCGCTCATATCAAATATCTATTCTTTGGGTGTGCAATATTTACAATCATAGAATCATACCTTTAGTCGACAAAAAATCATCCATTCATTGCAAAACTTTTCTAACAAGGTTTTTTATGATCTTAAGCATTTTGTAATGTGCCTTCAACTTTAATGTCAAAAGTGGGGATTGTTGGTCTAATAAAGTCATTGTTAGTAGCGGTATATGAAACATACTTTTTAATTATTTTCTAAAGTACAACTATATGATTCACTTTGACATCATAATAAAAACAAAACCAATTATTTAATTTTCAATTTCTTATCATTAAGCCTCATTCCCTTTTTCCCTACATGAATCCAATGAAAAAAATCATTCAACAATTATCCATTAATGGATTCCTTAAATTTACAACAATCCTTAAGTTATATTTATTAATGAATAACTAAGGAATACAAAACATTATAGAAATAATGAATGCCATCATCATCGTGAAAATATGCACAGACCCCACAGTCCTAAGCAAATTCATTAGTGTTTCAAATAATATAACAATCAACATGTAAACTTGTAACACCCCTGTTTGACTCTTGTAAAGTAAATGACATGTATATGCGAAACTAGGCTAGTGAGACGAAACATATAGGTTGGTGAGTTGAGAACATCTTTGAGGGACATTGTTCCTAGGTGCATGTGTATAAATGTGTTACAGGTGCCATTGTTACCATGTGAATGAATGTGTTGTGTTTTGGGGTTGGTATTCCGTGTGCACACGTTTTACATTTATATGTGTTTTGAGGCTAGAAGGTATGGAAATGTAATTATGATAACATATGCATATTAATAAAAATATAATGGATGCAGACCAAAATGATGAAATGACTATGGGGGATTGAGACTCCATGGATGAGTAAAAAGAGGCACATATGATTTAATAATCATAAAAGGTGCACATGCATCTAACAAAGGTCCACTGAATGACTTATGGAAGTTCCAAGTGGCATAAGATAAACATGCATATAAAAGAGGCATGTTGGAACTATGAAGGAGACACTACAATCAATTCATGTTCATCCATTCTGGTAGACGACCATGGAAGCATGGAGACCATTATGGAATGAGAGCTTGTAAGGGTACCTGCAAGACTCATAAGGGTAGTGAAACTCCTATAAGTCATAGGGCTCTAGAGCATTCTTGTCCGATTGAGTAAGTTACCCTAGAAGGTGGTGGCACAACCAGAGGGATTGCAAGTGTACAAAAGAGTGCACACCACTTGGGTGTATGCTGATGGGGAATGTGAGTATGTGCTTGAAGGATGTTGGGTTTGGTACCTTGGCTATGTGAGGGTCTGGAAGGGTACTTGGAAGACCTGTGAGGGTATTGGAAATCCTCGAAGTTGCAAGACACTAAAATATCCCTGGCCGATTAAGATAGGTGCTGATGCTGGTTGCGAGTTTGTTGGTTGGAGTCTATCAGGTTTGGTACCTTGGTCGGTTGTTGGTACTGAGATGTCCTAGTATTTGGGCAAGCTGATGCCCTAGGGAGTCATCCCAACTCAAGGGTGACCCACTATTGAAAGAAGATGAACAATGTGGTCTATGGCTGGGTGGAATGTCAAAGGCGTACAACCAGTGGGCACAATTTAAAAGATAAATAGTTAACTTCTAAAACGATTTCCACTGCAATGTTTTACATGCTTAATGAATTGTATCTTCAATTTTAATTAAGCGATTCATGTAGAATATATCTTTGAATAAGTAGTGCATTTAACATGCATTATATATGCGTTGCATTATGATATACTTCTCATAAGAAAGGGTAAAATTTCAGGTCACAAGTTTCCATGGGTAACTTGCATGGAATTGGGCCTCAGTAGAAGGCTAGAATAAGACGAGAGTGGGCTAGGGGATGTTACAAAACTGGTCAAATACTATTAATATGAATTTAGTTTATAAAAATTACCATTATACGAGTCTTATGGTTGTCTGAACTTGCATTTGTAATTTCCATTTTGAAAATTTCCCTTTTATCCAAACAATCCTCAAGGGCTTCTCAAATAATTATCCTTGCTAGCAGAAGCATTTCACACTCACTAGAATTCATAACAACCAAATCCATTTCCATAAATAAGGACTCACATATCAATTATATTTAATTTAGAATCTAGAAAATCTTTCTTCAAACCCTGAGTTGGGATTTTTGGAAGGTTTGGGACAAAGAGATCTTTGATAATGGAGGTCTATAGTAGAAACCCCTTGAGGTATTAAAGGTAGGGATCAAACCTAGAGTGTTGGGGGTCTACGAGAAAAGGTAAGATAGTTTTGTTAATATTTCAAATTTTACACCCTTTGGTTGTTTATATATAGAAGCAAGGTTGGAGCATGAGATTCCATTATCTATGAAAGATGAAATCATATCCCTTCCATAGTGCATTATTTCATAATTTCCATACTCAGAGTTGCCTTATCTCAAACTAAGCATTAAATGTCTTGAAGGTATGGGAAAAGAGAGAAAGAATTCGTTTTTATAAAATTCTGATAAAACCAAAAAGACTTGTATATGTGTCTTGTGAGATTTCAGAGGTTATTTTGAAGGATAATAACCCATAATTTTTAAGTGCCCAAAGTTACCATCTGATACAAAGTGAAACATAGCATCAAAATGAGATGGAATTGCAAAAAAATTATCTTACCAGAGAACCCCTGCACATCCTAAGGCAATTCATTTCCACAATTTAGAATGTGATGCTTCCTTTTGTGACTAGATGGTGGTAGAAGCCTTTATATCCTACAGAACTGAGAGGCTTACACTTTGAACAAATTAGCATCATTTCCACTAGAATATGATGCTTGTACATTGAAGTGATTGTGCAATCTTAATACACTAAAAACCCATGACAATCTTTGTTTCTTCTGCAAGGATTTGATCCAAATGTTGTCAAAATATCCATATTATTTTAAGTGTTTAGTTACATGATTAAGTAACAATTTTTTTACAAGAATTCCCACATGTAGGTGGTGATGCGAATATTATTATTATTCTCACTAGAAAGCACACATACTAGAATTAACATGACACTTAGAAAATTTCGGTACAAGTTCTCAAACAAAGTATAATAAGAAATCATAGAACTTAGCAAATTTTTTTCCAAACAGTTATCTCATATGATTATTTCTTCTGTTCTTTCACATTCATGTCACATTCTGATTTGTTATAAACAAAAGCCCATTTATTCATCAATCCCACAAGATTTCCATAGATATCTTAGAATTCAATAATGGAGTTTCATTCATTATCATAAAAGAATGCGAATGAGGAGAAGCAAAGAGAATTATATTTTTTATAACATGAGATCCAAGGCAATTGCCTGTGGGTGATCCATTATGGGGCTTACACCCATTGCTATATCCAAGACATTTCTAATAACAATTTATCCTCCTTGACATAACTTCCATTCAATCTAATAAACTAAGTGCTTATGTATCTATCTTTGCAATATTGATAACAACAATGAGTCTAAAATTATGCCACAACAATAATTCAATTGCCTTCTACTTTCAACATATTAGATGCAATGAAACTACTAGCCACCATATATGCATGATTGGTATAAACAAACATTCTCACAATGCGATCAAACACAACATGAATGCATTCAAACAAATTATAAATATTCTTTTCGTATATCAGGTATCAATTCTTTGTCATACAATCCCCTACCCT
The DNA here is from genome assembly GCA_031772625.1 of Pinus tabuliformis. Lineage (NCBI taxonomy): Eukaryota > Viridiplantae > Streptophyta > Pinopsida > Pinales > Pinaceae > Pinus > Pinus tabuliformis. Next base: position 446,036,393 of record CM062813.1, on the reverse strand, counting down.
CACAAACATTTTAGCTTGGCATGACCAATTCATTCATACATGCTTGTCGTGATATTACTTGATCAGTGGATACCTCATGGAAATTCACATGATACCTTTATCAACCTTTTGACAAACTTTCTGTTCTCCTTAGCTTTTTTCCACGAGTTGACTATCATAAGAAACAACATCTTCAACCATGTCGAGGATACAATTCTTGCACCATTTTTTTTCTTGAGACCAGAGGCTGATTCTCATTTTGTCATTCATATGAGAGAAATCGATGTGAGCATGTTGACTTGACCAACCAAGAATCCATTGTTTTTGAAATCTTTGATTTTAATAAGGAGTTTTCTATGTTAAAGTATACACATTATCATTGATGTTATTAAGCACTTAATTATTTCTATTGGTACTCTAGTTGTTTGACCATATTTTACTGAGTACCCTCTTAGACTTGGAAGGTGTTATCTCAAAATCAGATCCTGATAAGCTGCTGGTCAGGTTGACTCTAAGTAACTATTTCAACCTACTTTAGGCTGAGGCTTAGCCTCCTCAACCTGAGAGGGCTCTCTATTGATGGATTAATGATTTTGATTAAAGATAAGATGGCTAACTCTTATAGAACAACTGTGGAAAATATGAATGGTGGAAACACATTAAACAAAACTATCCATTGGGCTTATGGAGTCAACAACACCTCAATATAACAATGAACTCAACCCTACATGGAAGTCAGGGCATTCAGCATTTAAACATTCAGAACATAAACTCATATGGGACCACACAGTTTATAAATGTATACAGGAAGTCAGAGCACATTCAGTGAATTCTGAGTGATTATACATCCATACCACTGTAAGAATTAAGAAAAGGACAACATCACATATTCTGAACATAAAAAATCCTTCATGAATCCTGAGAAGTAAAGTCAAGCATGTATTACTGAAAATGAGTCTTACATAGGCCAAATACAAGCTTTTCCATAAAATTTTCCAACCCCTTGTACATCAGCTCTTCTGCTATATATAGAGCTATTTACACAACTTATATTCCTCTTCTAGGATGAGGAAAATTCGAATTCTTCCTGACCTGACACCTAATGACACTCAAAACTAACTATTAAATGCAAATGACACTTAACTAGCAGTCGTAGAGACCTAATACAACTAGGAGTGTAACTCCTTATCATGATTAAAACAACCTTATCTAAGCATTAAACACTCCTTTTGACACATAAAACTCCATGAAGTCGAATTTGATGAAGCCCATAACCTTCCAGTTGGCCCTTGATGACTCATCCTTTTGTTGTTCCTAGAAACTAGGAAACTGTCCCTTGCTCTGTTCTGGCTGAAAAATAGGTCTTGGGACAGAGCTCATAACTTCTCATAAACAATGTATTTGGAAAAACTGAAGGAGTCTTTTGTGAACCAATACATTCTTAACAAAAACCTCTCTTGGTTTTTTGAAACACTTTTCCTACCATCCAGAATATTTCTTTGAAAAACAGGTGTCAAACAAAGAAATATGCCTATGAAAAACTTGCACCTACAGCAGTTTTGTAGCGCAAGTTTGATCATTCATTTCTCTCAAATAATAATGGATTTGAAGAAAGTGGAAGAGGTTTTTGTACTTCAGAATCTTAGGAATGAAAGCCTCTTTCACTTTTCAGAGATGAGTTTTTAATTGCTTGTTAATCCCCTTGGAAGTCGACTGCTCTTTTCATAACATAAAACTTTGGAGTTCATAAAAGTCTTTCCTTTCCTTGTTTTGCCTTTGCTAGACACTTATACTTCGTGAATGCTCCGTTTCAGACCCTCCTCTTCAAATAATATTTCCCTTTGTCTTACAAAAATGTTCCATCAAATCACAATATGTAGCTACAGCAGTTTCGTAGTGCACTACGAAACTGTTGTGCATTAGGCATCACTTACAGCAGTTTCGTAGCGCGCTACGAAACTGCTGTGTAATTTCAAAAACACAGCTTACATGCCAAATTTGACTGTCTTGAGCTTCTTTATCTTGAAATGTCCTTCTCATCTGCCTTGAAACTTGCTTGCCTTGCTTGAGCCTTCAAAGAACTTTTATGTATGCTGACCCTGAGTTTGCCAAGTGCTTCTTATGCATGAAAGGAGCATGACAATAACCAAGAACAAATATTTCTTACCTTACCCTTTTCCTTTGAAATTTGTTTAGTGATAACAGAAGGTATAAAAGAGAAAATTCCTTTTGGCCTTGTGTTCTCTGCTACATGTTGTCCCTTATAACCATGTTCTTTCTTTGAATTTGTAAGCTATAGCTTCATATTTTCTAGATCACTTATTAACGATTCAAACTTCTCATTGGCAAAATCTCATTCTATATTTCAATGAACTTGATTGAGCAAATTATCGAGTCACGAGAAAGGCTTTAATAGTAGTCGATCACTCATTTAGGTAGTCATCTAACATTGTCGCGTTTACTTGGTCAAAAGAGTACCTGCAATATGACTCAAAGTGGCAGTTGTTCACTTTGAACAAGATGGATCCAAATCTCCATTGTAATATTCTTGCAATCCAATGGTCGACATATTCTTTGTCTCACATTTAGTCAAATCACGATGTTCCCTCAAGTATGTATCAATATCCTTGTATAAGTCATCATGAACTGGTTGTGTGAAATCAAGTATAATTTCTGCAAGAGCTTGCAAAAGATATTCTCTTATTTGCAAAATTAACATATTTAGTTGACCTTGTTCTACGTTACATGTTTGCATGCTTTGAGAAAATGTCGCTGGTTGGAGGACTCATGCTCTATCTCATGAAATGCTCTAATACCTTATGTCTAAGGTCCACATCATAAACAATCTCACTAGCATAAGATAGGGAAGGAATAAAGAGGTCATTGGATTCTTCATCCTATAACTGCAACCCAACTCGTCTAGCAAGTTGTGACTTCGAGGAAACCAAAGCACCCAATATGAAAGCTGCCTCAATAGTGTCGGCAAAAATATGCATGAAGTAGAATGCTTTTCAGGGGGTAGCAAAGAAACAATCAGTGGAATGACTGTGAGTATTTAATTTTGCAGACCCTCTTAAATTTTTCACTTTAGACACTCCTTGTAACAAATGAAAGGTGTATACTCTTAATTGTTAAAATGGCTAATTAACTCCAGCATGGAGATTTATCTAAAATTAAAGAGTCAATTAACTGAGTGTTGAGTCCACTCAAGTTAAGTGATAGACGAATTTAGTGTGTGGTTACATGTCAAGTTATTTTAAGTGAGTCGCTAGTTGGAAACATATAAATAGCTCTCACCAGGTTCAATGTAATCAACCAAGTTTTGTGTGATCAATAGAAGAGCCACAACTCATGTATTTTATGTGTGAAATTTATGTTTTGCCTCCTCTGCCTTTCCAACAAATTGGTATCAGAGCTGAGAAAGAATCACAAGATCCGTGGTGCCTGCAGAGCCAATGAGAAGATAGGGTGAAGAGAAAAAGGCCCCCGAATTTTTTTAAGGAAAATTTGTGTTGAAAAATTGGCGAACTTTTGGTTTTATTTCAAAATTTTGGAAGTCCCGAAAATGAAAGGCGTTCCAAAGTTTGAACAAAGTCACGTAGACTATATTAACGAGCTTCCTTTTTATTAGTTTTAAATTTTATTTAAAAATGTTTTTAAAAGTGACGTGGGTCTTTCCGGTGGGTAATTTTTAAAAGTCTTTTTATAATAATAATAAAAAAGGTTTTTTAATATTAAATTCTTTTAAAAGGGGAGGTATTATTAAAGTCTTGATATAAAGATTAACATAAATATTTTCACAAGGGTTCAAAGGAGTTTCGTTATATTCTTAGTTGGAGTAATTTATAAAGGTTATAAAAGGCTTTTAAGAAGTTTTTTTGAAAAGAAAATTGTAAAGCTTATAAAAAAAGGAGAAATTTAGGGTTTTTGAAGAGAAGTATTAAATAAAGATGGCTTTCTCAAATTTCTAGCCTCAATTTTCACCGTTTACAAGTAAAGATTATGATGCGTGGGCCATTAAGATGGTGACCACATTGTAGGCTTATGATGTTTGGGATTATGTTGAGTTTGGGTTCTCAACCTAAGGATGAAGCAGAAGAACGAGCTCTCATTAATGCAAAGAGGGATCTATGGAAGAAAGACAAAAAGAAGAAGAATGCACAAGCGTTGCAGCTTATCCAGCAAGGAGTGGACTGAGTAGTGTTCCAGAAAATTATGATCACGTCTTCAGAAAATGAAGCATGGGATACCTTGGCGACAAGCTATAAAGGTGTGGCCAAAATCAATATTGTTAAGTTACAGAATACTAGGAGAGATTTTGAAAGTATGCATATGAAGGACATAGAGGACATTGATTCTTTCATGAATCAGGTTAACTCTATCATAAATCATTTAAAAATTTATGGTGAGGACATTAAAGCTCAAACTGTGGTTGAAAAGGTCCTCAAATCTTTGTCTACCAAATTTGATGTTGTTGTAGTAGCCATAGAAGAAGCCAAGGATTTGGCATGATTAACAATTAATGAGCTGATGGGATCACTTCTATCATGAGGCAAGGATAAACAGAAATAAGGATTCCACTTTAGAAATCGTTTTCAAAAGTCAGGTTTCTATTTCAAGAGACAAAGGTCGAGGTAGAAATATATTGAGAGGAAAAGGGCGAGGCAGAAGACATGGTGGTAAGAGAGATGGCTGAGAAAAGCATGAACATGAAAGTGGAAGTAACTGCACAAACTTTAGCAATAAAAAAAGAGTTGTCAAATCAAAGGTTAGATGTTATTATTGCAATAAATTTGGTCACTATATCCATTATTGTGGGAAGAGGTTAGTTGATCAAGGGAACCAAAGAGCTAATGTCACTACAGAGAGTACTAACTCCATGTTCCTAACTTTCAATACCATGCATGAACCTTCTGATAATGTGTGGCTATTAGATAGTGGTTACAGTAACCACATGATAGGAAAAAAGAATTTGGTTGCAAATTTGGATCAATCTATGAAGACAAAGATAAAGTTGGGGGCTGACAATATTGTGGAGTCAACATTCTGACCAAGTAGGGGGAGTCGAAGACAATATTAGAGGTATATTATGTCCTTGGTCTCAAACATAATTTGATAAGTGTTGGTCAATTGACACAGAAGGGATACAAAGTTATCTTTCAAGGACAAGAGTGTGTTATATATGACACACCCCCAAGCAAATAGTTGATAGAAAAGGTGAAGATGAAAAGGAACAAACTCTTTCCTCTAGTTATGAATTACAGTGATCAGGTCAGTTCTTTTACAGTTGCATGTTCTAATGATTATTGGTTATGACACTTTCGATTTGGACACTTGCACTTTTTTGGCTTAAGATTGTTGCAGCAGAAATAGATGGTCAGAGGATTAACTCCCATCAAATAACCTGCTAGTACTTGTGAGTGTTGCATCTTGGGAAGGAAACACCGTGAAATTTTTCTAAAGGGGGTTGCAAATAGAGAAAAGAAACCTCTTGAGCTAGTGCATACAGACTTGTGTCGACCTATGAGGACATAGTCGATTGGTGGAAGTCGTGACTTCCTCACTTTCATTGATGAATATAACAGAAAGACTTGGGTTTACTTCTTGAAGCATAAGTCTGAAACTTTTGCAAAGTTCAAAGAATTCAAAGCCTTAGAAGAGAACCAAAGTGATCGACAGATCAAGGTATTGAGGTCAGGTCGCAGTGGAGAATATGATTCAAAGGCATTCCATGATTACTGCAAACAACATGGAATCATAAGACAATTTACAACCAGGTACACACTGCAGCATAATGGTGTAGTAGAGAGAAATAACAAAGCCATTATGAGCATGGAAAAGAGCACGTTGAAAGGAAGACACTTGTCTAATGAGTATTGGGCAGAAGCAGTTATATGTGTTGTTTATGTGATAAACGGATCTCCTACAAATAGTGTGATGAACAGAGTACCAAAAGAAGCATGGTCAGGTATGTATTGCAGTGTATATCATCTTAGAGTATTTGGATGTGTAGCTTATTCACATGTTCCTAAGGAGCGAAGAGGAAAATTGGATGATAAAAGTTAAAAATGCATATTTACTAGGTATAGTGAGAAGTCAAAATCTTACAAATTATATAACCCTGTCACGAAGAAGACCATAATTAATAGATATGTTGTGTTTAAAGAACAAGAGTCATGGAATGGTAGTATAGACAAAAAATATGATGCACAAGTGCCACTAATGGAAGAAGATGATGTAGCAAAAAAGGACCAACAAGAATGACAGGTGAAGACACCAAACAGAGACACACCAACAAGGACTCCAAGATTTTCTGAGCAACATGGATCTTTAAGTAGATCAATAGATTGAGATTCTCCCAAAAATCAATGAGGTGATGAATCAAGAAATGGTAAGAGAAAGATGAGAAGTCTGAAATATATTTATGATGATTTGGATGTTAGTTCAAATTTTGCATTGTTGTCATTTCCAACCTTCTTCATTTGAAGAAGTAATCAGAGATGAAAATTGGGTGCAAACCATGGATGAAGAAATTGAAGCTATTGAAAAGAATAATACATGGGATTTGGTTGATTTTCCAAAGGAAAAAAATCTCATTGGTGTGAAATGGGTGCACAAGACAAAGTTAAATGAGAAAGGTGAAATTGACATATTTAAAGCAAGACTTGTAGAAAAATCATTCTCGCAGCAACTAGGAATAGACTTTGGAGAAACATATGCTCCGATAGCCAGGTTGGATATTATAAGAGAATTTCTAGCCATAACAACTTAGAACAAGTGAAAAGTATATCAGATGGATGTGAAATTAGACTTCTTAAAAGGAATTCTAGAAGAAGAAATTTATGTGCAGTAGCCTCCATGATATGAAGTTGAAGGTAAAGAAGATAAAATTTACAGGTTGAAAAAAGTGCTCTATGGACTCAAGCAAGTGCCTAGAGCTTGGTATAGTAGAATCGACAACTACATGATCAAGAATGGCTTTTGCAGAAGCAACATTGAACCTACCTTGTACACAAAGGTAAAATTTGAGCATGGACATATTTTGATTGTTTGCTTATATGTTGATGACATGATTTATACAAGGGATTTCCAGTTAGATGAATTTAAAGTAGCCATGCTGAAATAATTTGAGATGACATAACTCGGTCTCATGAAATATTTTCTTGGCATAGAAGTTGAACAATCTGAACAAGAATTACCAACCTATCCCTACACCAATTGCAACAGGTACAAAGTTAAGCAAGGATGATGAAGAACCATATGTCAATCTAACTCTATTCAAAATATTGGTTGACAACCTCATGTATCTCACAACTACAAGACCAAATATTATGCAAGGAGTGAGTTTGATTTCCAAATTTATGGAGACTCCAAAAGACACACATTGGAGTGCAGGAAAAAGAATTATGAGATATATAGGAACTAGAGATTTTGGCATAATGTATTGAAGCAAAGAGAAGAAGGATTTGATTGGGTACACAAAAATGATTTTGTAGGCATTTTGGATGATAGGAAGAGCACTTTTGGTTATGTGTTCCATCTTGGTTAAGGTGTGATTTGATGGGCATCTAAGAAGCAACCTAGTGTAATACTATCATCAGCAAAAGCAAAATATGTAGCAACAACATCAGCAACATGTCAAGCAATATGGTTAAGAAGAGTATTTGACGGACTCAAGCGGAAACAACAAGGATCAACAACAATATATTGTGACAACACCTTAGCTATTGCACTATCCAAGAATAGTTTGTTTCATCAAAAGAGCAAGCATATTGATACCAGATATCACTTTATTTGAGAACTTGTGAGTAATGGAGAAGTTCACTTGAAGCCTTGTAAATCTAGTGATCAATTGGCTAATATATTTACTAAGTCATTAGCAAAAAATGTGTTTGAGTTTCATAGAAGAAACTTGGGTGTTGTAAGCCTAGCTGAGACATAGACCAGTAGGCATGTTTGGGTTGTCATGAGTCATGTCTTAGTTTAACAGTCATAATTAAGGGTGAGTATTAAAATAGCTAATTGACTCCCGTATGGAGATTTGTCTCAAATTAGAGAGTCAATTAACTGAGTGTTGAGTCAAGATGAGTTAAGTGATAGACGAATTTAGTGTGGGGTTGCATGTCAAGTTATTTTAGGCGAGTCGCTAGTTGGAAACATATAAATATCCCTCACCGAGTTCATTGTAATCAATCAAGTTTTGTGTGATCAATAGAAGAGCCGCAACTCATGTGTTTTGTGTGTGAAATTTGTTTTTTGCCTCCTCTTCCTTTCCAACATTTATGCTCCTCCAAGGATTTCATTTGATATTTGTTCTGTGGATTTCATAACGATCATTAACTTCAACATAATTCAATTTCCAATTCAAAATTGTCTTCGACCCACCAATCTCTGCGAGCAATATGAAGAGGTTGGCCATAAATTTCATACAATGTATGGTTCAATATGCTTTTGAATGTGTTTTTGTCTTGCATTATGCAAATAAGTAAATGGCCAATTTACATTTGTTGGATCTGTAAATGCTTTCTAAGTTAATGCATCAATCTACTGAATAATGTTAGATAATCTAGTCTAGTTAACTAGGTTATATAGTCTAGTTAACTATTAGTTCAAGTTATTTTTAGAAAGTTAAATTTAATGACTATAAGTCATGGATGTGTGAGCTAAGATCAAGTTTATCTATTTTTAACGATTTTGAGCCTTTATAATCATATAAGCTTTAAGCAATTGAATCCACGAGGGCTTCATTCAATGAACTTCTCACATATCACATGTATTTGTGGCACACCAAACAATACTCTTATTTTGACTACATATTGGAAAATACCTTTAAAAATCACATTATTTAACCCCCTACCAATACAAACCCAATACACCTTACCAATTTAAAAAAGCTCTACTTTCACTAGATATTGTAGATATCCATTTTTTCGTTAACATTTTTTATACCTTTTTATATTTTTCATTAACTTTGAGCTCCATTTTTTATACCTGTCAATATCAAAACCCATTACCCCCTATTATATGCTCAATATATTATGTCATTTTTCCTGAATATATATCCTCCAATATGAATTCACGTGCTATGGTATTGCTTCCCCAGTGAAGCCCTCATGATTGAATCAAGCAATCATCGGGGGGATTTTGAGGTCTAAAATGGGTCTCCTATGGAAAATAATAAAATAAGACTTATGATAAAAATAAATAAGTAAAAATTAATCGTATTTTCAAATTATGTCATTGTAGGTTCACAACGTTTTTTTTAGGTATTACCATTTTTTTTTTATGTGGATCTAATCAGAAGTATGTAGAGCGGATACTTGTTGGATGTGGAATTTAATTCCACACTTAACAACTATCTACTCTTGACATTTGAGTAAACCTACGAGGAGATAAGCTGAAAATACAATTAAAAAAGTAGTTTTTTTATTTTTCCTTCTAAAATATATTCTCATAGGGATGATATCATCATCTTAAATCCTATTTTTTTAAAGTTAATTTTATAGTATATTTTTTGTTTTTAGGCTCATCTTTTACCTAAAAATTCCAATAATGCAAGGGACAACTCATATTTGAATGTGTTATGTTGTGGTTTCCTTCTTTGTCCATCTATCAGATTGGTATCAGAACCAAAAGAGATAAGAAGGTCATGACAAATCTCCACTGAGAGCCACCACAACCTTTGCTATTAGAAACAGAGGACTCAAGGACCCCGAGGGGTCAGTCTGTAGAACTGATAATTGGAAGGAAAGTCTCATGGCTAAGAGATTTGAACAACCGTTATTCTCATTGTTGTCAACTCTAGAGCCACTGGTGTTGTGCCGTATAAATCACCATTGCATTACATTGTTATCCACCCCCACATGCCAAGCCAATGGTTTAACTCGTTACCATAGCTAGAGAAAGAGGGTTGCAACCCTAGTAGCCAATTGTTTGGAGTGACGTCAAAATAATGGAACATTAGCAACAATACAATATTTGCACGGAATGACCATTGTAGGATGAGAAAGTTGTGAGCCTATAGAGCTACGATGATATCTTGAAGGATCATTGAGGCATAGTCATCGTTGCCATGAGGCATAGCCATTATTCTTGTGATTTTCTTTTCCATCCGAGTAGTCTTAGGTAAGCTTGTTTTTGCACACACAATATATATAGAAGTATAGATGCAAACGACATACAAATTTAATAAAGGAAGATTTTGTAGACCTGGATCCATTGTTGAGTGATCAAGCACCACTATAACTACTAGACTCACAACCTTTTCCTTGCCAAACACAAGGTTTTAAATAAATGATTAGGATAAGGTTTGACGTAAAGTTTAAAAGCTTTTAAGTTTTTGACTTAAAAGTCATGTCCATTAAATATTTGAATATTTAAAGAAGTGTTAGGAATTTTTGTGGGGTAAGAGAATATGTGAAGAAAAAATAATATGAAAAAGTGGAATTAAGAGAAATTAGTTTTTCGATATTACTTAGAGTTAATTTTTTTTTAAAGTGGAATCAAGAGAAATTAGTTTTTCGATATTACTTAGAGTTAATATTTATTTATTTTTTAATTTAAGAAATTTGTAATTTTAACTCGATTGTTTTTTAAGAGAATTATTTAGGTGATTAAGAAAAATAATTAAAAAGTAAGATAATAGAGATATAAGAAAAGAAAAAAAAAGAGATAAAATTATTTTTTAAAGGTGTTCTTTTTATTGTTATTTTTGGAAGCTGATTGAGTTTTTTTTAAGATTTGATTGGTATGCATTTCCTTATTTCTTGTCTTGTGTGACTTCTTGATTTATCCAGTAAAAATGATGATTTTTGGGTCATTGAGATGACAATCATATTATGAATGGATAAGTTATGGGATATTGTATTGCATGGGTTTGAAGAACCCCCAAGTCAAGTAGCCTATGAGGCCATGACACAAGATCAAAGGGATCAACTTATAACTAATAGGAAGGATGATGCAACAACATTGTCTCTCATTCAATAGGGTTTGGATGACAACATTCTTCTCAAGATTGCAACAACAACCACATCTAGAGAAGTTTGGAAAATTCTAGAGACAATATATTGTGAAAGGGGGAACAACATTTATCAACATTGAAATGAGTCACAAAGCATTGCAAGTGTTAATGAAGTTCTTGTTGTAATAGAAGTAATAGGAGAAGTTGTAGAAAAGCTAGTGGAAGAAGAGGAAGATATACAAGACAAGTCTACAATTATTACAGAGAAATTTGTTGAAGAAATTGTAGAAGATTTTGATATTGCAGAAATAATTAGAGACATTGTGGGAGAACCTGCTGGAGCATAAGAACATAAACAAGACATGGATGCTACAATTGTCTCAGGTAATACTATAAAGCAAGTTGAATAAATTGTAGAAGAAAACAACGATTTTGTACAAGATATGATGTATGAAGATGGTAAAAGGAGTGAAGTTGAGTATACAAATACATGTCTCAAGGATAAAATTGAAACCACCTTTGCAACAACAACAACATGTGAGAATAACCTATTAGTGAATGTTGAAATTGATTATGAAGTTGAGTTATCTTTTCTTGAAAAGTGGCTTGCAATGCATAAGTATAATAAATATGAAAGTAGTTATGAAAAAACTATTGTAACTACATAAGAGGATGAAACATGAAAGATAAAGGAAACAACAAAGTCATTGAATCAGTAGCAGTAGTGGAAGAGATGAAAGAAAATAAAGTTGTTTTTCATCTTATAAGGATTGAAGGAAAAGTTGAATCAACAACAATTGAGGTACAAACAAATTCAAAAGAAGAACCATGTGAAGATGACAGTGAATACAAGGACATATTGAAGAAGAAGAATAAAGTAAAGGTGAAGCTGCACAACAAGAAAAAATATGTAGAGCATAGACTTTGGAGCACAAGGAACAAAAAACTTATACAACATCAAGAAGAGAACAACCTACACCAACAAGCAGAAGTAAAATAATATTTTGACTTGATCTCAAGCATTTTAAGCCTAGTTGAGACTTAGACCAACAAGCATTAGTGGTCGAGATTAAGGGAGAGTTTTAGATAATAATTTGTCATATTAACTGAAGTCATCGAGTCTGGTTAGCTATTAGTTCAAGTCGTTTTTAGAAAGTTAAATTTAGAAACTGTAATTCATGTATGTGTGAGCTAAGATTAGCACATCTGTTCTTAGTGATTTTGAGTCTTTATAATCATGTCAGCTTTAAAGAATTGAATCAAGCAATTAATTGAATAACAACCCATATTTGAGTGTGTTATTTTGTGGTTTTCTTCTTTGCCCATCTATCAAATAATAATATTCATATTTTAAGCCAAGACAAGAATGACTTTGTAGTATGCAATGTAATTATAGAATCTTTCCAACCATTTAGCATGCTTGAATTGGGAAAGACATCCAATTTCAATGAGAGATTACCTTCTTCTATTCAACTTCAAGGCAGAGATGTGCAATCAATAGATATGTCTTTTTATCATATAAATTATTTTTCATCACTTACCTTGACAATTTGTCTTAATTGGGCACTAGAAATTTACGCCCCATAAATGTTTCTTATATCATTCGTATTAATATTATAGTTCCAAGAGGTTCCTGATTAAATGGACTCTACATGATTATATGTATATATAGAGAGAAAGAGAGAAGATATGGCTACCATATTAGAAAGAACAATGAGAATAACACCCACAAACCCATGCATGTTTGATACAAGTAGCTACAAGTCTTGAAATGTAACGAAATGATTCATTTGATGAAAAATAGCTTGCAATATTTCAAATTTTGACTCGGAGTTGGAAAATCAATTTAAAATGCATAATCCCATCCTCCAAGTCATCTTAATGGAGAGTCAATGGATTTTAGACAATTAGTTGTTGTAATCACTAGAATTTGTTGTTTTTTATTTACTCCATCTATTAATTCCAATAATGTAGTCCCCATCCATTGTGAGATATTTTCACCTCCATCCTCACACTTTCAGGAAATTCCATCCTATTCATCATGAAAGGAACGTAAAGTTTAGCTGATTGAAAATTGTACCAAGACCTTTCTCACTTTCTCCATAATACTCACTAATAATCTCAAAAGCATTAATAAAAACCATATCGACCCCCAAAGGGTTTTCCCTAATATGCCAAGTGGGCCATACAAAAATATGTACCTAACCGGCCATGAGTCGAGTTTATGGCTCCAGTCAGCAAGTTTAGGTGTTTGACCATCCAGTTTGGTTGATTTTCGATTCAACTTGACTGGTTTTTAAGACTATGAACACATCTCATAGTTCACTAAAATTGGCAGTTTTTCAATTTTCGTTGCAAGTTGTGAGGTTCAAGGAAATACCTAAGCAGTTCTACTAAGAGAAGGATTACCTACGGTACATGGTTCCATAAAAAAACCTTACTATCTTTGAGCTGATATAGCCCTAACACTATAATCAATTCGTATTGTACCTTCAACTCTAACATCAAGAGTAGGAATTGCTAGTTTAATAGAGTCATTATTAGCAGTGGTCTATGAAAATAAATTTTTTATTCTATATGATTCACTTGGGCATCACAATAGAAGCACAAACAAGTATTTAATATGTAATTTCTTATCATTGAGCCCCATTCATTTTTCTGCCTACATATATCCAATGACAGGGATCATTCAAGAATTAGCTATTAGTGGATTAAATATTGAATTTACAACAATCCTTCAAGTTCTATGTGGTGATACATAATTAAGACACACAAAAAATTATAGAGGAATATATCAGCGTCATCATCAAAAAAATATGCAGTCGCTAAAGAGTCCTAATCAAATTCATTAGTTGAAGTTAGTTTATAAGAATCCTATTGCCTCCATAGTGCAACATTCCATAATTTGCACACTTAGAGTTTTCTTATCTCAAGATGAGCAGTAGATGTCTTGAAGGGATAAAGCCAAGTATATTTGTAAATGGATCTTATGAGACTTAGTTTATAAGAATCATATCCCCTCCATAGTGCAACATTCCATAATTTCCACACTCAAAGTTTTCTTATCTCAAGCTGGGGAGTAGATGCCTTGTAGGGATAAGGCCAAATAGACTTGTAAATGGATCTTATGAGCCTTCAAAGACTATGTTGAAGGATAATAATCCAGAACTTTAAATAAAGTGCCCTTACTATAAATTGAACCCTGGTATCAAATCAAAGTTGGAATTGTAGAAAGATGATCTTACCAGATAACCAACCACATGTTGAGGCAATTCATTTCCCACAAGTTCGAATGCGATGATGCCATTATAGGCTAAACGATGGAAGAAGCCTTTATATTTTGACAAAATTGATAAGATGTGCCACTACATGACATTTGTACGTTGAAGAGATTATGCATCCTTAATATGCTCAAAACCCATGAAATTCTATGTTATTTTTGCAAGGATTTATTCCAAATGTCACCAAAATATCAATATTATTGTTTAGTTACAAGTTTAAATAAGAAATCTTCTATAGGGATTCCCACCTATTGGTGGTTATGCTACTATTAATATTCTCACTGGAAAGCATATACTAGAATTAACAAGACAACCATGGGATTTCCATATAATCTCTCAAACAAAGTACAATAAGAAATCCCAGGATTCAACAAAATTATTTTGTGAGAAAGTTAATTCATATGAGTTTTATGTGCTTCAAATACATATTGGATTCTGATTTATTACAAACACTAGCCCATCTAAGCCATCGAATTTGTCCCTTTCCCCCGTGTTGTGAATCCAGTGTGTCGGACACGATTCTCTACTGACACATGTCCGATTCACTGCTGGTGAGTGTCCAAATTTTTGGGTTCGGAAGGTGTTCAATTTGAGCCCAGATAGAATCACAATTTTGGGACACGTGTCCATGGAAATTGGGCTGCATTTGTCCATTTTCATTCATTTTTTGGGTGTTGTGGGACTGTGGAAGTGTCTGACAAAGGAGATAGGAGTGTTTTGGATGATGGTGATACTCTTAAGGGGTCATCCTCCACAGAAACAAATGCATAGATTACATTGGATACAAAGGAGGAAGACGCAGAAGACAACAATTGTGGTACTAATGCTAAGTTTGATATTGATGAGCTATAGGCATAACTTATAGCCTACTAGAAGCAGCCTAGGAGATTCTTCCTTCCTATTCTACGATTCTGAGTTCTAGTGTCGACCTTGTTTTGTATTTGTTATTTTCCATTGACATTCCTAATGAGGAATCCTCAAGAGTCAATACCTATGCAATACATTTTGATTTTGATGACTTAATGAAAAAGTTATAGTTTATGGTTAATTTCTTGTGTTTGTCCAATGCCAACTTATCGTATTTGTCATTGATGTAGTAGTAAGTGCTAGTTGTAAACTTGTATCATTGATGAATCATGATTGTATACATAATGTTACAATGTACATGTATGATTGAATTTGTGTAATATATATATATATATATATATATATATATATATATATATATATATATATATATATAGATATATATATATATATATATTATATAATTTGTCCTACTTGTCATGTTCTGGAGGTCTCTGTGTCTCTTGTTGGACTCCCATATTTGCGTGTCTTTTGTCCCCGTATTAGGTGACTTAGTAGCCCATTTAGTCTTCAATCCCATAGGATTTCCATGGCAATTTAATAATTCAATAATAGAGTTTCATTCATCATCAAAAACGAATGTGAAGGATGAGAAGCAAAGAAGCTTGTATTTTTCATATAATGAACTCCAAGGCAACTCTCTATGGGTGAAGCATTTTCCTTCTAACCATAGGCCATTCCATACCTACATATGGACTAGGAAGAAAAATAGTATTCAAGGATTTCAAATCATTTCCCTTTTCCCC
The DNA here is from genome assembly GCA_031772625.1 of Pinus tabuliformis. Classification (NCBI taxonomy): domain Eukaryota; kingdom Viridiplantae; phylum Streptophyta; class Pinopsida; order Pinales; family Pinaceae; genus Pinus; species Pinus tabuliformis. The sequence goes on along the minus strand of CM062813.1, from coordinate 446,020,560 downwards.
AAAATCTTCTAAGACAAATAGACACAAACAAATACTAGTTTCTTTATTCATTCTTCTAATTTGACCAACTCTTGGCTCTTACTCTTCTACCCCATAAAAGGTGAGAAACCAAGCCCTTCTCTACTCTTCCAATTCCCTAGGAATGTCTCCCTCTCAGTGCTCTTTAGTATGTATAGGATGAGCCCAAGTAATTTTCCATTTTCATATTTCATATCTAGCCGTTTGTAGCTTCTTGGACAATAGATTGTGGGATCTTGGGTTACACTAACAAGCCAACAAAAGTGTAGACATTGAAAAAAGTACTTCCATACTCAACCTCTCTATGTAATTCCACATGACAATATCTCTTTCATCTCTTCAAGGATCCTACTATAGTTGGGTTGCTCTTTATCATCAAGAATTCTCTTCTCTACTCGTGAATATTTTTTTGTCCCAGCCTCACTCCCTCATCCAAATTCCCATTTCTTTTTTCATGAACGAATGAGAGGAAAAGGAAGAGTCCAAATCCAACTCTTCCATTTCCTTATGGATAAGAATCAAAAGTCCTAATTGAAGTATCCTTATTTGCAAGAATATAAAAATGGTTTATTTGAAGCTAGGAAATAATTATTTTGCGTAATAATTTCACTAAGTTCTTAATTGTAATATCATAAACATTAGGATGAAGTGATAATAAGATAATGAAATGAAAGAGGTTATAGATGGGTTATAGTAAGATCAAGAGATATAGGTTAGTTCCTGTCTTAGGCCCCCTTACCTTTCCCATGGTGGACTTAAGCCCCATCAGTGCTATCCCCACAGTTACCCATGGTGGACTTAAGCCCCATCGTTGCTATCCCTACAGTTATCCTTTGGAATTTTATTTTTTTTTTCAAAACGATCATGTCGTAAGTCTTCAAAATCAACATATCAACTATCTCATAATGCGGAGAAAAACATATTAATGAAAAACATAATCACAATATAGACAAGATCAAGCTCAAAATGTCAAGACCAGGATACTGCAGATTTTACGCCTGGAACCGTTTAAGAGAAACAATATATAAAGCAAACGTACAATTTCAATCAGCGAAACAGTGGGTGGAACTCTGGTCCCTTACTACGCTTAAAAATTAGGTTGGTGCTTGGGAGTGGATCTGATGCATATATTGGCGATGAAGGAATAGTAACAAGCTTTTAGTTTCATTCTGTAATACACAAACTACTTACATCAACGAATTGCATGAGACAGCTAAAACAATACCCACGTGTCTGTAAAAGCATTGTCAATTCCTGGAAATTTCACATCCCACAACAATGGCAAACCAAGCTTTCAACTCACATAAAGAAAAAATAAAACAATACCCACGTGTCTGTAAAAACATTGTCAATTCCTGGAAATTTCACATCCCACAACAATGGCAAACCAAGCTTTCAACTCACATAAAGAAAAACTAAAACAGACATTATCAAGAGGTTGGATACGAAACAGTGAACCTTAGAAATGGGTGCAAATGCCTACAATTTTAAGTCCAGAATATTTATAAATATATAACAATGCTTTCTTCACTAAATATGTCCAGCAACGTCTGCTATTGACTCACTTTACATCATATAGACTATGAAAATACTAAATAAAATAGATAAAATCTCAAGCATACAATGCATTGAAAGTTCCTGTGGACAACGGCTGACATAGAAATTCCAGTAATGAAAAAATATTCCTGGCCGTAATGACTTGTAGACAATTGCAGGGAACCAGAAAGAAAATAGCAACGTCCATTAAAACTAGTTGTTACATCCTGCAGGAAACAAACAAACGTTCTACTAATTATAAATTTGTTTAGTAATAAAATACTGCTATTCATGATGTTATAGATCCAGGACTAGTTTTGGTTGCTGAAAATAATCATAAAATATAAAAAGAAAGGCTGTGAACTAACCTGTAATCCTACTCTGAGGTATCTTCTCTGGTTGATTCTGCTTTATCCTCAGAATATGGACTTCGAGTAGCACTGGATTGACCCCTATAAGGATACCAAAATTCATTATCCCTTTGAAGCACGGCTGAAACATTCCTGGCCTTAGTTGAAATCACAAGTATGTAATCAAACACCAATAAAAGTAAATGCGCAAACTCCCTGATTACATATCAGATGCTTCAAAAGTGGGGTCAAACAGATTTCTTTTGGGCATTGGGAGATGAGGTCGTAATATCAAGTGAGCGTCGGAATGGCTTCCGTTAAAGGAAAAGAAGGAATAAACTAGGTGAGAACCAAAATAGATATATGTGAAGGTTTATGTATATATAATTCAACTTTGGAAGTATAAGTGTAGTTACTCCAATAACTTATAAAACCAAACACTGAAATCCAAAAGACCAAACACAATTTAAAGAAGTTGAGACAATGTTATTTTGTTGGTATTTTGAGGCTCAAAAACTAAATAAGAAGAGAAATGCACACAAGAAAAAAAAAAAATTAAATTCACACCAATAGACACAAGTTGAGACAATGTTATTTTGTTGGTATTTTGAACCTGTCAAAAATTAAATAAGAAGAGAAATGAACACAAGAACAAGAAATTAAACTCACACAAATAGACATAGATTTTATGTGGTGAAATCTTGACAGTGTGTCAAGGAATTCTCTATGGGGCAAGGGATTAGAATGCTTTATTATTCAAGGTCAACAATGTCTCTCAAATAACACAATAAGCCTCTTGGGCAACAACATTTTAATATAAAGACATCATTACAAAAACAACCTATTGATACACAAGTGCCTAAATGGTAAATAAGACTTACATAATTAAATTACATTTACAAAATCTTTTAATTGTTGTCATTATTAACAATCTCCACCTTGACAACATTTTTTTCTAATCCCTTTCCCATGCCCATTCATCATTTCTGCAAGTGAAGAGAAACCAAACACCATTGTAGCTTCTCTACCAAAATTGGTTTCCTAAACATGTCTACACAATTCTCCTATGTGTGGACCTTTTTGAGAGCTACTTCATGGCCATCAATTACCTATCTAACAGAATGGTATTTTACATCAATATCTTTAGTTTCGTTGTGATAAGCCAAATTATTAGCAAAATGGATAGCACTCTAACTGTCTTAAAGTGCATTCACTTTCTCCTACAACCTTCCAAGCTCACCTAGTAGACCTTTCAACCAGATTGCCTCTTTATAGGCATGTGAAATGCTATATATTCTACCTCAGTAGTGGACAAAGAAATTGTTTCCTGAAGCTTAGACATCCAACTAATCACTCCACCTGCAAGAGTAAAGACATATCCTATAGTAGATATCCTCTTGTCCAAGTCACTAACATAATCTGAATTGATATATCCATAGACTGAATCACCACAACCATTAAAGATGATACAATGGTCATGTCTTCCTCTCAAATACTGAAGCAACCATTTCACTACACGTCAATGTTCTTTTCTTGGATTTGCCATGAACCTGCTGACAACTCCAACTGCATGTGAAATGCTAGCTGTTGTAGACGCCATCATATGCATTAAGTTTCCTACTACGTTTTCATATGGTACAAGAGACATATACTTGTTTTCTTCATCAATTCTAGGACTTAAACCTGAAGAAAGCTTAAAATGGGAAGCTAAAGGAACATTAATAAGTTTCACATTGTTCATACTGAACTTTGCAAGTATTTTATCCACATACTTTTTTCTGAGATAATTAGAGCTTTCCATTTGTCCTATATTTGTGTATCTTCATGCCCAAGATCTATTTTGTAGCTCCAAGATCCTTCATATTGAACGTCCTAATGAGTTGAGCCTTCAACCTGTTAATTTTTGCGGCTACAGTAATTTTCCACCTTGGATAACTCAAATGACCAAGATAATGATTGTATTAGATTCCTCTTTTCGAGAGGACCAAAATCGACCTAAAGATCACCTATTTTGGTTAAGCAGAAGCTAAGTTTTGAATTATTTTATTCATACATGTATTATGGAATGGGTTGACCCTAACCACATCAGTAACTGCTTGGGTCAGTCTTAACCCCAAGTGAACCCTCAAGAGTGCCTATAAAAGGAAGTGACCTCAAGTTCATTTTAAACACTTGATCAAGACATGTTTACTATTCTTCTATTTTGTTTTGGCTCACATAGGTTCGTTAGAATGAGTTCGCACAGGGTCTGAAATTACAAGGGAAAAGTTCGCTCTGGGTTAGGGTTTTCTGGATCTCAGTTGTTGGCATAGAACAAAAATTTTTTGTCCCCATTTGCAGGGATGGAGTAGGAAAGAGAGCGACTCTATCTCTCTGATCACTAAGAGACAGTTCAGTGAGAGCGACTCTAGGTTCAGAGGCAGATCGGAAGGTTCCAGTCCCTGGTCACTCGCACAAGGTAGCTCTAAGAGCAACCCTGCCATCTCAGTCGCTCACACAACATTAGTAAGGGAGAGACCTTGCCATCTCGGTCGCTCGCACAGTAATGGTAAGGGAGCGACTTTGGGTTTTAGCTGTTCAGTACCACAGTCGTTCGTATCAAGACCTCTTGAGAGTGACCCTATAGTCACAGTCACTCACATATAGTGACAGAGAGAGTGACCAAGGAGTTTCAGTCGCACATGGTCAGTCATGATGAGGGCGACCAGAGTTCAGATCTAAGATTTGACATCTTGGATTCAGTTGACTTCAGTAATCTGGTAGATCTGGGTTTCTCTCTACTATTATACAGATCCGCGGATCTAATTTCTTAGTTTCCGCTACAAACATATGTATTGGTCTCATTGGTAGTAACAACAGTGCTCAACAGTGTTGGGCATAGTGACAGTAATATACAACAGTTGACATCAGTTTATGACAACAAATTACAACCATCAGTATGAGGGTTATGATTCCTAGCATGATTAGATCTGTTTCATGGATATCATTATTATTTTGTTGCATAGATAAAGTTCTAGATCATTATACTCTCTTTTGTTGCATCATTTGATGACGATCTAAGAAGAAGAAGGTTTGCAAGGGTTTTCCCCATAGTGGGTTTTTCCTTGGTCTTGGACCAATCCTAGTGTCTCTATGTGTGTGCATGTTTTCTTCTACTATTCCTTTTATGTTTCGTTGCATCGATGATGATGGTGATGTTGTTTCTTTCTATGTAATTGTATACGCTGATGTATAATGGTGTAGATCTGAATAATGTAATGATGATATGGGTTGAACTTAAAGTATTAATGGTGAAATGCAATTATTGAAGTAAAGAACAATGTCACACTAAGAAAATTTAACATGGTATCAAAGGTGGGCTGGAGAAAAGCCATGGAGATCACCTCGATGATGACACCATTGATGGAAGAAAAAAGAGGATGGTGGAGACCTAAAAGAATTACAGGGCTTGAAGAAAACCCTACGTAACTTGGTTATTAGGGTTTGATGGATTATATGAGGTTAGAGTTGGAGAGAAAACCTTCGTTTATGGCAAAGATTTGAGATTTGATGTATGAAACTCTAGCATGGTCTATGTGAAGCACTTGAAAAAGATTTGATGAAGCCCTAAATGGGATAATCCCTAGCATAACTGTTTGGATACTTTAAGATAACATTGGTATATGGACCACAAACATTGATGGCTCTTGAAAATTGGTTCAAAAGGGAGAGGATCACCTCTCATTGAAGATACATATTTCTTGACTTATGATGCTTCTTACTTGTTAGACTTATAGATTTGATGATTATGTTTATTGCTTGTACTTCATGCATATGTTTTTGAGTATATGGATGTTTCTAACCTCCTTGATGAGATGTGATGAGTAGGTCCTGCTTGAGGATCATATTGAGATGCAGATCTGGAAAGAGATAAAAAGGTACTTGATGAAAAGATGACAAAGTGTTTCAAGCGACCTATGTCTAATGAGTAGGTGCTCAGGTATTTGAATACCACAAGGTATGCATGGTATGTTGTGTGTTAGCTATTGGCTCGATAAACCCTAAGGTATGATGAGAATGTCTCTTTATTTCTTATGATGAAAACCCTAAGGTATGATGAGAATGTCTCTTTCTTTCTTAGGATGAAAACCCTAAGGTATGATGAGAATGTTTTAGCTATTGGCTCGGTAAACCCTAAGGTATGATGAGAATGTCTCTTTCTTTCTTATGATGAAAATATGCACTTAGTGTTGAAATTTTGACCTTCTTGAATTATATGAGGCTATCTAATGTTGATGCATTGATACACTTGATGTTTGGCTAACATATATGATCTATCTGTTGGATATCTTGATCCTATAAAGAAGGCTAGCATCTTGGCTCTAGAAAATGAAACTCTTGATACTTGTCATGATTGATTTCATATAGACGAATAATTCATTAACTCCTATACATGAGTCTACTGGTAATGTTTGCGATAAGCATGATGAAATCATATGGTATGAGTGATTGACACTCTTGTTGTTTTGATAAAGCTTTATTGAATGACCTAATTTGATCTCATTGGTCATGAAGAGGATGATAACCTTTATGTTAGAGGTATAAGTGTAAGATTGATATTCTAGACCTTTTACTGCCTATGGTCTTGTCTTGATGGCATATGGTTAAACTGGATACAATAACTTGAATGAAGATGAATGATGCAGATCCCCGGTCAGAGGAAGAATCTCTTCGCAAGATTCTTACTCTTATTACTATTTGTATTCTATGTTGCTGAAGTATGATTTATGTGCATCTGACAACATTGATCTGCAATATTCTTAGATCTAAAGCCCTTACAGAAATTAGGGTTTTTTCTCCAGACACAGTCACAGATCCAGGAGATTTTGTCCCTGGACGCACGCATGCTAAGGCCTAGACAACATCCAAGAAGCTAAAGTCGCTCCCATGCTAACCTGAAGGGAGCGACCAGAGGTTTAACTGTTGTTGACCATCATCTGAAGCTTTCTAAAGCTGTCTGAACTTTGAATCATGATGTCCCTGACATATTCTACCACTGTTAACTAATTTATGAAGTTGTTGAGTTAAATTTTTTATCATATAATGAAGTATTGTGCATGAAATCAGATGGTCACCTGGAAGATGTCAGTACCACATATGTATTGCAAATAATAGCAAGATCTGTTAGTAGGAAAAGATTGAATGTTTGTTGTAACATGAACATGCAGTCTGAACTTATGTTTGCAGGTGACCGGGACATACATATAGATATGTCACTATGTTTGTGCTACATGAGGTTGACATGATTTTGCTTACTGATATATATATATGAATAATGTTTTGTCACGATGCTTGACAAATAACTTTGAATTGATGACTGAGAGATGCTTTGACTATAGGTCTCTCTGTGATAGTGAATTTGGACTTGACCTAATGACTAATAATATGATCTGAAGATTGTTGATTTTCCATGATATCGATGTTATGATGATGTATGTGGGTATTCGGAGATTAGCCTCCTTATTTCTAGCACAATGGCTGAAATAATGATAGTTGTGATTTAGCATGAAAATGGAACCTGCATGACTCATCCTTGGTGTATGCATTTGCAGCTAGTGACATAAATGACTTGTGTTATGATTATGAGAACGACTTGATAAAGTTCAGATTGATAATACATGGTTGATGACAACGTGTTGGCATAATTGAATTCAGAATTGATATGAGCCCTACCTGTCTCTTGGTTGAAATAATTAATACAATGATAATGATGACTTTGATAATGGTCATGTTCTTGCTTCTAAACTCTTATGAGTTGACTTTGTTGTTGATGGTACAACATTGAGTTATGTAAGGATGATTGTATTGGCTTAGCAAGGCATTATGCTTAGAGCATTGCAATCTAGATATGTCTAGATTTGACAATTATTTGATGAAGTCAGGATGATGAGTTCCAAGATATGGCTTTGATATTGATTATGGTTTTGGTTTTATATCTTGACGATCTACTTGTGACAGGTGATGAGGCTCTGATGATCTAAATCAAAGGGAGATGGCTTATGAAGCCAAAAATGATGTGTCATGGCATAATGAATCGAGTTCTGGAATTTGGGAAAGGAATTCCGTATTGCAAAGCTATTGGAAAATGTTTTTGGATAATGAAAATGAAAATCCTTGAATACTCTGATTTGAAGTTCAAGATGTTGTTGAACTTGACATGGCATCCAACAGTTGAATCATTAATGTTCCGTTTTTAACATCCATCTGTATATGTATGATGTGCATAGAAATTTAATGAACTCATGAGTGTGTTTCTTCACTCACATAGAATTTCCACCAAGCATTCTTTGAAACATCTGCATGAGGTGTTCTATTTTGAGAATGAGATATTTCTCCTATGGTATGTGCCTGCATAGATGTATTGCTAATATTTGAGATTATTGTTGATAAGCACATTTGGATGTTGCTTTAGTATGTGATCTGCCATGATATCTTGGATGAGAGGTCCATAGCATGACCGAAGTTGATCATGATGTTGTTAGCATGGCTACCTGTGAGGCAAGATATAGAAGCTCCTTAGAGAGTTTTTTGAGCATGATCTAGATATGACATGGTTACATCATGATGATTGCGAATTCCATATATATATTTTGGACCGAGATACTCTCATATATTGAGATAATGCAGCAATTCCAAACAAGATTAGGCTTGTGGTTGGCACCTCCTTAAGAGGGAGGATGATTATGGTATCATTTTGTGATTTATATGATTTTATATGATCTGACATGATATTTGATTTGACGTTCTGTATGAACAGGAAACAATTGCAATTGTGAGAAGATGATACCAAATTCGAGTATGATGAGAGCAGAGCTGATCAAGGACACTGAGCCAACTCTCCCCCCCTGTTTGAGCTCCTAGGGTGAGGAAGTAGGGGATAAGGGCTCCTAGGGTTGAGGGAACTCTGGAAAATAGGGCACTCCCCTATTTGTTACCCATAGGTTTGAGGGTTTTACTCCCCTGTCTGGTCTTTGCAAAGTATACCCGAGTTGGCATCATGCCCAGAAGCAGGGCTTGTTGGGAATATTACTCCTCATTTGGCCAACGAGTTGAGGGTGTAGTTGGGGGTGTACAACCCAAGGTGATTATGATGCAGGTGTTCTACCATATGACTACTGAGAGTCATTGTTGGGAAGATCGGTATGCAATAATATTTTGGGTTGAGGGTAATGCTCCTCAATGAAATTTTGGGTTGAGGGTAAAGCTCCCTGTTGAAATTCTAGGGTCGAGGTTATACTCCCCTGTGTGATCCAGGGTCAAGGGTTTAGTCCCCTATGTGATGAGTTATCTTATTGCTCAGTATGGGTGGAAGCTATTGCTCCCTATTGTGATTCCAGTTTGAGATGCGCTCCCTGATGATATGCTCTCCGATGATGATTGATGATCATCCAGGTAGTAGCCCACTGGTAGAGATTCCAAATAGTAGCCTGATGGATAGAGGGTGGTAGCTTGAGCTCCACTCCAGTATCCAATTCTTCTTCTTCTAGATCTGAGAATGTTCATCATACGAGCAAGAACAACCAAGAGGTGAACAGGAATAAGCAAAGGATAGATCGAGATGTACAATGATGATTTGTAATGATGACACATTTGTGATGGACATGGCACGATAAATACATGAGATAAATGATACGTGATGACACTTAAAGATTCCAGAATGGCATATTATTCCATGGACAAATATTGGCAGGTGGAATTCTCCCTAGTTGAGATGGAGTGTTAATGTTTTCAACTGTAGTAAAATTCCACCTTAGATAGCTCAAATTACTGAGATAATGATTTCATTAGATTTTTATTTTCGAGAGGACCAAAATCGATCCAAATATCACCTAATTTGGTTAAGCAGAAGTTAAGTTTTGAATTATTTTATTCATACATGTATTATGGAATGGGTCGGCCCTAACCACATGAGTAACTAATTGGGTCAGTCTTAACCCCAAATGAACCATAAAGAAAGCCTATAAAAGTAAGCGACCTTAAGTTCATTTGAACACACTTGATAAAGACATGTTTTCTATTCTTCTATTTTGTTTTGGCTCGCATAGGTTCATCAGAAGGAGTTCGCACAAGGTCTGAAATTACAGGCGAAAGGTTCGCTCTAGGTTAGGGTTTTTTGGATCTCGGTCACTAGCACATAATTTTTTTTTTCATCTCCAGTTACAGGCACAAAGTAGGTAAAAGAGAGACTCTGACTCTCTGGTTGCTCAGAGACAATTTAGTGAGAGTGACTATGGGTTCAAAGGCAAATCAGAAGGTTCTAGTCCCCAGTCACTCGTACAGGGTAGCTCTGGGAACAACCCTGCCATCTTAGTCACTCACACAACATCAGTAAGGGATCCACCCTACCATCTTGGTCGCTTGCATAACAATGATAAGGGAGTGACTTTAAGTTTTAGATGTTCAGTGCCACAGTCGCTCGCATCAAGGCCTCCTGGGAACGACCCTGCAGTCACAGTCTCTTGCATACAGTGACAGAGAGAGCGACCAAGGAGTTCCGATCACAGACAGTCACTTGTGATGAGGGAAACTAGAGTTCAGATCTAAGATTTGATATCTTAGATTCAGTTGACTTCAGTAATCTAGTAGATCTGGGTTTCTCTCTACTTTAAACAGATCTATAGATCTGATTTGTTAGTTTCCAATGAAAACTTATGTATTGAGCTTATTGATAGTAACATAAGTGCTCAACAGTTTTCGACACAATGATAGCAGTATACAACAATTGACATTAGTTTGTGATAGCACATTACAATAATCAGTATGAGGGTTCTGATTCCTAGCATGATTAGATCTGTTTCATAGATATAAATATTGTTTTTCTTCATAGATAAGGTTATGGATCATTGTACTCCCTTTCGCTACATCATTTGATGATGATCTAAGTAGAAGAATATTTGTAAGGGTTTTCCCCATAATGGTTTTTTCCCTAGTCTTGCACCAATCCTAGTGTCTCTATGTGTGTCCATGCTTTCTTCTACTGTTCCATTTCTGTTCCGCTACATTGATGATGATGGTGATGTTGTTTCTTTCTATGTAATTGTATATGTTGATGTATAATGGTGTAGATATGAATAATGTAATGATGATATGGGGTGAACTTAAAGTATTACTGGTGAAATGCAATTATCAAAGTAAAGAATAATGTTGCCTTAATAAAATTTAACATGTTGCTCTTCCATGCTGTTATTTGCAATAAGCATATCGTCAACATACAAAACCAAGATAATGAATATACCATTGAAATTTTAAAATACACACAATGATCATATTCACTTCTAGTGAAGTTCTCACTCACCATGAAGGAGTCTAACTTCATGTACCATTTCCTGGGTCACTGGCTTAGGCCATACAATGATTTCCTGAGCTTGCAAACTAATCTCCTATTGTGAGCTTGTACAAAAACTTCTCTCTATTACATATAGATCTCCTTATCCAAATATCTATGGAGAAAATTTGTTTTAACATCTAACTATTCTAACTCAAGGTCAAGGAATGCAGTTAGTGCTAACCCTATACAAATAGAAATGAGTTTTACAATTGGCAAAAAAAATATCATGAAAGTCAATGCCTTCTTTTAGAGAGTACTCTTTTGCTACTAGTCTCGCCTTATATCTTTCAATATTTCTATCAACATTTCTCTTCAATTTGAAAATCCATTTACATCCAACAACACTTCTCCCTTTAGGAAGTTCTACAAGATCCCAAATTTTGTTCTTGGCCAAGGAGTCATTTCCTCGCCCATAATTTTCTTCAATTTTTCACTAGTTGCATCATTCATTTATTATCCTTAGTAATCATAGCAACTTATGAAGAAAAATATCCATACCTCTTGGGTGCTCTTCTTTCCCTCGTAGACCTCTTAAGAGTGGCTATTTTTTGAATTTCTACACTTTGCTTTATATCTTCTTCTCTTTTTTCATCAGAAGTTTCTTCTTCCTTCCAACTTTTTGAAAATGGTCAAGTCTCCAACTGAATTTGTTGTTTCCATGATACATGTTCCTATTCAAACTTTTCAACATCTTATTTTAGAAGAGAAGATTCATCAAAAGTTACATCTCTACTAATGATGGTCCTATGTGTAGAAGGATCCAACAACCTGTATCCTTTCACAACATTTTCATACCCAACAAGGACATAACATTTTTCTTTTGGGTATAATTAGGCAGTTCCACACAAGGTCTATGGTTTATTTGTTATATCCTCCCTCTTGAAAAGAGCTAGGAATCTTTGGTCTAGATAGTGAAAGAACATAGAGAGATAGACTCTCAAGTCCTAACAAAGATAGTAAAGCTACCCCTTAATCTCATAATAGATGGGGCATCTAAAGATGAGGTGTTCCTTTGAATGAATTTCATGTAAGTGATATAACTAGCAAGTCCTTTGGGGGTATGAGAGGTGGTGATTCGTCTTAACATGGAGCTGATAAGAGCCAACTTTGAATTGAACAAAGGTGATGAGGTGAAGTCAATTTATTCTCTTAGATCTATTTCTAGTACAAAATTTCTTAAACAAACCTGTTAAACAATATGATATATTGCTTGTTTATAGAATATTGGGCAAATTTTGCTTTGATTTAGAGCAATTGAGCTAGTAGGGAGCCATGTCATGTACCTATGATAATTATTTATGTTGAGATAAGTTTCGAAATATCCACTGTAGTGATTATGTTTCATTGATATTTCGAATCCCAAAGAGGATACATCATCAGGACTTCATAAAAGAGTGATAGAAGAGATATAACAGAAGGTGAATATATAGTTAAAAGAACAAAGAACAAAAGAATAAATGTTTAAAAGGTTGACTGAAAAAAACTGAAAAAAATAAAATAAATAAATAAAAATAAAAATAAATTAAAAAAAAATAAGAAATAAATAATAATAATAATAAATAAATAAATAAATAAAAATAAAATAATAATAATAATAATAATTAGCATAAACATATAATTAACTGCTTAATTATTATTATAAATAGTAATAAAATAATAATAAAAACCCTAGAATACATAAATTATTATTCTTACAACTCCAAATGCTGCATATGCTACCAAGCATCTACTATATGTAATTTTTCAAAATTAATGAAAGATTACGATTTTTCCTTTGGAAAAAAAAAATAAATAAATAAATAAAATAAAATTCATTAATAGTAATTATTTATTTATAATAATTTAATAATTATTATAAACAAATAATTAAATAATTAGTTATTTTTATAAATAAATAAATAATTTTTAGAAGTGTAAAACTTAATAATTATTAATAAATATGAAATAATAAATAACTTAATAATTAATATAAATGAATAAATAAATAATTATTATTATAAACAATCAATTTATTGATAATAATAATTGTTTATTCATTTATAATAATAGATTAGTAAATCAATATTAATATTGATTTACTAATCTATTATTATAAATGAATACAGTTATTATCATAAATAAATAAATTATTTATAATAATAAATAAATTATTAAATTATTATAAATAAATAATTCCTAATAATGATTATTATACATAAAGTAGGGTTATTTTTTCGTTTAATTAATTATTTTGATCAATTATAAGAATAATAATTTATGCATTCTAGCCCCAAGGGTTAGCTCAGTTGGTCAAAAACCGTGCCTCGCCATCGGGAGGTCACAGGGTCGAATCCACCCGAAGCCCTTGGGGTCAGGTCTTGCAGTAGGCCGAGGGGCGATTTAGCCTAGCTATCGCCCAGATTTTTCCGTGGACATAGCGACCACTCACTGACCAGGGTGCTCGTGAACCACATGCGAAAAAAATAAATAAATAAATAAAAAAATAAAAATAAATAAATAATAATAATATATGCATTCTATGGTTTTTATTATTACTTTATTAATTAATTTATAATAATAAATAATTATTATTTTATTTATAATAATTAAAGAGTTAATTATTTATTTATGATATTTATTTAAATTATTTTAAATAAGTAATCACTATTATTAATTATTATTTATAAATTTAGAAATAATATTAATTATTAATTAGCAATAATATTAATTATTATTATTAATTAATTAATAATAAGTAATTATTAATTTCATTAATTTAGGTTTTTTTTTAAGTTTATTTGTTTATTTGTTAATCGACTTTTTAAACATTTCTTCTTTGTTCTTTTAACTATTCATTCCCCTTCCGCTATAGCTCTTCTATCATTCTTTTATGAAGTCTTGATGATGGATCCCCTTTGGGATTCGAAACGTTGACGAAACATGATCACTATTGTGGATATTCCGAAATTTAGCTCAATAGAAACTAACCACAGAAATTTGAAATCCAAAATTATTCGTGTACTATATTATAAGTCATATAATTAGTTGTCATCAATACAAAGAGGCATTGTGTATCTTGTCATCACCTTTTGTCTTAAGTTCAGTATAAATTTATATTTTTTTTCACTTGTGAATAAGGTTGTAGTGATCCTTTGGTCTACTACACACTCCATGAGGTGTATGCAGAATCTATACAAAATCCTAACATATGTTAATGCCCAAGATGATTTGGCATGGGAGAACCATGAACATATGGAGAAAATTCAAGGTGACAAAGATGAAATGTGAGTATGGTGAAAAAACAATGGCGAATAATCACCATATATTATCAATACCTAGAGTATTTTGTCTTACCATACCTTGTACACTTTCATTAAATAAATTGGGTACAATTGCAATTATAGTAAACAAAGACAATGCTAGAGTAGAGATACTTTGTTGAGAAAAGTCTAATACTAATATAGGGGTATATAACACAATGTTTTGACTTTTTCCATTGGTTAACTAACAAATTATACAAAAATCAACAAACTTATTGATATTTTGTTGATGTTGGGCCAAAAATACCTTTTAACCACTAATGATTTGGTTTTACTCACCCCAAAATATCCACTTAAACCTCCATTATGTAACTCTCAAATGAGGTTAAGTTTCAATGGACTTTGTGGATTGAAAAACCTTTGATTTCCAAATTAAGAATCCCACTTTGATGAGGAAATCTAGATATGGTGTCCTATTTGTACCCCATGGTTCCTTGAAAGTTCTCCATGGATTTGAAAAATATGTATCTTTTGCATTCAAATCTTTCATGTTGTCTAAACTAACAACGTTAACTAACATGAATTTAACAAAATTAGTCTTTGGATTTGTACCTCTACAACCTTACTCAAATTTCCATACCTATGTTTCAAAAAAACGAGCAACTCTATGAAAACTCCACTTATTACAAAAGAGTTTGATTTAGCTTACCTTAATTTGTTATGTACTACATTGCCTTATGACCATTAAACAACATAATTTTTTTTGATAGAAAATAATGTATCCATTTCATTAAGGCCTGAGCAATGACATACAATTTCTAATCATAATTTTTTTTTTTCTTGGCATCATTCAACTTCTCGCTAAAGAGTTCTATCAACTTACCTTCTTGACCCAAGATTGTTCTAGTGGTTGAACCATTTCCACATTATAATTGAAACACCTTGCTAAGATATTGAAGTGCCAACACTAGTTACTTGGTTACTTTGTGAGGTCTAAATGGTCTCTTAATGTTGGCATTATGGTGTGCACGGATCCATCTAGCTAATGTTGGAATTGGTTCATGATGGCAACTAGCTCATGCTCGCATTGATGTCAACCTCTTGTCAACTAACTGATGTTTGGATGCCATTCATTGTAGCATGGTTGTGTTGGCATTAAGATGATTGTGTTGACATTGATGTAAAATATATGATGTCACTCATGATGGTTAGATGATGGAATTGGGTTGGTTGATGATGTTTCTACAAGTGGATGATGCAAATCTACATGTGATGGTTTGTTGGCACACTAGTTGAATTGCCAACTAGGTCTTCATGCTTATGCTCATAGAGATTCCTTGTTGCAGTAGTGTGTTGGCCTCATGATGATGGTGCAGAGGTGTTCCAAGTCAATTCAAAGGTGTTGCAACTTGTGGACATGTTTGTTGGAGAGTGGAGGACTTGTTGGTACTCTTTCTAACCTTGTTTGTTGACCTTCTCGGTCAATTTGGCAGTGACACTTGGGAGACATGTTTGATTCACTTTTAGATGTGTTAGAGGCTTGTAAAAATGTTAGAGAAGGTTATCTAACAAGTGGCAGAGGTTTTGAGTTGAAGGCTTGATATTTTTCTTCATCCTTTTCCCCATATCCATGGAGTCAAGCCCGTGGAAGCGACTAAAAGGCTCTAGTCATTAGTAGAAATGCCTATGGGAGTGACTGAAGGTTATAGTCAAGTTCATTTGGGGGTATGCATGCGATTGAGGATTTTCACGAGATTTTCTCTGCATTCTTGGTGCAAATCGGAAGAAAATTAGTAGGGAAATTCCCAGAGGCTTCCAGAAACAGTTGTAAAGGTTCGAAATGGTTTGAAAATGTCCCCCAATGATGTGAACTCGTTTAGTGAACAAGTAGTGATGTTAGTGGATTGATTTGGTCCAATTTGTACATCCTTGGTCCTAGCCCCAAGCTCATTTTCGCCCTACAAATTTTATATTCTTAACTTTGGAGCTTAGAGGTGGTAGATGTTGAGTGTAAGATAAGGCTGGAAAGAGTGATTATTCTTCAAACCTATTGGAGAGCATATATGCTTCCATGTATAAGTGTTAATAAATGCATAATGAGCATATCTAAAGCATGTCATAGAATAGATCAGATACGATGCTATTGGAGAAGAGATTATTTGAGAGCATTGTTGATGGCTGAGAATTTTGCTACTAGTGATTTGGTATTCAAATTTGATGCATAGATTTGAGCCACTATTTTGCTAGTGTTGAGAGCATGTTGTTAGTGGTGTTTTTTATTATGATTTAGAGTCTTCTTGCTGAGAGCATGTTTGCAAAGTTGAATTCTTGTTGAGAAGAGCATCTTAGATCCAGTTTGAAAATTGATGAAAGGAGGTCTGCATAGTGTAGAGGAGTAGTGACTTCATGAGAGAGGAGAAGTGATATCAAACCTTTAGTGAAAGGAAGAGTTTCTCAATCCAATGGTAGTTGGATAGTCCAATTGGAGTTGGTCGAGGATCGATTAATGGTGGTGGCTTTCAGTGTATGGTATTTTGTAGATCTGTAGAGAACATAGTCTTCCGAGCTGATCAGTAGAATCGAGTCTCCTGGCTTATCAGTGTTGGCCTATTGTATATGAGGTCGAGTCTCTAGGCTGATTAGAGTCGGCTAGCTATGTAAAAGACAAATTGCTTGACTAATAGAAATTTAGAGCAAAGCATAACAACAAAGGTGGTTTTCTTCCCGTTGAAGGGTTTTCGACCAAATATCTTGTGTCTCTTGTGTGATGGTTTTTATGGTTTTGTTTGATTGTTTTGTTTCTCTCATGGTTGTTTGATTTAGCTTCACACATTGTTATATTCATGTGATGATATAATATGTTGCTAGTTATAAGCATTATTTAGCAAGTGAAGTTTTAATTGGTAAAAATTGTATACAAGTCACACTATTGATTCACTCCCCCCCTTAGTAGTACTCAAAGGTTTCCAACAATTGGTATCAGAGTGGGGCTCTTGGTTGCATCCTGATTGCTCGAGAGTAATATGGGGTTTGTTGGTAGAAAATTTGTTTTTTTTTTTTCATAATGGTTGTCCTCACTACTGCAAATTACAAGGTATGGAGTAAAAATGTTAAATCTCAATTTTTTTTCTTGGGGATCTAACATTTTGAAAGTGGTTTGTGAAGGTTTGGGTAAGGATCCAATTGCAACTGAAGTTTTCCAGCAGGATGCACAAGCTAGATGCATAATCCACATGAATCTTCATGATGATGATTTGAAGAGGCTAGTAGGTTTGAAATATGCCAAAGATGTGTGGGAGAAGCTAAAGTCGGTATTTGGATATGCTACCAAAAACAATAAAGAAATTGAGAAGAAGAGAAATAAGAAGAAGAACAAGAAGAAGAATAAGAAGAAGGGTCTTCAAGATCAAGAAGCTCAGCCATAAGAGTCTCATTCTTCTAGTGCACATGATTTAGCAGATGATGAGAAGAAATAAAAAAATCTTGAACCCAAAGGTATAAATATTAATGATTTTCTGTTAAGTTATAATTTTGATGATTCGAATTTTGATCATGCTGAAGTGCCTAGTGAAGGTGACAATGATATTAAGGTTCTTAGAGGTGAGATTTCTAGATTAACAGCTACATGCAAAGATTAAGAAAAATTATTGCAGATTTGTGATGATAAGGAGGCCAAGTTCAAGGAAGCGATTGTGAGCTTAAAATTTAAATTTGCAGAAGAAGAAAAAGTTGAGGAAGGTATGAGGAAATAGTACCAAGATAAGGAAGAAAAGGTTGAGAGAATACAAGTTGAAGTGATTTCCTTAAGAAAGCAACAAAATATGGATAAGAGTACTGTGGCCTTGGATAGTTTGCTTGAGATCCAAACATCACCATTGGATAAATCTGGTCTTGGATTTCAAAAAGGTGAGTCTAGTTTGTATGTAGGAAAAAACAAGAAAGAAGAACCCAAGAAACTTATAGCAAACAATACCAGCAACAAGAATGAGAACAAAGGAAATTAGAAGCAGAACTAGCAGCAAGTCAAGCAACAAAACCAATAGCAGCAAAGAAGAAGATCTCAAGGAGCTCCTACATTCAGAAAACCTTTTGCTCCTAGAGATGATCATGGCAGATTTGTAAGGTTTCAAAAGAATCAAAGTCCTTTTGTTCCTTTTATGCATAATATATAATGTTATAGCTGTCACAAATTTAGGCATGTTGTTGCTAACTGTAGGAGAAGAGTGTAGAAATCAAATCAGTGGAGCTTGCAACAATTTCAGCATCCAAGGAGATTGACCAACAAGAAAAATTGTGGTTTTATGGTTATTTCTATTCATGTAACTTGTTTGGCCATAAGGCATGCGATTGTAGATCTAACTAATGGAGGAGAAGAACATTTCATGCAAGGTTTATATCTAGCATGAGAAGAAGGAGATATAATCCTCTTGCTACATATATTGGCCATGTGGAGTGCTACACATGTCATAACTCTGGCCATATGGCAAGAGATTATTTGCTACCCCGTTACACAAGCCAAAATCAACAAAAGTATCAAAAGCAAAGAGGACATAGCACAAAACTAGTGAAAGAAGAAAAGAAGCAAGTGAAGGAAGAAAATAAGCAGCCAAAGACCATGTGGAAGGAGAAGGAGAAACAACTCTTCAAGTAGTGAAGAACATTCCCTCCTAGAGTCCATGATTATTTTTTTCATACTTATAGAGGACTGCAGAATTCATGAGAGTTGCGCAACCTCAGGGGGAGCATTTGATCACTTGATGAATATGAGATTATTGTAGCAACACTTGATGAGTTCTTTTGAGCCTCATGCACATTCAAGTTCAGAGGATCTACCTATCTCTTGGAGGTATATTGAGCTAAGGGGGAACTATGCATGGTATGATGTTTTCCTAGAGTATTTGACATATTCTTCATTGTTTTTATTCAGTTATTTGCAGCAGATTTATGTGTGTTTTCATGAGTGAAAAAGAGTACATTTTTCAGCCACATGTATGCTTTTGGTTTCCACTAATATTTGGTTGAAAATATGTACAACTATGCATAGAATGTATGCATTCCTCTAGCCATGTATAGATATGACATGTGTCCTACACCAGCCATGGATGAGTTGTTTTATGATGATTATTACAACCATGTGTTTGTTATTGTATCATCATTATGTATTGGTTAAGAGTCTAGTCTTTAGTATGATGAGTCATCATGGTGATAGGCTTGTTATGAAGGAGTATAATGAGTCTATTTTGCAGCCACATGTATGGGCTAATGATGATGTAATAGTCCTGATGTATCATGTATTTGAATAATTGGTCCATAAGAGATGATCATAGCAACAATGTAATTCGTTGAAAATCTATGTAATATGTTCATGAAGCCATGTACTTGTATTTTACTATCTTTTGGGTTTCAAAGTCATGAGTCATGAGGTCATGTTATGGTCATATGAGAGAATGTATGAGGCCTTATGTCATTTCTATAGCCATGTATTGATCATGTACATGTCATTTGAGTCATGGTCCATATGATGCTTCTATTTGTCAAAGGAAGCATTATTTGCAGCAGAAGCGATCACTACAACTTGGAGATGGCATATGTTCAGGGGGAGCATTATTTTTTCTTATTCACTTCAGCAATACATTGTAGGAATTATGATCCGCTTGGAGGTGTTATGATGTGCCTCATGCTATGATTATGACTGTTGGGTTTTGGCCTCATGTTTTGAGCAGAGATGTTTGGTGGTTGTTATTATGTGGTTTTTATGGAGAGTGTTGGTTGGTGCCTCATGTGAATATTGATGCATATACTTGATACTTCTCATAGTTGCTATTATGATGATGTTTCTTATGTTGATTGTATGGTTTCCTTATGTTGGCATATTGTTGCCATTACTATAAGTTATTGGTTGGTATGATGCTCTAGACGATGATTGGTTATATATGCTTGTTGCTATTGTTGTGGAGATTATTGTTATTGGTAATATACATTACTTTTCAGCCACAATAGTTGCTCCATTATTTGTGCTTCAGTTCTTGGTGCCTTATCATATGGAGTTGACCCTTTTCCATTGATGTCGAAGGGGGAGTGATAGTGGATGATGGTTTGGAGTTTGTGTATGGTTTCCATCAATTCCAAAGGGGAAGATTGTTGACATTATGGTGTGCATTGATAAAACTAGCTGATGTTGGGATTGGTTCATGGTGGTAGATAGCTCATGTTGGCATTGATATCAACCCCTTATAGACTAGTTGATGTTTGGATGCCATTCATTGTAGCATGGTCGCAACTAGTTGTGTTGGAATTAAGATGATTGTGTTGGCATTGATGTCAATTCTATGATGACTCATGATGGTCAAATGATGGAATTGGTTTTGTTGATGATGCTGCTACAGGTTGATGATGCAGATCTACATGTGATGGCTACTTGGCACACTAGTTGAATTGCCAACTAGGTCATCATCTAGGTATTCATGCTTTTGCTCATCGAGATGACTTGTTGCAGTAATGTGTTGGCCTAATGATGATGATGCAAAGGTGTTCCAGGTCAATTCAGAGGTGTTTCATCTTGTGGAGATGTTTGTTGCAGAGTGGAAGATTGTTGCACTCTTGCCAACCTTGTCTGTTGGCCTTCTAGGTCAATTTGGCAGTGACATTTGGGAGACATGTTTTATCCACTTGCAAATGTGTCAAAGGCTATGTCAAAGGTTTGGAGGCTTGTACAGATGCTGGAGAAGGTGATCTAATAGGTGGCAGAAGTTCTAAGTTGAAGGCTTCATATTTGTCTTCATCCTTTGCCCCAGTCGCATGGAGCCAAGCCTGTGGGAGTGACTAAAAGGATTTAGTTGCTAACAGAGAGGCCTATGGGAGGGACTAAAGGTTCAAGTCGAGCTTAGCCAGTGGTATGCATGCGATTGAGGATTTTCACAAGATATTCTCTGCATTCCTCGCGTAAATCGGAAGAAAATTAGCAAGGAAATTCCTAGAGGCTTCCAAAAAAAGTTGTAAAAGTTGGAAATGGTTTGAAAATGTCCCCCAATTATGTGAACTCATTTAGTGCACAAGTAGTGATGTTAGTGAATTGACTTGGTCCAATCTGTGCACCCTTTTTCCCTACAATTTTTATATTGTTCACTTTGGAGCTTAGAGGTTGTAGATCTTTAGTGTATGAGTGCTGCAAAGAGTGAGTATGCTTCAGAACTATTGGAGAGCATATATGCTTCAGTGTATAAGTGTTATTGAATGCATAATGAGTAGATCTAAAGCATGTTGCGGAATATATCAGATTTGACGCGACTGGAGCAGAGATTGTTTGAGAGCATTGTTGATGGTTGAGAGTTTTGCTACTAGTGATTTGATATTCAGATTTGAGCCACTATTTTGCTAGTGTTGAGAGAACATTGTTACTGGTGTTTTTTTATTATGATTTAGAGTCTTGCTGCTGAGAGCATGTTTGCAGAGTTGAATTCTTGTTGAGCAAAGCATCTTAGATCCAGTTTGAAAATTGATGAAAGGAGGTCAGAGTAATATAGAGGAGCAATGACTTCATGAGAGAGGAGTAGTGGTATTGAAGCTTTAGTGAAATGAAGGTTTCAGACCCATTTTTGTGAAACTGGGTGTTGTTGGTAAAAACGGTCCCGCGAGCTAATTCCTCCATTTTTTTTCCACTCCAAATGCATCGAGATAGATGGAAAAAAATATAATGATACAATCTGGAACACAATATAGAAAATTTTGGGTTTTCATCACAAGATTCCCCTATCAAAAAGTTCATCGACCCCTCTTTAAAAATAACCATGCATGAGAAGTCCAAAGTCCACCAAAAGGCACTCAAGAAATCAAAAGTCGTGTGAGAAATTTTAAAGGTTTAAAGGCGTGTGAGAAAATTTTAAAGGTGTTGAAGTTTTTTTCGAAAAAGGTCTTTCAAGGCAAAACTAAAGACCATTCAAGTGGGAAAGTTTTGTAAAATAAATTTTTACGAAGATTTTTAAAGGTTGTTTTAAGGTGAAAGGTGAAGACCATAGGTTCTCTTTTAAGGTTAAATCTTTGAAAAACAAATTTATTTGAAAAAGTTTTTTAGTAGAGAGAGAGAGATATTATAAAGGTTTATAAAATCTTTTTGTTAAAGGTTTGGAGAATTATTTGAAATGTGGAAATGATTTTTTTTTTTCTTTATTAAAAAAAGTTGCATGATATGAAAAGGTGCATGAAGGGTTTTATTGGAAAGAGAGTTTAGGGCCTTGAAAAGGAGTATAGGTCCGCAATTTATTTTTTCTGTTTTGTCAAGCATGACAGTATTTTGGGTTCAAAAAATTCCCTCTGTATGATAAGGATACTTGAATGCAGTGAAAATTGTGCCTTACGAGGATGCATATTGAAAATCATAGTTTTTTTTCAAGGGCGATATCAAGAGAAGCCTCATGCAAGAAGGAAAGAAGCCAGAAAGGAGAAGGTGAATGATAAGTGAGAGATGACATTCATAAGTCGGAAAGGATGACTCAAGCAGATTAAAAGAAGAAATTGAAAATAAGAGGCAAAGATCATTGCCATGTTTAGAGGGGTTCACGCCACAAACAAGGAACTGAGATGTCTAGCAGAAGATGAAGAAGAGATCGAGGGTGATTGGTGTAGCATGGATTTGCTACAACCTCCTATGTTTATTGGTAAAAGAAAATAATTTTTGGTTTGTCAAAATGAAATCTTTTCTTCGATGTAAAGAGTTAATTGAGTATTGGTGTAGTAACCCATATGATGAGGTATGCAATGCTTTAGTATTATATTTTATAAAACAAGAATTGGATGATTTTTTTTTTGCAATGTAGCAAAAGCTACATCTTTCAAGGAAGCATGGAAGATCCTGGAAGAATAATCTGGACTTAAACAGGAATGCAATAAAGTACAGAAATAAACACAAATATAGAGATATAGCAGAAATAATACTTCATTTCATTAATGGAGAATACTGAAATATGCTTACAAACAGAAATGGAAATAAACTAGCTCGGGCGATGGTAGCTTATCTCTGAGAAGAGATGTGGTGGATACATGCCTCTGAACTCCTTACAATGAGGCTCAAAGGCCTTTTTATTATTGAACAATAAGAGAAAACCCTAACCCGAGGAGATGTAACACCAAGAGTTTATGGGCCCCGTTTGAGTGAGTTGGACAACCAACTTCTCAGGGTCATGATTTGGTCATATTATCTCTGTTTGACACACATGATAAGCCATTGGAAAGATCTCTCTGAGGACTACGAAAAAAAGATGATTTTAGACACAAAATCGTTGGTGGTAGATTTAAAAAAAAACGTCGTTTAGGGCCTCAAAACAGCTTCAAAAGTTTAGGACCCGAAAAACTACTAAAAATAGTAAAATGTGCTACAATTAAGGAAACTGAAAAACTGAAAGAAGCAATGGTGGGGGTCCAAGTGGAATTGGCGGGTGGCCACCAATATCCACCTGGATCATTCCTCCCCCCTTAGGGAGAAATGGTCCCCATTGCGTTGAGTTCCTCCATGAGATGAGGAAACTTCTATTGAAATTGGTCCTTGGTGAGCCACTTTCCCTGGTGAAGGAGTTGGCCTGCTTTGACAACTTGATACAGTTGGATATTCTGCTAGCGAGTGTGCTTGCCCTACGTGTCCATGATCTGATCAGTTGCAGCTTGTTCCAAGCAATCTCGATTTAACTCTATTGGTGTGAGTTGTTCTGCAATGTCAAATGTGTTTAGTAATGGTGGAAAGTGTGGCCGAAGGCGGTCCACATTGAACACTGGGTGCAGTCCAAGGAATGGGGGAATTCTGAGCTCAAACACATTGTCCCCCACAGCCTTCGTAATGGTGTAAGGACCTATTGATGCCTCTAAAATCGTAGCACCAACATTGGGGGATAACCACCCGGTCCGAACCTTAGTACAACTCCTTTTCCGTTTGGGATGGTGGCTCTAACTGGATATTATGGGACCAGTTTCCCAATAATGTGTGGTTTAATGAATGAATGTTTTAAAATGTATATCGGAGATGGTAGATGGTTTAATCTATGACTTTAAAATATACAAATATACCTATATAACCCAGGTAATCTTATAACAATGTGATTCTTGATAATTCCTATCAGACAAACAATCATATAGATGATTTACTTATCCATAGAAAGATGCATTTAAATAATGATTACTTTGTTTAAGAAATTAAACAAAGTAATTATGAAAACATATCGCATGACATCGTAATATTTATCATATATATATATATATATATATATATATATATATATATATATATATATATATATATATATATCTATATCTATATCTATATCTATATATATATATATATATATATATATATATATATATATATATATATATATATATATATATACATACATACATACATACATATATAATGTAACAATTCTAAATCGTTCAGAAGTGAGTAAATATAGAATTGCTTGAAGTGTGTGAATACATCAACAATAGCAAATTAAATGAAATGCTAATTAAATCAAGACAAAAAGAACAGTGATAGAAATACCACATGCATTTGATTCTTGATATGTAAATAACATTCCGGTTCCACCTCTTTATTCCAGAAACTTCCAAGAGATACAAAAATGCAGGGCTTGAAAATTTTCTTTCACAAAAATCTGACACCTTGATCCACTGCTCATAAAAAATAAATTTAGAAGTGAAAAAGTGCAACTTCTTTAGTCTAGTTTTTGTACAAATTGAGGACCTTTTCTTCAATAACATGAAACGGTTTATATAATAGAACTAAAACAAACTATCAACAAAAATCGCTTAGAGTTGTTGGAACTATAAACATTAAAATCTAGGATTTGCATTGCAAAAATAGTAGTGCGATTGCCTTTGAAAAGATTCATTGAATCTATTTCTTCTCCTATATCCACAACTGACAAATTGAGAGCATGTTTTGAATTTCCGAAGGATGACTCATCCTTGAGTGTAGTTGTCTCGTGTACATGGCATCTGAAAGCTCGGGCACCATGCGATCAACAACGTCGGCAAGGTATTTGATGGTCATCTGTTGACTGTGCGGTTTGATAAAAAAGGACCAATATGCATCCCAATTAAGGCTTTGTACTCTGCTGAGTTGTTCATCTTTGGTGGCCAAATCCTGCTTCCATTGATTTTCTAACACTTTTGCTTTTGGAAGCTTTCTTGGGGTACAATAAAAAATCAAATTGGCTCCATATAAATTATTATTTACCAGCTCAATCACATTGTTCATTATAGCTCTAGCCCTCAAAGTAACCCTTTCCGCCTTTATTAACTGTGTTTCCCATTCCGAAAACAATATTTCTTTATGCGACTCTTGAATTTTCAGTAGGTTAGCAGCTCTGCCTTCCACTATTTGATAGGGTCTGACTCTAGGTTATTCTCCTTAGCAAATGCTTCCAGAAATGCCTTGTTGTAGTGCCACTTGGGATCAACAAATGATACATCTTCTTAACATCTTCAGGCTTGAATGTCCTGAACATCTTCCCATCGGCTGTGAAGAAATCTCTATCTGTTATATTAATACTTTCGATTACCCATCTCACTAGATCATTATATGGTAAAACTTTGGCTCGGGCTGCTATTTTATGAAGGAAGGAGCTGGCCAAGTCATTGAGCATGCTTTCTGTTCGATCAATTCCATCCGTTGTTGCTTCTTCTTCTATCTCCATTGGATTTTCTGCTTCGAGTAAAGCATATATGCCTTCCCACGAGATTTTACCAAGGCCTAGACAAGTAGTATCTGCAATTACCACCAATTTTGCTGGTGCTTCTTCCACTACGACGGGGGCCTTTGCCTTCCGAGATTTCTTAGACATCTTGCCTGATTGTGTGATTCTCAGTCAGCTCTACAAAATGAGAAAGAGGAGCGTAACAGTCGAAAAAATTGAGAAGAGATAATACAAATTACAGACCAAACGTAGTTAAGCGCATTAGATGCATGAGATGTTATATTGTACTTAGCTATCACGGATGAAATCTTTAAAGGACTTACTCATAACTGCTCCTTAATGTTTCACCGTAGCTTCCAACATGAAACTTTAATGCTGAAACCATATGTCATGTTGCAAGTTTGGTAATGGTCCTTTTTAGAATAGGTGTCGTGACTTTGCGATTTGCGATTTCATTATTTTAATATTTGTGTGATAATCGCGTATCACAAATCGGGAGTTACAAGCGCCACACTCAAAAGGTTTGTTTGCATAGTTGTGATTGCGAAGAGTGCTGAGCTGGCATGGGGAGACAACGGGTTTCAATCTTGGAAAATCATGTTATTTCTTTATAATTGATTTATCCCTTTACCACATGTATTCATAGTATTTATCACTTTGATTTTATCGAGAGCACGACATGCAATAATAAAATTGCATCGCGATTCTTCAATGCAGTGTATTGGATGATTCCTTATGAATCAACGATATGCGATTGCGATAAGCCTCATGGCATTGTAAACTTTCAATGGAGTGTTTGAATGTTTTCCTATGAATTAACGATATGCGATTGCGATAGCTTTATCGCATCGCAAAGTTTCGATGTCGCTTTAAGTCATTTTGTGAGATTAATGATGTGTGAGGCACGATAGTCACATCATATCGTGTTTTTGGCTTATTTTGATTAAAATTTTTCCATGCGGGCTTTAATATGACTTTGATCGGATCACAAGCTCTCCAAATGGATGTTCTTGAATTGTAAAGAAATCCAATTTGCGATGGGCGGTCCTAAATACTCTAAAAGAAATTTTCGTATGGCTTTTATAGAAAATTTATTTTATTTAAAAGTTTATTGCTTTTATTTATATTCAGAAGGGGACACATTTCTTATTTAGCATTTTAAGACTAAGAGTTTAAAAATTGAAATGGGGGAGGGTGGGGGGCTGTTGTATAGCACAACAATTGGCAATTCACTGGGAGAACCAGTTATCTCTGAAAAATAATGAAATTTCTAAAACTTTCTTAAGTAGAATCAATTGAGGAAAAAGATAACTATCTAAGAATTGGTTAGATAAAAATTAACTCTGAATAAAAATATATGAATTTTGCAATTTCTTGTACAAACCCTTATGATAAAATAAAAACATTTTTTGGTTTCTTCAAGCTTTGATTGGTTGTTAAAGATAAAGTAGGGGGCTCTTCCAACTTAGCTTTTTATATTTACTCTTTTGTCACAGGTAGTGCCTCTGTTGCCAACAAACATCTATAGTCTCGACAGGGTTACCTTTTAACCATCAGTCATTCATTGTCCCTTCTATCTAAGAGTATAACTTTTTGAAAGATAAATCCAAAAGATATATCTACATTTATTTTTTATTTTTTACATTTTCATTGATAAAAGCCATTGTCCTGGTTTGGAAGCCAGATGATGACAATTCCATTCACTGGTTGTAATTGAACTGCATAAGCTGGCTCGTAATGAGACCCCTTGTCTTATGATTGTAAGCCATTACCATGTTTTGATATGCAGTTTTGGTAATGTCAGTTTAATTAGTTCCCTATGATCATGGTAAGCAGGCTCATCATGAGACCTCTTATCTTTTAAATCAAATATATTTTATAATTACACTCTGAAAAATCATAAACCTAGTGGATGGGGTGAATGACTTACTCCTTAAGAGTTTATGGATGACAATTTTAGAGTTGTGGATGCTTAGCTGGAGAAAGTCTTTACCTTTTTGTAAATAACCTTTTTTAACTTTATAAAACTTCAAAATGATTTACTATATTTCTAGGTTTGGAAGATTTCACAAAATTAAAGAGGTCCTTAGAGTTTAATGTTTTATCTAATTTCCAAAACTGTAATAATTTCCTTGAAAGGTTCTATCTTTTGAAGGCCAATATTCACAATATTTTTTCAAAGAACTTCGTCAATGGGAGACTATTTACAACATTTTTTCCTAAAAGGAACTAGCTTGCATAAAAAATATGTACAGGTAAGAAGGGGTTACCTCCTTAGGAAAATAATTTATGTAAGATAAGCCCATTCACAGGAAGAGAATCTCTCTTTCCTGATAAACCTTGTAGTAGAAACATTGATGAGCCTATCTTTTCAACGATCATAAATGAACCAAGCCACATCTTCTAAAATTTGGTATGCTTACCTTTCTCTTCATGTGCTTTGTCCCATTTCA
The DNA here is from genome assembly GCA_031772625.1 of Pinus tabuliformis. NCBI lineage: Eukaryota > Viridiplantae > Streptophyta > Pinopsida > Pinales > Pinaceae > Pinus > Pinus tabuliformis. Next base: position 445,991,916 of record CM062813.1, on the reverse strand, counting down.
AAACGAGATCACTGATCTGTAATGTTTTTGAGCCGACAGATCTTGCATCAAAAGAAGATTTAATGACCTGCTGATGTTTAGCATGAGTAATTTTTGCATTTTCTCTTTCTTCATCCAATTTAAGGATTTGATCAAACCTCAACTGAATAGAGGAAGAAGGAATTTCTTCAATGAATTGTATTAGGGTTGGAGACGGGAATGCTAAATTTGGTGGTATTATAGCTTCTTTCCCATACACCAAGTTAAAAGGTGAAGTACCTATTGAGGCCTTCTGGGTTATGCGATCTACCCATAATTCAAATATCAAAGATTTATGCCAATTCTTTTGGTTTTGATCAATAGTTTTTTTAATAATCATGATGAGATTCTTGTTAGTTGACTCTGCTAAGCCCTTTCATTGAGGATAGTAATTTGCAGAGTATTTTAACTTAAAACCTCTCTTAAGAGAAATTCAACTATACTAGATACATTATCAAAAATAAGTGCGTTAGGTAAACCAAACCTTGTAATGATGAACTGATCAATAAATTCAATAATTGCATCAAAATTAGCTACCTTTAGAGGAATTGTTTCTACCCACTTTGTGAAATAGTCTCTGGTCGTGAGGATGTATCTGTGTTGCTTGGAAGAATGTGGAACCTATAATATCAAGTCCCCATTGTTCAAATGGTTGCTCAATGTTTACTGGTTGTAAAGGAAAGGCTGGTCTCCTTTATCTTCCACTAGTAGTTTGGCATACCTTGCATTTCATTACGTAGTCATGGGCATCTTTAAACAAAGTTGGCCAATAATATCCATCATGTAGTATTTTGTGAGTTGTAGTGTCTCCTCCAAAATGTCCACCTACTGGGCCATCATGTAATTCCTGCAAAACCATTTGCGCTTCAGCTTTTTCAAGGCATCTTAATAAAATTGAATCATAATTTCTTTTGAATAACACATTATCAATGATTTCGAAGTGTTTGGCTTTTAATCTTAAGGCACGTTTGTTTTTGTAACTGAATTCAGGGGAGCATATCCATTTTTCAACTAAAAGATAAGATCAACATATTGAGATTCAAAATTAATGATACTTATCTCATTTACTTGTGCAGTATTATTTGAATCTTCATGGTCTGGAATATTCGATGCTGTTGCCAATATCCTGCAAAAACCATGTCCTATAACAATTTTCGTTGGTTTAATATCAATATCATATTCTTGTAACGTTGTTACCCAGTTAGCTCTCTTCTCTCTTACTTCCCTTTGAACTAGCAATTGTCTCATTGCAGAGAATGGGACTATTACTTTAGTGTGTGTTTTTAAGAGAAATAGTCTAAAGTGTTTGATAGATTTAAACACAATGAAAGCTTTTTCTCAACTTTGGAATAGTTGAGTTCAGCACCTTGCAAACTAGAGCTAAAGAAAGATATGGGTGCTTCTACTTGTTGGTCATTGATCTGTGTTAAAACAACATCATAAGATGTTTCAGTGGCCAAAGTATACAAAATAAAATAACTAGAAAAATTCAGAGTATTTAATGTAGGAGCATTAATGATTGCTTGTTTGATCGAGTCAAAAGCCTCTTTTTCGTTATGTCCCCATTTGAAAACTGATTTTTTCTTAATCATAGACTGCAAGGGTAAAACTATCTGAGAAAAAACAAGAACAAATCTTTTCACAAAATTTATCTATCCCAAAAATGATTGCATAGATTTCTTGTTATGTGGCAAAGGAGTATCAGAAATCTCATTTACCCTGTCCAGATCAATGTATATGCCATCTTTGGATACAATAAACCCTAATAGCTTACCTTTATTAAGAGCAAAGAATTATTTCTTGGGATTTAAAGAAATCCCATATTTTTTACAACGTTCAAAGATCTGTTTTAAATCATACAGATGATTGCTTCTTTTCTTAGAATAGACAGTAATGTCATCCAAGTAAACAATGAATTTCCTATTGATCAAACCTTTGAAGGCTATATCCATGGCTCGTTGGAAAGTAGCTCCAGTATTTATCAAACCAAAAGGCATTTTCTGATAAGCATATATTCCCCATTTAGTTCTGAATGTAGTCTTTAATATATCATATGCATGTACCAGTATCTAATTGTATCCTGAAAAGCCATCAAGAAAAGACGTTAACTCTGACCCAGCTACTGATTGAAGTATATGTCCATTGTTGGTAATGGGACGTTATCTTTCTGACATGCTTTGTTGAGATTTCTAAAATATATGCAAATTCTAATATCACCGTTCTGTTTCCTCACAAGTACCAAGTTTGAAACCCATTTAGAATGTCTAACAGGAAAGACTATTTTAGCTTTAAGGAGTTTATTGAACTCTACTTTGATTTGACTTTCAAGATTTGGGTGAATTTTCCTTAGCTTTTGTTGTACAGGTTTCTCATAAGAAATAATTAGAATTATGTGTTGGATAATAGAGGTATCATAAGTTTTCAGATCTTCGTAATTCCAATCGAAAACATTTTTGTATTTCTTTAATAATATGAGGAAAGCAAACCTTTCATCTGATGAAAGTCCAAGTCCTAGATTGACATTCTGGGGTTTGGCCTCAGTGCCAAGATTTATTAATTCAAACCTTAAAGTGAAACTTTGAAGTTTTGCATTAGTGACCTTTTTGAATCTATCCTTAATATCATAAAGTTCTAGCTTGAACACAAATTTAGGAATAGGATTTTCATTGAGTCTTTCTTTTAAATGAAGATCATGATTGCTTTCATCGATAATTTTCTCATCATAAGATCCTTCAGAAGTCAGGAAATTTAGGATATTCTCGTCGTGCTTAAATACACGCCAATTGGTGACATTATCTAAGACAGATGGTCGAAAAATTAATTCAATTGAAAATCTATCTGGACTATAATCCTTAGATGGAAGGAACTTAGAAGCAACATTAGCCAAAAGGTCGGCTGCCGCATTCTGTGATCTACGAATAGGAGAAATGTCAAATGCTAGAAAATGAGTTATGAGATCTTGAACAAGTGACTGATAATGTTTGAGATGACCCGAGAGACAATGGATAGTATTTCTTACTTATTTAATAACAATCTCAGAATCACCAAATACTTTCAGATATTGGATATTCAGGCCTATTGCTTTATAGAGCCCTTGAATCAATGCCTCATATTCCGCGGTGTTATTAATACACTCAAATTCTTGCCTACATGATAACATCTTTTTTTCTCCTTCTGGACAAAATACATCCTACTCCTGCACTGTCATTAGATTTCGATCCATCAAAATACAAAGACCAAAACAAAGGCTTATTTACAGGCTTATTTACAAGTTCATCAGCAACACTAACACACTTTGAGGTATCAGTATGGGAAAAATTTTCAATTTGCGATATGACACTATTAACAGGAAAAGGAGATTGTTGAGCATTAAAATTTCCAAAAAATGACTCAGCCGAATAGTTTCCGAGAATGTTATTATTGAAGGCCACAGGTTGATTTTCTTGTTCAAACTCAGTTACTGTATGAGTCAAATGTTTTTCGCGATCTATTCTGATTTGATTTGGTTTCCCATTATAGGGAAGCCACATGTGAGACCAATCAGTCGAAATATAACCGTGAAGTTTTTCTAACCAATCTTTGCTCAGGATCAAACCATAAAACTCAGGGATGTTAGCAATTAATATATCAATTCTTTGGACAACCCTGGGATCAACTGCTAGTCTAATAGTAACTGAATTTATCTCTCCTAAAACTTGTACCTTAGTTCGATCTAATTGAACAATATGGACTGCAAACTTCTGGGGTTCAATATTTAATTTGGAGCAAACTGAGGCTGGCATTATATTTGATGAAGCCCCTGAATCTATCAGGCAGTTATGCAAATTTCTATTGTAGATCTCATAAGTCAAGAGAAAAGGAGGAGTATGAGAATTCAACCTATCCCCAATTAAAACAACATCAGTAGCATCTATCTTATCAGATGGTGGCTTACCTGATCCTTTAGCAGCCTTGGATAATACACTAGTTGGAAGAGGAGAAGAAGATACGGCATTTAATTCTTTAAGCAACAACTTTTGTTGATGCTTGAGCTTGCTAAGTTCATGCAAAGAAATATTTGCTCAAGTTTTCTTCATGTCTTCTACAATGTCATAATCCATGGAGTCTAAAACTACTAGTGTTTTAGATGATGAGGGAGGATTGGAGGTTGATGGTTGATTGTGGGGGGGTGCAATTGGAGTTTTCTTTATGGGAGCTTTGTCTTTAGTAATAGGACTTGAGTTTTTCTTCTTAGAATTCACCTGATTAGGCTCAGCCATACTTTTTCTTTTGGTATTTACTGGGAGAGCTTCCTGTTCACTTTCATTATCAGAATTGGGTAAGATAAAGTCCCACATTCCATGACATTCAACCGTTTCATCTTCTTACGTTTCTTCAGCTGATAAAACTGTGTCTTCATCTTTACCATCATCCAGATCATATTTGGCATTAGATATAGCATTAGGCGGTTCAGGATCAGCTAACTGATTCCTTTTAAAGTTCCTAAATGGTTTTTTCATAGAAGTCTCAGCGACCTGCTTTTTAATTTCTACCATTTTAGTAGACATAGTTTTAAGAACTTTTTGTAAACCTTCCATGTCATATGGATCCTTGACTGCTTTCTTCTTTGAATCATCTCTAAAGGTAACTTTTTGGATTTTCTTTCTTCTATAGCATTTTTATTTTCCAAAGCAAGGATACGTTTTTCAACAGCGATTGCTTCCTTCATATTTTCTACTAATATTGGTTTAGCAGCCCTATCAACGGAGATGGCTATTTTTGAAGGCAAGGCAGAGATATACCATTCATTTTGGACTTCCTCACTAGGCTTGGATGTCGCAGGAATTTTATTCAACAAATTATTAAAGCGTGAGTTGAAGTCTTTGATGGGTTCCTTTGATTCGGATTTCAGATTGAAGAGATAATTAATCAAAGTGGCAGTAGACCTATCATCTCCGAACTTAGTTAGAAATTGCTCTTGAAAAGCATCCCAACTATTGATAGACCCTGGAAGTAATGAAAAGTACCATGATCCTGCTGCTCCTTGTAGAGTGTATGGAAATAGTCTAACAACAACATCTTCTTCCGTTACTCCATTTAAGTTAATTGATAACATGAAATTATTTATATGTTCTTCTGCTAACAGGCCAATGTCAGGATTAAATTTTGGTAACCATTTCTGAGGATGTGCTGGTAATTGGCTCAAAGTTGCAGGCATTGTGACAGCTCCTGGGTTGGTCCATGGCCTCAGTTGAGGCTGATTATGTGCCATCATTGAGCTAACAGTAGAAAAGGGTGAAGAAGCACTTGAAAGTGACTGGGTAGAGGATGTTGAAGTTCCTGTACCTTTTTGGACTATGATCTAAAGTTGGGAAACAGATGGATGACCTTGCAATGGTATGGATGGAATGGATGATGATGAGGAGAGAGTTTCACTGTTAGTTTCAGATGGTGTCTTCCTAGCCCTTTTTCGATTTGGCAGAGGAAATTCAACTGGTGGAATACCAAGTTTTTCACTCTGTGATCTAGTAAGTGGCTGCGATGGGATATATTGCGAAGTCACACTGCCTTGGGATAACTCAGACTATTCCTAGGATATTGAAAACCCTTGGAGTTTATGAATCAAAGACTGTACTTCAGGGGGTTTAGGAGAAGAATTATCTGGTGTGTTTAAGATTTTAGTAGGGGGTGTTGTATTATTCTTTTCAACTTCTCGCTTAGGAATAGGAGATTTAGAATGTGAAGGAGAAGTTCGAGGAGATGGTGAGGGAGTTTTACTCTTAGAACGACCTATGGATTTAGATTTACTCTCCATTCACAGTTAGGCCCTCCCTCTAGCACCAAAAATGTTGATGCCTCTAAAATCGTAGCACCAACATTGGGGGATAACCACCCGGTTTGGACCTTAGTACAACTCCTTTTCCATTTGGGATGGTGGCTCTGATTGGATGTTATGGGACTAGTTTCCCAATAATGTGTGGTTTATTGAATGAATGTTTTAAAATGTATATCGGAGATGGTAGATGGTTTAATCTATTACTCTAAAATATACAAATATACCTATATAACCTGGGTAATCTTATAACAATGCGATCCTTGATAATTCCTATTAGACAAATAATCATATAGATGATTTACTTATCCATAGAAAGATGCATTTAAATAATGATTACTTTGTTTCAAAAAATTAAACAATGTAATTATGAAAACATATTGCATGACATCGTAATATTTATCGTTGATATATATATATATATATATATATATATATATATATAATGTAACAATTCTAAATTGTTTTGAAGTGAGTAAATATAGAACTGCTTGAAGTGTGTGAATACATCAACAAATATCAAATTAAATGAAATGCTAATTAAATCAAGACAAAAAGAACAGTGATAGAAATATCACATGCATTTGAGTCTTGATATGTAAATAACATTCCGGTTCCACCTCTTTATTCCAGAAACTTCTAGGAGATGCAAAAATGTAGGTCTTGAAAAAGTTCTTTCACAAAAATCTGAAACGTTGATCCACTACTCGTAAAAAATAAATTTAGAAGTGCAAAAGTGCAACTTATTAAGTCTAGTTTTTGTACAAATTGAGGACCTTTTCTTCAATAACATGAAAGGGATTATATAATAGAATTAAAACAAACAGTCAACAAAAATTGCTTAGAGTTGTTGGAACTGTAAACATTAAAATCTGGGATTTTTATTGCAAAAATAGTAGTGTGATTGCCTTTGAAAAGATTCATTGTATCTATTTCTTCTCCTGTAAACGCAACTGACAAATTGAGAGAATGTTTTGAATTTTCAGAGGATGACTCATCCTTGAGTGTAGTTGTCCCGTGTACGTGGCATATGAAAGCTTGGGCACCATGCGATCAACAACGTCGGCAAGGCATTTGATGGTCATATGTTGACTGTGAGGTTTGATAAAAAAGGACCAATATGCATCACAAGTAAGGCTTTGTACTCTGCTGATTTGTTCATCTTTGGTGGCCAAATCTTTCTTCCATTGTTTTTCTAACACTTTCACCTTTGGAAGCTTTCCTGGGGTACAATCAAAAATCAAATTGGCTCCATATAAATTATTATTTACCAGCTCAATCACATTGTTCATTATAGCTCTAGCCCTGGAAGTAGCCCTTTCTGCCTTTATTAACTGTGTTGCCCATTCCAAAAACAATATTTCTTTATGCGACTCTTGAATTTTCGGTAGGTTAGCAACTCTACTTTCCACTGTTTGATAGGGTCTAACTCTAGGTCATTCTCCTTATCGAAAGCTTCCAGAAATGCCTTGTTGTAGTGCCGCTGGGGATTTGGCAAATGATACATATTCTTAACATCTTCAGGCTTGAATGTCCTGAACATCTTCCCATCAGCTGTGAAGAAAGCTCTATCTGTTATATTAATACTTTCGATTACCCATCTCACTAGATCATTATATGGTAAAGCTTTGGCTTGAGCTGCTATTTTATGAAGGAAGGAGCTGGCCAAATCGTTGAGCGTGCTATCTATTCGATCAATTCCATCCGTTGTTGCTTCTTCTTCTATCTCCATTGGATTTTTTGCTTCAAGTAAAGCATATATGCCTTCCCACGAGATTTTACCAAGGCCTAGACAGGTAGTATCTGCAATTACCACCAATTTTGCTGGTGCTCCTTCCGAGATTTCTTAGACATCTTTCCTGATAGTGTGATTCTCAGTCAGCTCTACAAAATGAGAAAGAGGAGCGTAACAGTCGAAAAACTTGAGAAGAGATAATACAAATTATAGACCAAACATAGTTAAGCGCATTAGATGCATGAGATGTTATATTGTACTTAGCTATCATGGATGAAATCTTTAAAGGACTTACTCATAACTGCTCCTTAATGTTTTACCGTAGCTTCCAACGTGAAACTTTAATGCTAAAACCATATGTCGCGTCGCAAGTTTGGTAATGGTCCTTTTTAGAATAGGTGTCGTGACTCTGCAATTTGCGATCAGCGATTGCATTATTTTAATATTTGTGTAATAATCACGTATCGCAAATCGGGAGTTACAAGCGCCACACTCAAAAGGTTTGTTTGCATAGTTGCGATTGTGATGAGTGCTGAGCTGGCATGGGGAGACAACGGGTTTCAATCTTGGCAAATCACGTTATTTCTTTATAATCAATTTATCCCTTTACTGCATGTATTCATAGTATTTATCACTTTTCTTTTATCGAGAGCACCACATGCGATAATTAAATCGCATCACAATTCTTCAATGCAGTGTATTGGATGCTTCTTTATGAATCAACGATATGCGATTGCGATAAGCCTCATCGCATTACAAGCTTTCAATGGAGTGTTTGAATGTTTTCCTATGAATTAGTGATATGCGATTGCGATAGCTTTATCGCATCGCAAAGTTTCAATGCTACTTTAAGTCATTCAGTGGGATTAATGATGCATGAGGCGTGATAGTCACATCATATCGTGTTTTTTATAAATGGCTTATTTTGATTAAAACTTTGCAATGTGGGCTTTGATATAACTTTGATCGGATCGCAAGCTCTCCTAATGGATGTTCTCGATTTGTAAAGAAATGTGATTTGCGATGAGCAGTCCTAAATACTCTAAAAGCAATTTTCATATGGCTTTTATAGAAAATTTATTTTATTTAAAAGTTTATTGCTTTTATTTATATTCAAAAGGGGACCCATTTCTTATTTAGCATTTTAAGACTAAGATTTTAAAAATTGAAATGGGGGGGGGGGGGGTTATTGTATAGCACAACATGACCATATCGAAGTGGTCTGATTTTCCAATAGGCTCCTGTAAGGCGTTCCTTTTGCAAATGCGACCAGACTTTTTCGCCCACCTGAAACTTGTGTGGCACCCGATGTTGATCAGGTCGCTGCTTGTACTTGGCATTTGATTTCTCCATAATGTCATGGACCTAATGGTGGATATGTTGGATGTGCTCAATGAATTTGTTTGCCTTATTTGTTTCGGACTGGACATGAGTCGAATCTACCTGAGTGGTTGCAAATGGCATGGCCACATCAATGGGACTTAGTGGCTGAAATCCCAAGCCCACCTAAAAAGGGTTGTGGCCAGTCGAGTTGTGGAGAGCCTAGTTATAGCTGCGTTGAATATAGGGGAGGCTCTCATCCCATGTGTGTGGATGCTTCGAGTTGTACATGCGCGGAATACGTACGATCATCCTATTGACAATCTCTGTCTGGCCATCAGTTTGGGGATGGAAAGTTGTGGACTTAGTGAGTTTAGTGCCCAACATCGACTAGAGACTAGACCAAAATGTACTGAGGAACTTGCTGTCCCGATCTGAGATGATAGACTGTGGGATCCCAAAGTGTACCCACACTCGCTCAAAGAAGAGTTTAGCAGTGACTTCTGCTGTGATATTCTTCTTGCAGGTCGCCACAATGGCCATCTTCGAGAACCTATCGACGACCACAAAAACACAGTCGTTTCCATGCTTAGTAGAAGGAAGGCCCGACATGTAATCCATGGAGATGGTGACCTCTTGGGAAGTCCTGGTTACCGGGTGCAAGCCCCGGAAGTGATGATTGATGCTATGTGATTCGTTCTCCACATTTCACTAGTTTCAATCCCACTTCTTCACCCCTGTGAGCATCACCCGATGCAATGAGTGCTAAGTGAACTATTCAAAAATCATGAGAAATTAGTCAGTTACGACTACCTCTCATGGAAATGGTCATACGTTTGAATGACTTACTTAACGCAGTTGAATCCCAAAAATGATATCTAATATAATGCACTGTGTAAATCCCCCATACTTAAATTCAAAAAGAGTCAAGGGATCTCTACTTGAATGGTTCATGAGGCACAATACTTGCTAAGGTTTTGCAAATGGGGTAGCAAGCTAAGTGGGCTTGATTGTGGGGAAAACTCCACAGTTAAGCGCGCTTGAGCCAGAGGAGTTCTGGGATGGGTGACCTCCTGGGAAGTCCTGGTTACCGGGTGCAAGCCCCGGAAGTGATGATTGATGCTATGTGATTCGTTCTCCACATTTCACTAGTTTCAATCCCACTTCTTCACCCCTGTGAGCATCACCCGATGCAATGAGTGCTAAGTGAACTATTCAAAAATCATGAGAAATTAGTCAGTTACGACTACCTCTCATGGAAATGGTCATACGTTTGAATGACTTACTTAACGCAGTTGAATCCCAAAAATGATATCTAATATCCTGTTGAAGATTCGTCCAGTAGAAATACTTCTGCAATACTACCACCGTTTTCTCGACCCCTAAATGTCCAGTAGCCCGACTGTAGTGTGCTTCCGAAATCATCTTGTCATGCTCGCTTGAAGGAACACAAAGGTGACCCATGTGGCATAACAAGGCATCCTAGAGGTGAAAATTTGGAACATGTTGACCCCCCAAGAGTTTTTGGTATGTGTGGCCAAATTCTAGGTCACTTCCATAGAGAAGTGGCCAACCAGAAGTCTCGTGCCCATAAGAGTTGAGCACAGTGGTTAACGCCATGATTGATGGTCAACTGAGGTAATCTGCAACATTATTATTGCTGCCCTTCTTATACTTGATATTCAAATGGAACTGTTACAGGTATGTTTACCACTTCTGATGGCGATCATTCTGCAACTTCCCTTGGGTTTGCATGAACTGCAGGGGCCAGTGGTCTATGTGGATGACCGTTTCCTTCCCCAAAATGTAATGCTTCCATTGTCGGCAGGCATGCACAATGGAATACATCTCTTTGTCATAAGTGGCATACTTCTGGACTGTTTCTGAAAGTGTCTCACTGTGATATGCCACTGGATGCCCATGTTGAGTAAGGACTGCCCCAATAGCATAGTCAGAGGCATCTGTCTCGATCTCAAATGGTTGTTGCAAGTCTGGTAATGTGAGAACTGGTCTCGAGCAGAGGCAATGTTTCAACTCTGTTAATACCTTTTTTTGAGGTTTAGACCAAAAGAATTTTGCTATTGCTCCTCCCTTGGTGACTTGACTCAAGGGCCAAGTGATATGAGAAAGTCCCAACACAAACTTGCCGTAGAAGTTGGCAAGACCCAAAAAGCTACAGAGCTCTGTTAGAGTGGTTAGAGATGGCTAATCCTGAATGACTTGGATCTTGGCTGGATCCACATGCACCCCCCATTCACCAATAATGTATCCCAAATACTGAACCTGGCTCATGCCAAAACTGCATTTCTCCAAATTGGCAGATAACTTGTGTTGCCACAATGTTTGGAGAACCTGTTGGATGTGGTGGAGGTGCTCTTCCCAACTCTGGCTGAAGACTAGGATGTCATCCAAGTATACCACTACAAATAAGTTGGTGAATGGCTGCAAGATGTCATCCATTAGCCTCATGAAGGTTGCAGGAGCATTTTTCAACCCGAAAGGCATAACCAACCATTTGAAAAGACCCTCCTCGGCTTTGAAGGCAGTCTTCCACACATCGGAGGTTTGATTGGTACTTGGTGATATCTTGACTTCAAATCGATCTTGCTAAAATATTTTGCCCCCTTCAGTTGGTCCAGAAGGTCATCAATCCGTGGGATCGGGTACCTATTCCGGATAGTGATCTTGTTCAGCGCCCGATAGTCAATATAGAGTCTCCAAGTCCCATCCTTCTTCTGTACCAACACGATCAGGCTCCCACAGGGTGATGAACTCGGTCGAATGTGACCTTTCTGCAGCAACTCCTAAATCTACCTCTTGATTTCATCGTTCTCCAGAACAAAGCACTGATAGATTGGTCCATTGGGTAGCGATGCACCTAGGGTTAGATCAATGGAGTGCTTGACTTGACAGTGTAGAGGAACCCCTGCGGGGGAGGTGAAGATGTCCTTGTACTCCTCCACGACCTTGTCCATCTATAGTTGTCATGTGGAGGGGCCCTGTCTGGAGGTCGTGGCCACTGTCTTCTTCTTTCCTTGAGGGCGTATCATCAGGAAAACAAATTTCCCTATTTTGGAAATGAGCTTACTACATTGTTATGCATTAAGCAAAGAGATGGCGGTAGGTGGTGCTACCTCTAGTATCCTGTACAACATATTTCCCAAAGTAACAATAACAACACGAGGCCTTGATTCATACACAACATGTCGCTTCCACAAGTATGGTTGGCCTAATAATACATCACAAACATCATGGGGATCAATGTCACACAATACCCCATCTATGAAGGGCTTGATGTTGTATGGAAGGCGACACTGTTGGCTCACACAGAGATCCCGTCCTTGGTGAAGCTACCAGATGGTGTACGGTTATGGATGTGTTGTGGTCGGTAAGCCTAGTTGCTTCATGACCTCTACCATAATGAGGTTCTTTTGGCTTCCCCTATCAACAATGAACTGTAGCGGGGAGCCCTTTACCCACATCTAGGAGTGGAAGAGGCGCTTCTCCTCCTCTGGATCTTCAGGTTCCTCCTTCTAGATCTTTGTGGTGGCAACGGTGGTGTTGGGCTCCACATCGATAATATGCTTCCCTTTGTCATTCCCCTTGTTGGGTTCTGGTTCAGAGTCGGAACATGCATCTGATTCTGAAGCCTTTAGCTCCGCCACCAATGACTGCTTGGCCCGACACTCACTTGTATTGTGATTCGAGCTCTTATGGAACTCACACCACTTTCCCGTGTCCTTTTCTAGCTTCGCGGCGCTGCTCTTTTCTTGCGGCTTTAACGGGTTGTCCTGGGCTGCCCCGCGTTGGCTTTGTCCTTTGTTCTACGGTTTTGGGGGCACCTTTCCCCTGCTTCAGATTCGCAGATCGAAAGTCTCGCTTCTTCTGTTGAAACTTTTGCTCGATCTTAATAGCATATCGGTATGATGTGCCGAGTGAGGAAATGTTCAAGAATTCTATTTTATCCTGGATGTACCTGTGCAGGCAGTCGCGGTATTTGAGTACCAAATGCTTCTCCGAATCCTTGATACCCAACTTTGTGTGAAGGGTATGAAAAATATTGGTAAACTCCGGAATGTCTTGGTCTCTTCCCTCCCACAGCGTGGTCCACTTTATGTATTGATCCTCATAGCTTTCGATAGGGTAGTACTACTTCTTGATGGCAACTTGGAATGAATTCCATGTGGGTGTGGCTGAAAACAATGAGGTCGTACTTTCATCCTTCTGCTCGCAGTAGGTTTCCCACAAGTCCTTGACGTGGGGGGCAGCTTTGAGAAGAGCAAAACTAATATTTTCCCGGTCGGAAAAATCATGAACAAAAAAAATACCCTTCTAGCAGATTTAACCATTTATCTACAACGTCTGCATCTATTTGACCCTCAAATATGGGAATGTCAAAGTTAACTTTTACCTTAAAGGGTGTGGCGCTTCCAAAGTAGCTGCTAGAAGTAGATGTGTCGCCCCTGGGTAGCTGCTGAAGGATCTAGGAAAAGTTGTCCATCATTGCATTCCTTTGTCGCTTGAGGGCCTCTTCGAGCAAGATTGTGATAGGATCTCCTGCCCCCTCGTCTTTCTTTTCATCCGCCATGGGAGGCCGTCAAGATTTGTGAGGCTAGTCTTGCAAAGGTTCGCCTAGTTCAAGCCCTAACTCCTTATATCCCAACCTCATTGGGGACATGCAAGGAAAAACAAATAAAGAGCAAACTGCTTTGATACCACTTATCCAGATTTAAACAAGGACGCAATAAAGTACAAAAATAAACACAAATACAGAGATACAACAGAAATAATACTTCATTTCATTAATGGAGAATACTGAAATATGCTTACAAACAAAAATGAAAATAAACTAGCTCGGGCGATGGTAGCTTATCTCTGAGAAGAGATGTGGCGCTTACATGCCTCTGAACTCCTTACAATGAGGCTCAAGGGCCTTTTTATTATTGAACAATAAGAGAAAACCATAACCCGAGGAGATGTAACACCAAGAGTTTATGGGCCCCGTTGGGGTGAGTTGGACAACAAACTTCCCAGGGTCGCGACTTGGTCATATTATCTCCGTTTGACGTGCATGATAACCTGTTGGAAATATCTCTCTGAGGACTATGATGAGAAAGACAATTTCGAACAGTATAGTTACTGGCAGTAGATTTCCAAAAAAACGTCGTTTCCTCAAAACGGCTTTGGAAGTTTAGGACCTGAAAAACTGCTAAAAATAGTAAACTGTGCTACAATTAAGGAAACTGAAAAATTGAAAGAAGCAATGGTGGGGGTCCAAGTGGAATTGGCGGGGTGGCCACCAATATCCACCTAGATCAGTGGCATGTAGTAGCAAGTTGTGTCACAGTCTATAGAAGAATCAATAGAGAAGTCAACTGCAAATCTAAGAGTAAATAAGCAAGACTCTGGAAGGACAAGAGAAATTGGAGAATCCCACTCGAATGTGGATGATTATTGTGAATATTATAAAAGTGAAATCCATTATGCAGACATGCATGTGGATGAAGAAGATGTAGAAAAGATTGTAGAGAAAGAAGTTGAAGTCTCTATGTGTGAAACAAAATAAGAACATATAGATGCTTGAGAACTCCACTGTAACATGGATGATGAAGATGATAGTGAATTGCATTGTGACGAGACACATGTGGATGATAACTACAAAGTGAGATGTGAATTGGTGAATTCAGCAGCAACATATGAATTTTGTGAAGTTAAAATAGTTAATGAGCACATGTATGGTAAGATATCACACCATAGAGTGAATGAAAATTATGCTGATGACATTTGTGGTATCTTTTTTAAAACAAGGACTAATTGTGGTGATATGGAAAGTGTTGTGTTTGATGAAGAAATGAAGGTTGAAATTACCACTATAGAATCAAGTTATGAAGCAAAAGTTGGAACTGCTGATGAAGCAGTGCGTGAACTAGCAACAACTGAGTATGGCATAGATAGAGCTACCAATGGAGAAGCAAGTGGTTTGGTAGATCTAACAATTGAAATAGTTGATGTTAACATTGATGAAGAACAATTAACTTAGGATATATGGTTTCACATGATGCAATAGGAAAAATGCATCGATATGTTGTTATTTGGTGAGAGAAATCCACTTGTCCCTGACAGGCAAGTGGAAGACAACCTGTTTGCAACAACGAAGGTTTGTAAAGAAGTGGAAGAGAAGGGAGAGAAGGCATAGAAGTAAAAGGAAAAGAAGAAATCTCTCATTGTAGAGCATAATGAATATGTATTTAACATTGATTTTGAGTGTATTTAAACAAGGAAGAAGGCCAATTACGGTTACAATTGAAAGAGAAGATGAAGAAAAAGACGTACGAAAGGACATAGAAGTTTCTAAAGATGAAGAAGAAAGCAGTGAAATAATCCTTTGGCAATGGAGTCAAGAAGAGATTAAATTATTTTATCAAGAAATATGGTAGAAAGAAGATCATGAATATGAAGCATAAGATGCGGAGCAAAGTTCACAGTTTGAAGATAAAGAGTTGTGGCAGTAGTCCATGAGTGAAAAAATCTTTGAAGAGGAAGTTGTAGAAGGCAGGATCAAAACAAATACAAGAGAAGTCAAAGGATAATTGCAACAACAACAAGTGAAAAAATATGGAGCCTAGAACAAGAAAGCACAATTGAGAATGAGGTAACTTCAAGGGTATATAATTTGAAAAAAATGAATTGAAAATCCAAGATTGTAAAAGTTTT
Source organism: Pinus tabuliformis (assembly GCA_031772625.1). Taxonomy (NCBI): domain Eukaryota; kingdom Viridiplantae; phylum Streptophyta; class Pinopsida; order Pinales; family Pinaceae; genus Pinus; species Pinus tabuliformis. Next base: position 445,976,317 of record CM062813.1, on the reverse strand, counting down.
GAGTCATTGTAAGTCAAGTTATGATTAAGTCAATAATTATTGTAGGCCTAACATGCATATTTGAGTCATGATTAAGTTATAGTTGATTCATATGGTCGTAATTAAGGGGGGGCATTAGAAATAGTAATTAGTCTCGTGTATGCAATGCATGAAGAGTTGAGTTAAGTTAAGGAAAGCAACTTAAGTCTAATATTAGAAGTTGAGTCGACTCTGAGTTTGCATGAAGTAGTTAGCCATAAAAAAAGTTAGAGTTTGCATGATTCCATATTGAGTAGTTTGGTGTTTATATAGTCATGGTTGGCTCATTATAATGTGAAAAAACCAAGCGTCACAACTCTCTCGATGGTTGTATGTCAAAAAAATTTTATGAATAAAAATTTACTTTCTGTCATCTACCTTTCTATCATCTAAATAGAAATGATAAATAAAAAGATGTATTGATCCTAATTTGTACTATGGTTAACAATAATAATAAATAATTAAAAAAAAATCAAATGCGTGCTCAAAATATTTTTTAGTCTGAATCATGAAAATCAATCAACGCTATAAGGAGAGAAACATGAAACATCACAAAACATAAGATGATCATACGAATGGAATTGATATGAGAAGTTCCCGCTGTGAAGAAAGACATTTTGTCAAAAAGATATTGCATGGCAATATTGAAAACTATAGAAGAATGTTGAACAATTGGCAAGGATACTGTACTATGAGGTCAAAAGAGTGAATCTGTTGGAAAGGCGAAGGAGACAAAGCATAAATAATTCACACATAAAACACGAGCTGTTGCTCTTCTATTGATCACACAAAACATGATTCTTACAATGAACCCGATGAAGGGTATTTATCATTTTCCAACTAGCGACTCCCCTAAAATATCTTCACATGCAATCACATGCAACCACACACTAAAAGTCGTCTATCACTTAACTCGACTTAACTCAACACTCAAACACCCAATCACTCAGTTAACTGACTCTCTATGTTTAGCCAACTCCACATGCGGGAGTAATTACAATTTCAACATTCACCCTTAATTATGACCGTATGACTCAACATAAATTAACTTGACTCGATTATCACTTAAACATGCTTGTTGGTCTATGTCTCAGCAAGGCTTACAATGACTCAAGACTTTCACAATTTTTCATTTTATTTTTCTCTTCTTCCAAATTTTATATCCTCAAAATTGCTTCATTCTTTGTTGAAATTTCTTGTTGTAGGCTTTATTTACTTGTTGTTGCTGCAATTTTTCTTTGACTTTTCTTGAATTTGTGCTAAAACACAATTTGATCTTGTCTACTACGTCTTCTTCTTCAAACATTCGTTCAACCATGGACTATTGCCATAACATTGTATCTTCAAAAATGGTTTCAATGCATTCATCTTTGTCTTTCATATCATTCTTTTCACTTTCATCATCAGCTACTGTCCTATAATCTGCACACTCAAGATCAATATTCACCATTTCATTCAATTCTTTTATTCCAGTTGCTTCTTTAAGACTCGCATCAATTTGTTCTATTGGTTTCCGAATCCATTTTTCAATGAGCTTCAAAATTGCATCAAATTTATTAACAACCTTGCTTTCAACTTCTGCTCGCTTGCTATTTTTAACACCTACATATTCAAAAACAATGTTAAAAACATCTTTCATATGACTCTCTTCAATGAGATCCTCCTACTCTACATTTGCCTTCTTTTCAACTGCATGGAGGTTGTCTTCCACTATTATGCTGTTAGTGGATATTTTCATCAAAAACTCTTTAATCACTTTATACTGTTCTTGGTCATCAACTGTTGCTAGATGACATACTTCTTCATGAGCAGTTCCAACTGCTTCATATCTTGTTGCTACAGTGGCAGCTTCAACCTTCAATGTTTCATCAAACATTATGCTTACCATATTGCCACAATCAATCTCTCTTTCAAAAAATAAACCACACATGTCATCAACATAATGTTCATCTACACTATGGTGGGATATCTGAGCATGCAAGTGCTCATTGTCAATTTCACTGACAATTTCAATTTCACCAAATCCATCAGCTTCGGCTAGATTCACCAATTCACATATAACTTTACAATCATCATCCACATGTGTCTCATCACAGTGGGATTCACCATCATTTGTATCATCCACATTACAGTGGAGTCGTTGAGAATTTATTTGCTCTTTCTCTATTTCACACACAGAGGCTTCAACTTCTCTCTCTGCAATCTTTGCTGCATCTTCTTCATCCATATGCATGCTTGCATAATGAGTTTCAATTTTATGGTCTTGACAACCATCATCCACTTTTGAGTGGGGTTCTCCAAGCTCTGTTTTCCTCTCAGAGTCTTGCTCATATACTCTCAGATCTGCGGTTGACTTCTTTGCTTGTGACATAACCTAATGTTGCATGTCACTCCCCCTTGCACCAAACTCTGCTTCCAGGAACTTCCATGCTTCCTTGGAAGTTGTAGCTTTTGCTACCTTGCACAAACACTTCTCATCCAATGCTTGTTTTATAAAATTCAATGCTAAAACATCACATACTGCATCATATGGGTTATTAGATTCGTACTCAATTAACTCTCTAGCTCGAAGAAAAGTTAACATCTTGATAACCCAATGATCAAAATATTCACCTGTAAACATAGGAGGTGGTAGCAAATCAAAGCTACACCAATCACCCTCGATTTCTTCTTTGTCTTCTGCTAGACTTCTCAGTTCCTCGGCTATGGCCTAAACCTCTCTAACCATGGCAATGATCTTTACCTCTTCTTTTCGATTTATTTTCCTCATATGCTTCAGTCGTGCTTTGCAACCCATGACTGTGGTATTTCCTCTATTTTATAGATTCTTCCCTGATTGCATGAGACTATCTTCCATATCACCCCCGAAAGAAAATATGATTTTCAATATGTGCCCCGTAACGCACAATCTTCACCCAAAACATTGTCATACTCAACAAAACACCAAAAAAACACAGGGAAACAAACTTTTACAGAGCCCAAAACTCACTTTTCTAAAAAATAAATACCCAAAAACAAACCCAAACCCAAGAAAAGAAAAAAAAAAAAAAAAAAAAAAACTATCACTCAATTCTTGGGTAATAAACCCTTTTATTACCCTAAACCTTTGTTTTTTTTTAATTAAAAAACTTATCTGCATCGCAGTCAAATAATCCCGTCATAAACCTCCATAATCATTTTTCCTTTTAAAAATAATTTACCTTTGATTTTAAAAAAACATTTTATATACCATGCCAGGTCAAACTCCACGTGACTTTAGAAACAGCTACGGCTTATGGCGACTCTCCCTTCGCACGCGGTTTTGACTTAGGCTACGGCTAATACGTGGTTTTGACTTCAGCTACAGCTTATGGCGGGTCTCCCTTCGCACGCTCTCTTCGGCGGTGAAAACAATTTGTAGACCGTGATCCAACCGTGGCTCACGACGGTGGCTACAACACCTTGTCAGTTCACGAGCGATTCTGCATAGTGATCATTCACGTACGCAACACAGAAAATAAAAACCCTGATTATCTGTGTTATTTATCGCTCACCCGATATGACTCTGCACGCTGCGGCTACAGGTTTTCTATCTTCGACTCTTCGATTTTTTAGCTCAGCGTTGTGAGCTTACCTTTGATATCAATGTGTTTGAATTCACACATAAAATATGGATTGTTGTTTTTTATTGATCACACAAGACATGATTCTTACAATGAAGTGGTGAAGGGTATTTATCCTTTTCCAACTAATAGCTCGTCTAAAATATCTTGACATGCAATCACACACTAAAAGTGTGTGACTCAACACTTAATCACTCAATTAACTGGCTCTCTATGTCTAACCAACTCCATATGCAAAAATAATTACAATTTCTAACAAAATCAATATAACATAGATCATATACGTGTTACACAAATTCAAAAATATACTTGCAGTACCGAAAGATAAATGGGATAAAAAAATTAACTACAAGTCTATTTATGTGGTTCTAAGAAATAGCAAGTTATTACTATATACTTTATCATGATGGATAGCAAAAGTTATGCAATTTTTTTTATTAATATTTTGGTAAATATTAAGTATCAAGTTAATTATTAATGTATTGTTTTTCTTTCTTATGTATTGATGTATTGTTTTTCTTTCTTATGTATTGAATAATTACTTTTTATTTAATTAACAAAATGTAAAGACTAGCAATTGCTCCAAAAAGTGCAAAGAGAGGCCTATAGAAATGTTAAATTGAAAGAATTGTATTTTGGTTCAAAATAATAAATATTATAATAATTCAATTATTCAAACTAAACCTAGTCAATCAATTGCCCAAAATAAAATAAATCTTTAATCAAAATTACACAAATTATTATTCTTCGTTTCTCTCAATTATTTATATAATAAAATCCAATCAATCATTCAAAAGTGCGCACATCAGGGCAGGCTAGTTCACTTTGCCGCCAGAAATAGCAAATGATATTTTTTTACACCGAAGGTGTACCTTTTGAATGAGTTAAGCCACCACCCATCGTCTACCTTTTCATTTTCGACCGTTGGATCTGTCAAAGTTTTCCACTGTTGGATTTGTCTCACAAGTCTTCCAGAGATGTGTCTATGTTAAGCAAATGGACAAAATGTGCCCTTCTTTCTCGCAAATGCTCCACATTAAAGGGGGAATTACAACAAAAGGGCTTTTAGCGGTGGGGAAATTAGTAAATCCACTGGAAACACTGGTAAAAATCTGATGATGGGAAATATTATAATCTATACGATTCAAATATTTTGGAAATTTTCAAATACTAAATCCATTTATACATTCAAAAAAACATACTTAAAAAAATATATTTTAACAAAAAAAATCAAAATATAAAACAATTAAAATACACCCACACTACACATCTAAATTTTACAAAACTCTACATCTATTATATGTTTAAAACTACCATTTAAAAAAAACGAAGGATTCCTTGAGAGTATTAAAGTCAACCTGCCATTTCTGAGGGATTAAAAACCTAGGGTGACGCTAAGATCAACTCTGCATCCTCTTGACTAAGGAAATGAAAACAAATCAATTCATTGTGCATCAGGCTTATTCTCGGTCGATATCTTAAGATAGGGGTCCAACACTTCACAATCCACTGCTTAATATGCTTCCCTCTCATGGTTATAAATTTTCAACGACCGAACAACGCGTTCATCGTCAGCCTCACAATATTGTCCCAAAAAGAATGTCTCCAGTGACAAAGGTTTGGGAGAAAATTGTAGCGACAGTCAGACTAGTACAAAATGAATTTCCATAGAGTTTGCCACGGCCCCATCCTCGAAAGGTCGTCCTCTATGCAGAGTTGCTGTAGCCCGACCCTCGGCTTCCACAAATTTCGATGAGTCTCGGGATCCGAAGAGGAGGGAAATTGCATGTCATACTGTGTCGTTATCCAGTATAATGTTTTCAAGAAGCCCACCAATCTCCACAGTGTCAAGCAGCCCAACAGGCATAAGCTAATGAGAAGGCATCAAGAACCACGCCTGTGGTTGGCGAAGTCTCAGCAAATGACGTGTCATCCACGAAAGCCAAAACAACCCGAAAGGTGGAGGAATAGATGTGTACAAACGTCCAAAAAATACAAATCACCCAATCCAATGCCGCTATCCACCACAAGCATAAGTTTTAGGAGGGCTAGAGATAAAACCTAATGTACCACAAAAAGGACCAACCCCAAATTGACCTGCTCAAATGCAGCTAAAGTAGCTATGAAGAGCAATGACGAATCTGAAAAAATATAAATAACCAAATCATCGTAAACATAGTGCTCCATAAATTAATTAAGTGGCCGATAAAGTGAGAACGCATTCAATCGATCTCAATTAGATCGTGTCTTGAATGTAGATCGGCCCACGTACACACCAATCCCATCCTCCATATACCCTGTCGATGCAACTTAAATTGACTACCAACCACAATCCGAGAACAATCATAATTCAAAAAAATAGCGTCACCCGAGTTAAAAGATGGGGAAATTAAACAATTTATTTTCTTAAATATAAAAATAACAATTTCCCTTAACGGTGCAAATATACACCGAAGAAAATTTACCTGTAATACCAGATCTGCCAAAATTAACAGACAATTTCGGATAAATAATACACAGATATACCATGGAGTTTATGGGAATAGTGCCAGTGGATCTGCGGGTTTGATTTTGCTTCTTGGCTACCTTCCCACTGTTCGTTCTCCGATTTTCATTTTTATAGTTCGTCCTACAAAGGAGACCACAGAAAAAAAAAAAGAGTTGAAGCGATTCTACCATATTCTCTACGTATCTCTAGGATTAGTGGGGTTCCTTATGGTTCTAATCGTGGTTGAAAATGTGTCAATTAATTTCCCTATTGGAGGCTACATAATCGTAGTTTCAGTGATCATTCTTTTTCTTTCACTTCCTCTCGTGGTGACTGCTCAAGCAGAGATGGAAAAAAGGAAGTAGCAGGAGATTTCCACCGAAAGTTCAATGGTAGAAATTTAAGCTGTAGATCGTGTTGTGGTGATTTCTAAGGCGAAGATGCAAAAATGAAGCATCAAGAGATTTCCATCGAGAACTCAACCGCAGAAATCGAAGCTGTAGATCATGCCAAAATAACTGTGCTTACAAAAGAAAATAAAGAGAAGAAGAATCCCCAACATTGCGTAGAAATCGATTAAGGAAAATTGATTAGAAGCACAAACTTACTAGGGATAACAATGAAGTGAGATTCAGAGGTTCTGTTCAATCCCATATTGTGATTATTTTTTTAGCCTGTACTTGCGGGATTGGATCAAATATGACTACCATTGATAACACGGAACAGATTGGGAAAGCTCATGGATACAATCAAACAACCGTAAGCACCTTTGTTGCGCTTATTAGCATTTGGACTTTCCTAGGCAATGTTGCTGTTGGTTTTTTAAATCAGAAATCGTTCTCTAGAAGTATGAATTTCCTAGGCCCTTTATTTTGACCATAGTTATGCTTATTTCTTCCATTGGGCATATTTTCATATCCTTCGCTCTTCCGGTTCACTGTACATAGCATCCATTTTAATCATATCATGTTTTGGAGCTCAATTTCCTGTAGTGTATGTTATTTTTCCGAAATTTTAGAAAATTTAAAGGAGGTAGAGATTCTCGATCAAGATGGAAGCATAGAAGTCGATTGGATGGTGGTAATTAGAAGCTTGTGGAGATTAGTATCACAGGCAGAGTTATCCACAACATCTTCTAATCTGTAATTAAAAATTCCATTCAAACCCAACGGCCACATTATCTCAGGCCACTATGACGCTCTCTCTAGTGCAGAAATGAGAAAACGCGGTGCGCTTCCTGGCTTTGAGAAATGGAACTAAGGCACTTAATCCATCAGAGTTGATTTCCCCGTCTTCATGCACAAATCCTTGACCCGCTCGCATGAAACAAGGAGGAGTTTTAAGAATGAAGTGATAAGCTCCATCGTTGTTAAGTCAACATGTTCGAAATCGTAAAATCATGAACTGCAGCAGCAGGAGCATTAATGGCTCCATTAACCAAGGGCGACAAAATCGTGAATGACAACAAGTTGACGTGAAATTGTACGCAAAACTATTTCCATGTGTGAGTTTTTTTTCACGAGAGAGAATGACAAAAATGGTGGTTCAGGATTAGATGCGTTGAACAGTGTTTGCCCAGACAATCCGAGAAAACACTGACAGATGTCGAGCAGAAAACCATGTCAGACTGACAGATGTCGAGTAGAAAACCATGTCAGATGTTAATAAGAAAATGAAAGTGTTGAAGACTGTGTTGATGAATAGGAAGGCCTATCGGCTTAATTAATAAGTCAACCATTAACTTACTTACTACCTGATGCTTAATATCTACCTCAATAACTAAGAAATAAGACATTATTAATATTCACTTAAAAAGTTATAAAATAGTCTATTTGTGAGTTTTAACACAATTTACAACAAAAACTAATATAGGAATATTGTCCAAATTAGCACACAGCTCATAATATGGAAGTTAATCTGTGGATGGTGCATGTGTCTTGAAACCCTGAATGATGAGAAACTTAACTTGCATCTGAACATGACTTTGCAGATTAGATTTATAACTGGATATCTCTTAGTATGCATTTTATCAAGAAGCAGTTACCTTGAAGTAGATCCCTCCGCAGGTGATATTGAGTGCCTGTGGGCTATAAGCGTGAGAAGCAAATTAGTAAATTTCCAATTAAATGTACAAGTTAGCATACAATTTTCAGTTAACATAATTCACTGGGCAAATGAATGCAGTGAGAAGACACTTTTTTTGAAAATTTGACTCAAAGATAAGATAACTTCATGGCTATTTACGTTTAGAATTTAGCCACAATGGCACAAACACACACATAGACGAGACTAAAAGTTTATTGCGCGCACACACATAGTGCTTACAATGATGGAGATGCCTTGCGGAACGTGGTGAGCGCCCTTCGAACCTGCATTTGTCAAACAGATCAATAATACCACCACTGACGAAAATCTAAAACTTCACATAGTAACCACCAAATAAGCAGGAAAACATATGTGTTTTGATTAGAAACAAAAAATCCCTGGACACTATAATTCTCATAACAATATAAGAAAAAACTCCCTACGCCATCCGTGCTTTTGCATTCATCTCTTCTGGACTTTTACTATCCTCCTTAGCAAATACAATACTAATCTGACGCCCACAAATTATCTGATTATTCATAGGGTATTTAGCTTCTGCAGCATCATCAGTGTTCCTGTGCTTCACGAATCCAAAGCTTCTTCGCTTCCTGAAAAATCGACAGATAAATTCTGAGTTCATAATTATAAATGTTCATATGCCAATCTCTTTGTAGATTTTATTTTGCAATGCAAAACATTTAATGCTACTCTTGAAATTGGGAAATAAAAACCTTTGCATTCTTTTTAATGGCAGGCCCCAATTACAGCTTGAAATTGGGAAATAAAAACTTCTGCTTTCATTCAAAAATGGCAGACCCCGAATATAAGATACGGATCCCGCTCTCTTCCTCATCCCGAAAGACTGATAACAAAACAAAATGAGGTGGTTTGTGAACACTGATAGCACAACAAATAATGAGTGGCAAGTGTACGGGTATAGAGCACTTTGAAAGAAAGCTAGCTATGCCAGGCTGCAAGTGCTCATCGCTCCAGCATCAGAAAAGGTATGTTATCATATCCCATGATCTCTGCTCTTCATTATTTTTATGAGTTTTGACTTTTGCATCAAGGTTTAACGCATCAAAACTTAATACGAATGGCCGCATTCCATCTTATTTCTTTTGAAGTTTTAGGATCTTATTATATCATTAACAAGCTACATACAATATTGAAAAGTTAAAAACTGTGGTGGCTAAGTGGGGTGGGGTGGGGTTGGAATGGAAAAAGAGGGTTTATAACAGTTTGGAAAGAAAGCTAGCTCCATTGAATGAAAAAGGTCTAAAGTACCCATAAAACGGTTAAAACCTAAGGTGGCAAGTGGGGTCTGGCTGGAACGGGAAAAGAGGATATATAGCAGTTGGAAAGCAAGCTATGCCTTGCCACTCTTCAGTTACCCATCGCTCCTTTGGATGAAAAAGGTGTAAGGTACCATCTCCCATTCTCGCTGCTCTACATAATTTTAATGAAACTCTTGACCATCACATTAGGTTCAATTAAAGATGTCAACCAGCCTCGAAATGGTGGTTCTTTCTTTTTGCCATACCCTCATTTGACATGCATATTATACAAAGCATGGTTAAACTTACTCTATCTATATTAAAGATAAGATATAATGCATCAAGAATTGATCTTTGGGTTCTTTTTTTAAGATTGGGTATAATATAAATCCAAAAGAATGGGTATATTTAATTGGATTTATTGATTACAAATATCTACTTATTATATATATATATATATATATATATATATATATATATATATATATATATATATATTATACAAATTTTAATAGTTGAATTATTGTAGATTTTTGGTTTTATAAATCATCTCATTTAACAATAACTTTAAAACTATTATTATTATAAAAGTAATAAATTTTATATAATATAAAAATAGTATATATATTTTTACATATTATAATAATTTCAATAAATATACAAAATACAAAATAATTAAAATTATTTCTAATTAATCTTAATATAAAATAAAATATTTCCACAAATATATAAATTACAATATTTCATAACTCAACCATATAACATAATAAAACCACTAAAATACAAAACATTAACACCAAAATTATTATATGCAATCTTAGTATAATTATAACCCCTACATTATACTCTAACAACATCCTATTTAAAAGGAAATTAAAAAAGGTGATTAAAACCCCTCCATTATACTCAATGGAATTTTTGAAATCATTAATTGTTTGGAGTATTTGAACATCATTAAATTATTGATTTTGTTTTTTTTTTTTTTTTAACAGTTTTTTATATATTTATTAGTTTTTTTAAATTAATTATTTTCATATATTTGTGAGTTTTTTTTTTAATTATTATTTTTTTCATGAATAACACTAACTTTATCATCTTTTATATATAAATTTAATAATATGTTCTTTATATAAATTTAATAATATGTTTTCCATATACATTTAATAATTTTATTTTTCATTTTATTTAGTTAGCTCTTTGCATCTATTATTTTATTATTATTATTATACTTAATTAGCTCTTTGTATTGATTATTTTTTTTAAATATTTCATATTCCATATATGGAAATTAATAAATTTTTATTTATAAAAAAATTAATTAATAATTAATAATGTAAAAATAAAATATTTAAATTTTAAATTTAATAAATTATTCTAAAATTTAATATTTTTTTATTAAAATTAGTGCAAATTACCATTAAAACACATTGTGTATCACTTTTAAGTTCGATCAAACTTGATATGAGCACATTGATTCGAATAAGTACCTTATTATGACATTTTGTCATTCCATCTTATTATGACAATTTGATCTTTTACTCGTTTTATTCGTTTGGATACATAAAGCATTATAAAAAATTACAATAAAAATTTCTCCTAACTATTCCTCTTACTCTTACTTATATTACAAATTATGCTCATATAAATTTAAATAAAAATTTAACCATTCCTCTAATTTTATTTGAAACCTTCTCGATGTAAAATCCAAAATAAGATAATAGCCTTTCTTAAAGGGCAACCTAGTTTTAAATAAAAAATTAACCATTCCTCTTATTAGTCCCTGCCATCTGGCAATGGCCAGGGACTATAGTAATTCAAACACGTTGCTATAGCATTAGTTTCAAGTGCTATGTTATTAGTTTACGGTGATTGGACCAAAGTTTTCAAATGGGCCGGTGTTTGCTATTGCCTAGATAACCAAAGTCTTCAAAATTAGGCTGGTTTTCCATCTTATTTGGCCTCTTCCCGAGGTGGAAGAGGCTGGGGCATAGGCTATTTTGCTTTACCCTGTTTATTATTGGTGACCATCAACGGTTTCATATTAATGTTAATATTAGTTTGAATTATTAGCACAATGGTTTGCAGGTTGGCTATTTGAGCATATTAGCAGGTCTGAGCATATTGGCAGGTGTTGTGCATGCAGGTGCTGCAGGTGTCCATGCATGGCGGAGGTGTCATGTTTCGCTGGCCTCCCTTTCTTGTTTCCCCTTTTGGGTGGCCTGCCTTAGTTCGGCTCAGTTCCTATTCAGGTTAATTCGGCTCAGTTCCGATTCAGGTCAGGTGCATTGGAACGGATTCATATTTGAGATTTGGATTTGGAATCGGCAAGCAACTTGGTCCATTTTCATTCCTCCTGATTATTAGGTGGGTTGTTTTCTGCGAAAACCAGGATTTCATTTGTTTCCTCTGTCACTGTGTCATGTGGAATGCTAATCTATTTACTCAGATTACAGATTCGATCAACACTGTGAAGAGGTTGAATGGGTATTTTTCAATATCCGTCAATACTACACAGATTGTCCACCACAGCTTCTCCACATTCTTTCCGGGTGATCTGGAAATTTTCCCGCTATTTTATTTACTGATATTTCGATATGGGAATATTTCCTCACTTTTTTCCCCATGGTTCACCGAAACCATTCCCTCTGGTTTTCCAGTCCCTCCCATTGCTTCCCGAGCACGAGAAGAGCCTATCCCCGAGGTCCTCCCAGAGACATCAGTATGAAAAGATACCAGAGAAGAGTCTGAGAAGCAGCAGGGTAAAGACGGAGGGCCAGATACAGAAGGTGAGGAGGTGGTCGAGTTTCATATGAGCAATGTGCAAACATGGATGAGCATAGCCCTCACAGACCAGGAATCCTGCCTCACTGGTTTCCAAGATCTCAACACCAGCGGGAATGTTACGGCCATGGTCACTGGCCACGTGCAAAATGTGCGCAAATTGATAAGTAATTCCCTCGCTTTCATCAACACATTTGCTGCCACCGGAAGAGGAGATGAGCTCCATGTCTGAAGACACTTTTAACCCTCGAGCCAATGGATAGGGGAGGGGCAGAACAGGGAGAGTAGGTCGGGCAACATCTGCAGAGTCTGCTTGCTGCAGAAAGCACTACTGATGCTGCGGGTTTATGGATTTAATCCTACAGGGGATGTAGCTCGGTTTCAACAACCAGCCGTTGTTTCTTCTCCCAGCCAGCAAGTAACGATGCAAGTAACGAACTCAAATCCAGTTAAGCGGGTCTAGCATAAAAGCAAGCAACAGGGGAGGTAGCTTAGCCGGTTAAACAACAGGGCATGGAGCTTAGACAACAGGGCATGGAGCTTAGACTGTTAAACAGCTTAGAGGGTTAAAAAACCAAGAGTTTAAACATTTAAGCCAGCAGCTAAGGTAGCAAAAGTAGAAATGGCCCTGACATCTGTTTGGAGAGCTATGACATCTGTGTTGATTAACGTGCTAGGCTAATTTGATGGAGGTTAACGTAAGTCAGGGCATTTGTACGTGTTGGTTAAACAGCCCAAGAGTTTAAACATTTGGGCCAACACCTAAGGTAGCAAGAAGAGCAATGGTGCTGCCATCTGTTTGGGAAGCTAAGACATTTGTGCTAGTTAACCTGCGACGCTGATTTGGTCGAGGTTAACGTAAGTCAGGTCATTTGTACGTGTTAGCTGCTAATTATTCATTGTGTACACATTTCATTCTATTCAGCATTTTGCATGCAGCGTCCGCTACGTGTAAGTTACTTTTGTTTACTTTTGTTGCTATATAATAAAGTTAGAAATGATTTCGTGGTTACCTCGCATCGACTTTTATTTTTTGCTTCAGCTCCACTACATTGGTCTATATCAGGTACTGTTTATGTTATTACATTGTTTTGATATATTTTAGCCTCTGCAGGGTTTGAGTTTTTTTACGTAGGCTCTATCAAGCACTTGGGACTAATTCTGTGTTATTAGACTACCATCTGTAAATGCATACTTCAACATGTTATTAGACTACCATCTGTAAATGCATACTTCAGCAGATCCAGCTGCTTATAGTTTCTAGGTTGGACACTGCCTAGTGAAAGGACCCTCCATGACCTACAACTGTCCTCGAAACTTTACATCACATCCCTGTTGCAAATTCTCGGTAAGATGCCTGCATCTTCCATGTCATATCTTTTTTCTTTTCTGGCTGGAAAATGTAAATGAATCAGATCTTCACCTGGTGGCAAACGCTGTGATCAGTATCTAGGTTTCTTACGGTTGAATGCATTTACAATGATATTGCCAATTTACATTTATGGGAATTTTCTTATTTACATTTTTTTCCTCCTTAGTTACTAATCTTTTTCACTATGGCCGCAGGAGGATTTTCCTCTACTCACGCAGGTAGCATTCTTGTCGACTCATACTCCAAGAGTTTTCTTCTGCGATGATTCAATTTGCTACTTATAAACCCTAGCGCTCTTAATCTCTAGGTTTTTCCAGTACCGTTTTGTTCACTTTAAATTAGGGCCATTTGGCCTCTCTTTTTCTTTTTTTCACTCAAGTCTCCCATTTAGCTGGTGCCCTATTTTTTTCTTTTTCTTTCAAGTCTCTCATTTAGTTGGTTCTAACATTAATCTATGTTTTCCATAGTCTGCCATTTTACAGGACCTTGGCATATGATTTGGTTCATGGGTCTCTGTATAGTGAAATCAAATTTCGGTTTAAACCCTTAACTTACCATTTGTGTTTTCAGTCTAGTCTACTGTACTCGGTTCTTTACCACAAGGTTGGGGATAGTCAGGTGAACTTTCTATAGGTAATGAGAGTTTCATAAACTTCCCTTTCTATTCATTCATCATTGGTTGTGATCCCTCTTTAGTCGATACTAATTGACTCTATGATGTTTGCCTTTAAAGTATCCCGAGGAAATTAGCAAAGCATTCGTTGAATTACGGTGCTTTAACTTATTGGTTTTCAACACTTTGATCCTTACATTATTTCTATAAGTCAACATTCTTCCTGGTTGCTCCTCTTGTCTTGGATGACGTAGTATGGGCGCATGTTTACAGACTTCAAATATGGATACTCATAGTTCTCTTTCCCTTTTTGGTTGCTTAATTTCAGGAACTCAGTATGTCATATTCAGCTCCTCATTATTATTACAGAGGTCCTTATATGACATTTAGGTCCTTGCAGGAATGAGTGCCCCTTTTTTGACTGTGCAGGAGTTTAGCATGCTCCTTCAAGCTGCCCATGACTGTGGACAGGAATTTAGTGAAAAGACCCTGCTATGTTACTGGAGTTTGTTACTGAATCTTTTGTTTGACTCAATCAAAATTCCTTTGATAAAAATGCAAGCATCATAAATTGAAAATCGCTGAAATTTGTGAATTGTCATGGCCTTCCTGCAATAATTTAGAATAGTGACAAGATATTTGTCCTCCTCTCCTACCTCCTCATCCTTGTCAAAGAGTCTCTCATTTAGTTGGTTCTAACATTAATCTATGTTTTCCATAATCTGCCATTTTACAGGACCTTGGTATATGATTTGGTTCATGGGTCTCTGTATAGTGAAATCAAATTTCGGTTTAAACCCTTAACTTACCATTTGTGTTTTCAGTCTAGTCTACTATACTCGGTTCTTTACCTTTTTCCTATGTCTGCATAATTTTTATTATGTAACATGACTTTTATATGTCTTCACAAGTCACTGTGATATTATTTTCCACAAGGTTGGGGATAGTCAGGTGAACTTTCTATAGGTAATGAGAGTTTCATAAACTTCCCTTTCTATTCATTCATCATTGGTTGTGTTCCTTCTTTAATTGATACTAATTGACTCTATGATGTTTTCCTTTAAAGTATCCTGAGGAAATTGGCAAAGCATTTGTTGAATTACGGTGCTTTAACTTATTGGTTTTCAACACTTTGATCCTTACATTATTTCTATAAGTCGACATTCTTCCTGGTTGCTCCTCTTGTCTTGGATGACGTAGTATGGGCGCATGTTTACAGACTTCAAATATGGATACTCTTTGCTCCAAGTTTCAACTTGTGTTACATAATCAGTGCGAATTTCCTCTTGTATTCAACGTTTTCTTGATTCCTTGGTGATTCTGCAATCATGGTCACACCGTAGGTTCTAGATCTCTGACAGGCCTGGGGGTTGTTCGTTGTGAAATTTTGCGAAAAACAAGCAAAAATACTGTTTGCTTTCCTATGTATTTATGGACAGATGATCAAGTGTCACTTGTGAGATGTGTAAGTGGAACTTGCTGAGTCAATCTCACTTCTGTTGAATTGTGGCTTCGCTTGGTTTTCTCAAAGAGCAGGGTTGACTCAGATTGGAAGAGTCGGGTATCACAGAAAGCAGGGTGTTTTCATCTATTTTAAATTCCCTGATTTCTTGTTCAACATCTGACCATTTTCTTCAGATTGGATTTGGGATGTCTCTGAAGCTGCTGCTTCCATTCTATTAAGTGTTTCAGTATGTTTGCTAGCAGCCACCTACATCTGTTAGTTTTATTATTGTAATATTTCTGGCTTGCTCCCAAGCCTAGTACTTCAATTTTAGGTGCATATGTTGTTGGTTATTTAACAGGTCAGAATTATTATCCAGTGCTTGATTTGAACGGGTCTTGAGTCTGCACTTCGGTATGATTTTCGAGCCCTTGATTTGAGCCTTCATTTCTAGAAACTAATATTCCCTTGTCCTGGGAAAGCACTTTTTGTCTCTCTCTGTATTCTTCCATTTCACTTTTGTACCTTTCTTTATCCTTCAATCCAAGCTCCTGGTAAACCTGCATCTATCAAAGATTGTCAGCACAACATACTGAGAAAGACAAAACTCATTTTATTTTAGTTTGTTACCGACAACAATGAAGACTAACTAAATAGCCACAAAAACGAAATTCACTTGTATCTTACAACTTTCGCTTCATCAGTCAGTTTATTCCACGAGTCTCCAATCATTTTGCTGATCTCATCAGCAAAGAAAAAATTGTAAGCACTCCTATCCCTCTTTTTCATTTCATCCTTCCTCCTACGACGTCGACGAGGAGGAACCCCTGAAGCTGTATCCCCATTATCAGAATTGTTCATGCAACTAGGCGCTTGCAAAAAAATTTCTCCAGAAAACCCTGCCGCCATCTCATACAAAACCCCTCAAATTTCCCATCAATAACTCCAGTCACGGGATGACCCATGGATGACATAGGATCAACTGCCTTTTCTGGCAAGAAAATGTAAATGAATCAGATCTTTACCTGGAGGCAAATGTTGTGATCAAGGTTTTAGTTGCAGGAATGAGTGCCCCTTTTTCGACTGTGTATAGGAGTTTAGCATGCTCCTTCTTAACTGTAGCTGGAAAATTCTTAAAAACAGAGTTCCCTTGCTCTAGCTTCTTCTCAGCATCTAATACGGTTTTCGTGACTTGCCCACTCAATGCAGCTATAGGTGCATCCTTAGGCTGAACTTAATGTAGGGACTT
Organism: Pinus tabuliformis; assembly: GCA_031772625.1. Taxonomy (NCBI): domain Eukaryota; kingdom Viridiplantae; phylum Streptophyta; class Pinopsida; order Pinales; family Pinaceae; genus Pinus; species Pinus tabuliformis. Next base: position 445,959,388 of record CM062813.1, on the reverse strand, counting down.
GCTACCTCGCAACTCATCTTGTTTTATTTGAAACCCTCTCAATGTAAAATCCAAAATAAGATAATAGCATTTCTCAAAGGGCAGCCAAGTTCATATAATGATTTGTTTGGCTGATATATTTTTAATGTGATGTACTTTTTTGTTTTTGTAATGTAATAATAACTGAAGCATTTTACTATATATGTTTGTTTGGCTGATATTATTTTTAGTGTGGTGTACTTATTTGTTTTTGTAGAGTAATGTAATAATAACGAAAGCATTTTATAATATATATTTTGAATAGTAAAGACAATATGATTAGTATATGTGTTATATTATTGTAAAAGATTATTATTCAACAGAAATTATATTTTTTATGTTTTGTTTTTAATTTAAATTAATAGTGTTTCATTCATTTTGAGAATCATTGGATGTAAAATCCAAAATAAGATAATAGTTTCCTCAAAAGGCAGCCAAGTTTATATAATGATATATTTATTTTAGAGTAATGTTATACATATATATATATATATATATATATATATATATAGTTAAGATAATATGATTGTTATATATATATCTATATATATATAGATATAGATATATATATGTGATTGTGCAATATTATTATAAAAGATTATTATTTAAGAGAAATTATATTTTTTATGTTTTGTTTTTAATTTAAATTAATAGTTTTTTAACAATTTGTTTAAAAATGAGGGTTTTATAAGATGTTAGTAGGATGGATGTATTCAATGTTTCATAAATAAAGAAGATTTATAGACGAATTTGGTGACTAACTAGACTATAACTTTAAAATTAGATTATTATTATTGGAAAGACATTAACATTAATCATGAATTTTACAATTTTCATTTCCATTTAAATTTTTATTTCAATATAAACTTTTCCTTTTAATGTCAATATACATTTCACATCATAAACATATTTTTTTTCATTTGAAGTGATGCCTTTTTTAAAATTTTGACTATCATTCAATATTTCAAATGTTTTTCTATTTCTACTTGTTCTTTTTTAAAGTTGTTATTTTCTAAAGTTTATTATCATTCAATATTTCAAGCGATTTTCAATTTCTATTTAAAAAACAATGTCCTTAGTTTTTTTCTTTCTTCAAAAAGAATCTCTTCTATGGATGCCTTTAATTATGTATGTTTTTATTTTGCATAGATGTCATGGTACCATGCCCTAAGTTCACTAATTTGACTTGGGAAATTTATAGGGTAGTCTTTATCATCAACCTTCTTCACTCATTGGGATTCAGTACAAGAGAAGAAGATTTTTAATTACTAAAAACACAAACTTAAACATTTGACAAAATTTTCCGATTCTAAAGGGGTTTGACATATTCTCTTTATTCATAACATCACTATGTAACAAGGTATTGTTTTCTTTCATCACTTAATCAATTTTAATGTTGTCCTCTTCGCCCCTTGCTTGACCTTCTTCAAGCAATATGTAATTTTCCTTTTGTAATTTCATTTCCTTCACTTTGTTCTTCAACTTTGTTTTGTTGTGCTTGTTCATTTTGATACACTAATACATCAATATAAACTTTGAGCCTCTTCTTCCATTTCATACTTTTTTACCAGAGTTATGGTTAAACAATATCATGTCTATTTAAAAACCTATACTCTAATGCTTCCTTCATAAAAAACCCCACCTTTTATAATTTTAAAAAATATGAAATCATGTAAATCATGTCTCTCTTTTATTCAGTTTCTACAAATTATTCTACAATACACATTATTCAAAATATATATATATATATATATATATAGAAACATGATATCTTTTTGTTAATTTTGTATTTAGATATTTTGTGTAAATCATTTTCTTATTGGAATAAAACATCTCTTACCATACTTTTAACTCTTTCTTTACCTAGAGAAGAAATCCTCAAAACATAACTCCATCATTATCATACTTCGGGCATCTTCACAAGTGTTTCCTTTTTGTGTAAGTTAGTTTCTCCATTGTCATTTGATCACTTCCAAATTTGAGCGTATTAATTGGTTTCCTTCTTTATATAAGTTGTCATCCTTATAATGATTTTACCACTTTTATATTTAGACATTTTGATAATTCAATTATCCTTGAGATGACTTCATTATATGTATAGCTATACATCCCCACGCACATATTGTTACCTCTTTGTGTAATCCATTTTATTAATATAATAATCTATTTCATTGTTGTAAGCATCAACATGCAATCCTTTATTGGGGAAAGACAACATGATGTGGGTAAAATCATCATTTTCCTGTTTAGATATATTCTAATGCTTTCCTTGACTAGGGAAGACTATCTGAACATCATCGTAAACATCATCCTCAAGTATGGATATTTCCAAGGTTGTCTTCCATTGGATGAGTCAACCTTATTTCTTGTTCTTCTCCAATTTTAGAGCTGAATAGTTTATGTGGTGGATGAGTTTTATAGAATCTGTAAAAAAGAATTATGACGTTAATATGTGATGCTCAAAACATCATAATAGAACTCTCTATGAAGCCAATGTTCCATAAAATATGGTTTAAATAGGTATTTAAGTAACGAAATGGATTTTTTTTTTTTAAATTAATTTTGTATTGTTTTAAAAATGAAAATTACAGTCTATATGTGCATGAAATGCACTTAGGAAAATCAAAAACTAGATGTTAATCTCATCATGTAGAGAACATAAACATGACAAGCATCTACAAGAAACCCCAAGAAAGAAATAGACAAAATAAACCCTGAAGGGCCATAAAACAAGGAACCCCCCAAACTAACATATATAATATATACATAGAAACAACATGATGCTTATACAACCCAACATCAATGAGTCTGAAAATATTCATATAACTCTACAAAGACAAAAAGATAATCCAGTAAATGCCAAAAAGAAAAGGCTGAGCAGAAATAAAAAAAATTCAATCCATCCGACGGGAATCCATGAAGGACATGTGACAACAACTGAAATGTTGATACCCACTGTGCTCATCTATCTTCAATGATCCTGCTACCTAAGAAACACCTTTCTTGGATGGGCCATCTGCAGTCCCATTTCTTTCCCTAAATATATGAGAAACATAAATAGCATCAAAAGAGTTTTTAAGCATCATAATTTCTTCCAGTATGGGACTAAGAGTATATACATGACATTTAGATGTCGAAAATAATACTGAGAGGGGGGTGAATCAGTGTTATTAGATCAATAATTTTATTTCCCAAACAGATTTATATACGCTACTTTTGTGAAGTGGACTAGTGTGTACACGCGATTGTGATTAAGGAAACCAGCGTATATCCAAAGAACTTGTGATTTAGACAATTTATCATGTGTTGATATTAAAGCAGTATATTAGAGATATATTAGACAGTGTAGTAAAAGCAGAATAAAGCATCACACATGAACACAAAGATGTAAGGTGGAAACCCAATGTGGTAAAAACCACCTGCTGTTGTCGTCTCTGTCTTCTTTTAATAATAAGAAAAGCTATTTACAATCTTGTACTGGTGCAGACTCATAACAATACGCAGGCTTCTACCTGCAGAAGGTTACAACCTTCTCTCGTTCTCCACCTTCTACTGGAAGGGAGCTACAACCCTCTAGCTCTTGTACTAGCCAATATGTTTAATAGTATGTAGGTGCCAGCCTATAGAAAAACTCCACTCTTCCACCAAGGACCACGTTTCATGAATTTTCAGACTGGATACTCTTGGATCACAACACCACAATTTGAAGGCCACGTTTCATCAAATTTTCACATTGGACCCATCATAACCTTTAACTTAAACTGCATCAACCAATATTCAGATAATCTGAACAATAAGATCACTAACACTAGAACACTGTGCATCAACATTTAGAACCAGCTGTAGCCTCAAAGATCATGCATTAGAGTGTATATGCTACTTGGTTGCATCCAAACTGCGTGTATACACTACTTCCGTTTATTAAACCTGTGTATACCTTCAAAACTACTACAAACATAAACTTTTGAATCAAGTTTGTACCAACTATCAATATTCTGAATATTTCAGAGCTTTACACAGGCAGGGACAGAGATCACTTCTTCTCACTTATACAATCAATCAATCAAATAACAGCCTCCTTATGCATTCAATTTTACATTTAGATCTAAGAAGACTTCATTGACAGACAACAGTAAAATAACAGAATTTTATCAGATAGATCAATCAGATCTCAAAAGAAGCTTTTATTTTGTATACGCCACTTGAAAGAACCGAACCTGCGTGTATACGCCCTTTGGCTGAGATGAACCTGCGTACAGATCTGGAAATATTGACTTAGAACTTTGTTGTAATTCCAGACTTCAGACAAACCCAGATCATGATAGATAACGAATAGAATAAGTGCAAAACATCAAATCTGGTCTCACCCAATATCAGATCATTCAAGAATAAGTCATTTCAAGTCTCATGATTCCTGCTCCAATATTGAACTCAAGGTGCACATGAATATTTCAGATCTAGTCCCAAACATAACCTTGCAACATAAAATATACTTCAGATAGAAGTATTCCTTAGAATCTTATTGCTTGCACACCTAGCCTAATGATCTTCTCCTCCTTATATACTCTTAGGCCTTTCTCAATACCTTGGACCAAAACCACTTAGGAACAAATACATAGGGTCAATACCTAGGAACAAATACCTCAGACCAAATACCTTGGACCAATACCTTGGATCAAAATATCTTGGATCAAATACTTGGTTTTCCAACATGTACACACTTTTCCTCCTGTGAAAGTGCGTGTATACGTTATATGCTTCTTTTGTTCTTTTAACCCGTGTGTATATGCTTCTTGGACAAAGTGAACCAGCATATACCTCTCTTTCTTCATTCTTTGGAGTCTGATCTATAATCCTTTGTTGTTAACCTACTGCATTGTGAACTGTCATCTGAGAGAGTTGCCATCAAGGACAACACCTGTATCATAATGCCAACAATCTCCCCCTTTGGACTTGATGGCAACAACAACACCAAGACACTCTCCCCCTTTGACATCAAGGGCAAAGGGCGGACCAAGATATTCTCCCCCTTTGACATACATTATGTTGTCCATGCTCCCCCTGAGTACATGTTGAATTCTCTGATTGAGCTCCCCTTTGTACATGCTGATATGTACTAAAACCGTCCATGCTCCCCCTGAGCACATGCAGAGTCTACAAAAATATTTTCCAAAAGAATAACATGACTCTATAACTCAACTATGTGAGTATGACCTTCCTATCACCAAAGACTCATACATACATCCATCTCCCAACCAAGTGGGGATATACCAAATTTGAATCATCCACCTAACCAAGTGGGGATATACCAATTGTTTATACATGACAAAAATACAATAAATATTACATCATCCATCCCATGCAAAGTGGGGATACAAATTACATAATTTGTCCAATAGGACACATTCAAATGTATGAGAAGACATATCACACCCTAGACTTTTACATGACTTAAGCAACAAATGGTATAAATATTTGAAGCCATAGCTAGACTCGGCAACCATAATGCCAACAATGCAGAATGTGTGTGAAGGCTAATGCTCCCCCTGAACCTATGCTACCTGTGCATACAAGTCAATGATCAAGGCATCTTTGTCAGTCAGATAAAAATTAATGAACAAAGCATATTGATAGACTGTAATCATCAACAACAGACAAAGCACCCGTATCAGATTCTGCCCCAACTTTTTTCTTGACTAAAAAACATATACGCTCCTTCACCCATAGAAACCCATGTGTATACGCGACTATACTTCATGAAACCCACGTATAATAAACTTTTTTTTTGAAAAACTTGATTTTAATAGTAGGATGAAGCAGCAACTACTCCCAATTCATGTCTACGATATTCAAATGTTTCTCTGGGCAGTGGTTCAGTGAATATATAAACAACCTGTTATTTGGAGGGAACATACTCCAAATTGACCTTTTGTTCAAGCACTTTTTCTCATAGAAAATGGTACTTGATGGGTATGTGCTTGGTCTTGGAGTGCATGACTGGATTCTTTGAAATATTGATGGCACTTGTATTATCACATAGAATGGAGATGGGTGGAGTACATGTGATCTGAATGTCTCGCAAAGTTTGCATCATCCAAAGTAGTTGTGTGCAACAAGATGCAGTAGCCACATATTCTGCTTTAATTGTTGATAAAGCAATTGAACTTTATTTCTTGTTGAACCAAGGCACTAACCTGGAACCCATATAGAATGCACCACCACTAGTGCTTTTTCTATCATCAACACTTCCTACCCAATCTGCATCTGTATATGCATGAAGAGTGAGATCTGCATCTCTAGGATACCATAAACCAAAGTCCTAAGTTCCTTGAAGATATTTGAAATTTTTTTTGACTGCCTGAAGGTGTGATTCCTTTGGATTTGCTTGGAATCTTCCAACTACTCCTACTGCATACATGATGTTAGGTCGGGTAGCTATTAGATAAAGCAGACTGCCAATCATGGATCTATAAGTTGGTTGATGTATTGTTGTTGATTCATCATTTGAGCTGAGACTGCATCCTGTTACCATTGGGGTACATACAGTTTTAGAATCTTCCATTTTGTACCTTTTCAAGATCTATTTGAGATATTTGGTTTGTGAAAGAAAAATACCATCTTTATTTTGTTGAACTTGTAGACCAAGAAAATAGGTAAGTTCACCAAGCAAAGACATTTCAAATTCTAGCTACATTACTGAAGCAAAATTCTAACTCATGGATTCTTCATTGCTACCAAAAATGATATTATCAATATAAACAATAATAATTAGCAATTTATCAGTTTCAATCTTTGTATATAGATTGCTATCTACTGAACCTTTTGTAAAACCTTGTTGGTGTAGATATTTGTCAAGGCGGTAATACCAGGCCCTTGGAGCTTGTTTCAGACCATAGAGAGCCTTTTTGAGTCTGCATACAAGTTTTGCATCATTTCCAAGAATGAATCCTTTTTGCTGTTCAATATAAACTTCTTCTTCTAAATCTCCATTAAGGAAAGTTGATTTTACATCCATTTGGTATACTTTGAATTTCTGAAAGCTAGAAAGAGCAAGAAACATCCTTATGGCTTCAAGTCTGGCAACAGGTGCAAAAGTTTCTTCAAAATCTATACCTTCTTGTTGAGCATACCCTTTACAAACAAGTTTGACCTTGTTTCTAATGACTTCTCCGTTTTCATTCAGCGTGTTTTTGAATATCCATTTCGTTCCTATAATATTTTTATTATGAGGTCTAGGAACTAATTCCCAAGTATCATTCTTTTCAATTTGCTCAAGTTCTTCATCCACAGCCTTGACCCAACATTCATCTTTGCATGCTTCATTTACATTTTGAGGTTCGGTGGAGGATAGTAATGCTAGATATCTTGAGGTCCCAGTAATGGTTCTTCTTGTCTGTACACCTGCCTCTTTTTCCACTAAAATTTGAGTTTCTGGATGATTTTTCTTAAAATACCTAGATAGAGTCTTTTCTTCTACCATTATCTCTTCTTCTGGTGCTTTATTGGTTTCTTCTTCAATATCTTTTTAATTTGATGTGGGAAAATAATCCCCATCTTCTTCATTGTCATAATCTTATGTTTTTATCTGTTTTGGATTTTTGCATGCTTCATCAACTACAACATCAATGATTTCAACAATTTTCCCAAGTCTTTTATTATAACATTTATATCCTTTACTTCTGGAATAATAACCAAGAATAATACCTTCATCTGCTCTGCGTTCAAACTTACCAAGTTTTTCATCAGTCCTTTTGATAAAACATTTTCTTCCAAAGACTTTAAAGTATTTTACAGTTGGAGTCTTACCATACCAAAGTTCATGTGGTGTTTTAGTGCTATTTACCTGAACATTTGCTTTGTTGAGAATAGTCACGGCAGCGAATGCAACTTCACCCCAAAAGGTTGCAAGAGTTCTAGATTCATCTAGCATAGCTCGAGCCATTTGTTGAACTATTCTGTTCATTATTTCTACCACATTATTTTGTTGAGGAGTCCTTGCGGTGGAGAATTGCCTTTTTATTCCATGTTTTTCACAAAAGTCAAAGAATTCATCCGATGTAAATTCCCCTCCTCGATCAGATCTAAGGCATTTGATTTTTCGATCTGATTCATTTTCAACCAAGGCTTTGAAGGCTTAGAACTTTTCAAATGCTTCATCTTTATGTTTTAGAAGGCCTATCGAACACATTTTGGAAAAATCATCAATGAAAAAAATAAAGTATTCTTCTCCACGAGGTGACTTTTTCCTAGATGGTCCACATAAATCAGTATGGACAAGTTCAAGAGGCTTGCTAGCGGACCCTTCCTTTTCCATGAAGTGAACTTTGGTTTGCTTACCGATTTGACATGGTTTGCATATTGTATTTTCTGGGATGCTGATATCTGAAAGATCATGAACAGCCTTGAGTCTGCATGCTTTTCTTATTTGAGAAAAGCTTAGATGTCCCAATCTTCTATGCCACAACCAGTGTTCATCATTTTTGCTTAGATAGAACTGTTTTTGTCCTCCCTTGAGTATGTATAAGTTGTTTGGAGTTCTTGTACCTTTGATCACAGTCTCTGTTGTATCAATCTCATGAACAACACATCCATTTGATCGGAACACCACTTCATTTCGTTGATCACACATTTGACTAACACTCAACAGGTTATGCTTTAAACCGTCTACATACATAACATTTCCAACTTTAACCTTTTCTTTCAAGAAAACCAAACCTTTACCTTTTATGACAGCAGGATTTTCATTTCCAAATGAGACATGCTTTTCTTTTTCTAAGGCATTATACGAGTGAAGTTTTTCTTTGTCACCTATCATGTGTTTGGAGCGTCCACTGTCGATGTACCACTGATTTTCTTGTCCTTCTTCATACAAGGCTATACCACATCTTTCTGTTTGAGATTATTTCCTTCTCCATATCTTGGGATTTAATGGCGTTTTCTCCTTTTGAGATGTTTTCGGAAATTTTCTCCTGCATTCAAATTCTTCATGACCAAAGTTGTTACAGATTGAGCATTCTATTTCATTTTCAAGAGGAGAAAAGTTATTATAGGAACTTCTATTGACTCATGTTACATTCCTTTGATTTCGTGCTTCTCTAGTCATGATGGTTTTGTAAGCAATGCATTGAGCATCTTTGTGCCCAAAATTATGACATGAAAAGCATTGCCCATTAAAGAAGTTCTTGCGACTATCAAATCTATTAACCTGTTGATTGTAGTTTCTATTGATATTCATATTTGGAGCAAATTGAGTATGATTTACCTGAGGTTGGTTATGGATTCTATTCATTCTTGGAGTAAATTGAGTATGATTTACCTGGTGATTTGCTTTATGCCTTTGCTGACGATTGTCATACTGTTCACTGATCTTTACTACATCAAGATAGCTTTTGGTGGAGGTTGGCAGATTCTATGATTGGGATGCTTCTTCAGTATATCCAAGACCTCTCTTTATCAAAGGAGAACATTGAACTTTGATAATTTCATTTAAAGTTTCTGATCCTTTAGCAAATCTAAGATTGAGAGATTCCGTTTTCTCAAGATCCTTTCTTAGACCCACAATTTCACATTCTAGTTTTTCATTGTGTTTTTCCTTTTCAGCAAGTTGGTATTTCAAGGTATCTATAATCATATTCTTTTCTTCTAAACACATTTTGATTTTAGAGATTTCTTCATGAAGGTCTTCCTCTTCTAAAGCATCCCAAAAATTATCATCGTCATAAGCCATGAGAATTCTGTAATCTTGTCTAGTTTCATATTCATCACTATTAGATAAACCATTGCTATCTTCATGAGTATATTAACTCCTTTTATTCACAACTTGTTTCCTATTCCCTTTTGCATATTCCTTTCCTTTTTAATATTTATCTTTATGAGGACATATGGTAGCACAATGACCGACTCTGCCACAAGCAAAGCATTGGAAGGGTAGCTTACCTCTAAACCTTCCAGAACCCCGTTAAAGCTTCTTGACAAAGTTTACCTCATCTTCTTCTTCTGAAATATGTCCTGATTTATTGTGTTCTTCCTTTCCTTTTGTTGAGGCTTTAAATGCGGTTTTTCTCATATCTGATGGTCCTCCTTTTCTCATCCCAAAGGTAGTTAAAATTCCGTGAAGTTGTGTCATAGTGATATTCTGCAGATATTGTTTTTCTTCTATGGAAGACACTTTTGATTCAAATTTAGCAGATAAGGATCTCAAAACTTTCTCAACTAAGGTAACTTCCTTTATTTCTTCACCCAGATTCTTCATACAATTAACAACCTGTTGTGCTCTACAACAACCCCCCATTTCATACCATTTTATTCACAAAACTATAATATGAAATGGGTCCCTTTTTAATTGGTATCAACTTTGTATTATTCAAAAAGGTCCGAAAACAAAATGAAAACATTACAAAAAACCTTTTTGACAAACCAATTATTTGGTCTTATAATATAAATGATTAATCTTTTATCATTGCGATAAAGCGATCGCAAGATCGCATATCGCAATGACAAAGGAGGCATAACTTAAAGGCCCATTGGTTTTCTCTGATGCGATGACATGCAATAGGCTATCGGATATCGGCAATAATAAGTTCACATAACAAAAGTGCCTCCCGCTCCGATGCGATGCGATCACGTCCCGTTCGCCCCGATGCGATGCGATATCGCTATCGGCGATCGGGGACATACCATGCATGCTTTCTAAAATGCCCCAGTCAATAATCCCGATGCGATGCGATATCGCTATCGGCGATCGGGAATTCTAAAAGGTGTCAATATAAAGATTTAAGTTTTCCCCCGATACCCGATTGCGATAAAGCCAAAAGCGCAAACTTCAAAAAACCATTAAAGCAGAGATATTACGATTAATTCGTATTAAAGGCCTTATCTTTCAAACAGTGATTCACCCGCGCTCAACCGCCAAAACATCCAAGGCACGCTTAAACAAATCATTCGGCCGATAAGCGATATGATGGGCATTTAAAGGATTGGCAGGTTTTAACGGCCATTCAATGAAATAGTTAATTTAAAAAATCTTCTCATAGATTGTATCCGCGACCACTTTAAGTTAATCCTTCATCGCGCATTGATCAATATATCTCATTCGTATTTGGTTTTCGCTACCAATTCTCTGTGTTACGCTTATTTCCACTACTGTGCAAAATTCTTCCGAAGTAATAGATTCAAGCAGAATGGGGAAGAAGGCTAAGAAAACCGCAATCGCTTCCGCTGCACCAGCCACAGGACAAGCCGTCACTGATCCAACAACTAAAAAGAAAGGATTGATATCCGATACTACGTGTTCAGGACTTGGCAAGACCACTTGGCAAAGTACCTATAATTTGATCGAGGCAGAAGAACCAAAGGTGACGGCAGTACAAGCTACAACGGGTTCCAATCGAAAATCTGATGGTACTTTAAAAGACTTGGCCGGCTCTTTCGTTCATCGGATAACGGCTCGGGAACAAATTCTCCCATATACGGATGTAGTGAAGTGGGCAATTGAGGAAATCCCAATCACAGACAAAACCTTCTGCACCAGAGATGGGAGAATCTTCGGTTCGTTCAAGGCTGATGATTTGAGGCAAATGTATCATTTGCCTAAGCCAGAGAAGAAGTACAACAAGGCATTTCTGGAGAAATTCCGAAATGAGAACGAAACTGAATCCGAACCCATTCGGGATTGGAGGAAAAATCCGGCGAAACACAAGCATGAAACTTCTGGTAAGTACTTTGTTGATTCTCTATGTTCTCCATATTGTTATGCTGGGATAATGATGTGTAGATTGTGGGGGTTGCACGATTCCGCTAATTTCACTATAGAAATGGTTCCCTTGATGGAAGCGGCGTGTAATAGTGAGATAATGGATTGGGCAACCATACTGTCAGATAAGCTAGCAATAGCAGTTCTTAGTTTTAGAACTAAAACTTCCATCTCCGAAAGTCTTATTCCCCCATTCTACTACAGTGCTTATATTCTAGATACCATGTGTTTTAATTATGAGTTTCCTGTACTCGGCTGGAGGTGGACTACACAAGACCCCACGCCAATTCACATATACCATCAGAAATTGTGGAAGACTTCCTATAAGCACCATTTATACCAAGTCTGCAACGGCTTCATGTTACCCATTCATTACTCTATTTTTAATAAACATGCTCCCAAAATTTCTTACCAAGCAGGCATTGATTTGAAATCAATAGGAAGATAGTTCAGAGAGGAGAAATTTACTTATATAAGAGTTTTCGGCAGCCAAGCCGAACCTCATGTCCTTCCTTTGTACATACCTGATAAACTGCTGGCAAGGGAGATAGCCTATCAGATTATTGCCGAAGGGGTTACACAAACTCTGAAGAAAAATAAGAAGCAGGTCTGGCCCTCCTTTCCTCTGAGATGTGGTGTCTACACTTTGCATGATTTCAAACATGCAGAAAAATAAGCTACGAAGATGAAGTCATTAACTCTAGTGACTCTCCCTAACAGGCGATTTGATCCCAACAAAGTCGCCTATAATGCACTTGAACAGGCCAAATTGACAAAGTTTGATCATATAGAAGATAAGTTTGATGACCTGTTCTCCTCAGTTGAATCAATGTATCAAGTTAGATCGCTGGCCATAATGGAATACAAAGATGAAGGGTTAGTTGAATTCAACAGACTTAGAGAACAGAGGTTGCAAACTCTGCCTCTAGATCTGTTAGCAACAACCCCAGCAACAGAATCAAGCGAGCCTGAACAGCAACATCTTAAGGAGCCTCTGGTTACAACAGAAGAACAGGAGAAAGTGCAAGAGGAAACCCAGACTAAAGAGCAGGAACAGAGCAACATAGAGGTAAATGTAGATACTCAAATTGATCCCAAATTTCTCCAGGAATGGCAGCAATTTGATTCAATTATCAGTAGTCTTGAATGCTCAAAGGACACCGAAACTTCAAAAGTGGTAGATACACAGGAGACCACTTCAAAATAGGTTCCAAGTGAAACCAGCGGTCTACCCAGTTCGAAGGAAGTAGAAATAATCCCAAAGGATCCCTCTGATCAAATTGTCTTGCAGATAGAAGAAATTCCTCCCTTGGATGTCTTCTATAGCCCAAGACACAAAGCTGTGGTAAAACGACAGAGGAAGAGGAAAAGGACTGATCAACCTTCCCTTTTCCCAGAACAGACGGTCACGGGCAATGTGGTTTGGAAGGAGGAATTTGACCCCTCTGATGACCTAACAAAACTATCACAATATGCTGGAGCCTAAATAGATAAGGCATCAGAGGTGAGTCTTTTATTAAAAACAAAAGACCAGGAGATCTTTTTATTACAAGCACAACTAACAGAAGCACAGCAGAAGGCAGAGCAGGCAGAACGGCAATTGTTGACACAGCAACAAATCAATAATCAATTAACTCAACAATTGCAGGAAGAGAAACAGAGGATTGATCACAGCGCAGTCCAGAAGCAGAAAGAGTTGTCTGAGGCATTGGCACAACTGAGAATAGCAAATGAACAAATGCTGAAATTAAAAGATGAGCAGATTGCTCAACTATCAGCACAGCTTGAGAAGACAAAGGATCTTCCACAGATAGCCGAATTCAAATCAGAAGCATTACAGATAAATAAGGCATTAATAACACAGATCAAGCTTTTATGTCAACAAATCACCCAGGCGGAACCATTATGCGATTTGACGACATCAATAAGTAAACAAACAGAAAAGGCTAGAACAGACTTGGATCAAGCTGAAGAAACATTAACTGAATTTCTTGAGTGGCAAGATACCGATCAGGGACAAGCGGCAAATTTACCAAGGATTTTAGAATCGCATAAAGAAATATTGTTTACAGAATGGCAGTCCCAGCTAATGAAAGCAGAGAGGGCAACTTCAAGATGCAAATCAACCACAAGTAATTTGGATGAATTGGTTAATAATACTCCCTACTTGTCTAACATGATTTCCCAATGCACTCTAGGAAAATTGACAGTGGCGAAAACATTGGAGCAGTCATGTTATCCGGATCTCGAGAAAAATGGGAGATTAATTGCTGGAATTAACAGTTTAACATGGGACGCCTATTGGTTCTTCTTGGTAAAACCGCACAGTCAAAGAGTCGCCCTCAAATTCCTTACAGATGCAATCGGGTATAATATTCCCGATATTCAGGATGCCACCTATGCCGCACAGCTCAACTCCCGCCTCAACAGATAGCCCGAAGTGGAGCCAATGCTTGCGATAAGTCAACTCAGGTTTAAAGGCAAATAGCCTACTTAATGATTCATGCCGCCGACTGCCAGGTTGCTGAGAAAGAGATATTCAAGATCATTTGATACCAATTAAGTAGGATTTCAGTTTCATAGATAGTTAGCTTAATTAAGTATTTATAGACCCTTTCATTGTTTCCGAAAGGGTCGTAAAGTTTTGTACTTGACTTAAAAGCCTGAATTTGCACTACTGTACTTCAGGCATATTCTTTTATAAAACTGGACCAATTATTCTAATTTTGGCAAGGAAGCTTTTATGCAATTGTGCATTACTGTCTTTGTTTGAAAGTATTTCTGCGTTGAAAGAAGAATCTCAAATAGCGATTGATATCGGGAGTGACTAGCAGCTCATATGGTACTATTATCTATGTCTGAATTCATTCCTTTTATATGAATTATCGTTTGATTGCCTTTGCTATTATCGAATATATGTATGTGTTTTAACAGCATTTCTTTATTTCCTCCACTATTGGATGTTTATGGTAATGCTTTTCTTTTGATCATATATGTATTGATGATATAAATGATAAGTGTAGTAATATTGCGTTAATCACTTTGTTTAACTATTTAAGCAAAGTAATCTTTGAATGAATAAATGTCCATGTTTATTAGATGGAGTCATCTATATGCCTGTTTATAAACATAGATCATCAAGCGCTACACTTCAAAGTACAATAGTTCCCGGGATTAGTAGTAGTTCTTTTATTTTGCTGATAGATTAAGTTATTCGCCTATCATTAGAATAGACAATCAATCATTCATCCATCCCGTTTATTCATTACTGGGAAACTGGTCCCATTATCCCCAGTCGGAGCCACTATTCCAAACGGAAAAGGAGCTGTATTAAGGTCCGGACCGGGTGGTTATCCCCCAATGTTGATACAACGATTTTCGGGGCATCAACACAACCTCATCTATACGTAAGAAGTAACTAGCAATACTTTCATCACTATGCATCTTAAGAGTTTCATACTGAATTATGAGAGTTTGAAGCTTAGCACATTTTACCTAAGAGTCTCCGTCATAGCTCAGAACAATTTTGTCCCATATTTCTTTGGCTGATTTGAGCTGCATGACTTTGAAAAACCCTTATTGTGACAGACTTCCCAATAAAGTATTGAAAACTTTGGCATTGGTTTCATATTGCTTTTTACCTACTGCATCTATAGGAATTGTTGTTGGAAATGTATATCCTCCTTCCACAATTTCCCAGTCATCTATCCCAAGAGATTGTAGATAGGTTGTGGTTCTTATTTTCCAATAAACAAAGTTGCTCCCATCGAAGATTGGCGGTCTGATGGATCTCCCTTCAAACGATCAAGCTTCTTCTGAAGGACCTCCTTTGATACCAATTGTTGGAAATAATACTAAGAGGGGGGTGAATCAGTATTATCAGATCAATAATTTTATTTCCCAAACAGATTTAGATATGCTACTTTTGTGAAGTGGACTAGCGTGTACACGCGATTGTGATTAAGGAAACCAGCGTATATCCAGAGAACTTGTGATTTAGACAATTTATCATGTGTTTATCTAAAAGTAGTATATCAGAGATTTATTAGACAATGCAGTAAAATCAGAATAAAGCAACACACATAAGCAACACACATGAGCACCAAGATGTAAGGTGGAAACCCAATATGGGTAAAAACCACCTGTTGTTGTCGTCTCTGTCTTCTTTTAATAATAATAAAAGTTGTTTACAATCTTGTACTAGTGCAGACTCATACCAGTACGTAGGCTTCTACCTACAGAAGGTTACAACCTTCTCTAGTTCTCCAGCTTCTACTAGAAGGGAGCTACAACCCCATAGCTCTTGTACTAGCCAATATGTTTACTAGTACGTAGGTGCAGCCTACAGAAAAACTCCACTCTTCCACCAGGGACCATGTTTCATGAATTTTCAGACTGGATACTCCTGGATCACAACACCACAATATGACAGCCACTTTTCATTAAATTTTCACACTAGACCCATCATAGCCTTTAAACTTAAACTATATCAACCAATATTCAGATAATCTGAATAATCAGATCACTAACACCAAAACACTGTGCTAAACCCAAAACCCTGCATCATCATTCAGAACCAGCTATAACCTCAAAGATCATGCATTAGAGTGTATACGCTACTTGGCTGCATCCAAACTATGTGTATACGCTACTTGGCTGCATCCAAACTATGTGTATACGCTACTTCCATTAATTGAACCTATGTATACCTTCAAAACTACTGCAAACATAAACTTTTGAATCAAGTCTGTACCAACTATCAATATTCTGAATATTTCAGAGCTTTACACAAGCGGGGACAGAGATCACTTCTTCTCACTTATACAATCAATCAATCAAATAACAGCCTCCTTATGCATTCAATTTTACATTTAGATCTAAGAAGACTTCATTGACAGACAACAGTAAAATAACAGAACTTTATCGGATAAATCAATCAGATCTCAAAAGAAGCTTTTCTTTTGTATACACCACTTGAAAGAACTGAACCTGCGTGTATACGCTCTTTGGCTGAGATGAACCTGGGTACAGATTTGCAAATATTGACTCAGAACTTTGCTGCAATTCCAGACAAACCCAGATCATGATAGATAACGAATAGAACAGGCGCAAATAATCAGATCTGGTCTCACCCAATATCAGATAATTCAAGAATAAGTCATTTCAAGTCTCATGATTCCTGATCCAATATTGAACTCAAGGTGCACATGAATATTTTAGATCTAGTCCCAAAAATAACCCTGCAACATAAAATATACTTCAGATAGAAGTATTCCTTAGAATCTTATTGCTTGCACACCTGGCCTAATGATCTTCTCCTCCTTATATACTCTTAGGCCTTTCTCAATACCTTGGAACAAAACCACTTAGGACCAATAACTTGGACCAAATACCTAGGGTCAATACCTAGGACCAAATACCTCGAACCAAATACATTGGACCAATACCTTGGATCAAATACTTGGTTTTCCAACATGTACGCGGTTTTCCTCCTGTGAAAGTGCATGTATACGTTATACGCTTCTTTTGTTCTATTAACTTGCGTGTATACGCTTATTGTACAAAGTGAACCAACGTATACCTTTCTTTCTTCATTCTTTGGAGTCTGATCTGTAATCCTTTGTTGTTAACCTGCTGCACTATGAACTGTCATATGAGAGAGTTGTCGTCAAGGACAACACCTTTATCATAATGCCAACACTAGAAACACCTTTAAACAAGTTAATAAACATTGAATCCCCAAAAAATTTTATGTGCCAAATCCCTTTCTCAATGGCAAAAAGAAGCAAAATCTTAAGGTTGTATATTTTTGCAAAGTTATTGGAGCCGAAACCTAAAACAAGTTTCATTAGAAAGAAATGGGTGTGAGACAGATACAACGCCACACCTCCACCAACTCCGCCATCCCTTGAAGCCGCCCCATGACAAAAGCCCATGGAATTGAATGGTCGATGGATTCCTCCATCACTTTCCTGGATGGGGGGGGGGAACGGTGGAATCCTTCAGCAAATAAAATAGTGCAACTAACTTAACTGCAACAAAATCCAGAAAGGAGGCCTTTTCATTAAAAACCTTAGCATTTCTTGCCAACCAAATACCCCATGAAGTGATGAGAGGAAGAACCTGAAGCTTCTTGGGAGAGTCTAAGTGCCACCACTCTTCCCACACATGCAGATAAGAATCATCTTGCCATTGATAATTAACTGCCAAAAGAGAATGAACAATAGACTAGTCAACTAAAGTAAAAGAACATGGAAGAAAGAGGTCATTGACTGATTCAGAGTTGTGCTTGCATAATGGACACCAAAAAGGACCCATGATGCCTTTCTTTCTGAGAACATCACCCATAGGCACCCTATTTTTTAGTATAAACCACTAAAAAAGATGAGCTTTCGTTGGACAAGAAATCTTCCATAGATTTTTCCACCAACATGTTAGAGCCCCAGACATCTTATCTTCTATTAAAAACAAGTAACCAACTTTTGGTGAGTAAATTACATAGCTAGCATGGACCTAGACCAGGGCGTCGTCCTTATACCGTCTCCACACATGGGCGCCCTACAAACTAGCAATAAATCTAGTCCAAGAGTTAACCCAATGAGTAGGTATTCCAAGTTCTCAAGTCGACTGCCACCCTTAACCCCAAATGGAGGACCTTTCTTGATTAGCTATATGAGCTAAGGAGAGATAACCACACATTTGGAGGAAATCAACAAGCATTCGAGGCAACATAAAATTTTGATCACATCCCACCTAAGGATCAATTCCAATTCAAACTTGAGAACCCTTACCAGCCTTCCACACCAAGCCATGATTGATAACTAGGAAAGAATACAGAACAAATTTCCAAATAACAGTGACTTGATATCTTCTTTGCTCATTGATCTCACCCAGTCCAGCAGGGACCTTGGTTTAATATATTTACATTAGACAATTTTTGTCCAAAGACAGTTAGTGGATATCAATCTCTAGCCCACCTTTGCTATCAAACATTTGGAAAAATTATTCATATTCTTGAAGCCCCAATCCCCCCATTCTTTAGGAAGAGAGATTCGGTCCCATTTAACCCAAGAAAAAAACATGCCACTCCATCTGACCAACCCATAGGTATCTGCAATATTTTTTTTGGATCTAAGATAGAATAGATTTGGGAATCCAAGATAAGGATGAGTAGAAGACAAGAGTGACTCCTAAATAGACTTTGTCAAGATCAAGCGGCCAGCCCAAGATAACCAATGAAATCTCCATGAATGAAGTTTCTTCTCTAATTTAACCAGGAACCATTTCCAATTAATATTCCTGTAGTCATTTGGTTTTAGATCAAAACTTAGATATTTGAGTCTATCATCGAAAAGGAAGAATTAGATTTGATATATTTGTCGTGCAATTTCAATCTCTTCTTGTGATCACTGATAGGTTGTTATATAAAATCATATACTTTTCAAAATTCACCAACATACTAGAGTTTGATTCAACCAAATTCAAGGCATGTCTAATGGAATCCAAATCTTTCCTTGAACCATCGCAAAACACAAGGGCATCATCAATAAATAATAAGTGAGAGATAAATCACATGTCATCCATTTCACTGCCTTTGATGCACCCTCTTCTGCAAACCTCATTCAATAATCTACTTAAACATTCCATAACCAACAAGAAAAGTAATGGAGAGAGAGGAAAACCCTATTTGAGTCCCCTATATGCATGAAGAAATGGAGAAGTTGTACCTTTTATAAGAACTACAAAAGGCACTGAAGTGATACAACTAATGACCCACTTCATAAAGGGAACATCAAAACCAATGTGAGTCAATATCAACCCAATTAAATCTATCATATGCCTTTGATATATCAACCTTGATAACAAGGCCTTTGTGTTTTCTAACCTTGAGACTATGAAGACCCTCTTGAGCCACTCCAATAGATTCATGAATTTGTCTACCCTCAAAGAAGGTAAACTACTCCTTACAAAGATTTCTAGAGAGCATTGGTTTAATGTAATTAGAAATATTCTTAGAAATTATTTTATAAATAGTATTGCATAATGATATAGATCTAAAGTCATTAAAAGAATTCGATGAATCAACTTTTGGAATAATAGTGATAAAAGTCTCATTAAGTGGGTCATGAATTCTGCCACTGGTTCTATATTCTTCAACCATCCATAAGAGATCCTGACCTATGATGTCAAAGAAGTTAGAGAAAAATTCAATTGTCTAGCCATCAGGCCCAGGGCTTTTGTCCATGAAAAACCCCTGAAGGGTTTTAAAAATATTTTATTCAAAAATAGGGGCCATCTAGGCCTCCCTATCCTCCTCATTTACAAATATTTGGAAGACCCTAGCAATATTGAGGATCTCTGCAATAGGGGCACCAGGGGAGTAACATAGAGGCTCCTAAAATGACCAACACCCAGCTCTACTAGTTCTCTAAAAGAGGATACTATAACACCCTCCCAATTCTCCATTTTCCAAATTTTGTTTTGGATTTGACTGTAAATTCTTGATTTTGGATTTGACTTGGGAAACTAGATATATTGATCACCTACCCATAATAAAGAAATCCTAATTGAAATAGATTTACTAAACAACCTATTACAAAAGTACATAGTAATAGCATCATTATGATGAAGTCATCAGAACAAGATTTTTGGAATTACATCCCAAGGAGGTTGTATGTTTTTCCTCACACTGAAGGTGGCTCTTTAAATGAGCTATCTTGGCATCCAAACGCTCTAAAAAGAAGAATTGATTCTGTTGAGCACATTTGATATTCTCCAAGGCTGCAAATATGTTGTATTGTTCCTCATGTTTTTCTTTCCGAACTCTACCCAAGTTGCTTTTCAACTTATAATGCAATGTTATGGAATTGAGGTATTTATTCTGGCTTCCCTTGGTATTACCAATGTCAGGAATCCACTGGGAAACCTCATCAATAATATCGGAATCTGAGAAGGCTTTCCTATCAACCACATATAAGGATTCCAAATGACAAATTTCAGACTGAATTTATGAGGAGTGGTAAAATTGTATATTGTTGTGGTTTCTTTTGTTTCTACCTGGGCACATGGTATGCCTTAAGGGCGTACTCACCGACTACACATTCACTATCAAGGCATGACGACTAGGAGGGAGTAAGAGCAAATACCAGATGTTGAACCAAAGGGGAAGGAAGGTTCCAAATAGGTGAACCCAATAGGATCGACTACCACCATGGGACAAAAAAATAAAAGGGGGCAAATCATTTGGACGTAAGGAAAGAATCTGTGATAGACTCCCCTAGAGGAGTGGCCAAAGACGGCCAACAAAAATTTACACCAAGCATAGACTAAAACCCATATAATAAACTCTAGAAATGTTAAAATGTAGACTAATAGGCACAAATTTTACCACTAGTAAGGTCGTCCAAGTCGCTAGTTGCTCTAGATGTAGATGAGGAGCCAACGTCTCAGTGTCTAGTCTCAATATGAAATCTAGGTCTGGTGGACACCACAAGTCTACTTGGATTATGCTACTAGAGAGGAACCCCCACCCAACTGATCATATTTTGTCTACAACATCCAAGATTTGTTGTGCCTAGGTTCCATTAAACATTGCAACCTCTCCGATAGTCTAGACTTCCTCAAGCCCAAAAACGTGGACTAGTGGGTTCCAAATCATTCAAATTGACTATAGAATTTTCACGAGAATGTCTTAGTCAATGTGAGTAGAACCCCCCATGCCACATGATCTGAAAAGTACCACCAATAGTGGGGAATATTTAAGGAAATACCATATACACAAGACAAAACCTCCCCTTCAAGTGAGAATGAGAATATAAAGTTGGTGCTTCATATTGATACTACGTCTTAGACGTCACATGCTTTTGCATGTGGGGCGATGGACACACCACCTCACTCTTAAACGAAATTTGAGGATGTTGGGTCGTGGGCTTGCCCCCCAAACCCCTTCCCAACTTTTTTTCCCACCCCATTGGGGAATAAACTAATAAAATGGGATTTTATGAAGAGAAGGAAAATATATTTTGTTAGCTTAATCCTAGAATTGGATCATTTTTCTCATTTATTAACCTTTGTATAAATTGAGTTGTATGATAAAGTTGACTAAGATTTCGGGTTAGAATGGAGTGCTATCCACTCTATGTGACATCATCATAAATTTAAGAATTTTATGTCATAGTTTTTTCGTTTGTTTTGGCATGTTATTGTACTTTAAAGTTTATTTGCAATTAGGTTTTTTTTACTACTTATTAAGAAGAGATGTCTAGTATCATAATTAATGATATTTCATATTTGTGTTAACTTAATATTCAACATAGACTTATCTTAACTCTATATTTATCATGCATCAACAAGGATAGAATCCCCCGAGCTGCAAAACCTTTTCTATAGGGTAAAATTTGAGACTTTTTTTTCACTTTGATGGACTTGATCTCTCTCAGTTCATGCTAAATTTGAAGTTATGATGGATCTACACCAACTCCTTCCATGTGTGGTTGCATCAAAACTTTAAATCATCATCCATCCATATATGGATATTTTTTTAGTGAATTTGATGCTCTAAAATTTACAAAGTATCATTTTTAATTTCGAGAGTAATGTCAAGAAGGACACTTCAAAAATAACATCAAATTGATTGAGGTGAACAATAATAAAGTAAAAATGTTAATGATGAAGAAATTGAATAGTAAGAAGTTATCTATGATAAATGATAGAGAGATTAGACAATGTCTTCTTAAGCTTCTATTTTACCCACACTTGTTAGCATGGAAAATTTTAGGGGCTAATGTTTGCCCAATGGGCTAATTTCCATGATTTTTCCACAAAATAGAGTCGCCAATTTCCAATTTTTATAAAAGATGATTCACCCAAATTTTAGAATATAAAAATATTTTACCTTAAAAATCACCAACATTATAGACTATATATAAAATCATTATAAATTTGAATAATTTTACAAATATATCAATAAACATTTTATAGTTTTCATATTAGGGATTAGTGAGATTCGCCAATGTTTTTAAACTTTAAGAAAATATTTCATCCTTAAAATTTTCCTTTCTTGTTAGTGCTCTCATCAAATGAGAAAGGAAATTGATTTGGAAGACCATTCAAACATTTATTTTGAGATATATATTCTTCTAGTGAAAGCGATATCTTAACCTTTAACTCCAAATATATAATATTTTAGTGAAAATTAAACTTTATCTCTCTTGCTTTCCAATGTTAACAATTTTTTCTTGAGCCTCAAATGTTCTCCATAATTCTATTTACATTTTATTATATGTTTTCATTTTAATGCATTATATACATGTTAACATTCTATATATCTTAATATGATAATGCTAGGACAAACAAAATTGCGGACTTCAATTTAGAATATGTATTTTGAAATTGATTTGCACTATATTATTGTTGTAGCAGTCTCTCCCACCCCTTTGTACTATCTCAGGTTATGGAAGGTGTTACTTGTTATTTGACCTAACCTCAAAGGTTTGTTATGAATATGTGGTTACAAAATTTCACTTTTTTCAACAACGTTAAAACTCAAAACCAATCACACAATTGCTTTTAGCGCATTGAGATCCTTCTGATGATATACATTTTATCTCAATCTAATTCCTGAATTGAAGGTTATGACCCCTTGAAGTTTGGCCAATCAAATTAGGGCAAATTTGAGTTGCACGAACCGAGATGACACCTCTGAAAAATGGAAATGTTGGCCAAAATGTCATATATATATATATAAGTGAATAACACATTATCTTGCAAGAAAAAAAGGGAATAAGGCCCATAGATGACAATTTAGAAGGAAAACCAAGTCTATATTAACTCTCATAGATGATCACATGATGGTCAAGTTTCAGAGTTTCGATTATAGGTATGTCCCAAGATGTCTAGCTCCTAGAAATTTCGTGCAACATAGGGTCACATCAATATTGGATGCCATGTTGCATCCACATATGACCCTCATTGGGTCGCCATTTCATCACTACAGTAGTCCACATCACCTTATGTCCCTACATAACATTCATGGGGACATTGCCACATCATCTCAGGTGAAGGGCTCACAAGAACCTCCTTCTCATGTTTGTGGGACATTTCCCATTATATGCATTTCAACCCATTTTTTTATTTTGGTGTGGTTTACTAACCCACATCATGTCGAACCATTATGATGCTCCATCACCCATTCTCTTTTGATATTAAGTCTTCAATCCCAACCAATAGGTGGTGAGCGATGTTTGGGTTTTGTGCCAAAAGCAAGTCCACATCATGTCACTAAGAACACTTTTTCCCTAGTGTGAACCAAGGAGATGAGAGTAGTGGGCAACAAGTGGAAGTAGGATTTCCACGCTTGTACCGTGGTTGGATCAGCCCCTCTCCATCGACGCACTCATACAATCATGTCAAACTTTCTAGTGGCAAGCAGTGGGCAATGATAAAATCATGTAGCTCCCACGTGGCCTCTACATCACCCCAACAAGTAATTATAAAAGGGATCACTTCCATGTCCAGATCATACCACCTGGGGTTATCAATGATGAACAAAGGAAGGGGGCAATGAGTGGTGGGAAGTTTCAGGGCTCCATGTGGCCCTAAAACATAAACATAGGGAATGGGGCCCACCTAGCTCGTCACCTTCATGATGTGCGTTAACTTCACATTATTTCTTATTCATGCAAATTTGGGGTGTCATGAAGTTGTTTATTGTTGACATGCCCAGACCCCCTGAATCCCCAGATCACTTAGTTGTAATTGCGCTTAACCATAATTTCCTCTCTGAAATAAATCCATACAATTTTAGATAGGTCCATTGCTTTCCCATTTGGATGCCATTATTACCGGATGTAACCATGAATGAAATTGGAAATCCAACCCCTCAAATATCTGGATAAAATTGACACTTGGGAGATGAGGACTATCTAGCCTAGATACAATGTACAATAAAATGACCATCCAGATTTGGAAGAGTTCTAGATTTCTTCAAAGACTTTGCAAAGAAAGAAAATCAAGGAAATTTATCGGAACTCCTTGAAGAACCAGTGCTTCTGCCGAGACACCAAGTTTTCAAGGAAATGGTTAAGTTATGAGTATAAACCATTAGAGATATTATGCCATGTCTGAATGAGTTCAAAGGCACCAAAGGGCCTAAATTACATCAAACCCTGAACAAAAGAGAGAAATGACTCTAATGACCAGAATACACACGAAAGTGACAAACTATGCCTTGATTAATAAATGTCGAGGTATCATAACAATTATGAAAGTGTGCACAAACCATATATTCATTACATCATTCTTAAATCATGGGATTATCAACACTATGAATCCTGATTTAACACAAAACACACACGTTACTCCGTAGCATGTGAAACAATCTATAATATTAAGTATGACAATGAGCCATCTAATTCATAAACACATTAGATAACTGAAAACACTTGTAAAAACATGTTAACTAAATGACCTCATGCAATCTGTCATATTCATATAAGTAACCCTACAATTCATTGTTGGGCATGGAATCCCCCTAGGGCATGTTTTGGGGCTCAAAGAACAAGTTTTGACCCAATATTGTTGTAAAGACTTTGCGAATTGCGGGCGCGGAGCACGAAATGTATGATAGAGTCACAAGGTTGTCTCCCTAGTTTTTTAATGTAATTTCGGCCTACCCATGGTCTGCAGACCATGGGATTGTATAAATAGATCAAGGTTCTAAGTGGGAAAAGAGGAGAAAGCAAGAAAAAAGTAAGAAGTTAGAGTCTAAGTGGCTAAGTGTGTTGTGGGTCGTAGAGTAGGAGAAGGCTCTGCAACTGAGTGCACAGAGGCCTAGTAGTCCACAACTGAGTGCGTGGGCCCCTGCAGTTGAGTGTTCAGGGTGGAGTCGAGTCTGTAACCAAGGAAGAATATAATAAAGATAAATTTTGTCACAATTATGTCCATCTATTCTTAAGTTAATGCATGCTTGTTATAAATTGAAAATACATTGTTTATTTACTGCGCGCACCTGTATGACTGATTTACTTTGCTCAATATAACTTAAATACATACAAGTAGGCTAAGTTAATCAACTAACAGTGGAATACTAGTAAGGAATTGGGTAATAACAGTGTTCGACCCCTGAATAGGGCTGCGTGAAGGAAACATCTCAAGCTGTGGGGTAAGGGAAAGTGCGCATAGCAACGTGCACGCAGAGTCGAACCACGGACCGCTTGAACTCATTAGACATCTCCAGGGTGCAGAAACCTGGTTCTAGCACCCTCCCATACTACTTCGGGTGAGACCTCAGTCCGCGCTCCGCGGACTGTTACCGAAAGGGCCAGTAGTACTGGGATTTGTTTGGCTAACTTAACTCTGAACCTGGGTCAGGCCCCAATAAGCCAACAAATGGTTTCATTGCTGGGACCGGGATCTGCATAAGAGATGTTTGATGTCGTGTCACTAGAATTCGACAAAGAAAGAAATTGAAGGGTGGTTGGATAGAAATATTCACGAGTTTGCGGCGTAGGAAAGTAGGAATCCGCAAGTATCAAAGGAACAGTGGTTAGAGCACTACTTATATACGGAAATCCATGAAATTTTCTTTGCATCCTTCCCCTCTGAGTTGTACGAGTGGATCGTGAAGCTAGCAGACAATCAAGGAAGGTGTAGGCTCGACAAACCTATTGTGTGGACCCCAGAGTTGGTGCGCAGACTAGAAGCATCAGGAGATAAGATCACACACGCTATGGACCATTGGCTCGATCAAATTATAGGAGGTTTTATCACTGAATTCGTGGTAGACACGTCAGTCAGCTACAACGAGGTGGAACAGCACTTCCGCAAAGGACCGCAGGGTAAGTACATTAAATCTTTGAACACTTGGATTAAAATGCTATTGTGTGAAAAGCGGGTTATGTGAATAAATTGATGTTTGGGGCTACACGAAGTGGGAGGATCTACAGAAATGAAAGTAGAAAATAATTAGAGACTAGTCCCTTGATTTCACCTCCGTGAGAAAACGAGGAAGAGCTCGTGAAAGTTTCACCGAGAAGTGCGATCAATCTAATAAGGCAGCGAATTCCGCGCATACCACCCCCACCTACACCACCACCAATTTCACCATCTTCAACCCCATCTTCGCCCACACCACCTCCGCTACCACCACAGTTCAATATGGTGAGCTCAATAAAGTTGTCGGTATTCAAAGGAGTAGGGAACGAAGATCCAGACCAATTTTGGTTTGTAGTAAAGGTTATATGGGAAGCGCAAGGAGTCACGGATGATAATATCAAGAAGGAAACACTGGTTAGCGCCTTACAGGATCACGCACTGACATGGTACATCAAGCATTCCAATGACAATCCAAACGTAGGGATCGCAGATATCCAAGTTGTGCTAAATAGGGAATCTAGTAGACCAAAATCAAAGACACAGTCAATTATCGGGTTTAAGGAAATCACGATGCTTCCAAGTGAGACCACCTGGGAGCTGGATCAGATACTGAAGAGTATGATTCATGAAGCCAACATGACCTTGATGGACGAGCAACACCGCGCATGGTTTGTAGCATCGCTAACGCCGCACCTAAGGAACACGCTATCACAACAGAAGTTGTCAACTCAGGTCGAAGCCTTGGAGATCGCAATGAGACTGCATGAGACCCTGATACAAGATCCTAATTTAGGAGTCCAACAGATCCACGCACAGTTCAAAAACTTATGTCTCGAGATGCAGAGCTTGAAACAAGACAAGACAGCTTGCCCAGAAGCGCGCGAGGAGGTATGGTGCATAAAGTGCAAGGGCCAGGGGCATGACAAGGACCATTGTCCAGTCTTCGCGAACTACCTAGCGGGAGGAAGGCCAATGCCATTGAGACCAGAGGCACAAGACGGGCCAAGCACGGTGCCTGCGTTATGGTGCGTGATTTGTCAGATAGGAGGGAAGCATGCTACAGATAACTGTCATCTATTACAAAAGTATACGCAGACGTCCCAACAGTTATTCTGTAATTTCTGCAGGTCAGTAGGCCATGATGAGCGTACCTGTAGAAGTTATGAACTGATGATGGATCAGACTCCTACCTATAGGGTTCAGACCGAAATGCGAGCCCTCGATCAAAATGCAGGGATGGCGCGCACTGGGTTTCAGGGGCGCGGATGAGGTCGAGGTGGAATGGGACCAAGAAGGGGTCACAGACAACTAATCTGTTACAATTACAGATTGCCAGGGCATTATGCCCGCGATTGTACAAATCCAATGATAGCATCATGTTTATATTGTACCCAGTTTGATCATGAGACAGAGAACTGCCCCACACTAATAGCGAGGTTGCGCGATAAAGGAACACTCCAGACTCCCTCGACTCAAAACCTGCAAATGATGAGGTCTGAGCCGTGCTAGGAGGACTCGAATGTAAACATCATGCTTCAAAGCAGTATCACGATAGGTGATGACAAGGGCAAGCAGCCTAAAGAGATTACTTGGGTTCGCAAGGCTCCAACAAAGGAACCATAGTTCGATTTGGAGCACGCGAAGGAGACGTTCATGGAAGCTAAGAAGAGCTTCACAGAGGACTCCACTTCAAGTAGTAAAAACAAACTAGACCCAGAGATGGACCCATCAATGCTCACTACCTTTCTGGAGACATGCATGAAGTTGTTGCATGATAGAAAATCGGTGAAAGGGCTGCAAGAACTCATCACTAGATGTACGGGACCCGAAGAACCACGCGTAGTCTGGAAGCTCAAAAAGCACACGACGCGAACAAGGAGGGAGATGAGATTGATTGCACAAATCAAGCAATATGAAATGGATCAAGTGATTTTGGATCTAGGATCGGACGTGAATGTTCTGCCAAAACAGACATGGGAGCGGATGGGCAGGCCCGCATTGCAATGGTATCCTATTCAATTGAGAATGGCGAACCAGCAAAAGATCCTATTAATGGGAAGATTGCAAGGAATAATGGTAGATATAGAAGTTGCAAGCACGCTTGCAGATTTCGAAGTAATAGAGATTGTTGATGACAACAATCCTTATCCCGCACTACTCAGAATAGATTGGGCCACTGATGTGAATGGAGTGATAAATCTAAAGAAGTGCAAAATGATTTTTGAGAAAAAGTCACTGCACGTAGTGGTACCCTTAGACCCCACGGAAGGATTGCCGGTGTGCGACTACGACAACGACGACGATCTAGACTGTATCTACAAGATAACCGCTCGGGACAAGGATTGGGTGAATCCTACAACGGATGGCAGGATTTTGTGGGAGTGCAAAAGCTCTTGCACATCAGATTCGGACGAGGAAATAGAATGATGGTAGAATTGGTTACACGAGGTAACCACACTCAATTGCAACATGATGATAAAGTCACTACGCATTGTAGCAACAGAGGCAAGAGATCTGCCTATGTATGATGGACTGCCTGCGGTAGATGATTTCCTGAACAAATTTGAAAGAGAAGTACCGGAACAGCAACGTTTCGACGCTATGAAATGGGCACTGCGCGCTACGCCGCAAGGTGGTGGGGTATGCACCAGCAGAATTTTGAGGACTAGTGGGAATGTAGAAGGATGATGCTCATACAACTTGGGAAACCTCAGATACAGATAACAGAAAAATATGACGGACGGGATGACCCACGTACGCACCTCGCGAAATGGATCAAGATCTATAGGGAAGAGCCACAACCTGAGTGGGTGCATCTGTTCTATCATACCTTGGATATCATACCCATGAATTGGTATACTGAGGTGGAGTTCCGTCATGGCACGAGCGAATGGGCTATCTTGCGTGAAGGATTCCTGTAACATTCACGTTTGAGGATCGTTGGTGGGATATTGTTGATGATGTGCTACAAGAAGTAAAAGCAACTATCTTCAAAATACCTCAGGAGCCAATGGAAATGCTTCAGCCAGAATGGGTGACCCAGCTGACTTGTGCGCTGGAGTGTTATAATGTAAATATTGAGGAGGATGATGAGGATCCACGAAAAACTAACATTCCCGAAACTGAAGGCTATCGTGAGGTTTGAGGACCATTAATCGAAGATCCTGACATCGCCACGCCGCTAAAAAAAAACAGGTAAACATTGGGACGGATGCTAAACCAAAATATGCAATGCTCGATGATTATTAGGATGATGCCACGGTGGATAAGGTCGCTGAGTTACTCCACGAGTACCAAGACTTATTCCCGACCAAGATTACAGACTTAAAAGGGATCGTTGGTGACTTAGGGATGATGAAGATCACCCTGAAACCCAACGTGAAGCCAATTAAGCAGAGGCCTTACCACCTGAATCCAAAGTATAAGGAAAAGGTTCGCGTAGAACTAGACAAAATCCTAGCAGCTGGAATTATTGAGCCAGTGGAAGAATCCGACTGGGTGAACCCTATGGTAGTACAGGAGAAAAAGCAGAAGGGTGAGATTAGGATATGTGTGGACCTCAGGAAGTTGAATGACGCCTGTGTACACGACCCATTCCTGACACCGTTCACAGATTAAGTATTGGAAAATGTTGGCGGACAAGAAGCATACTCTTTCACGGACGGGTTCTTAGGGTACCACCAGATCAAAATCACGCTGGAATAAAGGAGTAAGACGACCTTCGCGATGAAATGGGGATGCTTTCAATACACCGTTATGTCGTTTGGCTTGAAGAACGCGCTAGCCATCTTTTCATGAATCGTCGTTGCCGCATTCAAAGAATACATCCACAAGTTCATGGAGATCTATCTGGATGATTGGACTGTCTTTGGATTGGTTAAGCACCATATAGAAAGCTTACACTTGATGTTGGATACTTGTCGACGACACCAGATTGCCCTAAACCTTAAGAAGTGCACATTCCTCGTTCCCTTTGGGAACCTGTTGGGAAATGTGGTCTGCAAACAAGGACTAATGGTGGACCCTACAAAGATTGCAGTAATTCTAAATTTGGAAGCACCACGAAATGTTAAGTAGCTGCTTGCTACCTTGGGACACATCGGGTACTATAGGAAGTTCATCAAAAGCTATGCCCAAATCACTGCGCCAATGAAAAACTATTGAAAAAGGATGTCACATTTTGTTGGAATGATGATTGCATGAAGAGCCTTGAAGTCCTAAAGGGGAAATTGGCCTCTGCTCCAATCCTGGTCTTCCCAAAATGGGATGTGGAGTTTCATGTCCATGTTTATGCGTCATGTATCGCGCTGGGAGTAGTGCTCACATAGGAGGGCGGATAAGGCTTGGATCACCCTATCACGTTTGGCGGTCGGAGATTGTCCAAAGCTGAAAAGAACTATTCCACAACCAAGTTCAAGGTGTTGGTGATGTTGTACGCGCTCCAAAAATACCGTCACTATTTTCTAGGAGGACATTTCAAAATGTATACAAACCATTTCGCGCTAAAGTACTTAGTTAATAAGCCTGTGTTGGGGGGCCGCATATATAGGTGGGTATTATTGTTCCAAGAATATGACTTTGTGGTGGTGGTAAAACCTGGACGCCTGAACTCGGGACTGGATCACTTGTCGTGTATTGAGATAGGCGAGGAACCTACTAGTTTGGAGAATGAATTACCTGACACAGCTCTTTGCTATACGCGTCGCAGACGGGCACTTCGAAGATATAATCCACTTTCTGACAACAGGGACCACGCCGAAGGAATACTCTGTCCAACGGAAGAAGGAATTGGTGGTGCGCACAGCTGAATTTTCTATCATCGTGGGGCACTTATATAAAATGGGAAATGATGAGATATTGCAAATGTACGTACCTGAATTTGAATGGAATCAGATCCTCGTGAAAGCACATGGGGTCATTGCAGGAGGACACTATGCAGGACGAGCGACCGCACAAAAGATTCTCTGCGCAGGGTTGTGGTGGCCAACCTTGCACCAGGATTCAAAAGCACACTGTAAGGTCTGCGATATATGTCAAAGGACTAGAAAACCATCGCGGAGGGACGAGATGCCATTAAATCCACAAATGACACTGCAGTCGTTTGAGAAATGGGCAATCGACTTTGTGGGACCTATCAAACCTTAGGGAAAAATGGGCGTGCGCTACATCATCACCGTGATGGAGTACTTGACATGATGGGCGGAAGCACAACCGGTGAAAGACTGCACGGCCGCTATGGCTGCGAAATTTTTGTTTGAGCACGTGTTGACCCAATTTAGATGTCTGAAGATATTAATAAGTGATCGCAGTGCACATTTCCTGAATGAAACCATCAGCGCGCTCACAGAAGAGTTCCATATGTATCATTATAAAAGCACACCATATCACAGACAAGCCAATGGGACAGTACAAGCGTTCAACAAAATACTGGAGACTGCACTAACCAAAGTGTGCAACGCGCAGAGAAACGATTGGGACCTGCGCATACTTGCAGTACTATGGGATTATAGGACAACGTGCAAGAAACTGACAGGACAAACACCCTTTCGATTAGTTTATGGCATGGAAGTTGTAATGCCGATGGAATATATTGTACCTAGTCTGCGCATAACAGCGCTCACAGGAATGACGGACCGCAAAGCTCTCGAGGAAAGGCTCGCACAATTGGAAGAACTGGAGGAGGAACGGTTCTTGGTTGGCTTTCATCAGCAGGTACAAAAACAACATGAAAAGGCCTGGCACGATCACCATATTAAGTTGCGCACATTCAAGGTAAATGACTTAGTACTGATGTATGATAGTAAGTTTGAAAAATTTCCGGGAAAATTCAAAATGCATTGGTTGGGACCATACGTGGTTAAGGAGGTCACAGATGGAGGCGCGGTCCAGTTAGTCAAACTAAATGGAGAACCCTTCCCAGGCAAAGTGAATGGCAGCCGCTTGAAGCCTTACAAGGGGGAGACGGCTATCTGACTAGCTGGAAGAAGCGCAGTCTTCGCGCTCCAAGAAGTTGGACAAAGGCACGGGACTATAAACATATACCGGTACAAAGGTATGGAAACACTTCAGAATCAGAGGTCTCAGAATAGCGAATGCAGTAGATTCAATAAGCAGTAGCTCAGTGCGCTGCGAGCCTCAATACAATTCGAGAACAGTTGAAGGGACTCTGCGCCAAGATCATCGCGCCGACAAAGTGACTCGAGGACAAGTCACGATGTTTGTGTTGGGGGCCTGTTGGGCATGGAATCCCCCAGGGCATGTTTTGGGGTTCAAAGCCCAAGTTTTGACCCAATATTGTTGTAAAGACTCTGCGAATTGAGGGCGCAGAGCGCGAAATGTATGATAGAGTCACAGGGTTGTCCACCCTAGTTTTTTAATGTAATGTTGGCCTACCAATGGTCCGTGGGCCATGGGATTGAATAAATAGAGCGAGGCTCTAAGTGGGAAAAGAGGAGAAAGAAAGAAAAAAAGCAAGAAGTTAAAGTCTAAGTGGCTAAGTGTGTCGTGGGTCGTAGAGTAGGAGAAGGCTCTGCAGCTGAGTACGCAGAGGCATAGTAGTCCGCAGTTGAGTGCACAGACCCCTGCAGTTGAGTGCACAGGGCGAAGTCGAGTCTGTAACCAAGGAAGAAAATAATAAAGAGAAGTTTTGTCAAAATTGTGTGCATCTGTTCTTAATTTAATGCATGCTTGTTATAAATTGTAAATACACTGTTTATTTACTGTGCGCACCTGTATGACTAATTTACTTTGCTCAATATAACTTAAATTCATACAAGTAGGCTAAGTTAATCAACTAATAGTGGAATACTAGTAAGCACTTGGGTAATAACAACATTCGACCCCTGAATAGGCCTGCATGAAGGCAGCATCTTAGGCTACGAGGTAAGGGAAAGTGCGCATAGCGACGTGCATGTAAAGTCGAACCGTGGACCACTTGAACTCATCAAACATCCCCAGGGTGCAGAAACCTAGTTCTAGCACCCTCCCATACTACTTCGGGTGAGACCTCAGTCCGCGCTCCGCGGACTGTTTCCGAAAGGGCCAGTAGTACCGGGATTTGTTTGGCTAACTTAACTCTGAACCTGGGTCAGGCCCCAATAAGCCAACATTCATGAAGATAATAACAATCACATAGTACGAGAATTTGAACATAAGCATAAAGATATACAAGACAATTTTGCCATGATGAACATGCAATGAATTCAACGAGCTATCATGAGTAGTGTTGAACCATAAATTAGCCAATAACATATCAAGAAATTCCATCATCTTTAGTTCAAATAGATAAAAGTCACTATACTTATCTAAATAACTTGAAATAGCTAGCAACTGACCACCCCTGAGCCAGATCCAGAGTCTGAGTGGACACTTGCACTGGGGAATTCATACCAATGGCTTGGTCAAACACTTGGGAGCTAAAGTCCACTGTCCAGATGGTTAGTCAACTACTTTATTGGTAGTAAGCTCTAGAGTGACCCACTTACTCTCTGAGCTAAAAACATAGGGATTCACCAAAATTTAGGTAATTGGTGTGTTTCTTGGTTTTCAAGGATTGAACCCACTATGAGGGTGGTTTATAGCCAATTGGAAAGAATCTACTGGTGTCTTTAACATTTTGTCAAGGATTGAGTGGTTTAAAAGCTAAAGGCAAGCACTTAGTGGTTTAACATCGAACCGCAAGCACTAAGTGGTTTATCAACAAGAGGCAAACACTAAGTGGTTTAATAGCCAAAGGAAAGCACTTAGTGGTTTAACAACCAAACTGCAATTATTAAGTGGTTTAACAGCCAAAGACAAGCACTAAGCGTTAATAGCCAAATCATAAGAATTAAGGGGTTTAACAACCAAATTAAAGCACTAAGTGGTTTAATAGCCAAACCAAACACATTAATTGGTTTAACATCCAGAGGCGAGAACTTGGTGGTTTGACAATCAAACAACAAGCACTAAGTAGTTTAATAGCCATAGGCAAGCATTAAGTAGTTTAATAGCCAAACCACTAGCATTAAGTGGTTTAAAAACCAAAGACAGACACTAAGTGGTTTAACAGCCAAACCACAAGCATTAAGTGGTTTAACTACTAAAGATAGGAACTAATTGGTTTAATAGCCAAATTGTAAGCACTAAGTGGTTTAATAGCCAAAGGGAAACACTTAGTCATTTAACAGCCAAACTGCAAGCACTAAGTGGTTTAACAACCAGAGTAAGAACTCAGTGGTCTAATAGCTAAACCACAAACACTAAGTGGTTTAACAACAAAAACACAAATTCTAAGTAGTTTAATGGCCAGAGGAAAGCACTAAGTTGTTTAATAGCCAACTCATAAGAATTCAGTGGTTTAACAACCAAAGGAACGCATTTAATGGTTTAACAACCAAACCACAAGAACAAAGTGGTTTAATAACAAAAGGCAAGCACTGAGAAATTGAATTTCAATCATTTAACTGCACACTGGAAACACATGCTCACACAAGGATCTTAGTGGCCTCAAGCATAATAATGGTAGTTAACACCCAAGGTTATAGATCCTTAGAATTCAAAGGGAGAGGAATAATCTAGTTCTGATGGAAATAAAAAATGTTGAACTTTCAAACAACTAACTTCTATTCCAATAGTTGAACCAAACCATCAAACTAACTCTAACGAATGAACCTTGAAGTCATTTGTGGTGTGCATATATGTAGTATTTCACCTACATCCCTTGGCACCAATGAGAGAGTAGTGTCCTAACTCTTTGGTGCCTTCACCTCCAAGTTTGTCTCATTGATTTGTGAGAGAGAAGGGTGATAATTGACACCACTTTCCTTTTCACCACCCTAGTCCAATATTGTAATGGTTTTTAGTGGCTCTGCCAACTTAGTTCAACTCTAATCACTTCACATTAAACATGCCATACAATGATTTCTCTTGGATGAAAGCAATTGCGACATTAATTTAGTTGGGTGTGGGTCAAGGATTTTTAAATAGGCGAGCAAGCAAGCTTCCCTCAGGCCAAGGATCTATAAGGTTGTCCTTCCTTCAATTATTTTAATTAATTAAGTTTAACTAATAATTGTCAAATATTTAATCAGAGGTTTGGATGGTCATGGTTTTCGACATTGGTGGTACATTGACAATTGCAATTAAAAAATAGTAGTGGTAATGTGCGAGATGTTAAAAACCCCACCCCCTTAAAGGAACACCGTCCTCAATGTTCTATAATAGAGAACAAAATTGGTAATTGAGCTTTATATCTACAACTCTCACATAATTTGCATTCCCCATGTCTTGAATTGTCATATCCAACTAGGTCATTCATTGTCCTCAAGACTTCCTCAACGAACAAACTCAACTCATTTCTTCCTAGGACACACCCAATGCATTTCTAATCCCAAGGAGTATGCACATGGCTCTTGAAAACCATTTTATTCAAGCTTTTATCTTCCTTGCAGTCACGCATATTCCAAGTTCAGGCATCCCCTTCTCTGCTTCCTCAACCCCTTTGGTGATCCATCAGTTGGAAAGGTTTCCTTGCACAAGGATAGTCTTGATGGAGTCTCACATCTAAGGCATCCCTTTAGCTTGCTCTAATAACACAAAAAAAATTTGACATCATAACTCATAACAATAAATGCATATCATAGGGTTCTAGTGTCACCAAAATGGCCTAGTCCCTAAGGTCTTCATCTCCACTATACTTCTGTTGCACCACTTTTATATTTATTTTGATCAAGATCATATACTTGTGTTGGATAGTTTAGAAACTCGCCTATATCATAAGAATACAATTGTTATGGAATTAATCATGAAAATTTTAAATCAAATTAAACCACAATTTCAACAACACATTCTTTAAATTCATATTTATATTTATGGTTACTCTTTACTTCCTTTGTCTTCAGAGGTAATGATTCCAACTCCATTTTTACCAAGCAAGCTCGGTCTTTACTAAACAAGCTTTGTTGTTACTGAACAAGCCCCCCCTTCATGCTCACATCCCAATGAGCATGGGGCACATTTCTCCTCCCATCAACTACTCAACTTGACGGGC
Source organism: Pinus tabuliformis (assembly GCA_031772625.1). NCBI lineage: Eukaryota > Viridiplantae > Streptophyta > Pinopsida > Pinales > Pinaceae > Pinus > Pinus tabuliformis. Next base: position 445,922,714 of record CM062813.1, on the reverse strand, counting down.
CCAGGAAACCCCCATTCGAGGCAATCCACTTATCCAATGGTTTTCCTACATGCGCTTTGATTAGCTACTCACGTTTACAAGCACAAAAAAACCCCATTCTGGGCATTCTACATGTCCAAAAGTTTTCTTGTAATGGGTAATCATTAGCCTTACAACCAAGTGTCGGTTTGGCATGCTCCAATATAATGTGCATGGAGTCTTATGGCCAAGTGACAGTCTAGCATGCTCCCCTACACTACTCATGGAGTCTTAAAGTCAAGGTATTAGTTATGAATTTCTCCCATTAGTTAATCAAGTGTCATAGAGTTTCCATATCCCCATACTAGTATTCTTCCTGAGCTCCATGCTCCATCCTTTCATATGTATCACATCATTTAGTTTCCATGTGATATACTCAAAAAATTTGAACAAAACAATTTAATTTCCCAACTTCGCTTCATTCTAAAGCCTGATCTCACAAGAGACTTTTAGTCATGCTGTTGGGATCCCTTGCAAGTGGTGTAATTTTGTCATGGTGGCTTCTAACTCACAACCCATTTCAACACTCTTCCCGCAATCCAATTTTTTCAATCATCTAAACAACTGCAAATACTCATATATACATTCTTTTTATGAAAAGATTCATAATATCCTGAAGTGATCTCAAAATTATTTTACACATCAAATTCTATGAGTTTCCAATGAATGGAAATGAAATTATTATAACATCATATTTGTGCATCACATTCATTCAAAGTATTATACAATGCAATCAAACATTTATTTCATCAACCCAAAGAGACATAACTGAGAGTTTCATATATTTAAATTCACAAGTAGCTTAGAATGCATTACAAAATTCATTGCAATCTTTCACGCTTAAGGCTTCCTGCCTTAAGCATACCCCTTCCTAGGAACCCATGTAATACATGCATTAATTTTGAAACAAAAGATATCAATTTTAGCTAAAAGTAACTATTCCCTCATTCCTTTCCTTTACTTTTTTACCAAGGCTTGCTATTTTCTTTACTTACTTGGCTACCATTAATGGTACTTTCAACTAAAGCCTTTTGAATGGGTCCAATTGGCTTGTAGCATATCTGTTTTTGCAATACATAGCAATTCTTGTAATCATCTCAACTTCATATATTAGTCATAACTTTATCAATTCAAATATTTCATAAATGAATTTCTATTATGTATCCAATTCAAGCATGTCTTCATCCATGCTCCCAAACATGTGCATATTCATTTTGAAAAACATGTGTCATACATGCACACATTCCATGCTATCCGTATGTTATTTTTATAGTAAACTTTCAACTACTATTGTTTTCATTCATTCACACAACAAATGTCATAAGTATAAGCATAAAAACATTAATAGTGGTAGTTATTAGCAAGGAAATCATTCTTGCACACTTGCCCGATGGATATTCCATGCAACATGGAATCCATTAAATAACTTCACTGTGTTACCCAAAACATGGCAAGTACAATTGTTTTTTTACATACCATTTACACAGCCATAATATTTTAGAAATTAAATAAAATTCCCTTTCAAATGGGATGTCATCATTATACCTTTATCTCATTTTCTTAGTGTTCACATCTCCCTCTCTCTCTCTCTCTTTATATATATATATATAGATAAACCAAGGAAAATTTCTTTTGAGGGAAGTTTTTATGCTATTTTACGACTTTGGCATTACTATCTAGCTGGTTCATGTGTGAACCTAGCCAAGCCCCTTCGCTAATCCATCATGCTCAACTTCCTTCTAAAGTGGTTTATCACATGCACATAATTTAATTAGAGTCATGAACTTAAAGCTGGGTTTTACATAGCTCTTCTCCATAAGCTCCTTTCCTCTCCCATACCCAACAAATCAAACAAATACAAAACCACAAAGGGAACAAAGAGAAAAATGAAAAGAAAAAAAAGGAGAAAGAACAACGACACATGGCATACAACACAAAACATGGTCATGATCAAAGTCAATCAAAACAAAAACATGCGGTTAACAACTATAATCAAATAATTACAAAACATCTTGATTCACAATACATCAAACTTTCGATATTTACTTCAACAAGAGCACTTAATATAGTAGCACATGCACACAACTTTAATCAGAGTCCTTCCCAAGCTCTGTAACAATTTTCATGTTTCCAAAAATATTCCTACATAGTTCAAGGCAAACATTTCAGTATTTCAGAGAGCTTGTGGAGATTTTTCCTCATCTCTCTTCTACATTATTGGGCATTGGTTCATGCATCTTTTGTTTACATGAGTTATCTTTCCTTTATTAGTTGTTAGAGAACTCTTGGATCAAGTTTTGTTCTATGAATCTTTCTAAGAGAAAAAATCAAAACCAATAAAACATATGATAAAAAAAATCAAAACCAATAAAACATATGTAAAATATCATATTTCAAAGTAAAGTTATATATATAATCATAATTTTACTCCCCAATATGGCAATGCAATTCCATTTTAAAAATTTTAAAATAAAAGTTTGATTATTAAATCTTACAAAAATTACATGTAGTCCCCTCTCTTTAATCCATCTTTTTATATTGTGAAAAGGTTTAAGGCACACACTCATGAACTTAACAATATACTTTTGTTAGAGTACAACAAGAATAAATATATCTAAAAGTGGTATGTAAGCCATTAATACATTAAGTGACATATGGCCAAAGGTTATATGACAATGTTAGATTAAGGGTTCAATGTTTAAAGAAAGTTAACCAATTTTGGGATGCCATATTACTAGAGGTGATTATGTGAGAAAGTGATATATGTATGTTCTTGACTAGTCCACACGCAGCTCAAAGATTTATTTGTGTAGCCTTTTATTAATATTTGTGATATTTATTATTTATTTTAATTGTGTGTGTTTATAATAGTGCATATATATCCATACGCGAAATTTAGCAATACATGCATGCTTGTATGCTACACTTTGTTCTATGGTATTATTTGCACTCATATTGTTGCACTTTGTTTTATGTTATTGTTTGCACTCCATACACAAGCATTGTAGTAGTTGCGTGAATTTTTTTGTTGTATGGTAGTGTGTGCATTTCACGGAATATAAAAACATTGTTGTTAATCATGGAGGACATCTAGTGTGAATCTTTAACACTCTTCCACATAACATAGAATTCCACCAACTTTGGTTCAAGCACTACAATTTTTAGGACTTTTCTATGAGAAGATGTGTTGCTTTAAACCAAGTACAAATATATATTGAACAATAATACTATTAAATATGGTCTAGCCTTTTTCAAATATTTCAAGGATTATTTTCTTAAAAAGGAAGAAATGATAAGAATGTAGAATATATTAGGTACTTATATTTTTTAGTCTATTTAAAGTTAAAGTAAAAATATGAATGTCATTTTGTCTTAATGTTTAATTTTGAAAAAAGTTGTATTAGACTGAGGTAATGCAAGGACAAAACCATTAAAATCAAGACTTTACTTCTCTTCATTCTTTTGATATATGCAAATATTGAAAAATTTAACCTTGTAAAACAAAATGATTCTTTTTTAACATGTTTTTAAACTAACACTAAATGATAGAAAACATTGGGAAGAATACATAAACGTTACGTAAATATCAAACAATAATAATAACTTATAGATAATAAGATGACTTTACCCTGTGTAATAATCTCTTGGAATGTAAACATCATTTATTGGTCCAAACTTCTCGAACGGAATGCGAAGAGCCTCTTGGCTACAAAATAATGAAAAAGAAACAACATGACATATTAACAATAACTAAAACATCAAATAAATTAAATTATAGTTAACACAATCCAAAACTTAAGAAAAAACTATAAAAATAAAACTCCTAAAAGTATTTTCGAATATCATGAATAAACTACATTAATTGATTTTTTTCTATCTTCTATTAAATACATATTACTTCCTTTTTATGATACATCATCTTGCATACGTAGAACTAGTATATTTTCATTCCACAAACAAATAAATCAACTTCAAACTATGTAATATAAGAAGTACTCCTTACTTGATATAAAAAACTAATTTTCTATATTTACCAACTCAGAAAAAACTTATATAAAAACCACATAAATATCTTCACATTTATAACCAATTTTCTCAAAAGTAAAATCCACAATCTGTACCAATTTTCAATAAAATTGTTTCTGGTTTAATAATTGTCATAAAAAGAAACAAAGCTATTCCATACAAATTGTAATGAACTAGATTACACTAGCATTAAATTATCATATTTATAGCAAAGAAAATGATTTACATTAAAGTGATTTTTTACATTTTAAAATTCTTATTTAATAATGCACTTAGCTATAGAAACCATTTTATCGACAATGTTCAAAAGATAGACATAATTTCACATATTGGTATCCTAAAGGGCAACATAATTACAAGTTAATCTTAACCCACATACATGGCTGGGAATCTAGCTAGAATATTGCTAAAACACTATAAAACTTTCTAAATCCATTTCTTCTTTCATTATGCATTCATGGGCATATCTTACATCATAAAAGAGGCATTAATAGCTTACAAACATAATAGCACATGTTAATACTAAAATGACCCTCTTCACTCTCATCTCTCTACCATTTTTTAATAATAGAACCTAAATGTTTTCCTCAAATATTGTTGAAACACTTAAAACTCATTTTCTAATTTCGTTTCTTTTCACTTTATCAATATGCATTTAGGGAAATTTCTTGCATTTCGAAGGAGGTGTTAGTAGCACACAATCATTTGCCAATAATGAAATGGTACTCTTCTCTCTTTTTACAATACTAGCTAAATGTTTTCCTTTTGAAGAGGTGGTGGCCTAGTTGGATGATGAAATGGTTAGGTTAAGGAGTTCTACTTAATTTTTTTTACATTTTTTTTTTAAATTCTTAAAATTAGACGTATTTTTACTAAAACGAAGTTTACTGAAAATGATTTAGTATTTCTTTTTTCTTTTTTCTTACTAATAAAGTGTGTATTAATATTTCTTTTTCCTTTTTCTTACCAATAAAGTGTGTATCTATTATATTATTAGAAATTCAAGTATTTACACGACACATAAGAATGTAAAGAAAACTCCGCTCGCGCGCTTCCATAATGGCTATTTCGTGTTCTAAGCATCAATGCCTTTGGTACAAGATGCATTATGTTGAGGACATGACACTATTAGAGTCGAAATATCAACGTAGGCCCCATACCTTCTCATTGAAATGTGTAGGGAGTTTGTACATTAGAGGTGTGACTAGTTTTGGCACATGGCCATGGGTGGTGTGCAAACCATCTCTCCCACACTTGAACAAATGTTTCCCTCAATCACCCAATCCATGGGGGCAAGGTCTCCTTGAGCAACTTAGAGGTAGGAGCTTTGAAGCGAGTTGGTTATGGCAGTGTTCCAAGCAAGATTAATATTGGCATATGATAAGTTTACACCAATATTGGCAAGGCAATCGACGATCTTGTTAGCTAGATGTTACGTGAGAAGGGATAAGGGTTGGGATGTCCTGGAGAAAGAGATGCAGAGGATATAGAATTTATTTTAAATACCAATTAATAGTAATCATGTTAAAAAGGATTTCAAACTGAAGAATAATATTCACAATGTGACAAAGTTTTCCCAAAGGAGAATATCCTTAAAGAGTGTTGGAGATGAACTTATTCAATATTTAGAAAATGAAGAAAATGTAATGCATATTTAAGAAATAAACGTATAAATATGTCTATTTTATTTATATAAAATATAAAAATATTTTTATTATATATATTTATTTCTTCAAATTTATGTTTTTTAAATGTTTAATTGTTTATGGGATATAATGGGAATTAGGATTTGGAGTTTGGCATAAGTAATTATTTTCAAATAAATAATGGTTAGTTTTATGTAAGAAAAAAAAAATGATTTTCAAGTTATTTCGTTAAAAGTATCTTATGATGTGTTGGAGATGTTTTGCATTGTTTTTTTTTTTCGAGAAGCATGTTTTCAAGCTTTCCATATGAAATTTTTTCTTAAAATGTTAGCGGTAACGAGCATTTTCACACTATATTATGATTTATTTAGGAAAACATTAGTACATAATGATGGTAGATATATACCCCCAGATGCGGGTGGTAGTTAGGAATTTAATGCGCATGAGCAGTCAGATAAGTAGGTGGCTTATCTATATGGCCACTTGCGCCTTCACTTGTGTGATCTTATGGCAAGTCCTGGCTCTCAGGCTGGTGCCATTAACCAACTGGGAAATCCGAGACATTCCCTGCAATTCCAGAGATATGGAAAAAAGTCCCCCTCATTCCCCCATTCAGCCTCTCAATTGCTCTTGTCATCCCTCTGCATCAGAGCCGAGCCTGTGCACAGCCACTGGAAGATGCTGCAGACTCTTCTGCTGCGTTGACCTGGGAAATGGTGACCATTTCTCCCAGTCCCTACTCTACCACCGGCATTTGGAGGTCTTAGCTCCTTCCTCTACCCTGAATGTGAATTCCCCTGATCCCTTCCTCTTTCCTTTTGTAGCTCCTGGATTGACTCCTGACCCTGTTTTCAACCACTCTCAGTAGTCTCCCAATCTCAGAACCATGCGACATCGTCATAGAATGAGGAGCAGGCGCGGTGGCAGTCGGGGAGGCGCCACTCATCTTGTGTCTCGGCCCCCTTCTGTCTCATCCTCCCCTTCAGTCTCCCCTTCCCCTAGCCTCTCCAATTCCCGCTCCCTTGGCAGGTATCCGGACACTCGAAGCGGCCGTGGAAGATTGAGCACCAGTGAGGCTCGTCGCTCTAGAGGAATCCCCCAGCAAGCAGCGACCACTGCTACCTCTCAGCAAGCGCACTTCCATTTTCGAAGTGCCATGAACAAGCCGCTCATAATTGCCACCATCACGGTGGATTTCAGGGAAGTCCCTGCCTCCTGTCCCGAACCAACGCTCAGCCGGAAAATCAACCAAGAACCTTCGTTTAGCTTCGTTCCAGGGGAGCCGAGCTCCAGCCGCCCGCCAAAAGACAAGGGCAACCCATCTAGCAATAAATAGCAAATGCTAGGAAGCAAAGCCACCCATAAGGATAAGGACATCCAAACTAAGGACAGTGCAGGTGGCGGACATGCAGAGAACACTAGTTTTGAGGAATATGGATGGTGTCCGGTCGTGGAGGAAGAGCCAATGGAAGACACCTTGCAGCTGCTTGCCAGGTTACGTGGCGAGCCTTGAATCCGTTTCTGATTAGTTTCGTTACATGTCATTTTGATCCTTGTTTCCTGTCGGGTCTTTTTCTATTTTGGTCTCCAACTCAGGCGACGAAAATTTTGAATTTTGTTCCCAATTGTCGATTTACAGTGGAAAATTCTGGGTTAAGTTTTGGAATTTACAGTCTTCTAGTTACAAATTTTGAATTATGGAACTATAGCCCCTGCGAGGGTAGCTTGAACTTTCCTAATTTTGTTCTTGGACTAGTTTCCCCATCTGGGGTAGTCATGATTTCAAGGTTTGATGCTCAGAATGGTCATAAAACTAACCCAGTAACGCTGAGGCAGGAGCCTCTTTGTACATTAGGTCTTTATAAATAGATCAGTTTTACTTAGAAAAAAAAAGTGATGGTAGATATATAATTAGTGTTTGATTTTCATATGGAAGAGTACATGTTGACTAGTTTGATATCATGCCCTTCATATTTATGAAGCCAGTGTAATTTATGATGTTTTAATTTTAATCATTTCCTAAGAAAAGATTTAGACAATAAGGCACAAAATCATTTCAAGAAATACTCATTATAAACTAAATATGTCACATGTAAAAATTGAACTTAAATAGGAATGATGACAATGTTTCTCCCAACCACCCAGCTAAACCAAATTGACTTGTACTATTTCCAATATATTATGTCACTTTCTTTCTTTATAATTTCTACTTATTACCGATAATGACACCTAACCTTATGTTTTTAATACATATGCTTATCATAAACATATATGTCATAAAGTATTTGTTTGAGTCATTGCTTATATGCTTTCTGATAAAACATATAAAAGAGAACTTTTGGTGTAGTTAAAACAAACACTATGTTCAAAAACTTTGTATAAATCTTATGAGGTAAGAATTTTGTGATAATATTTCTCCAAACTAGATATTCCAAAAACTAGTTCTAAATCAAAATTGTCTTCTTTGCATTGTCATTAGGGGAATTTTGAGGTCTAAAATGGGCCTCCTAAGGAAATTATAAAATAATAGTAGAAATAATAAAATAAGATTAGATTACATCATCAAACTTTAGAGGGAAAAAAAAGAAAAAACTTTTTTTTTTCAACTTATCTCCCTATAGATTTACTCAAATTTCGAGCATAAACACTCGTTGGATGAAAAATTTGATTCTCATCCAAGAAGTACCCATGTTGCATACTTTCGATAGACCCTACTACACGACAAATGAGAAATACTTGAAAAATGTGATTGCAATCACGTTTTTTCATGTATTTCTGATTTTTCATATAGGAGGGTCCATCAAAAGTATGCAACATGGGTACTCTTTGGATGAGGAATTAAATTTTGCATCCAACGAATACTCCCACTCGAAATTTGAGTAAACTCTTAGGGAGATAAGTTGAAAATACGAGTTGAAAATGTAGTTTTATTATTTTATTATTTTTTAATCTTATTACCTTTTTACTTCAAAAATGGTGAATCATCCCCCATGGTTGACATCATCATCTTGAATCCTATTAGTTCTTATAGATTTTATTTTGGTTGTACATTTTTCTTAGGAGGCTCATTTTAGACCTCAAAATTCCCCTAATGGATTCTTAAATGATTTCCAAACACCAAATGTTGTTCAATTTTGAATTTGGATGATGGAGATATGATTGTTTAACACTATCAGCTAATGTATGCCTTTGACGAAGTTCAATCAATCATTCAATTTTCAAGTTGAGTTTCTCCCAATAAGTTGCCAATTTGAACCTAAAACAACTCTCATTAGACGCGCCTCTTGATATTGTTTCAATCACAAAAGAAAATGGAGAATATTAACATGTGAGAAATTTATGCTAATTACACATAAAGTTGTCAACTCCTTGTAGGAACCTCTTGTGGTTCTTATTCCAACTAGGATATCACAAGTTTTCATATGATTTTAAAATGAGAAGTCATGCTCATTGTCAATTACATAACTTTCTTTTAATCATGCATGAAAGAGAGGGAGTGGGTGTAGGGGGATTATAGATTCTTTTAACCTTGCAATATTCTCAAGGGCTAAGAAAAGAGGTTATGTGTCCTTTTGAACTTACAATTTTCTTGTGAATTTGAATCTTTCCTAAACCATAACTTTGTTATTTCTAAATGGATTAATAATATTCAATGCATCCAAATGATTGGTTTAATCCATACATCCTAATGACAAGTTAGATCCCGATTCAAAGGAATTCATGCAAAAAAAAGGAAACTAAGACCAAATGACACAAAGTTGATTTTTCTATCTTGTTAAATTTGAGTAGCACAACTAATTGACAATGAAGTAAGGTTCACCATTTTTTATTATGTTGTTGCCTCTATGCATGAAATACCTCTCTTTGATGTTGTTATAACATAAAATATAATATTGACTACAAACCATTTATCTATTATGTTTGATAGAAATTTAGTATTGACTAATTCATTAACTTGGAGTTAATGACAATGGAAAATTTCATCCTACCAACCATAAATGAAGTTGTTTTTCTCTCCAATAAAAGAATTTTTTTTAAGCCTCTATAGAATACCAAATTGAACTCGTATGGATAACAATATAAAATCTAGGTTTACTATGGAAAAAAAAATCTTTACCATCTCTCAACGCTTTCTTTCATTCATTATATTTAGAAACACAATGTACTAATGAGTTTACCATATTAGCAAGTAAATGTGAATAAAATGCATATGTTTCTGTTTACCTTTCCCATAACCTTTTCACGTGATTTTCCATCTCTCAACCAAGGAAACTCCTACAACAACACATCTTACAAAGTGTTGTGGCTACTTTAGTTTCCCCATAACTTTCTCACATGATTTTCCATCTCTCACCCGAGGAAACTCCTACAACAACACATCTTACAAAGTGTTGTAGCTACTTTAGTTCTTCCTATCAAAGTAGAATTGTTCACTACTTGATTTGGAAATATTTTAACCTTTTGATCAACATATGTAGATTGGACATCTACCCTTTGTTTTGTGGTGTTTTATCTTGCATCATGGTTGACTTTTCAATGCTCAACCTCAACCAAAAATTATCATTAGATGCTGAATTTTCTTTTGAGCAAAAAAATTCCTGAATTTTCATCTACAACGAGATGTTTGCTTATCTTCACTTTATTATTAGTTATATCAGACAATCTAGACGCCATTAGTGAAATTTAGAGGTAAAAAATGGGCCTCAAAACAAAAATGTACAACCAAAATCAACTTTATAAGAACCAATATGATTCAAGATGATGATGTCAACCATGAGGGATGATTCACCATACTTGGAGTATATATATATATATATATATATATATATATATATATATATATTCAACTCGTATTTTCAACTTATCTCCTTATATTTTACTCAAATTTCGAGTGGGAGTGTTCATTGGATGTGGAATTTAACTCCTCATCCAATGAATACCCATGTTGCAGACGTTCGATGGACCCTGCTACACAAAAAATAAGAAATACATGAAAAAATGTGATTGCAATCATATTTTTAATGTATTTCTCATTTTTTGTGTAGCAAGGTCCATCGTAAGTATGCAACATGGGTACTCCTTGGATGAAGAATTAAATTATGCATCTAACAAGTGCTCTTGCTCGAAATTTGAGTAAAACAATACGGAGATAAGTTGAAAAAATAATTTTTCATTTTTTCCCTCTACAATTTGATTATGTAATCTAATCTTATTTTATTATTTTCACTATTATTTTATAATATTTCTTAAGAGGCTCATTTTAAACCTCAAAATTTCTCTAATTGGCATTAGATTGTTTTATCTAACCAACCAACGTAAAATTTCTACTTTTGTTAACCTAACCTAGACCTCTTGTTAACTAAATGCAACATATATATGACGTAGAACCAAAAAAATAACTTATAACTTTATCTTGGACCAAGCCTCATTTTCTACGAAGTACCACATTACTTTTATAAGATTTTTATTAAAAATAGAGATTACAATGTATATCACTTCTCTCCCATATCTTTTTGGTACCTTCATTGCAATATGAATCTTACCATCTTAATAATTGTAATTTTTCTCCCCAACCTCATTTGGTTATGCTACATATGAACATAATATTGAACTTAAATACCATCCTCCTTTATACTTTTCCCTACTCTTTTTCTATTATTTCTTTAAATACTTTAACTTTAGAAAATACATCAAGCTTCTACTTCAAGCAATAAACCCACATTTTTCTGGACAAGTAATGAACAAAAAATTAAAACCTTATACCTAATATTATGTGCATCTACATAGATCCACTTAGGTCACAATGCACGAAATCCAACAATGCGATAGCCCTCCAATATTTTACGTCTTTAAAGTCTTTTTATTGTTGCTTATTAAGCATTCCTCATGCATATGTTACTTTCCCATTTGTACATTTGGTAGTCCATTTAGAATTTTACATTTTTTTAGTAAGAAAAGAAATTGAAAATTGGCATTGATAATGTTGTGTTTTGATAATGATGTGGTGGATACTTCTATTACTACTCATCACCAAATAATTTCGTATATCACTTACACAGATTTGTAATTTGTAAAGGTCATGTCTCTTTATTATCAATGTAAGTAAATTTTCTGTTTCCATTTTAACCACAAAACACTAATTGCCTCTTGTAACCATTTCATCCCAATGTGGACTTTTACTCATTATTTCACTTAGATAAAGAAGATTTTTCTTTAAGCTTGGAATATAAGTAATCTAATTAAACATGAATTTCTTACCTCCTAGTTTAATAGGCAAGTTGTATTTTCTTTCCACGTAATGTTTTTCGTCATCTTAGCAAGCTAATCAATCAAAATATCAAGCTTCTATTGTTCATGACTTGTCAATCAAAATATCAAGCTTCTAACTTGCCTTCTATTTAAAAGATAATGAAGGATACAAACTATTTTCTCTTTTCTTTTAATTACATAAAGCTTGCTTGGTTTTACAATTTTCATTGGCCATACTCCATATCTAACCTTGTATATCACTCACCTTTTAGGTGCCCAACATTTCCACTATAAATACGGGTGTTGATCAATCAACTGGAACACTATAGGCAGATGATTCACTTTTCCCAATTTCCAAAATCTGGGGGCCTGAGGATTATTTGCGTTATATCCAGAGTTCAAGCCTCGGATGCCCCTCTCACCGGATTGACTCTTCCACAATTATTATATCTGGGGTGTTGGAGCCGGATACAATAGAGTCATATGCCACAAGGCCCAGATTTCATAAAACACGATAAATAAACTTTACCTCGTTTGTGATGGGGTCCATAATGGTTTCTGCCCAGTCTGAGTGATCCAAAATATTTGACAAGAAGCAAGCATGTGAAGGGCCCAATGCTTCCAAGCATGAATATTCAGATCGATCCACTGATCCAGAATATTTAACAATTGATGTTTTTTTGTGAAAAGTCCTATTCTTCAAGTCCGGATTTAACCCTATTGCACCGTCACCAAATAGGACTTGGCCAGTTGTGGGTCTCACGTTGGATTAAGTTCTTTGTAATGTTTAATTCATTCCTGGGGATTTGGGGTGTTGAATGAATAGTATAAATTTATATATTTACTTATACTATTTATTCATAGTATTCACTTGTAGTTATTTATGGTAATTATCATGGTATTTTATAAAAAATATTATAAATAACTAATCTTATTTTATTAAAAAAATATTATAGCAAATTTTATTGTTTAATAAAGAGTTTCTTTCTTTTGCATATTGTGTATTTCTCTTCTCCTTACCGGGACAATCAAATCTCTTTAATCTTGGCCCTTCAAAATCCAGATTAGTACTATCAGTCCCAGTTACGAATCCATGAAAATTGGCCCTTCAAAATCCAGATTAGTAGTATCAATGCCAGTTACGAATCCATGAAAATCGATCTAATCTCTTTAATCTTGGCCCTTCAAAATCCAGATTAGTACTATCAATCCCAGTTACGAATCCATGAAAATTGGCCCTCCAAAATCCAGATTAGTAGTATCAATGCCAGTTACGAATCCATGAAAATCGATCTGGCTGATGTTGATAATAGGTCCCGGCCTAATAATCTGAGTGGAGGCCAGAAAAATATTAGTGTAAATTTTTCAGTGCCTAGTAATCAATGTCGCAGAGAAACATACACAGTGAATTCAATGTGAGCAAGCATGGTGGAGGCCATGGAAGGTACAGTCCAGGCCAAGGAATTGCGAGCCTTAAAGAAGATGGTGTTGAACTTCGAGCATCGCCTTCGCGACAACCAGGAGGGCACATGAAATACGCAAATTTTCCAACTTGAAGCTTGAGCTCCACGAGGAGATGGTGCGCTTGAAGGCCCTAGCGGGGGCACCAGAGCTCCACCCAAAGCTCGTGCCCCAGAACGCCATCCCTTCCATTATCGGTCTCCTTAGTCACGAGAACACCAGTATAGCCATGGACGTAGTGGGCCTCATCCATTATCGGTCTCCTTAGTCACGAGAACACCAGTATAGCCATGGACGTAATGGGGCTCATCGCGGACTTGACTGACGAGGACGTGGTGGGAGACTCCGATGAAGTAGCTCAGGTGCTCGTGGAAGCCTTGGTTGAGAACAACGTCCTAGAGCTCCTTATCCAGGACCTCCCTCGACTCGACGAGGGCGATCCTGATGAGTCAACTGAGATCTACAACTCACTGGCCACAATAACAAAAATGATCGAGGTTTGCCTCACAATGTCAGAGTTCGTCTGTGAAAAGACAAATCTCTTGCGGCGGCTCGTCAATCATGCCTTGTGAGTTTGAAAACAACAAGCAGCATGCCACAAAGATCTTGGCCAGCCTGCTGCAGAGCAGTGTTGTGAACTAGTGGTGCCTTGGGTAGATGAACATAGTTGGAATCGTGTTGCAGACCATACAAGCGCATATTAGACTCGACTGTCTCAGAATAAGTTTCCATCATGTGCACTCTAATTCCCATATCTTGGTTCTTGCTTTACCTCCAGTGGTCTCTAACCTCGGATCGAATACAGGATTTGAAATGGTAGTAGCCTTTGGTGCAACTCTGGGAACCGCTCTATATTTCGTTGAACTCTTTGTTGGAACTCCTCCTTAGAAAATCTTGCATATAGCAAACATAAGCAGTGATCTCGTATGGGTGAATTACAGTTCCTTCCATATTTGCGGGCCTTTCAATCCCAACAGATCCTCGTCTTTATTGTACGTACTATGTTACTACAGAGAAAGTGGTGCCCCCTCTCTTATGGTATCCTGCACTATTGAGCTGAAAATGGCCTGCAAATACACCCAAAGCTAGCTGGACGACACTTTCATCACATGCCCTTATAGCCACGAACCGATTACACTGAAATCAATATATAGGAAGCCATTGAAGGCTGAGCATGTCATGATGAGATGTGGATTGGATAACCAAGGCCAGACAAACATTTGCTTAAGAGGCATGTTGGGGTTTATTATCAGTTTGGGATGGACATTAGAAGTGCTAAAAAATATAGTGAGTGTTATGGTTTTGACAGTCGTGGCATTGTTTTGCCTTTAGGGGAATGGACTGAGATACCTATATCCCATTGCAAAGAGTTACAACCACCTCTTTGGAAAGCGTTAGTATGGTTCATTCTTGTTTCCTATCCTCGAAACTCCACGAGTATTGGAATGAGCATTGAATTTAGGAGGAGGGGGGACAAATTTATGTTTTCATGTGCTCATTGTTGCCTCATAGTAACAAAATCTATCTTGCATTTGGGAATAACTATGCTTTTGTACATGTTGAAACTTATGGCACGAAAATTGTAAAGGCATCCCACGACACATGGGATTTGTTGCATGCAAGACCTCACAAACCCCATTTGCTTTCTCAGCGGGTTTGAGAGTGGAGCGTCATGGGTGATAGTAATCACATCATGGACATTTGCGATTCACAAAATCTTGAGTGTTATAGTCTTTTTGTTGCCATAGTGGAAATAGTTCAATTTATAGTCGAAATAGTTTTTTTCCACTGGAATTCACTAAAATCTGGCAATACAATTTCAATAATTTTTGTTGTTTAAAATACATTTTTGAATGCATAAATGGATTCAAATTAACTAGAAAAATGGTCATGAAAAAGGTCATTTCGTCTATAAGTTAGACTACGCCCTCTTTAATTGGCTATTTCATGGGTCGTGGGTTTGCATACTTCACATGTTTCATGGAGAACCCGAAAACACGTAATTCGACAACATCATTCCAGATTACATCAAAGATTTTCAAGCTTCTACTATTGTAAGACTTAATAATGGTTGTTTAGGATGCGCAGTAAGAGTTGATCTTGTGCAAATGCTTTCCAAATTGGTGAAAACAAAAAGAGATAAATTTGATCATATAGTTCTCAAAACAATAGGTCTTGCAAATCCTACACAGAGAATTTAAACATTCTATGTTGAAAATAAGATGGTAGAACATATAAGACTTGATGGAGTTCATCAATTGTGTGCTACAATTATGTAGGAACTAGATGCTCTTCGTTTGCACAACCATTTGTATTGGGTCCTCAACCTCTGAAAGTGAAACCTTTCAGTCCTTTTCTTCAACAATATTTGGGTGCCATGACTGAGCATAAGAGGTTGCAAGAAAATACCCCTCTTGATACCAAGGTGAGGTCATCATGGGACTATCAAATCACAACGATGGGAACCAAAAATGTAAAACCCGAGTTTACTATATCTCATTCGATATTGAGAATCTACAAAGGTAAGCTACCATATTTATACCAAGAAAACAAACAAGCGAACTATCTCGAGGTCCATTTGCTAGGCCATGCAATATCAATCTTACTGTTGGCCCACAAGCATTACAGGGGATCTTTATCCTCATACCCTGCATCATGGTTATGGGTCACTCAGAAATCCAAGGTTATGGTTCAACCACACAAAATCCTTTCAATTGAAGCCCATTTGCTAGACCACATACAATCAATATCGTAGTTGGCCCACAAACATTACATGGTATGTCTATCCTCATATCTTCATTCATCATGGTTATGGATCATCCACAAACCCATAATTATGAGTCAACCACACAACACCCTTGTTTTCAACAACACTTGGTTTTGGGTCATCCACAAACCCATGGTTATGGGTCAACCAGACAAAACACTTCTCTTCATTGGCTCATATTCAACAAATTCTTCTCAAGAGGGGCCTTCACATAATAAGGACCATTACTTCCTAAGGGGGGAGGATTGATCTGAATGGAAAGTGGCATCCACCCATGGTAACCACCCATGGTACTATAACTCAAGAAGGCTATAAATAACGAGTCTCACTTTGTAAAAGAATAGATGGGTCCACACAATGTAGTTGTAACACTTTTTCTTATTTAACAAAGTTTCTTTCTATTTCATATTGTGTTTCTCTTCTCCCTCTCGACGGTGAAATCTCTTTCATCTTAGCCCTCTAAGATCCATATCATTTATCTCGGATATAAGCAAAGTGGGATACACAAAATAATAAGTTTTGTGCTCACTTGATTATGCTTCTTACAAACACAATTAAATCCCACTACTACAAACTGCTCAAGTATATGCACAAAACACATCATACACAGAGGGAATGAAAAAGAATATAATCCTTATACATATTCAAATATGAAAAGGGAAAACAATAAGCTTCCACACAACAACATTGCTCCCTTCACACACACAAACAAGATCTCTCGTTATGCTCTTTAATCCTACTGAATTCTCTCTTTTTCTATTTAATTACATATGAGACTTTTTTTAATAGAGTTCTTGTTCAATCAATCCAACAAACAAAATATGATTCCTATATTTTCTAAAAGGTCCTAATTATAATTAGATTCCCCTTTTACATAGGAACTACATGACACTTGTCTAACTTCCTTAAAAAATCATTCCTTCTAGACTATATTAAATATTACAAAATAAAATAACTTAGGGAAACCAACTCCCTTAGTAAATATGATTTTGACCTAACTAGGCCAAAGGTGATCTTGACTTGTAGATGCTTTGCATCAGATTCCCAGGGAAGAAAATAATTGTTCATTAGCTCCTCGTCACTAGTGCCATATTTTATGATGTCCACTTCTATCATCGATGTAGCATCTTGTACTGGTTGTTACTTCCATTTGACCAAATATTAATGCTACTATTTACCTCTGATCTTCTTAATTATTGTCTCCAATATGGCTTCAATCTCCTTTTTAACTGCTTTAGGCAATTGTTTCATCCACTTGTTGGTATAATCTTCATCACTTACAGGCCCATTTGTTGTAACACTATATGATTCCCTAAATGTATATAGATCAACTACATTGAAAATTGGTGATATTCTAATGTCTTTTGGAAGTTCTATCTTGAAATCGTTTGAAGAATTTTTCCTCAAAATATTACATGGGTCAATTTTCTTGAGCTTTAATTTGTTATATGTCCCTACAAGATATCTTTCCTTTCTCAAATATGCCATTACTAGATCTCCAACTTAAAAATCTGGTTATCTTCTCTTCAGGTATGCTCTCTGCTTATACTTGTTGTTATTTTCCAGTAACTATTTCTTAACCCTCTCATAGAAATATTGCATACTCACTAAAAAATCTTCCCTTACTGCACGTATGAGATCCTAATTTCCTAAGTTCCTTAATTCATATACTCCCTTGGGTGCATTCCATATAAAAATTGAAATGGGCTCATCCCTGTACTCTTGTTAGGTGAATCATTGTAGGCATATTTAGCTTAAGTAAGCACCTGATCCCACTGCTTGGGATGCTCATTCTCCAAACATTCTTATAATGTTTCCAAGACTTCTATTCACAACCTTTGTTTTTCCATCTGTTTACAGATGATAAGTTGAATTGAAGTTTAAGTTGATGCCTAGTTTCTTCCATAAGGTTCTCCAAAAGTTACGCACAAATATTGTATCCCTATATGATATGATGCTTCTATGAATTCCATGTAACCTCACAATTTCTTTAAAGAATAAATTTTCCACACTATTAGCATCAATAATTCTTGTATAAGTAATGAAACGTGCCATTTTTAAAAATCTATCCACAACAACGAAAATGGAATCATTATCTTTTTGTATACGAGGCAAATCCAAAACAAAGTACATATTAATTGAATCCCAAGGCCCACTGGGAATTGGTAATGGTTGGTACAATCCAAAATTTTGAATCCTCCCTTTTTCCAGTTGACATTTTATGTATTTTTTCACAATATTTCCACATTAGCTTGCATGCTTGAAAAATAATAAAACTAGCTTAAATCCGTATAAACTTTGGATCTACCAAGCGTCGAGAGGGATCAAATATCTTTTCAGTTTAAAAGAGGTTTGCATCTCAAGCAATTTGATCCCTCTTGATGCTTGGCAGATCTAAAGTTAAGATGGATCTAGGCTAGTTTAATTATTAATTATAATTATAAATATAAATATAATTATTAAATTTATGTTTTTAATTTATTTTTATTTATTTTATTTTATTTTATTTTTATCGAGTCAAAATGTTAAAGATTACATCTCTACCATATTGGGATCAAATATTTACATAGGAGTTATGTTTACATATGAACCTCAAATATAAAGAATTTTTTTAATAAAATGTGGACCGAGTGAGGGGAAGAGTTGGATAAAACATAGTATTACAATAGTATATGTTACACAATTACCACCCCCACCCAATAAAATGTGGCCAAGGCTGGGGCGAAATATTAATTAAAATGTAATATTATTACATTTTACCTAATATTTCCCCCACCTCCTCCCCTCACCCCAACTCACTTTCATAGTTAAGCTTATTCATTTTTAAAATTACCATCCTAGATCCATGAGAGATCTATAGAATCATTGTTACAAATAAATTAAGAGAATATATCACATATATTATATTAAAGTGATTATCAAACAAGCCATTAGAATAAAGAAGTAGATATTGTTTTGTATCTTGCCCAATCCTGCTTAACCCTACTCTTCTTAAAAACAACTTCCTGAATCACTAAATAATTT
The DNA here is from genome assembly GCA_031772625.1 of Pinus tabuliformis. Taxonomy (NCBI): domain Eukaryota; kingdom Viridiplantae; phylum Streptophyta; class Pinopsida; order Pinales; family Pinaceae; genus Pinus; species Pinus tabuliformis. The sequence continues at coordinate 445,903,523 of CM062813.1, read as the reverse complement.
CTAGGAGCACGATGAATAAGTCGAGCCACTTTTGGAAGGCCACATGCATCTGCAACCCTTGGTCCTCTCTTCGCTCACCACAGTCACATGGGAAATGCAGGAGATGACTCTATATCCTATCTATGCAGTAGTTGCATCAAATAATGTACAAACTACTCACATTCTCATGGACAACGTAGGAATACATAATAGCATAAATCCACTCTCAAAAATTATATACTATTATCTTCCCATATTCTTGGTCTTACTAGTGAATCAACTCTGTAAAATTGGAGGGTAGATTTTAGTAAAAGCATCTGAATCACCTTAAATGAACCCTCAAAAATACAACAATTCAAGCTCTGGTTTTGAACTGTTCACGTGTTTCTCTCAGCGAAGGGAAGGACAACCCTTGTGAGGATGTTTGATGTATTCTCTCGTCTCAGGCCTCTTGGTAATTCATATAATCAAATCTCTTAGGCCTAATTTGTTGGTCAGGACCCTACATAGCTTAAAATAATGAATCCAACTAAGAACCTTGAGGTTGTAACATAGCTTAAAATAATGAATCCAACTAAGAACCTGTTGTAGTGGCAACAACCACCCTCCAAAATTTTGCCTTAGCTTCGTTTTGGAGCCTCCCTACCAACCATCCTTAGTAGTATGTCTTGCACTGTCAAGTACATAGGCTTCATTTGATTTTCAGTGGCTTTCCAGCCTATGCATGTTAGTTTGCTTCACTCCCTTCACAGGCTGCCATTCCAAACTTAAACTATTTGCAGGCTGAGCAGCTCCCACAGAAAATTGCGCAATTCTGGAGGGGAACTATCCTTCCCTCCAGAAATTGCACAAATCTTCTTGATAGCCTATTGGGCTCCAAAATTATGCAAAACAGTCAGACAGGCTTCCTAAAGAAAACTGCACAATCTGGCCCGGCACTGCAGCTCAGCCCAGAAATTGCGCAATTTTGGGAAGCAGTCACCTGCTGACCCCAGAAATTGCGTAATCCCTTTGGGACATCTAGCCTATCTCAACCCAGAAACTGCGCAAATCCCAATCCCAGTCTTTCAGGCTATTACATGTGCCTTCAGGTTGACTAGTTCCCTCTGGGACCCAGCAAACTTGATTTGCGCGCATGGGTTGTTTTTCCTGAAATAGAAAAAAGCAACATGCAAAAAGCATCCCAAGATTTTAGGGACCTATTTTTAGCAGTTGGAGGTTACATGCAAAGATCGTTTTAGAAACTTCCCTCCAAGTGTCGCTTTTTCCTAAATTTGTGGCATGCACATCATGAGCCTCAAACTTATTTATTTGACCTTGCAAAGCTCATTCTTCACATTGATCTTGGAGCTCTGACATCCCACATCACATCTAGGAGTCTTTGGCGCATCCAGCTCAGCTATTTCTAGGTAAGTCTGCTTTACTTGTCTTTTGCAGCATTTCTATTGCTTTTTGTGTTTTGGCTTGTGTGAGTGTTGTTTGCTTGATTTCTATCAACGCTTGTTGTCGTTTGCATGCATGTTAGCCTGCACAAGCACCGTTTCAATTTTCATTTGCATCTCACTGTTATCGCATGCATGACACTGTTTTCCACTGAAGGTCGCCGATTCGGCAACCCGTTTCACACACATGCATGTTTTCTCATTTTTTGAATCTTTCATTCACTGTTTTCATGCATGATCATTCACTCTTGCTTACACTCAGTTTCGCCATGCATTCAAATCTTCATATGTTTTTAGTCGCCCGTCGGCGAGTCCGAGCAACCTTGGCCAAAGCCTTGCCTTGCCCGAACAACATTGCGCATTTCTGAGAGGGAAGGCTCTGCCTTCCTCCCAGAAAATGTGAAAAACTAGCCAAACACTATTGTCCAGGCTTGCTTTGCACAATTCTGAGAGGCAGTGCTCTACTGGCCTAGAAAACTGCACAATGCAGTCCTTGGGCCTACATGCCTTGCTGACTGAAATTACGCATTACGCAATCTTAGCCCCTAACAGGTTAGCCTGGATTACACATTGCGCAATTCTACCAGTCAACAAGCCTCTTGACAGTCCAAACTACCTTTTGCACAATTCTAACAGTTAGTCTCCAGCACTCTCGGTGAAACTTGCACAATCCTTGCAAGCAGTCTTCCGGGTATGTTGCAGGTGAGTCCTCAATACTTTTGCTTTGGTTTTCAAATGGTAGATTGCTTTCCATGCATGTCGCAATGTCTCCAGCTATATCAGGTATTTACTTGTCTCTCAGCAGTTCAGGTTCAATGGCCTCCAAGAGAGCAGGGTCAAAAGACATCGACAGGAGCGCAACTGGAGATGCAGTTGAGCAAGTGTCTATGATTTTGTCAATTTACAAAGACACCAAGTTGATCGTAGACAAAGACATCAAGCTAAAATGGCAAGATATCAATAATACATTCTCAGGCACATTTGGGGAAGATCTTGAAGACTGCAGGGTCTATGTGAACATTCACAAGTCCGGCTTGTACCAGATTGCATTCAAGTATCCCACGTTTCCATGTGCAGACATGATACATTGGATCGTCTCGCACACTCATCCCGAGATGATGGTATTAAGCAGTGTCAGTAGGATAGATATTTCTACCTTCAAGGCACAAGACTATCAGCAGATGTACCACTTACCGCAGTCGGTGATCGTAATGGATACACCCTTCAGCATACCCCGCATCAGTGCAAACTCCAAAGATATCTTGAAGAGCTGGGTGAAGGAGCTAGCCATGTTCAGGATGAAACCCAACCAAATTTACAAGACAAGATACTGCGGAAGGCATATCAGTACTTGGTCATCTTTGCATGCCGCTTATACGGCCAAGAGAGCACGAAGACCTTCTCGCAGAGTTGGGTGATCGCGTTGGACGAACTGGCTAGCGAAGGCAAACCATGCAACTGGTCCAACATGTTGGCTCACAGGTTGAAGGAATAGGTCACAAGAGCCCGCCAGCTGCCCAAAGGTCAGAAAGCATAAATATACATGGTCGCATACATTCTAGATGCAATCTATGCCCATCAGAATTTCCCATGCTTGAAATGGGCATGGACATCTGCGAAAACCTCTGTACACACTTATTGAAATTTTTTTTCTAAATGCAGCTTTCGTGGAGTCATCACACAGTTGTCAGACCATTTTGTTACCCTAGTGTACAAGATGTTATTTGAGCAGGATCCTCCTTGCATGTCGAAGGCAACAATGGAGGCATTGATCAACATAGCAAATTGGAATGCCTCACCTTTTGGCACCTTCATACGGATGTACAACGCGGAGAAGCCTCCACATGTTTTACCGAAGTTTTCCATGGACAAGCTCATCATGCAAGAAGTGTCGTACCACATCTCAGTAGGACTGTCAGCTAGACTGCATCGGAAGAAGAAGGCACCCTGGCCCACTCTTCCGTTCTGGATCGGGTTGTATGAGATACATAATCTCAAGCATGTTGATGCCGAGACAAAAAAGTTCAAAAGATTTAGTTTCGACACCATGAGCTTCAATCCGTATGACCCGCATTGCTTTGTAAAGAATCACTGTGCGAGAGTGCAATTCTCTTGGATCCACAGGGCGTGTCATTGGGCTGACGAAGACCCATGGAGATATTTTCATAGCTTCTTCAAGCCTAATGAACTGGTCAGCATAGTTGTGGAGTGGTTAGCGAAGCAACATCTAGGAGAGCACCATCATCAGCAGCAGCAAAGGGTAACATATCTGTGTGTGAAAAAGGAAAGAGAAATATTGTTGACTATGCAGAGGCAGAACAAATCTGCAAGTTCAAAGAAAACCCACTTGTAGAGAAAGTTGCTTTGGAGATAGAGGCAAAGAGGTGACAATACAATAAGAGGAATGCCCAAAGGCAGAGAGATAAACAGAGGATGGAGGAAATAGTGAAGGAGTTGCAAGAGTTGAAGCAACAACTCCGGGAAGAACAAGAGATACACGAAAAAGAGAAGGAAGCACAATAGGGACAGACATAGCAGGAGGTGCATCATACATAGATTAATGAAACTGCACCCATACAGGTTGTAGACTCATTCGAGCAGCTGGCACAAAGCAGACAGGGTGAGTAGTCGTAGGAGCAGGACTTCACTCAAGAGATTGAACAGATACTTGAGAAGATGGATACAGAGATGGAGCAGCCAAAGTTAGAATAAGACATCGAACTCATGCCTTACAACCAAGAGGTCGACCCATCGGCTTCACCAAATCCGAAAGCAAAGCAAGTCCTAAGTGATGAACGAGATACTAAGATCCTTGGAGACAATCCAGAAGTAGAGATGCACAACCTAGCATTCGACGAGTTGCAACATAGAGTTGTGAAATCGCACAGAGTGGCTACTCTAGATGTCCACACATCTCTTGCGCAGTTTGAAGAATGAGTGATCATATCTGATGTGCGCAAGCATCCAACAACATTGGTTGATGCTACTATAGCATATTCCGCATCCACTAGCTCGAGTGTTCACTTTTTGATAGAAGAGAACGAGCGAATAGCTAAGGAGTTACAGACGACCAAGCAGGGAGGAGAAAAGGTTACAACATCCGCCAGGGCAAAGTTGAAGAAGGCGATACTGGATGAAGTATCATCCCTTGAGACAGTCATGCGGATGTTGTATTCCATATTTGGTATCGTGCATAAGGCAATTGTCCATCTCAACGTTGGCAGCAGCGCTATGCTAGGAGAGCAGGTATCTTGTCAAACCTGCATACTGCTGTCGACCGCATGCAAACATGGACAAGGGAGCCCCGTTACACTTTCCCAAGTTGATGAAGGACAAGGCAGTTGATTTGAAGGCACGCATCCTGAGTAAGATCCGGAACTATGAGGAACTCTCGCAGCTCATCACCAGTTTGCAAGCTTACCATGCACAGGTGCTCAGAAGCATGGATGTTGTTGTGCACGTGCATGCGATCCCATCTATTAGGACACTCATTGAGGAAAAGACAAAGAATCAATTCTGACTGGAATTGGACACCTACTTTGACGAGTTGCGCATAGCCACTAGTGCATACTTGGCGATCGGCGCAGACACTATGCATCAATATGTCGTTTGTCCAGCTGCACTCAAGATAATGGTGTGCATGTTATCAGGCAAGTTAGACAGAGTAACCAAATGAGTGTAACCAGATGCAACAAAGGCAAGAGTTTCTTTCCAGAAAGATGTCACCACAGAGTACACGGACTACCAAGCTTGGCATCAGTTCACCATTGTCGACCATTATGAGGATGTTAAAGAGTGGGTCTTCCCACAATTGTCTGAGTCTTAGTGATGTCTCACATTGCTTGCTGAAGCCTATTTTGTCTCACATGGGTACATGTGAAAATTGTATATAACATCTTGTAAAGTGAAAGTCCAAGTGTCAATAGTTGAGTGTAATAGTCATAGAGTAGTTGAAGAGTCATGAGGGTAGGCGAACAGTCACAAAGGGGAATGTAAAGGGTCACCCCACCCTTTGCTATTTATAGTACCTCATAACTCATTGTAGAGGCTTTTGGGCAGCCAAGCTACCGATATGAGTATCTTAGAGAAAGCTTGGTGAGTATTGTAATGAGCCTTGGCTTCTCCACAATGCAGAGTTAGTACATCTCTTTGGAGGAGCTGGCAACAGTGACTGTAACATTCCATTATCAGGACTAGTGGTTGGTCATGGTTGTACTATATGATTGGAACTTTCACTTCTTAATATAACAGAGCCAAAACATTTCATGCATATGTTGTTATTGTACTTCAGTTAACTTGGTTACTCTAATGATATATATATCTGTTTGCTTACGCATGTATGTATAGACTCTTTCTGTGTATGCATGTATGAAGGTTACTGAGATGTGTTGTTGGTTTAACCATCACTTTGGATTGTTGGTTCACTTGCCTTCCAGTTCGTGATGCATCTTTTCTCATGTGTTCCCTTCCAAGCTGCGTGTTTACACAGGTTTCCAAGGGGTGCACTCATTCCACCTTCTCTGTGTTAGAATCATTCGTGCACCTTCCTTGGCTCGCTGCACATGTCACTCCCTTGCTACAAAAAGGACATCTTACTTACCTCTGCGTGCAACCACGGTCAAGGCTATACCATACAACCCATTGCTGGGACTCCTACACCATACGGTCTTAGGTCTAGTTGGGACTTATTACCGGAGAGATCCCCTGACATGTTGGTGGGTCAAGCACCATCAACATTTCTAGTGCTAGAAGGAGGGCCAGATGACAAGCTCTGTCCTCTCATCCTGTTTTGGATCTTCGCACATCTATCATGGATATTATCAGACTCGTCGCTTCACGATGTTTTCCGCATGTCGAACCTCTCGACATCACGAGGGATTTTTTTGGTCTCTTGTCGGAATTCACATATGATGGTGAAGGCGAAGTGGACTAGCATGTGTACTTATAATACTTCTATGCATTTATTGATGATGCAGATGACTTCTCTGATGAAGAGGCCAACCTTTTGCTTTGCATGCACACTTCACGAATCCCCACAACAGTGGCGCTGGAGTCTACCACCTGGCAGCATGCACTCACTTGAGTAGTTTTTTTATCTCATTGAATCTACTTTCCATCATTCTGATCCAAAACCTCTTGACAAAAAACTGTTAAAACAATTTAAGACCCTGCAAGAATCGCCTATGGATTTTTGGGACCGCTTCCATGTATTGCAGTTTCAAGCTCCGAGAATTTAGATGAAATTCTAGTATCTCATGGAAAAATTTGAATACCATCTTATTAAATCTGTCAATACCAAGAAGAAATTCAAGCTCAAACCTTGCTTAGCATACTTTGATGATCGAGCTGCATAATCACAAACAAACACGGTCGCTGTCACAAGTGACTGTCTGTCGTCCCCTCATCAAACAACTCCACCATCGCAGAGTGATGTGGGAGAACATCCACACACGTCTCTTCAACTGTCACATCCTCTTGACAAAACTTCTCTCAATTTTCACACAGATTTGGTTATGAAGCCCATGGGTTGTCACATGCATGTCTTACCTCAACCTCCGTCTTCGTGTTCTGCTGATCCTCCGGATTCCACTGTCTTGTGTTCTTCCATTCCCGACTCTACACCTGTTGTGAATGAGGATCAATCTATCGACGGAGTTGGTATTGCACAACCTACCTGGACTGTCGTTCATGAAGAGTATGACTGGAAGCCTGAGCATCAACCTGTGGCGAAGGATGATTCCCTTCTATTCGCGCCTCCTCTGTTTTTCCCTGGCATCTTTGGTGATTCCACCATCCCTAATTTCACATGTGTATCCTTGTCTATGGATGCACCCATTGTTGATCATTCGTAGAACACACCAGATGTCAGTCCATTATCCGACAACGGAGAGGACAAATCATTCTTTGAAAATCCACTTGATTTTTCATCTACCTTTTCCGGAAACATAGAGGGTGAATTTTTCCGCTTCTCATCTACCCCTCTGTTTGATTCATCAGATCATGAGAATGCCAATGAAATCATTGATTTTTTTTATCGTAGCTGTCGTGATCTATTTACACTTGTATTTGATCACGATGATGATTCTATCAGAGTTGATTTTTCAAAGACACAGGTTTATGATGATCTTTTTATCGGAAAAGTCAAAACCTTGCAGACTCTTCAACCCGAGCTGATGGTTATGTCAGGTCCTCACTGTCTTGAGGTTGGTTTCACTTCCGATTAAGAAATTGTCAAAACACCCAAGGCTCCTCATCACTCATCTGTATGCATTGAAGATAAATCTAACACACAGATTATGCTTCCTCCACTCGAACTACATGATCCCATCACTCATGCATTGAAGGAATCTTACACAGCAAGCACACGTGCACGACGCAAGTTGTCTTTGTTTCTTTCATTTTCTTGCATGTCACAGTCAAGAGGATGCGTATGCTTAACATATGCATATAGTGTCGCACAACACCATGGTAAGTCCACGGATTGCATGTCATGCGCTTGCACTCAGTTATGTTTTGTGAACGCATTTAAACTCGGAGTGTGTCTGTCTTCATTGTTATATCTTTCATGTTTGCTGATTCGCATAGCTGTGTTGTTTGCAAACCATGCCTTCACCAACATGGGTCGACCAATGCGCCGATGGTTGCATTTGAAGTATCACTTCATGTGAGGAGACCCATGCACCGTTAGCTTAGGAGTAGGAGTAGTGTTTGCTTTTGGTTTGTTTGCTTGCATGCATGTTTTCTTCTTTGTTCATTTGCTTGCTTGCCTGCTTGTTTGCTTACTCGCTTTGCTTACGCATTTACTTCTACTTTTTCTTTGTTTTGTTGTTGTTTTCTTGTTTACATCCATAGGTTAGTTTCACATGAAACCATTTGCGACTCTCGAAACAAGCTGGGTAAAGTACAAGAGGAATTGTGCAGTTATCAATACTTGGTTATCTGTCGTCCTACCTCTATATGAAGAACTTGTTGTCTTCAGTCCATGATACATCAATGGAAAATATGTGTTGTTCGAAGTGAAGCTTGGTGAAAACACAATGCTTGTGTGCTAACTAGTATCACCTACTCTAGTCGGTTGTTTTTGGGTTAATCCTTGTCAGCTCAATCAAGTAGAGTAAGGTGAGGGGGAAAACCTTAACAAGCACGTCAGAGGTATATAAAAACTACTTCTCTGAAGGAACAACCTCTTCTACTCTCAATAAGTCAGGATCCCCCTTCCACCTTTGAAATGAATAAGTGCTATGCACAGTTACGAAAATGAAAATGAAAAAATAAAAATGTGAAAAATTTTAAAAAATGAAAAATGAATAAGGCAAAAGAAGAGAAAGGCTTCTTGTGCAGAGAGATGATGCAAGTAACTCCGCCGGGGAACTGACTAGGCTTGTTAGCAGCGAAGCAATGCTTGTGTTCCTGCGTGATTTCGTCAGGGTACTATCCAGGCCTGTTGGCAGCGGAGAAACACCAGAGATGAAACTAAAACTCTGACGATCATATGGCTTGTGCACCAATATACCCCTCATCCCCAATCGAAACAACTGTGTTGGCTTGGCTTGGAATGTGTGTTGACCAACCAAGAGCTTGGCAGATGCTACATCTTACAATCAAGCAAGTGTGGAAACCAAGACGAACAAAGAATTGAACAATACTTCCGGAGGTGTTAGACTTTCTTTTCACGAACAAGGTCCATTCAGAGAGCTGGAGTTCTACCAGTGTGTCGCCAAGTGTTGTAGCGGCTACAACCACCCTCCAAAATTTTTCCTTAGCTTCATTTTGGAGCCTCCCTACCAACCATCCTTAGCAACATGTCTTCCATTGTCAAGTACATAGGCTTGATTTGATTTTTAGTGGCTCACCAGCCTATGCATGTCAGTTTTCTTCACTCCCTTCATAGGCTTCCCTTCTATACCTAAGTCATTTGCTAGCTGAGAATCTCCCCCAATAAATTGCGCAATTCTAGAGGGGAACCAACCTTCCCTCCAGAAATTGCGCAAATCTATTGGATAGCCTACTGGGCTCCAAAATTGCGCAGAATAGTCAGACAAGCTTCCTAGAGAAAACTGCGTAATCTGGCTCGACATTGTAGCTTAGCCCAGAAATTACATAATCCTAGGATGTAGTCATCTACTAACCCCAAAAATTGTGCAATCCCTATGGGATAGCCAACACAGCTCATCCCAGAAACTGCGCAAATCCATCTCCCAGTCTTGTAGGCTATTGCATGTGCCTTTAGGTTGACCGATTCCCTCTGGGACCCAACAAAATAGATTTGCATGCATGGGCTTCTTTTCCCCAAATAGAAAAAAGCAGCATGCAAAAATCATTTCTAGATTTTAGGGACCTATTTTTAGCAGCTGGAGGTTACATGCAAAGATTGTTTTAGAAACTTCCCTCCAAGTGTCGCTTTTTCCTAGATTTGTGTCATGTGCGTCCTGAGCCTCAAACTTATTTATTCGATGCTGCAAAGCTCATTCTTCACATTGATCTTGGATCTCTAACATCCCACAACACATATAGGAGTCTTCGACACATCCAGCTCAACTATTTGGTTAAGTCTGCTTTACTTATCTTTTGCAGCATTTCTGTCGCTTTTCGTGTTTTGGCTTGTGTGATTGTTGTCTGCTTTATTTATGTGAGCACTTTTTGTCATTTGCATGCATGTTAGCCTGTAAAAGCATCATTTCAATTTCCATTTGCATCTCAATGTTGTCGCATGCATGAGACTATTTTGCATTGACGATTGTCGATTCGGCAACCTGTTTCACACACATGCGTGTTTTCCCATTTTCTGAATCTTGCATTCACTGTTTGCATGCATGATCAATCACTCTTGCTTACACTCATTTTCATCATGCATTCAGATCTTCATATGTTTTTAGTCGCCCGTCGGTGGGTCTGGGCAACCATGGCCCAGGGTTTGCCTTACCCGGATAATATTGCGCATTTATGAGAGGGAAGGCTTTGCCTTCCTCCCAGAAAATGTGAAAAATTGACCAGAAACTGTCCTCCAAGCTTGCTTTGCGCAATTATGAGAGGCAGTGCTCTGCTGGCCCAGAAAATTGTGCAATAACATCCCTGGGCTTGCATGCCTTGCTGACTAAATTACACATTGCGCAATCTCAGCCCCCAACAGGTCAGCCTGGATTGCACATTGCATAATTCTAATAGTCAACTAGCCTCCTGACAGCCCAAACTGTCTTTTGCGTAGTTCCAGCAGTCAGTCTCCAGGCCTCCCAGTGAAAATTTCGCAATCCTTGCAGTTAGTCTCCCGAGTATGTTGCAGTTCAGTCATCAAGTTTGATTTGGTTTTCAACTGACAGATTTCTTTCCATGCATGTCACAATGTCTCCAGGTATAGTAGGTGTTCGTTTGTCTCTCAGTAGTTCAGGTTCAATGGCCTCCAAGAGAGCAAGGTCAAAGGACACCAACGAAAACGCAACTGGAGATGCAATTCAGCAAGTGTTTATGAGTTTTCCAATTTACGAAGACACCAAGTTGATCATAGACAAAGACATCAAGCTAAAATGGCAAGATATCAATGATACGTTCTCAGGCACATTTGGGGAAGATCTTGAAGACCGCAGGGTCTATGTGAACATTCACAAGTCCGGCTTGTACCAAATTGCATGCAGGTATCCCTCGCTTCCATGCGCGGACATGATACATTGAATCATCTCGTACACTGATCCCAAGATGATGGTATTAAGTAGTGTCGGTAGGATAGAGATTGCTACCTTTAGGGCATAGGAATATTAGTAGATGTACCACTTACCGCAGTCGGTGATCGTAATGGAGACACCCTTCAGCATACCCAACATCAGTGTAAACTCCAGAGATATCTTGAAGAGCTAGGTGAAGGAGCCAACCAAGTTCACGATGACACCCAACTAGATTTACAAGACGAAGATACTGCAGAAGGCATATTAGTTCTCCGTCATCTTTGCATGTCACTTATATGACCAAGAGAGCACGAAGACCTTCCCGTAGAGTTGGGTGATCGCATTGGACCAACTGGCTAGCGAAGGCAAACCATGCAACTAGTCCGACATGTTGGCTCACAGGCTGAAGGAACAGGTGACAAGAGCCCGCTAGCTGCCCAAAGGTCAAAAAGCAGAAATATACATGGTCGCATACATTCTGGATGCAATATGTCCCCGCCAGAATTTCCTAGGCTTGAAATGGGTATGGACATCAGCGGAAACCTCTGTACACACTTATTGCAAATTTATTTATGAATACAGCTTTTGCAGAGTCATCACACAGTTGTCAAACCATTTTGTCACCCCAGTGTACAAGATGATATTTGAGCAGGATCCACCTTGCATGTCGAAGGTAGCAATGGAGGCACTAATCGACATAGCGGATTGGTATTCCTCACCTTTTGGCACCTTCATATGAATGTACAGTGCGGAGAAGCCTCCGTATGTTTTACCGAAGTTTGGCATGGACAAGTTCGTCATGTAAGAAATGTCGTACCACATCTCGGCAGGACTGTCAGTTAGACTGCATCGGAAGAAGAAGGCACCCTAATCCATTCTTGCATTGTGGATCGGGTTGTACGAGATACAGAATCTCAAGCATGTTGATGTCAAGACAGAAGAGTTCAAAAGATTTACTTTCGGAACCATGAGCTTCAATCTATACGACCCGCATTGCTTTGTAAAGGATCACTGTGCGAGAGTGAAATTCCCTTAGATCCACAGGGCATGTCATTGGTCTGAGGAAGACCCATGGAGATATTGTCATAGCTTCTTCAGGCCCAATGAACTGGTCGGCATAGTTGTGGAATGATTAGCGAAGCAGAATCTAGGAGAGCACCATCATCAGCAGCATCAGAGGGTAACATACCTGTGCGAGACAAAGGCAAGAGAAAGATTGTTGACAATGTAGAGGTAGAACAAAGCTGCAAGTTCAAAGAAGACCCACTTGTAGAGAAAGCATATTTGGAGATAGAGGTGAAGAGGCGACAATGCAACAAGAGGAACGCGCAAAGGCATAGAGATAAACAAAGGATGGAGGAAACAATAAAGTTGTTGCAAAAGTTGAAGCAACAACTCTGGGAGGAACAAGAGCTGCGCAGACATGAGAAGGAGGCGCAACAGGGATAGACACAATAGGAGGCACATCATGCATAGATTAATGAAACTGTGCCCATACAGGTTGTAGACTCATCCAAGTAGCTAGCACAAAGAAGACAGGGCGAGCAGTCACAGGGGCAAGACTTCACTCAAGAGATTGAACAGATACTTGAGAAGATGGATATGAAGATGGAGTAGCCAGAGTTAGAACAAGACATTGACCTCATGCCTTACAACCAAGAGGTCGACCATTGCCTTCACCAGATCTGGAAGCAAAGAAAGTCCTTAGCGACCAAGGAGATACTGTGATCCTTGGAGACAATCTGGAAGCAGAGATGCACAACATATCATTCGACGAGTCGCAACATAGAGTTGTGCAATCGTGCAGAATGGCTACTCCTTATGTCCACGCATCTCCTACGCAGTTTGAAGAATGAGTGATCGTATCTGATGTGTGCAAGCATCCAACAACATTGGCTAATGCTACCAGAGCATATGCCAAAGCCACTAGTTCGAGTGTTTGCTTCTTAATATCAGAGAATGAGCGAATGGCTAAGGAGTTACAGATGACTAAGCAGGGAGGAGAATATGTTACAACATCCGTCAAAGCAAAGTTGAAGAAGTGATACTAGATGAAGTAGCATCCCTTAACATAGTCATGCAAATGTTGTATTCCAGATTTGGTACCGTGCATAAGGTAGCTGTCCATCTCAACGGTTGGCAACAGAATTGTGCTAGGAGAGAACATATCTTGTCAAACCTACATATTGTTGTCGACCGTATGCAAACATGGACAATGAGATACAAGGAAGCCCCATTACACTTGCCCAAGTTGAAGAAGCCCAAGGCAGTTGAGTTGAAGGCACACATCCAGAGTTAGGTCCAAAACTATGAGGAACTCCCACAGCTCATCACCAATTTGCAGGATTCGCATGCACAGGGGTTCAGAAGAATGGATGTTGTTTTGCACATGCATGCAATCTGATTTATTGGGATACTCACTGAGGCAAAGACAAAGAATCAAGTCCGACTAGAGTTGGACACATACTTTAACAACTTGATGTACATAGCCACTAGCACAGACTTGGCGATCAACGCAGACACTATGCATCAGTATGTCATCAGTCCGGTCGCACTCAAGACAATGATGTGCATGTTATAAAACGAGTTGGATAGAGGATCCACATCAGTGTATCGGATGCAACAGAGGCAAGAGTTCGTTTCCAAAAGATGTCACCACAGAGTACACAGACACCATCGCGGACTACTGAGATTGGCATCAGTTTGCCACTGTCGACCATCATGAGGATATCGAAGAGTTGGTCTTCCCACAGTTGTTCGAGACTTAGTGATGTCTTGCATGGCTTGCTCAAGCCTATTTTGTCTCACATGGGTACATGTGCAGATTGTATGTAACATCTTGTAAAGTGAAATTCCAAGTGTCGATAGTTGAATGTAACTATCATAGAGTAGTTGAAGAGTCATGAGGGTATGCGAACAGTCACAAAGGGGAATGTCAAGGGTCACCCCACCCTTTGCTATTTATAGTACCTCATAACTCATTGTAGAGGCTTTTGGGCAGCCAAGATTCTAATAGGAGTATCTTAGAGAAAGCTTGGAGAGTATTATAATGAGCCTTGGCTTCTCCACAATGCAGAGCTAGTACATCTCTTTAGAGGAGCAGGCGACAGTGACTGTAATGTTCCGTTATCAGGACTAGTGGTTGGTCATGGTTGTACTGTATGATTGGAACTTTCACTTCTTAATATAACAGAGCCAAAATGTTTCATGCATATGTTGTTATTGTATTTCAGTTAACTTGGTTACTCTAATGATATATGTATCTGTTTGCTTACACATGTATGTATAGACTCTTTCTGTATATGTATGTATGAATGTTACTAAGATGTGTTGTTGGTTTAACCATCACTTTGGATTATTGGTTCGCCTGCCTTCCAGTTCATGATGCATCTTTCCTCGTGTGTTCCCTTCCAAGCTGTGTGTTTACACAAGTTTCCAAGGGGCAAACCCATTCCACCTTCCATGTGTTAGAACCATTCGTGCACCTTCCTTGGCTTGTTGTGCATGTCACACCCTTGCTACCAACAAGGTCATCTTACTTACCTCTGTGCACAACGCGGTCAAGGCGATACCGTTCGACCCACTACTGGGACTCCTACACCAAATGGTCTGAGGTCTAGTTGGGACTTCTTACAGGGGAGATCCCCTGACATGTTGGTGGGTCCATCACCGTCAACAAAACCTTAAGGTTGTAACCCTAAACCCTAAGATCTATGACATAATTAATTCTGCTAGGGCAGGCATAACAATGTAAGCAGCAGATTCCCAAGGTTGGGTGAAGTGTCCTGACCAACAAATGAAATGCAAAGCTATGAAAATTCTACGTATATACACATTATGTATTCATCCATTCAATGATAGAAACAAAGCATACAAAAATACATAGAGCCACTGAACATATCCATCCAAATGCCCAACGCGAACACATCTATAAAAAAGGTTTACCTTTACATGCTACATGGATTCAATGCCATGATTTTCTATAGCTAATTATTTATCTAAATATAACATCAAACTAAGATGGATCTAAGCTACATTAATTCCCCCCTTAAATAGGTTATATTCCACATGAATACTATGGGTCAATACCATGGGTCATTTTTTTAAAAATTTGTATAAGGTTATTTTTATTTTGCTTTCACCGAGTTAAAATATTTACATTAAATTACATTACATTAAATTACACATCTCTACCATATTTTAATTTTAATTTTATTTTGAAAGAGCGAAAATGTTTACATTACATTACATTATGTTATGTTACACATCTCTAGCATGCTTGATTGTAGAGCACCTCTCAACCCAATAAAAAATTAATATTTTTATTAAAAATTAAAAAATATATATTATATTTTAAAATAAAAATATTATGTTTTAAAATATTATATTCAGAATCTAAAGTCCAAAGAACTAACAACACTAAATTGACTATTTTCCTTTAATTTAGTTTATTTTATTTTATTTTATTTTATTTTATTTTTATGTAATTTGATCGAGTCAAATTGTTAAACAAGATAGGACAGGACATGGCATTACGACATCTCTAACATACTGGGTTTGAGAGCGCCTCTCAGCAT
This sequence comes from Pinus tabuliformis, assembly GCA_031772625.1. Classification (NCBI taxonomy): domain Eukaryota; kingdom Viridiplantae; phylum Streptophyta; class Pinopsida; order Pinales; family Pinaceae; genus Pinus; species Pinus tabuliformis. Next base: position 445,887,869 of record CM062813.1, on the reverse strand, counting down.
AATGAAATTAATACAACAAAAGTTTTATCATCTCCAAATTTCTAGCTAATCCTCCACTATGCTTTTCTTGTATTAAGTTATCCCTCATATAACATATAGAAATACAAAGTTTATTGTCTTCAAACAACAATCCTTATCGAATCATGTAGATTGACCACTGAGTTGCGTATGTTCTCAATGGATTCTCACTTGCTGCATAGGCTTCCTTAAAATTTGTCACTTTTTACTTTTCTCTAATTTCATCAAATCCTATAACATGGAATTGAAATTCTTGTAGAATTAATTAAATCCTAATTAAAGCATCTACGGATTTGTTGATCCACTGGTATGCTTAGTTTAAAAAGTGATTTTTTGTAAAAATTTGTCCCACTTAGCATGTCTCTGATTTACTTTTGGTTAACTATTACAGAGCTTGATTATTAGTAAACAAGATAGATTCATTGGCCTAAGATAGTGCTACCATTTCTTCAAAGCTTGCACAACAACATAAAACTCATCATATGAAGAATACTTTTGCATTGCTTCATTTAAATTTTCATTGAAGTGGGAAATTAGCATCTCTTTTGGCTCAAAAATACTCCACTTGCAATATTTTTCTAAAGTCTGGCAATGCTAAAACTAATTGCTTTGTAATTCTTTGTATGAGTAATTCAAAATTGTGATATGCTACTATAGTCCACTTAAAGGGTTGATTATTCTCCTTAATGGTCTCAATAATGGGTGCACATAAACTATTGAAAATTTTAATAAACTTTCTATAAAAACTTCCAAGCCCATGAAAGCTTATTGCCTCAAACACATTTTGTGGAATTAGCTCTTTAATGATTTCTTTTACTTTTTGCAGATCCATTTTCAATCCTTCCTCTAAGATTACACAGCCTAAATATACCAAGTCACTCTTCATGAAGCTACATTTCTTTAGATTAATCAACATTTTTTCTCACTGTAGAGTACTCAGAACTAGCTTTAGGTGTTTGAGATGCTTTTCCTTTGTTTTGTTGTACACTAGAATATCATCAAGATAAAAAAGTAAAAAATATCCTTATAAATTCCTTAAAGACTTAGTTCATTAGTCTCATAAAATTAGTGTGTGCATTAGTAAGGCCAAATGACATCACTAGCCATTCATAGAATCCATGATTGGTTTTAAAAGAATCACCTCCTTCTTTGATTAAGATTGGATAATATCCAGTTTTAAAATCTATTTTCGAAAAATAACTTGCACCACTTAAATAGTCAATTGGATCACCAATCCACAGAAGTGGAAATTTATACATAATTGTAATTTTATTTATGGCTCTTGAGTCCATGCACATTCTCCATCCACCATCCTTCATTGGAATAAGCATTGTTGGTATAGCATAGAACTTAAGCTTTCTTTAAAAAGGCCTTTATCTAACAACTCTTGAACCTGCCTCTTCACCTCTTCATTTTCCTATGGGGTCATTTGATATGCTACTTTGTTTGGAAAAGTGGATCCCACAATCAAATTAATCTGATGGTTAATGCTTCTAGCAGGAGGAAAATTGTTTCGTATCTCCTCCACAAAAAGGTTAGAAAATTGATCTAGCATTCTCCTAATTTCTTTGGGCAAGTTATCAAATTTTTGCTTGTAAAAATTACTTGAGGCTTTCTAATTAGAGAAAAATGTACCTCATGTTTTTTCTTCTCATGACAACTCCTTCCCACTCTGGCACTCATGAGCAATAAACTTGGACCACTTCATATTTGGCTTCTTCATATGGTAAAGGCAACAAGGTGTGTTTTTTACCGTCCTTTTCAAGAGTGTATGTGTTTATTTTGCCATCATGGATGGATTTCCTATCATATTTCCATGGTCTCCCCAACAAAACATGGAAAATTTCTATTGGCATCACATCACACAAAATTTCATCCTTATACCTTCCTATTTGGAAATCCACCTTACATTGTTCATTAACCAAAACTTGATGTCCCTTTTGCAACCAAGACACCTTGTAAGGATGAGGGTGTATTGTTTTATTCAAATTCAATTTCTCTACCATTTCAGTGGAAACTAAGTTATAATTAATGCCACTATCGATTTTAACTTTGTAGGACTTACATCTTGACTTGCACATGGTCCTGAACAAACTAAACTTTGAGTTGGTTCTTTGGCTTCCTTCTTTTCTTTAATCAATACTCGTTCATTAGCAAGGAATCCCCTGCTTCAAGAACTCCTTAAATTGTAGTTAGATTCTCATTCTTCTCCCTTTCTTTTACAACATGAGCACCTATTTGTCCTACTAGTGCATTCTCAAGGCATTACCAAGACATATGTCCTACTTTCAGACATCTAAAACATCTAGGTTGACAATCTCTTCCTTGACCTCTATCTCTAGAGAATGATCTTCTTCCTCTTGAATCACCTCCTCTTGGTGATGGACTGTTGGATCTTCCACCTCCTCTCCCAAACTAGATTCTTCCACTTCCACTCGGTCACCCTTTCCCTCTTGCAAGACTCCTTCCTCGATTTCTTTGGCTTTGATTTCAACTAATCTTCTATTCTTCTCTTAGGACAACTTGATATGCATCCTCAACAGTCTTCAAAGATATCAAGTTGATTTCATCTTGAATATCAAATCTCAAACCATTTAAATATCTAGCAACCTTATCAACATCATCCTCTACATGACCAACTATAATATTCAACTTGTAAAACTTGTTGGTGTATTCTCTGACTGACAAAGACTTCTATCTAAGGTACTGTAATTGTCTAAAAATATTGATTTAATAATCCTTGGGTAAAAATTACCTGTAAGTTTTACTACCATTCAGTTTCAACCTTTAATCTTAGACTTTATTTTCCTCTTTCGTTTAACTTGTACTTCATCCCACCATAGAGTTGCATGGCCTTTGAGTCTAATCACTGCATACTTGACTCACTTATCTCCATCAACCTCCTCATAATGAAAGTATTTATCTAAAGCATTTATCCAATCCATTAACTGATTAACATTCAATATACCTTCGTACAATAGTATCTACATTTTTGGTCTGACGGTCATCTTGGAAAACATATTTAGCATCTTTTCCTTCAGCATATTGCTTCTTCTTCACTAGAATATTCTCCTTCAGCATCATTGACATTTCCCACGTCAACTCCTCTCGTTTGTGTAGTCTCCATAATGATCATTCTTTCTCGAAGTCTCCTCACTTCTGCTTAGAAAGCCACATTTGTTAGAGGTGTCCCTTGAGCTGTTGCTCTAGCTACTCATCGGTGGTCTACCATATTAACTTATTTCAAGAAATGCTTTGATACCACACTAATTTTGATCTGGCACCTGAAACATTTTATTTCCCACTCGTTCTGATTTCACTTATTGGAAGATAGTTTCCTTTTCCCAATTTCTGAAATACGAGGGTCTGAGAATTATTTGCTTAAGCCTAGATATCTTTTCACAGTTGTTATATCCGGAGTTCGAGGCCCAAATGCTCCTCTCATCAGATTGACTCTTCCACAATTATTATATTTGGGGTGTTGGTGCCAAAAACAATAGAGCCAGATGCCACAATGCCCAGATTTCGTTGGAAGACGATACCAAGTCGATATGGAGTTATTATTATGAGCAAGGGTAGTATTACAATGTAACTAGTCGAAGAATCCATTAGTAGAAGTTTTAATGAGACATATGAATGAATAAATAGTTTTGTGAATAGGCATTTGGTTCTAAATTTGGTTGGATGAGATTACTATGTTTTTTTATTAATTAAGGGCCTTGTTACATGACACAACAATACTCTTTGTAGTTTGTTCTAAATCTGACATTGTTCATTGTTTACAAACATGCTACACAAATTTAACTTTTCGATCTGAATCGATGGTTTAGCAAGAGATATCAGTTTTTATTTATATTTATTTGTTAATTTCATTGGGCTGTTGGAGATTAGGAATTTGCGTTGTGGTTATGATTACAGTTGCACTCAGATTGAATTTTTTTAATACACCATGGAGATAGTCCAACTTTAAGACAAAGTTAGATTGACCACAAACCATCGGATTAATGAACAATGTTGCATGGGAGTGGTATATGACCACGAATTGAGCCAAGTCATAATTCCATGATCCATGCTCTATGGACCGTCCACTAATCCAAGTTTTGAGGTTTTCTATAGGTTCATTATTATTGTTTGCAGTTTCTTTGTTCTGGTTAGTTGGTAATGAACCCTTGCCTCACAATCTCGTTCTAGTTCGAATACCAGCAATTCCGTGATACATAACTTTGGATGTCAAGTTTCACTATGGGAAAAGTCGAAGGTCTAAGCATGGTTTACAGTGATGAAGGTGAAGTTCCATTGTTATATATAGTAATGTGACCAAGCATCAAGCAATGCCACAAGAAGTTTGAATGGATCCTACAAATACATTGCATAGCCAAAGTTGTTTGATAATTAACATTATATGTATTGGCAGAGGTTGACTAAGATGGGTAATGTGGCACATGAATTGTAAAATTGTTGGCATTGTTGATATCGTTATGCCGAAGGATATGAGTAATGTACCACTATGAGCATCATCTTATTAGAGGCCATATGATGATTGGTCGATAGATCCATCATAATATAGGTATTTGGAGTGATTAAGCATTGTAGAGGAATTTAATTTTACATGGTTCTATGCAAGTGATTTCTACAATCTATTCCAATCTAAGATAGGTGTGTCTCTCCAATGGAAGCTTGGAAAGTTATGTGGTGGTTAAGACCTATGGGTTCCAGTCTTATGAAATGGTCTGTACATGATGCATGCATGACTAGATTGTTATGGTATACCACGGATCAAAGTTGTTATTGAATATGGCACTGTATGTTTTGAATTTCAGGAGCAATTCTTATATAACCACGTCTGATCCCACTCCAAGATTGTAAATTTGTGGTTAGTCAATATGTAGACACTAGTCAACATAGAACCAGTTTCGCTCTTTGATGTTAGAATAGTCTTAATGATACCTAATCAGAAGAATGGTCTTACATGCAACACGGAATAATGTAATTGGTATTGTATCTTGGTGAGAAATTGAGGTCTTAGGTTAGAACCTTGAAAATTAGCAGGGCAAAAAGTTCATTTTTATTTCACCCATTTGGTTCATTTTCTTGAATGGATAACAAATTTTTGGTGTACAAATTGTACCATGGTTGTCAAAGAGTGGAAATTTGTAGAAGTGTTCTTGGAAAGGGGCAATTTGTAGAGAATTTGATTTAATGCATTGAATTGTATGGTTTTTATGGGTTTCTGAGCTCATTATTGGTGCAAAGTGAAATTCAGATTTTTCAGAATTATAAGTGTTCATAGCGAATGCATCCAAAGGAATGAAATGCCTTATTGAATTATATTTTATGATAAAAATCTTTATTTCTTGTCATTGATGGTTTATAACCATGTTGAAGTAGTTTTGGATATATGGCAAGAACAATTTATGAGATGAGTCATATATGACCAGATTGATGAACATATTGAAGCAGAACTATGACAGGGTATGGTAGAGTGTGGATAGAAGCATGATAGCAAGTGGCACTAACTTATATAACAATTTTTGGTAGTAATTTCAAATTGTGACAATGGTTGCAGGTGTTGCAATTACAATGATTGCATATTGTGACAGGTTTTGCAGTGATAGTGCATGTAGGATGTGTTTGCATATTGTGAAATTACTTATGATTCAATGATTGATGATGACAATGGATCCAATTGAAAATGATATGAAATACAGGTCCACAAGAGATTGAAGAAGGAGGTGGGTGCCTCCATCATGGTTGGAGCCTAGAGCAGGTCGAAGCCCACCCATCATTGAGATTGATGCCTCAATTAGGTTGGATCCTAAAGAAGGTTGAAGCCCATTCACCATCGAGGTTGGTACCTCATCATGCTATAGCCTACCGTAAGTAGTTTCTTGCATACTTTCGAGGTTGGTGCCTCAATCAAGTTGTAGCCTACCACAATTGGAAGCTTGCATACTTGGGGGTGGTTGCCTCCAGAAGAACATATCATGCAAATCTATGGAATGAATTGAAGAATAATAAGAAGAATTTGTGATTTCCCACAAGGGTTTCCACATAAAAGCTTGTGTCAAATTTTGTTGATGTGGTGGCTTCTTGATGTCTTACTGGTGTGATGATAGATTTATGATGCATTAATTTGTGTTGCAAATGGTTATGATGTGTTGGTACATAATTGTTCATTGATGAAAATTTATGAAATGGATAAATTTCTCCCACACTAGTTCACCTGTCCCTCTCAGTGTGATATTTGGTCCAACAAGTGGAATTAGAGAAGGTTCCTTTGGGAATAGTTCAATGTTGGAAGATATACCAAGCAAGCCATGGCCAATAAAATAAAGAGAAAGAAGAATTTATCTCAAAAAAAGAAGGGTTGCAATCATTCCTAGGAATAGTCTTTCTACATACACATGGATGATAAAGAATGAGGTATTGCATTTTGTTTCAATTGTGGTAAAGAATGCCATTATGCTTATATATGTCAATGTCCTATTACACATTATAAATAAGATGATACTCATCAAATTGAGGCTTGCTACACAGAGGAAGAAGTCAAAAGAAAAAAAATGAAGAAATGAAGCTTTGATTGCAGAAGGCGGTGGGTGCCTCCATCGAGGTTGGAACCTAGAATAGGTCAAAGCCTACTCATCATTAAGGTTGGAGCCTAGAGCAAGTCGAAGCTCGCTCATCATAGAGGTTGGTGCCTCAATAAGGTTGTAGCTTGCTGCAAGTGGTAGCTTGCTACAAGTCCCGAGGGTGGTTTCCTCTAGCAAGGTAGAGCCTGCAAATCTATGTAATGAATTGAAGAATAATAAGAAGAAGAATTTATTCCTTTTTCCTACATGGGTTTCCACCTAAAAACTTGTGTTAATTTTTTTTTGATGTGATGGATTCTTGACGTATTACTGATGTGATGATAGCTTCATGATGAATTTCCTTTTTTATTGATATGCTGCAAATGGTTATGATGTGTTGATACATAATTGTTCATTGATGAAAATTTGTGAAATGGTTAAATTGCTTTCACACTGATTCACCTGAACCTCTAAGTGTGATCGTTGGTCCAACAAGTGGAATTAGAGCACGTGACAATTCGCTGCTGGAAGCTAGATCAAGGAATACATGGCCAATAAAAGAAAGAACAAGAAGAAGTTATCTCAGAAAATGAAAGGTTGCAATCATTCCTAGGAAAAATCCTTCTACATACACATGGATGCTAAAGAATTAGGTTTTTCTTTTTGTTTCAATTATGGTAAAGAATGCCATTATACTTCTATATGTCAATGCCCTATTACACATAATAAAGAAGATGATGCTCATCAAATTGAGGCTTGTTGCACAAAGGAAGAAGACGAAAGAAAAATTGAAGAAATGAAGCTTTGATATTTAAGAAACCAATTCATTTATACCACGATGATAAAGAATGGGTTTGCTTCTGCTCTAAAAGAAATAAGGAATCTTACAACCATAAATAAAGAGCAAGAGCAACTATTGAAGAGATTTGAAAACCAAGCTCAAGAAAGAGCAATAATAGAAATCCATTTAAAAGAAGTAAAAAGAAGGAAAGACATGTTGCAAAGCAAATTGAAAGAAAAGGAAGTCTATTATGAAACCCTAAGAGAGGAAAATATCACCATGAGAGATAAGCTAGAAAAAGTCATGAATGAAAGAAAAGGGAAACAACAAATTTTGGAAATTAGGGACTATGATGTAACATCCTTAAAAGCACAATTGGAAGAATCTAAAAGAAGTAAAGATGTCTTAGTGAATCATCTGGAAGAAAAGAAGCAAGACTCCAAAGAGAAGAATTACAAGCTTGTCAAAGAAGATGAAGAAATTGGTTGCTTAAAGATCAAGGTAGAAGAGGCAAAGAAAAGAGGAAATTATCACAAGGCATCTTGAAGAAAAATACAAGGTCTTGAATAAACTTGAAGCATAGGTTGAAGGGGAAAACATATTCTTGAAATACCAATTTTAAGAAGTTGTTCCATTGAAGGTTGACATTGACAAGCTCAACAAAATATTGAAGAGTTCGCAAATGTTAAATAACATTCTTAGTTGTCAAAGATCTCCAAGCAATAAAATAGGTCTTGGGTATACAAGTAAGTCTTCTTACAAACAAGACTTAGGATTCAAGTCTCTTGAGGTTGAAATTTAAGAAAAGTTTGAAGACAAAGATAAGGCCCAAATTAGAAGTGTTGCTACTATAGGTTGTTGGTCGATCAGGAAGAAGACAAAAAATGTAATGGAGAATGAACATCATCATAAGTTTAATCCTCCTCTAAGGCATAATATATTCAAGGGAATCTTTCCCATCCATGTATCAAAGTAAATTTCTTGGTTATTGATTTTTATGTACAAATTTTGGACATAAGGCTAGGGATTGCATAGCCTTTGACAAAGATGGTTATCAATGTTCTAGAAGCAAGTTTGTAGGCAGATTGGATGCATATAGATTCATTAGCAAAAATTATGTGTCAATTGCTCCTTCATTCAAGTATTATACATGATGCTTTAGATGCCACAATCTTGGTGACATTGCAAGAGAATGCAACATGAGGATTCCTAAGAAAACTAGGAAAAGAAAGCGATGTACAAGGAAAGGAGAAAGTCACACCAAGGTTTGGAGAAGAAAACAATTATAGCAAAAAATTGAACCTACCTTGAGTGCTTAAGGCCTGGACATGCATTTCTAATCATGTCATGTGTCCTAAGGTAGAATGCATGATTGCTCTATTTGAAGCTCTTTCTAATAAAGGAGTTCCTTGTTCAAAGATTGTTATGACAAGTGTGCTTTGATTGTAGTGGGAACTATAATAAAGTGGAACAAGAAAGGATGATGTAAAAAGAAGAAAGTATGAAGGAGAAAATTCGGAAGGATGATACTCTCTAGGGAAGCAATTATTATTAAAGAGACCAGGGTGTTTCCAGGATGTTGATCATTTGACATAGTATATGAGCATAATTGAACTCTCATAATTGATGAGAGAGTACGATACCAGACATGACCAAAGAAGAGGAGATAATACCTCATCAACCAAGCAGGAAGAATGATAGAGGAATATTATGGTACAAACATTACATGTAGTACTAACACACATTGAGCTGTTAGATTTGGTGAGAGAAAGAAAAGAAGGAAGCATCTTTGTAGTCAGACAAGGGGAGACTTCATCACATCCATAGGTCCACAAGAAACATCAGGTCCCCCTGAAAATTCATGGGACATCAAAGAATGCAGATATGACAGGTACTTATCAATAAAGGAAGCATGGTCTTAAGGGGAAACTCTTTCAGATCTTAGAAAGCACAAAAAGGAACTTATAGTTGATGATAACATGGTCTCAAGGGGATAATTTGACTAGGTCCATAAGAAAGTAGTATGGTCTCACAAGGAGATTTTTTCAAGTTCACGGGATCAATACAGGGACATGAACAGTTTAGGAAGCATTGGCAAAATGCTCATGCAAATATTTGATAGCCACTTAGAAGATGAAATAGACTCCAGAGGATGAGGGTCACACATGAGTATGGTAATCTTGGTAAACAATCATGACCTTTTTCCATTGATGTCAAACAGGGAGAGATTGTAGACATTGACGATACAATGGAAGTCATTGGGAAGAGAATTTTGCAAACTGATTAGGAGAAGTTCCTAGCAGCATGTCATGGGAGGTTTGGCTCATTGCCATTAATGACTATCAATGTATGATGGTGTTACCATCAATGAAAAATGGGGATATTGTTGCACATTTTGTTGTTATTGATAACAACAAGTGTAATTGATGTCAAACAGGTGCCTAAGGAAGCAACAACACCCTCTATGAAGCAATATCATAGTTGTGTCTCTCATCAACTAAAGTTAAAGGAGGTTGAAGTTATTTGAGTTTTTTATGTACTTATTATGCCATAATCAACCTATGAACAACATGGTTGGATTGGTCTCATCAAGACCTTTACAATGGCATATATTATACCTTGAAGAATACTATGGTCATTTGGAAAACAAAATCACCAGAAGACCCAAATATGGGGAAATAAACCCAAAACACCAAATTTATTGAATAACATGCATGATTGATGTTACACGGATATTAGTAACAGGTTCATCCCTAAGACATGGTCAGGTTGAAAATAGGGCTAAATCTTATTCTTGGTTATGGCTCTTTGTCATATGGGCATTGATCGAATGGTTCTATTTTACGAATATGAAGGGTCACATAGTTGGCCTTGTTCATTACAATGGTTGAAATTCTGATTTACATGCATGAAAAATGGTGGCCCGTGGTCAACTCTACAAACTTTAACCCATATTCTTACATATAATTAACCACACCATCAAGGAAAGGTTGAATGAACTTGTGAAAGCAATAAAATAATTCAAGTTATGTGTTCTGGTTCGAATGTTCTAGGTCGAGGTCAGAGTTTCGAAGAAAGCGAGGAATCTTGGTTCTAGTTTCAAACAATTTGTTTTCTTTGTTTTAGTTCGAAGAAGTGAGGAATTCAAATACACCTGAATAGTTTCATTGGAAGCCGATACCAAGTCATTATGAATTTATTATTATGAGCAAGGGCATTATTATAATGTAACCATAAAAGAGTAGGTTAATTGAAGTTGTAATGAGACATATGAATGAATTACCAGTTCTGTAGATATGCATTTGGTTATAAATTTGGTTGGATGAGATTGTTATGTTTTTTCTTAATGAAGAGCCTCATTACATGTCATAGTAATGCTCGTTGTAGTTGGTTATGAATCTAACACTGTTCATTGTTTACAAACTTGTTATAGAACTTTAACCTTTCGTTCAAAATCAGTGGTCTAACTAGAGCTATCAATTCTTAATTATATTTCTCTGCTTCTTTTGTTGGCCTATTGGAGATCAAGAATTTGTGTTCTGGTTGTGATAACAGTTACACTCAGATTGAAGTTTTTTAATATACTGTGGATATGGTCTAACTATAAGACAGAGTTGGATTGACCACAAACCATCAGATTAATAAACAATGTTGTAGTGGGAACAATATTTGACCACGAATTGAGCCAAGTCATAACACCACAATCCGAGCTTTGAGGTTTTATGTTGGTTCGTTATTATAGTCCACGGATTCTTTGTTCTGGTTGGTTGGTAGTGAACTCTTGCCTCACAATCGAAGACCAACAATTCCATGATACATAATTTTTGTTGTGAGGTTTCACTGTGGCAGGAGTTGAAGGTCAGAGGACGGTTTACAGTGATGGAGGTGAGGTTCCATTTTGATATACAGTAATGTGACCAGGCATCAAGCAATACCATGCAATGGTTGGATGGATCCTACAAATATGTTGCCTAAAGTTGATTGATAATTAACATCATCTGTATTGGTGGAGGTTGACTCGCATGGGTAATGTGGCACCTAAATTGTACTATTGTTGGTTTGTATTGGTGGAGGCTAATCGATGTGGCATTGTGGAAACCGTTATGGCCAAAGGATATGCGTAATGTGCCACTATGAGCATCGTTTGGTTAGAGGCCGTATGATGATTGGTTGAAAGATCCATCATAATATAGGTAGTTCAAATGATTAAGCATTACGGTGGAATTTAGTTTGACTTGGTTCTATGCGAGTGAGTTTTGCCATCTGGTCCATTCTTCGAAGGTGTATCTCTCCAGTGGAAGCCTGACAAGTTACGTGGTGATTGAGACCTGTGGGTTCCAGTCTTATGACATTGCTTGTATGTGATGAATTCAGGCCAGATTGTTATGGTATACCATGGATTTAAGTTGTTATTGCATATGGCACTATATGTTTCAAAGTTGAAGAGCTATTCTTATATAACAAAGTCACATCTCGCTCCAAGCTTGTACATTTGTGGTTGGTCAATACGTAGACACTGGTTGACATGGAAACGGTCTCACTCTTTGAAGTCAAAATAGTCTCAATGATATCAATTTAGAAGGATGGTCTTAAATGTAACACATAATAGTGCAATTGGAATTGGATATTGGTGGGAACCCGACGTCTTAGATTCGAGCCTCGAAAATTGGCATTTCAGAAAGTTAAATTTTATTTTCGCACAATTGGTTAATTTTGTCGAATGAATAACAAATTTGCGGTGTACAATTTGTAGCAAGAGGAAATTTGTAGAAGTGTTTTCGGAAAGGGAAATTTGTAAAAGTGTTTTCGAAAAGGGGAAATTTGTAGAGTGTTTAATTTAATGCATTGACGTGTATGGTTTTTATGGGTTTCTTTGATCACTATTCGTCCAAATTGAAATTAAGGTTGCACATTGATCAATTTTTTAGAAGTGAAAGCATCTAAAGTCATGAAATGCCTTGTAGATATATATTTGAAGGTTGAAATCTCTATTTTTTTTTATGGTTTATAGGTAGGCTGAATTAGTTTTGGATATATGGCAAGAACAATTTCAGAGATAAGTCATATGTGACCAGATTGATGAATAGAATGAAGCAGAACTATGAAAGGGTAGGGTAGTGTGTGGACAATAGCATGAAAATGAGTGACAATGCCTTATATGACAATTTGTGGCAGTAATTGCAGATTGTTGCACTAGATTGTAGTGACAGTGTGGTCGCAAGTGTTACAGTGACAAGTGACAATAATTGCATGTTACAATAGGTTTTGCAGTGACAATGCATGTAATATTTATTGCAGATTGTGACACTACTTATGATTCAGTGATTGATGACGACATTGGAGCTAGTTTGAAATGATACGAAATAGATGTCCACAAGAGATTGAAGAAGGAGGTAGGTGCCTCCTCCAAGGTTGGAGCCTAGAGTAGGTCAAAGCATGCTCATCATCGGGTTTACTACCTCAATCAGGCTAGAGCCTAAAGCAGGTCAAATCCTGGTCGTCATCAAAGATGGTGCCTCAATAAGGTTGTAGCCTATAATGACCAACTGATTGCATACTTTTGAGGTTGGTACATCAATAAGGTTGTAGCCTATCACAAGTGGCATCTTGCATATCTTGGGGGTGGTTTCCTCCTACAGGTCATAGCATCCAAATCTATGTAATGAATTAAAGAATAATAAGAAGAAGAATTTATGGTTTTCTCCCATATGGATTTCAACGTAACAGTTGTGTCTACTTGTGTTGATGTGATGATAGCTTCAGATGCATTGCTTTGTTTATTGATATGTTGCAAATGGTTATGATGCATTGGTACATAATTTTTCATTCATGAAAAGTTGTGATCTTTGATCCAACACCTTTGAACTTCTCGAAAATAGTTTATCATGATTCAAAACCAAAAATTACATTTTCCATTAAAACTCTATCAACATTCACTCATCTTAGGGTATGTTATCATAGCCAACAATCATACAAGGATGACAATTCTACCTTTAGTTCACACATTGCTAAGGGAACCTTTCATACCTAGGTTACTATTTTGGCAAGAAGTAGTAAAGCTTTGAAGCTCGAATGCTAGTGAGGCCTTACTAAGGCTATGCAATTCATTAAATATCCTTTTTTTGAGGTCCCCATTAGTATATTTGAGGAAACCCATCAACTCAAGATGATAAAGACTTGCCATGAGGTATAATATCAATGCAATAATGCCCTTCCTATACTATTGGGTTCATAAATAATCAAACATTTTCCATAATTAGCACAAAATTTGTGCAATCTCTTACGATAAAATCATATGTTTGTTTTACTTAAATAAACAAATAATATTTCAATCCACCTGTTATTATTGAATAGAATCATCATGTGTGCATATATTTCTTGTTGTGTATGTTCTCACTTAAATTATCATGTAGAAAAATTCATGGAGTCAATGAGATATCATCATCAAAATTTCTATCGACTATCAAATCTAATAATCGCAAAACTTCATATTTAGCAAAGGTGAGAGTCTCCCCATGGAAAGAAAAAATACCATATCTAACTCATCCTAGATGTATTCCCTGACATTTTGAATGAGAATATGAAATTCCACCACTTAGATTAAATACATACATACATAGGCTATCATGGCCTAGATGAAAGGTTAATCATCAACCTGAATGATCCTTGCCATAAAATTTTTACATAGACACAAATAACCCAAGTTATACATACCATAGCAATAACTAAAGTCTGTATTATATATATCTTTTTGCAAAACAATGCCAAGAAGATCCAAACATGAAACTGTCATCCACTTGCATATACATTGACAACAATTGTTAATATCGATAAGGTTTGATAGATTGTTAAATGAGGATGTCTACCATATATGTATATAATAGTGCTAACAAAATATCATAGATATATGAATACATTAACAATCTCATACATGAAAGCTATGAACTCTAATCACATAGCAATACAAGAGTGAAGAAAGAGATGCTTTCCATGGCAACTTAAAAAAAAAAAAAAAATCACTCAACTTAAAGATAGCATGGACTAAAAGTGTTGCTTCCCAGCGCTATTATTGTGTGGTAGTAGAAGAGAGCACCTTCATAATATCAACACCATAAGTAGTATTACTTAACTAACTTTAAAGAAAAACTATGGTGTTACAATAATATTAAGAATAATGAAAAGGTTATTTACTATAAGGGGGTCATGAATCCTATTTTAGAAGATCAAACTCGTCTCTCTATTGATTATAGTGTCAGTAAGAAGATAAATATTGTAAAAAAAATCCCATGAACTTCATAATGAAACAAGGTAGTGGACAAGCCCTACAACATCATGGGAAGAAATAATTTGTAAAATTTGCAACTATAACAAAGTAGAAGATAAAAACATTTTCTCTTATAGTAAATAACCTACACAAAGATTACATATCATTTACAAATATTTTTATTACCATCTAGTATTTAAAATATGTTAACCCATAAAAACCAAAATAAACTTAATAATATTATCTCCAAACTATTTTATGTTAAAAATACAATAATTAACTTTTTTCAAATACCAATAAACCAATATTTTTATCAAAATTTAGTACATAACATCATCATTATAATTATGGTCACCATAATTTCTATCAAAATTTGGTAGATAACATCATCATTATAATTATGGTCACCATAATTTCTATCAAAATTTGATAGATAACATCATCATTATAATTATGGTCACCATAATAACATATATTTTCATATAAGTGTTTGAATGCTATTTTCCTCCAAAAAAAATCATGGACATACTTATAAAAATATATATAAAAATAATGAATATTGATAATTAAATTTAACTCATTTTCATTGGAATCTTACCATATAATTCAAACCATAAATTAAAACTCAATGTCTACACGTGTCTCCCTATTTATAAGTTCAGTCATGTAAATATCCAAAATTCTCCCTATTTATAAGTTCAATCATGTAAATATCCAAAATTACAACTCACTCCGCATTAACACCATAAGATTATATAGAAAATCCTTCTTTTATATTACTTTTGAATTGTAATATTTTATATATTGATTCCATATAAACATCACAATCATCCTTAGTAATAACACCTAAACGAAAGAAAAATACTAATAATGGAGGTCCTTATGGGTTTCAACATTGTTTATGCTAAATCCAAAATTACTACATATATTTACTTTTGAATTGTAATATTTTATATATTGATTCCATATAAACATCACAATCATCCTTAGTAATAACACCTAAACGAAAGAAAAATACTAATAATGGAGGTCCTTATGGGTTTCAACATTGTTTATGCTAAATCCAAAATTACTACATATATCTACTAGTATAAGAAAATTAAAACCACCATAAAGGTCTAATGACTCTCAATTTTATCTACAACATATATTTCGAATAGGTATAACTTCTCTTCCACACAAATATTTCCGAAATAGATAAAGAACTTCCACATAATTTGTTAATATCATCACCTTGTTACAACATTATCTTCTACAAACCATTCGAGTGTCTACAACATAACCATTTTCTCATTAGGTTACCTCACTGTATCATCAAATACAAATAACTATAACATAAATAACCATATTCTCGTTAGGTTACCTTAAGTTGAAATATAGCATAAATATTCAAATTTGCTTAAGTGTTCTCTAAGCATGTGTTATAGTTTCAATAATATGGAAGATATTAAAATATAAAAATCTCGTCTCAAGTTCGAGTAAACCAACCCCTTTTTCTCCATTGTAATGATTTTCCAACCATAGTTGACTGCATATGATAAGTTCACATGACAATCCACATTTCATCTTTTTTAACTCCTCATTAAGGGGTGAACATTGTGTGAAGAGTATCACTACTAATGACAGTGTTGATTTTTTTAATGTTAATACAACATATTTGTATTAATTTAATTAATATTGTGTGAAGAGTATCACTACTAATGATAGTGTTGATTTTTTTAATGTTAATACAACATATTTGTATTAATTTAATTCATTTTTAATTAGAATTAGTTATATTAGTAATTATGCATGAGTATATAAGTTGTGTTTATATAAAATCTTAAATTAGAATTAATAAAATATAGGTTGATAGGTGTTTTTTTATTGAAAGTAGTAGAATAATCTTTTTTTTTTAAATTAGAAATTTCGATTTTGTAGTTAGGAATTAAATATGTTAATATATTCTCACCTTCTCCTCTACATCAACAGATGAAATTTTCAATATTAACTTTTTTTAATTCGGCTAATTTATTGTTAATAAACCTATTACCTAATATAAATATAAAATGAACTTTCCGGTTATCAAATAAAAAATGACATTGATTTTTGGTACATGGGGAGTCCAATCTTGTTAAGGTGATGTTGGATGCTCTCACTATCAAATGGCATGGATCGTGGGTGTAGAGGGAGTTTGATCTAGTTCTGGCGATCACAGGTGTTCACACTAATTGCCTTTCAACATTCATCTACCACTTGGTTTGTGATTGTGCTAGTTATTTGTGTATTGTTAAGATTATTTATTACACAATGTGAAAACATGTATAAACTTAACTCTTTGTGAGAGGGGTTTCTGATCATGCAAATTTTGATTTGTTGAACCTCGTGTAGATGAAGGATTGAGATAGAAAAGAATATATTAATGTGTTGTAAAATAGTGTTGTGTAAATAAATAGAATATTATCGAAGGCACCACATGGCTTGTGTTTATTTGTTCATTGGAAAACTACAATAGATCAAAGTGATAGGTAGAACCAAAATGGAAAGAAAGAAAAATGACTTTTTACAGTATTTTCAATTTATGTATTAATAGGTTTATTCAAATTTCAAGCATAAAAACTCATTTTTTAAAATGTATCTATTGTTGGTCTTCAAAATCCTTGATGTATTTATAATACTATGTAAAAACATGAAAGAAAATTAAATTTTAAATTAGAAGAAAGAAAATTAAAAGAAAAGAAATCAACAAAACCAAATAAAGTTAAGATCCTTGAAAATAGTTCATACTTGTGTAAATAACATATTTACCATAAATTACTACTCACCATAATTTATGCAAGTATTTGCATAGAATATGGGATAAGGAACAAGATGTAAATAAATATACTTACTAGGGATTACTTCTCATCATTATTCACGTGTTCTTCGACACTTTAACAAATATGAGTAAAAATGTAAATATGCAGACTTACTAAAATTTAATTTACAATGAAACATGATGTAATTTTCAAAGAGACATGACTATTGGGTATCTTGAGTATTAAATACACTTGAAACTTTTCATTTTATACATATTCATTTATCACTCACATATCTCTTTCTCTTACACATGTAATCTCACATATCCTAAGTTTTCAACATTGTGATCCCTACTTTCCTTTCATGGTTATTGGTTGAATTTATAAAGTGTGATTGCTTGATAAAGATAAAATAACTATAATATATATTCACAAGTAATTACCATAGTTCAAAAATAGTGCTTGTACCCATTGCACTCTATTTTTCAACACTCATTGGATGTTGAATTGAATTTTGCATATGACAACTACCTACACTAGATATTTGAGTAAGCCTATAAGGAAATAAACCAGAAATATCATTAGAAACATTAGTTTTTCTCCCTCCAAACTATCTACCCTTATAGTTGACATGACCATCTTGAATCCTATTGGTTCTTTTAAAGTTGAATTTGATAAAACCTTTTTTTTTTAGACTATCAGGCCAGGAGGTAACTCCTCAATGAAATTGTGTTATTCATTAGGTTGTTCATTATTATATACAAGGGGGAGTGGATGTTTATTTCATCTCCCGATGACTCTCCATTTCCTCTATTATTTATTTACACTAATTACAGTTGTTCACCCAATCCCTATGATTAGGTGTCAACATTCCCCCCTTAATCTGAAGGGATGTTGGTGAGTCCAAGCATCATTCTGAATCTTTCAAGCTTTTCTCTTCCAAGCGCTTTGGTGAAGATGTCTGCAATCTGCTCATTAGTGGAACAATGGCGAAGATGGATTGTTTTGGCCTCAACATGATGTCGAATCAGATGATATTTTGTATTGATGTGCTTTGTTCGATCATGGAACTTTGGGTTCATGGCCAGCTTTATTGCCGAGGTTTTTTCAATCATGAGTGGAGTCGATTGTACTTGTTTTACCTGCAAATCTTTCAGACTTTTCCTGAGCCACACAATTTCTTTTGTTTCCTCAGCTTCTGCCACATATTCTACCTCTGTTGTGGAATCTACTGGAATTGATTGTTTGTGTGATCTCCAGGAGACAGCTCCTGATCCAAGACTCATAGCATAACCTGAAGTACATACCCCTGTTTCTTTGTCTGCATCGAAGTCTAAATCAGAGTATCCAATCAAGCTAAAGTCGTCAACCTGTGTATACTTGAGTCCAAAGTCTTGAGTTCCCTTAAAGTACTTTAGAACTCTTTTTTCAGTAGACCAATGTCCCTCTCAAGGCTTTTGCATAAACCTGGAGAGGATTCCAACAACAAACGAAATGTCTGGTCTGGTAGCAGTCGGGTAGTTGAGACTTCCTACAAGCTGTCTATACTTTTTTCATCCTCAAATTCTTTTCCTTCAATGGATGTGAGCTTTAAGTTTTGTTCCATTGGAGTAGTCAGAGGATTGCATTCAGTCATGCCAAACCTGTTCAACAGATCTCCAATGTACTTCTTTTGAGAAAGGAATATGGACTTCAGATGTTGAGTTACTTCAATACCAAGATAGTAATGAACATAGCCCAAATCAGTCATTTCAAAACCTTTCCTCAATTCCTTCTTTATGGATGCAATGTAGCTCTCATTGTTCCCTGTCATCAAAAGATCATCTACATATACCACAAGATATACAATTGTTTTGCCAACCTTCTTGACAAATAAAGATGCATCATCAAGATCATAATGTTTGAAATTGAGTTTCAGAAGATGCTTAGTTAGTTTTTCATACCAGGTTCGCGGTGCTTGTTTGAGGCCATACAAGGATTTCACAAGTTTACATACTTTATGTTCATGTCCTTTCATAACAAATCCTTCAGGCTGGGACATAAAAACATTCTCTTTTATATCTCCATTCAAGAAAGCAGTTTTTACATCCATTTGATGGACTTTCCAACCGTTCTAAGCTGCTAGGGAAAAGAGTGTCTGGATGGTAGCTCATTTTGCTATGGGGGAAAAATTCTCCTCATAATTGACCCCTTCCTTCTGTGAAAAACATTTTGCCACGAGCCTGGCTTTGTGCTTGTCAAGTGAGCCATTAGCTTTATACTTGTTCTTGTAGACCCACTTGCATCCAATTGGTTTGGTTCCCAATGGAGGATCAACCAGGTTCCAAGTGCCAAGTGCCATTCTTTATCAAGGCATCATACTCCTTTTTCATTGCTTCTTTCCATTCATCATGAGAAGCAACTTCTTTGAAGGAAGTTGGTTCAAAATCTGTAGACAAATTCAATTCACAATCATAAGAAACATCCATATCAATAGGTGAATCAAAGTCATCTACATCACCTCCATTTTGTCGGGTTGAATTTCTAGTTCTTGTCTTTCCAACCTCATTAGGATGAACACTTTCAAGTGTCTTTGTTAGCCACTTTGGGGGACCTTTCTGAGATGGTCCAGGCTGCTCTGTTGATTGAGTTGGGACTGAATCAAGATTGAGTCTCCCAATTCTGTCAATCACATCACTCAAAGTATCATCCGTTGTTGGAGTTTCATGCGGGGGAGAGAGTGCTTCAGGAGAAGATTCCACAGGTTGATCTAGTATAGGAATCCTCCCTTCAAGATGTGGAATCTGATTATCAAATTCTTAAAATGATTTTGCATTTGCGAATCTATCCAAGTGATCAAGTTGCCGCTGAACAACATTGTCAGTTTTAGATGATTCAAGAAAGATTACATCTCTAGATACAAAAACTTTTTTATTGACTTCATCATAGAGACGATATGCTTTGGAGGTGTTTGAACACCCCGGGAAGATACAATTATGACTTCTTGCACCAAGTTTGTTTCTATGTACCTTTGTATCAAGGCATAACATGTGGAACCAAAGACCCTGAGATGCTTTACCGAAGGAATGTGCCCATACCACATTTCATAAGGAGTCTTGTTTCTAATAGCATTAGATGGACATCTATTCTTTACATATACAACACATAGAACTGCATCATCCCAAAACATCAATTTTACATTTTTGAAAAACATCATGGAGCGCACCATATTTAAGATTGTCCTATTCATTCTTTTAGGTACTCCATTCTGTTGAGGATTATAAGGCACAATTGTTTAATGTTTGATCCCATGTTGGCAAAGATAGTTTTCAAATTCATTTGAAGTGTATTATTTTCGATTATCAGTGTGAATAGAGCCAATATGAGATTGTGCATCATTTTCAATCCATGTATGAAAGTTTTTGAATGTTTGAAAAGCATCAGATTTGTTCTTCAATAGTTAAACCCAACACATTCTGGTGTAGTCATCAATAAATGTCATCATATATTTATTTCCATTTGCAGAAGGAATAGGCATTGGACCACATAAATCTGAATGAATGAGTTCAAGTTTTCTATGTGCTCTGGAATGTGAATCATGAAAACACTATTTGCTATGCTTTCCTAGAATGCAAGGATCACATTGCTTAAGTTTCCTAGGAATTGTAGGCAAACTAGTAACACCATTTTTCTTCAACAAGCATAGGTTGTCATAGTTTAAGTGTCCAAATCTAGCATGCCATAATAAACTTGATGGAAATGTACCTTCTTCATAATGAGAATCATATGAGAAATTTTGTGCGCGAGCAGAGGTACCTTGCAGCTTGAGAAGCCTTTCTTCTTCTATCCCTGTCATGACAAGTGAGTGGTCTAATGCTTTTCTCACCTCAAGCTTGCCATCAAACATATGAATGGAGTGTCCTTGCTGGCGGATGTGGACCAAGGACAACAAGTTTCTCCTCAACTGTGGGAGATATAAAACATAATGCAGAAGAAAGTCTGGAAGACCAGGCAATTTAAGCCTGATTGTAACAAGCCTTGTTGGCTTGAGTTTTGATTTGTCTACAAAGTATACTACTCCATCAACATTGTCAGTAAATTCTTCAAAAAAATCTCTTCTAAAATTCATGTGGAAAGTTTCTCCTGAATCAAGCAACCAATCATTTTTTCAAGCAAGTGAAGCATTAAATAAGTCTTCATTTACTCCAATATTATAGTGTGCCACAACATAGTGAGCGGATTCAGGTGCTTTACCTTTCTCTCTGTCATTAGTTTTACCTTTGGGTTGGTTTCTTTCCTGCTCAATTCCGTCCCAAGGCAACTTGCATGTGGATGCATCATGTGATCCATCTCTTTTGCAGCATATTTAGTGCAAATTTGACTTTTCTCCTTGAGAGTATCTGGGTCCCTTACCTCTGAAATTTCTTCCTCTCCCTCTTCAACCACCTCTTCCTCTGGAAGAATCTTGAGCAATATTCTTATCTCTATGTGGAAGACACACGGCCTCTTCAGAAGACTGAGGAGATGTCTTCTTCCCAAAATCTTTCTCTCTTTCAACAAATTTTTTCACAAGGGAGTCAAAGGTAAGATCTTTGAGGTTCCATTTGCTTGCAATGATTCAAGATAATTTAAATAAGTGGGATAAAGTGACTTGAGAAAAGCTATCAGAGGAATGTCCAGTTCAACATTAGTGAATTTGATATCATGCATAATAGATTTTACTTCTGATGCAAGAGCAAGAGGATCATCATTTTTTCATTCAAGGGTGAACAATTTAATCATGAGTTGAACAACTTCAAGTGCAGAGTGTGAGTCATAGAGTTCCTTCAGTTTTTGTAAGATTTCAAAAGCATTTGAAAATGGCGAAATATGGAGACTCGCCTCTTCATTTACTGATGCTGCAATCAATGCATAAGCCTTGTTGTTCTTATTTTCCCAAATGGCGAATTCTTTGTCTGAGGTAGGATGTTCTGGCTCTTTGTCTCTGTTTCCAACACACACTCCTTTCTACATCTCATTCAAAATGAGAGTGTGTTTGATTTTCTGCGACCATTCTAGATAGTTCTCCTTCCCAGTGAGAACCACTCCCACAATAAATATCAATGAATGCATTTAAAAAAAAAATATGTACCTTGCTGCCAATATGTAAAAAATGCACTTCTGGTGGTTAAAAAATTGCACTCTGATATATTGAAAAACAAAGGTAATATATGGGGGAGGGAATATTTAGGGAAGGGAGAATTTGGGGGAGGTGGTATATGGGTGACAGCGTGGGATCCAAACGCAGCAATGAAACAATGCTATATATGAAACAATTGGGAGCTAAACGCAGGAGCGTTAATATATGAAAACAACATAATATATGAAAACAACATTATATATGATACATCGTTGTATATATATGGAACAATGTGGAGACAACGTTGTATATATATGGAACAATGTGGAGAGGTATGGAAAATATGTATAAACATGGGCAGAATAATCCATTTTATCCACGATTTTTGAGCTTTCAAGACATAACAAATTATTAGCAACATCTCAAATTTACAATATTTAAAACCACTCTGCAACCAATCAACGAGTATAGAGACATCAACATTGTATCAACTACCAATCAATGCACTCATCGAGGTATGGACCGGCCGATATATGTGTAGAGGGGAGGCCGAGCCGAGCAGCTTCTAGCGTGGGAGGAGTAGCGCAGCGTTGGAGGTATGGAGGGCCTTTTACAGGCAGCAACGTTGCCAGCTATTAACACTTGTCCATGAGACGTTGCAAGCAGAGGCTGTATGGAGACGCTACAAGCCGCTACCACCCACATTCGACCAGAAACACCTCTGGCTTGATCTATGGCGTGTTTCAATAACCTCTGAATTGATGTCGACTAAGGCCAAGGTGCGAAGCGAGCAAGCCCAATGCCCCTTAATGCAAGAGGAGGCTACATTCCCACCAGTGGTTGTGCCTCCCCGCACTCTCAACCATACGCAACGTTAAGAAATCCTCGGTGAGAGGAATCTAGCTAAAGCTTGAAGCGTTAACGAAGAGAGGTTTGGTTCATTAATGAGAGGTTGAGGAATTTGTGTTGGCAGAAGGCAGATGTGTCAGGCTGCAGAAATGCAGAACATGGGCAGAATAAACAGATGGGAGTTACAAGGGCAGGAATGCTAAAAAATAGTGCTGGCTCTAATACCATGTCAAGCCAGGAGGTAACTCCTCAAATGAAATTGTGTTATTCATTTAGGTTGTTCATTATTATATACAAGAGGGAGTGACTGTTCAGTTCATCTCCCGATGACTCTCCATTTCCTCTATTATTTATTTACACTAATTACAATTGTTCACCCAATCCCTATGATTAGGTGTCAACAGAGACCTATGTTTTACCTCAAAATTTCTTTAATGGGAAGGATAGTTGAATGAAGAAAACGAAAATCTAATAAAGGAATCAAACTATCAAATAAGGAGTTAGAATTGACAAAATAATTGAATTTCGAGTCGCAAAAGAATATATAGTTGATGTGGAAATTTAATGAGCCATAAACCAAAATAGATAGCCATCAAGAGGGGTCAAAACAATAAATATCCCTCTTCTTCTCTTGTATAAATAAGATCAACCCGATAGAGAATAGGCTTTTTCTTGTGCACCTTTGTAGAAGATTATTCAATTAATTATTAATGAGGAGAAGCCAGTATTGGCCACTTTTTGGAGACTTATTCTAGTGTACATGTCATATGGGAGTACTCCCTACTTGTTTAATTTTTTTGTAGGCCTTCTCATGCGAATGGTAGTTTTTTCTTATTGTTGTGATTCAATATAATGTAGGTGGTGTATATGAAATGGTTATTGATTAGTAACATGACGGCTAACTTGATTTGATGACTTGTGATTTCATTATTTTTAACATTATTCCATAATAAATTATTTTCTATTCTAATGGTTTAAATGATTTCTTATTTCATGTTCATTTTATTTTTCTCAAATCCTAGCTAGGTGTTAGATTAGAAAAACATTTTGTTTCTACTACTAGGGTTACAATTAGGAATTATAATTTATTTCTTAATAATATAATTAGTAATTGTTATCATGATATAATCTAGATGGGTTCCCTACTCCAAACTAAGTTAGGTCTAATTGGGACCTTTTACTGAGGAGAATCTTTAATGTTAAAGGTGGTACATTTTCCCTTGTTAACATTTTTGGTGCTAGAAGCCTGATGATCATATAACAAATCGACCTATGTGGGGTCATTCTTAGAAATACATTAATAACACATGGTTCCACTTTAAATCCCTATATAGAACCATATTCTAAATCGTCCAAAACCATTGTGTGTTGTTCCAAAAAAGGTAGATTGCCTCTTATTCAATTTGAACTATGATAGTGAAGGTAAAACCTATGCATTAGGGATTTTTTGCTAGTTTTGTTGGGAATGTTTCTCTGTCAAAATATATGAATATAATGATGTATATAGTTTGTTTACCCTCAAATTGGAAGGATATATTCAGACTTAGTATAAATATTTCTCAACTAAATTTGTTCATATATGAAAGAAATTCATCGAAGTTTTCCCAACTATTCATGAAAATTTTCTATCTATTACAAACTTTCTTAAGAATGTGAAGAAATACAAAAAAACAAAATGAATATGATGATGATTTTGTATCAAAGGTTATGTAGATTTATCATAGATTTCATGAGAGTAACAAATCCTGTAGGCAAGAATTCCTTGAGTGGTATTTTTATCTCCTTTCCATTTTGGAAGAGTAAGAGCTATTCTTTGACCATCGAAAATATTTTCATTGTCACACATATCTTCCTCCATAATTTTAAAGAAAAAATTTCACCTTGTGATAAATAAGATAGTCAAGAAGGAACTCTTCTGTAGAATAATCCTATAAAAGAATTTAATTTAGAATATTGTGTAAGTTCTAATTTATGAAATGATATTTTAGACTATAATGATTTAGATTGATACACTATATCAACAAACTATATATCAAAATAAGTACCTATTTTTCACATAGAAAATCAACAAGATGGCATAGCAAACTTTTCTATTCTTGAGTTCAAATCCTTGATAACCTATCTACCCAGGTAGAGAAGGTGTCCTAAACTAACTATGCATATACATTCATCAAGGACACCTCTAGGGTATTAGATTTTGACATGATGTTTTTAATGACACTCTAATATTGTTGAGAAGCCTTCCTCAAGTGAACCAATTAGAAATATTTTGAAGAATGGCTCTTTGCATGTGTTCAATGAAGAAGAAACACAATATTTACTTCTTTTGGCTAAAAAAAAATGAATAGACATAAGTTATAGAAGTAGGCACGATTTCTAAAGAAAATAAATAATCATTATCAAATATCAGAAATTCTTGAAACTTGAAATGTGGGAAAATTAAGGGCGTTTCTCTTGAATCTATAGAAGACAACAACCTTGAAGATAAAGAGAACAAAGAATATGTTGTTGATTTTATGGGTACACGTATTCAAGATAATAATCCATTCTTTGATTCTAAAAAATTATATGCTCTTTACACATATTCATTTGCTAACGTTCATTTATGTAGAGACATAAAATATTATTCTACAACTTTTCCTTTATATTTTGATTTTGGAAGGAAACACAAAGTGAATTTAAGATAGAATTTGCAAATATTGAATGCATTTTTATACAAAAGTTTTCAACTCAGACTCACCAATTGTAAATTTTCTTGAAAGGAGAGAAGGATAATGCTCAAGTTTTGGTTAATAAAAGACACATTCATGGACTTAGTTCATATATGAGAAATTATTTGTTCACCTATAATCTGAAATCTGTGGTTGAAGAGCTAAATGAAGTAATTTTTTCTTATGATAACCCTATATTTGATGTTGAAATTTATTTGTGGAAAGTGGACATATACAGGGATGGATAATTCCTTAACCATATTAAGACTAGAGTGGTCAATCACTTAGAAATGACTCTTATTTGGGTTGTTAGACCAGAGCATACATAACACACAATGGATTTATACTCAAAGACTTGGACGACAATAGTAGAGAATAATTCACAGAAACAGACAAATGGAGAAACAACAAGATTACTTAATCAGAAACAACGGAATAGATAAAACAATCACTGGAGAACAGAAATCACTTTGCATTACATAACAGGCCTGGACCTTGGCTTGCTTTCCTTGGCTAGAGAAATTACAAATTTATAGAGGCAGAAGAAGGATCTAGAATCCTGTATGTGATTCAGATGGCGTCTGGAGTGATCTAGAAACTAATGGTAGTGTTAAGATCTAGAAAGATCTAGAAACTAATGGCGGTGTGGAGATCTAGAAAGATCTGATCTAGAAGGATCTAGAATCCTGCGTGAATTTGGATTCACACTTAACATTCTCCCACTTGAAGCCAAATATGAGTCATGAATCAAGTCACACTGAGTCCTACCATGCCTCTACATAACTCATGTTTATTTCGTGGTAGAATATTAGTGAGCATATTAGCGGGGTTCCTATCTGTATGGATCTTTTCCAATGATAACTGTTCTTCCTCCATCACATGGCGAATCCAATGGTACCTTAAGTCAATGTGCTTGGTTTTTGGAATTGCTTTATTCCTATCTGTCCTAGGAATTGCTGCATCCACAACATCTCTTTACAAGCTTCTGTTGCAGCTATGTACTCTGCTTCTGTTGTAGAGAGGGCTACTATTCTTTGTAGCCTTGACAGCCAATATACTGTTGCACCTGCAAATGTATACAAATAACCTGTAGTGGACTTTCTGGTATCCATATCTCCAGCCATATCCGTGTTTGTAAATCCTTCAAGCACAGTCTCATCATGACCAAAACATAAACAATAATGACTAGTACCCTTGAGATACCTTAAAATCCATTTTACTGCTTGCCAATGTTGTTTGCTTGGATTGGTAAGAACCTGCTCACTACTCCCACTGAATATGCAATGTCTGGTCTTGTGCATACCATGGCATACATTAAGCTACCAACTGCTGAAGCATAAGGAATCATGCTCATCTCTTCTTTCTCCTTGTCATCACTAGGACATAATTCAGTACTCAGCGTGAAGTGGGCTGCAAGTGGTGTACCAACTGGCTTGGCATCCTTCATATTAAACCTGTTAAGGACCTTCTTGATATATTTTTCTTGTGACAGCCACAACCTTTTGTTTTTCCTGTCACGCATAATCCGCATGCCCAATATCTGTTGAGCTGGTCCCAAATCCTTCATTGCAAATTTGCTACCCAAATCTTTCTTCAATTTATTGGTCTTATTCTTATCATGCCTAACAATCAACATGTCATCCACATATAACAATAATATGATATACTTTCCTTGATCATACCTCTTGATATAGACACAATGGTCAGTTTCCAACCTTTGAAAAACCGTATTCCAACATGAATGAATCAAATTTCTTGTACCATTGTCGAGGTGCCTGTTTCAACCCATAGAGACTCTTCTTCAACCTACAAACGAGACCTTCTTTGCCTTTTTCTATGAAGCCTTCTGGCTGCTCCATATAAATTTCTTCCTCCAATTCACCATGAAGGAATGCAATTTTTACATCTAATTGTTCACATTCTAGGTCTAAAGCAGCAACTAGACCAAGAATGACTCTAATGGATGACATTTTAACAACAGGTGAGAAAATTTCAGTGAAGTCAATACCTTCTTTTTGGGCAAAACCTTTCACCACCAGTCTTGCTTTATACCTCTCCTTCTTTTCGTCACCTTCATGCTTAATCCTGTACACCCATTTGTTTTGTAGAGCCTTTCTACCTTTTGGGAGGTTTACCAACTCCCAAGTTTTATTTTCCTACAAAGAGTTCATTTCTTCTTCCATTTCTTTCTTCCATTCTTTATCGTGCTCGACTTTACAAGCTTCTTGAAAACAATTAGGTTCACCTTCATCAGTCAACAAAATATAGTTTGAAGGAGGATACCTTTGTGAAGGCTTATGAGGCCTAGAAGATCTGTGAACCAACTGTGGTGGTGCATTATCAGGTTGAATCTCCTGTAAAGGTTCCTGCAAGATTCCTTCTTCTTGTTGTTCATTATTTTCCACTTGTTGTTCTTCATGCTCCTGAATTTGCTATTCATTTTCTTGTATTGGTGGTATGTTTTCCTGTTTCTCTTCAAACCTGTCAATAACCTTCTTGACCTCCAACTCACCTACAGTCCTTTTGAATATTTCTGACTCATTAAATATAACATCCCTGCTTCTAATAATTCTATGTTTGATTGGATCCCATAGACGATAACCAAGATCTTCATCCACATATCCCAAAAAAAATGCATTTCATAGATTTATCATCTAGCTCAGTTCTATTTTCTTTGGGAATATGTACGAATGCATCACATCCAAAGATTTTTAAGTGAGAATAATTCAAATTCTTATCAGTCCAAACTTCTTCAGGGACACTGCCATCCAAGGTTGTAGTTGGAGATCTATTTATGAGGCAGCAAGCGGTCCTGATTGCTTCAACCCAAAAATTCTTCTCCAAACCAGAATTGGACAACATACTTTGCACCTTTTCCATAATGGTGCAATTCATCCTTTCTGCAACACCATTTTTTTGAGGAGTACCAAGCACAATCTTCTCATGCTTTATGCCAAACCTATTACAATATTCCTTAAATGCATTTGAGCAATTTTCTCCACCATTATCTGTTCTTAAACACTTCAATAATTTGTTAGTCTCTCTTTCAACAGCAATATGGAATTTTTGAAATATTCCAAACACTTCACTTTTACTTTTCATAGGATATGCCCAAACCTTCCTGGATGCATCATCTATAAATGTTACAAAATATGATGCTCCTCCTAATGATTTGATGTTAACAGGCCCAAACACATCTGAGTGTACCAATTCTAACACATTTTTCTTTTTGTCATGGCCACCTCTAAGGAATGAAACTCTTCTTTGTCTACCATATATACAATGCTCACAAAGATCAAGATTGTAGGATTTCAAACCTGGCAATAAATTTTTACCAACAAGGATTTTTAAGCCCTTCTCGCTCATGTGACCCAAACGCTTATGCCACAGATCTGTTGAATTTCCTTCTTTTGTGACAGCAGCCAAATCTGGTTTTCCTATCAGTCTCTTCAATGTGTATAATGTTCCTGTCTTGGGTCCTTTGGCCACGACCAATGCACCTTTGCTAATTTTCCAGCCTCCTTTTCCAAAGCTTGTCGAATAGCCTTCATCATCCAGTCGTCCCATAGAGATTAAACTCATGCACATTTCTGGTACATGCCTGACCTGTTTCAACAATATACCTTGTCCATCTTTCATCTTGATCTGGACATCTCCCACTCCAACAATACTGCAAAAAATATTATTCCCCAAATGCACTCTACCATAATCACCGGGATTATATGAAACAAAACTATCTTTGCATGGGGTTACATGGTGAGATGCCCCAGAGTCAAGGATCCAATCAAAGCTACTGCTAGATGTATATACACATGCATCCTCTACTGAAACAGTAAACAACACATCACCATCTGTGGCTATAGTAGTAGTCTCACCTTCATTTGTGCTGGATGACTTGTGATTTGTACTAGACAGTCTCTGATCCTTTTGTCCTTTCTTCCAGAATCGACATTCTTTCTTCATGTGCCCGAGTTTGCCACAATGAAAGCATATGATTCTACCTCTCCTTGATTTTGATCGGCCTCTTGATCTTGATCGTCCTTGCCGGCCTCGATCCATTCTCCTACCACGATCAGCTAGAGCTAGAGCCTCTCCTCTCTGGTTTTCCGCAATTGACTTGCGTCACAACTCCTCATTCATTAAACTGTTGCTAACATCATCAAACTTCAAGGTCCCTGTAGTTGCTAAAGTGCTCATAGCTACAATTAAAAGTTCCCAGCTGTCTGGCATAGAACGCATTAGCAAAATAGCTCTAATTTCATCATCAAAAATGATTTTTACAGAGGCAAGCTAATTAGTAATAATATTAAATGCATTCAAGTGCTCAGCAACTGAAGCACCCTCCTTCATTTTGAGATTATAAAGTATCTTCATCAAGAACACTTTATTTGATGCCGTTTTCTTCTCATATAGATCATGGAGCTTCTTCCATAATCTTTCTGCCGTCTTTTCTCCAGACACATTGAAATAAACATTCTTTGCTAAATATTGGTGGATTGTTGCAATCGCCTTTCTATCTAGCTTATTCCACTCTTCATTTGTCATCGATGAGGGTTTCTTTTTTGTGCCCTCAATCGGAAAATAGTGATCCTTTAAAATCAGTATATCCTCCATCTGTGATTTCCATAGGGCAAAATTAGCCCCGCTCAACTTCTCCATATCTGTAACTGTTGTCTCCATTTTCAATCAAATTCACACCACAAAACACAAAAACTCCACTTAAAAATAAAACTTTAATTATTACTCTTTAAAATTTAGTAATAATGACCTTCCTCCTTTTAAAATACCTTTTTCAAAATTCCTACTCCTTTTTAAAATATACTTTTCAAAATTCCAACATATAATTATATATGTTTCATAATAAATATAAAAACATATATAATATTTTAACCTTTTCACATTTTACACATACATATGTTGGTTTGAGAAAAAAACTTGACGTATACGTGCAAGCTTGATGTAAAAAAAACTTACGAACACCACGTTTCAACTTCAATCTCCACGGATCTCCACTTTTCAAACTCCAACAACATGTTTCAACATAGGTCCACGACCTTGTTTTGCTTGCAGCAACTGTCTTTTAGTTCTAGCGTTCCTTAGCTATTTCCTGGACAGATCCTTCAACAGCTCCAAGAGTAACAACCAACGTTTTAACGAACGCTGCCGGAGCAAGGCGATGGCACTAAGTGGCTTGCACCATGGATATTCGAACCTAGCTTTGATACCACTTGTTAGACCAGAGCATACATAACACACAGTGGATTTATACTCAAAGACTTAGACGGCAATATCAGAGAATAATTCACAGAAACAGACAAATGGAGAAACAACAAGATTACTTAATCAGAAACAACGGAATAGATAAAACAATCACTAGAGAACATAAATCACTTTGCATTACGTAACAGGCCTGGACCTTGGCTTGCTTGCCTTGGCCAGAGAAATTACAAATTTATAGAGGCAGAAGAAGGATCTAGAATCCTGTATGTGATTCAGATGGAGATCTAGAATGATCTAGAAACTAATGGTAGTGTTAAGATCTAGAAAGATCTAGAAACTAATGGTGGTGTGGAGATCTAGAAAGATCTGATCTAGAAGGATCTAGAATCCTGCGTGAATTTGGCTTCACACATAACACAATCTGTGGCTGAAGAGCCAAATGAAGTAAAGTTTTCTTATGATAACCCTATATTTGATGTTGAAATTTATTTGTGGAATGTGGAAATATAAAAGGATGGATAATTCCTTAACCATATTAAGACTAGAGTGGTCAATCACTTAGAATAGATGCTGATTACAAGTGGATCATAATATGCAACAATAACGAATTCTCAAATGCCTAAGAAGAAGGAAATAATGGAAATAATGATGTGATTTTTGTTGGTTTAACACAAAGATGTGGATGTGAATGATGTTATTTCCACATAATGATGTGTATATGCATAACAAAGGAAAGGATGACGTGGATGAAGATTCACATGTCCTTTTGGTTCTCCATGATAAAACATTCAAGTTATTTAAACCTATGCAAGCTTTGACTTTCCTTTAGATGTCAAAATTCCTAGATTGATGCATTGGTATTATAGATCTATTTTAAGCGAGAGTTTATTTTTGGTTACTCTTCCTTTGATCCTAAGTTTCTTGTTGGGTCATCTTTTTGTCTTCTAATTTTTAGGAAATCGCTAGACTTGGCTTGAACATTGCTCTTCTTAAGATTGGCGTAATTTGCATTTTCATATTTTCTTTGTTTTTTGGTGATTTATTTGGCGCAACTAAGTGAAGCTACGAAAATATTATAAATTATTTATTTTAGAAGGAGAAATTTAGAAATCCATAAAACCTAATGAGATGGTATAGATATGTATATCATACTCTCCAAATTGGGCACCATCATGTCTTGTTTATTAAAGTTGCATCATTTGTTTTATTTATGTATCTCTTTTGAGGTTTCATCTTACACACATTCCATTTCTAGCAACAATTTTAACTTTGTTTGGCTTGTTTTCTTGCTAACCTATCTTTTAGTTTCCTTGATGGTTAAGAGTAAGGCCTTGTAAAATGTAGGCATGCATGTTAATCTTTGTAATATTTCTTTGTTACGTCTTAGTCATGTATTAAAAAAAGATGTTGTGAATAGATGCCCCATGTTATGTGGAGAAGTTAAAATAGTGACGGAATTGAGGCTTCCCAAATAACTATAATTCTTGGAAAATTTAATTGAGTGGCGAGTCAACCAACTTAAAGATACCATCCATTCATATTAAAGAAGCACACCTTGTAAAAGATTTTCAATTAGACATATAGGGTTAAATATCCTTGGGGAATAATCTTATTATTCAAGCATGGACAATCCTTTCCTAAGTGGCATTGTCTCAACCTACTTGTAAAGACCTATTATTTCTAACATCCATCATTACTAGAACATGTACTTTGAATTTGGAGAAAAAAATTGGAAAGGAAATTTAGTCAATTTTGGGGAAATGTAAATATCTTTCTTGCAACTATATATGCCTACTAATAGCAAAGAAAATTATATGATGCTAATCTGACTCCATTGAGGCTATGGATGATCACACAATATGGAGTAGCACTACAGGAAAGTGAAATAATATTTCCACTAAAAATATTCAACTATATTCAAAGCAGAATCTTGTGCTTATAATGGTTACCTAAAACTTTGGGTGAAGCTTTCAATGAATTCAACCACGCACTTTCTATCTTTAGGAAAAGTTGTTAAATCACTAAAGCTACTTGATTGGGATAGTATGAGTTCATGTTACAAAGGAAGGGCCTAAACAAACTATTTGTTTAAATTCAAATAAATGATTCTTTCTCAAATTCTCCTATTAAAAAATATGATTGAACGAGTATTGATTCAAAGATTCATGGATTCACCTAGTGTATCATTATTCATTGTTTTGGGAAGAACTTGGAGCCCCTTTTTCTTTTCAATTGTGTGAGTCTGGTTTCTTCTTTTTGCATTTACATTAACGTTGGTTCCTCAATTCCTTGCTTCATTTTTAATTCTTTTTATATGTTTAAGCCAAATGGACTTTCATGGTTTCCTTGTGTGGTTTTAACTTAGTTTCTTTTGTTCCTTGAAATTTATTCCTTGATTGGGTTTTTGGTTTATTCCCTTATTCTTTTCTTCCTTAATTTCTTTTTCTCCTATATTTATATCTCAAGCTTTATCATCAAGTTGGGCATCCTCTTATCCTCATTTTCTGAAGTTTTTCCCCAATCCCAAAATTGGCTCAATTTCAAAATCAAGACCCTTCATTATCATTTTTTGGTCTGATTTTTCTTTGAATTTGGGTTTGAAACTTTTCATTCAACTCTTTTTTCGAACCTTAAGTGCTTCTTTTAACTTTGATCTTTCTTTTTTAAGTTTTCTATTGAGCCTTCGGCATTTCTGTTAAACTGAAGTTTAAACTTCTTCCATTTCTTTACTTACCTTTCAAAATTTGCTTCACCCCTCTCTAATTTCCAATTTGGCTTGATTTCAAAATCAAGGCCCTTCTTTGTCTTTTACTCATTCATTTGTCCCTTGATTTAAAAAATGGGCCCATTTGTGAAATTGAGCCCTCTTATGACCTCTTTTATTTTTTGTGAGCTTTGATTTGAACCTTGTGAACATTTTAAAACCTTTGCTCAAACTTTGGAGTGTTTTAACTCTGAATATATATATTTTAATGTTTCACTTTAAATCATTGAATAGCTTGATTTTGTAATTGTTCACGATTTCCAAATTAGTGCATTCCTCTTCTAACTTTTGTGTGAATATGACCCAATTTTGAGATTAGCCTTAATCTTCAAATTGCAAATTGGGCCCTCCTTTCAATCTTTCTCACTCTTTATTTTCTTTGCTTCTATTTGAGGTGTCTCTAAATTTTGTTTGAATTGTATTTTACCCTTTCAAAATTTACTAAGTCACACCAAAACCTTTTCTAAGGTCAATCATCATCCCCAATTGCAACAAATTCCCTCCTTGTCATTTGTTCCCTTTTACCTTGGCATAATTTTTTGACGATCATAGGTTTTCAAATTAGGACCTCTCTTTAAAATTCTTGTGTAAGACTATCTCATTTTGGAAATCATCTTGATTATGAAATCAAGGCCTCCCTCTTGAAAAAGTCAATTGTATGTTGATTTGTGGAAAGGTTCAGTGTAATTACATTACATGGCTTCAGGAGGAGTCAAATGACCAAGAAAGAGTTTTAAACAATTAAAATAAAATAAAATTCGAACTAAATAAAAAATCCAAACATTCTAAGTGGCACAAGATTACAAAAAGTTTGGATGGTCAAGAAAGGAAATGAACCCCTAGGTGGCATTGAAGGAAATTAGGTGGAGAAACTAAATTTCCAAGGAAGGAATCAAACTATCAAAGAAAGAGTTAGAACTCATGAGATATCATTCATGGATGACGAAACCTAATAACCTAGAAAAAGAATCAGATAAGCAATAAGAGGAGTTGAAATGATGAATCTTCCTCGTCTTCTCTTGTATACATAATATAAACTAGACATAGAACATGCTTTTGCTTGTGCATCTTTTTATAGACTATTCTAGAAACTATTAAAGAGGAGAAACCATTACTAACCTTATTTTGGAGAAATCATTCTTGTATATATGTAGTGTGGGAATACATTTTAATTGTTTATGTTTGAATGTCTATAGGAATATAACTTTTCTTGTATACTATTTTGATGCAAACAATAATTGTATCTTACTATTGTGATTCAATTGGTTGGTGGTGATGAATATGAATTGATTACAAGATATAAACATGAGGTTAACCTGATTTGATAAGCAATGATTTCATTGTTTACACCAATATTTTATGGTGAACTATTTTATTTTCTAATAGTTGGACTAGTTGTTTATTCATATTTGTTTTCCTATTCTCAAATCCTAGATAGCGGTTAGATTAGAACAACATTATGATGTTGGTTTGAGGATTAAATTTAGTTATTATAATTTATTCCTTAAAATCATACAATTAATAATATTTTCATGGCTAGAATATGGATGGATTCCCTATTTCAAATATTGTGAAGTCTAATTGGGACCTTTTATTGTGGAGAACCCTTGATTATGAAGGTGGGACATTTATCACTATTAACCAATTGGCAATATGATGGGCTCCCATTCAAATTTTTCATTTCATAAGTGATTTTGATATAACATAGTGATTTAGTCTTTTAACAATGTTATGGACTTCTTTTCTCTTGTTGTTCTATTTATAGTGGTCATTTCTATGGGTGAAATCTATTAGCTAGAGTTCTTCAACATTGTCAACAAGGCTATCATAAATGACATCTAGCCTATCACATCTTCCTTTTCCCCTTCTCCTCATATTATCATTTTAAAATCACCACCAATTATCTATAGGCTACTAGGAGCATTTGGGGGTGATGGAGACTAGAGAGGAAGGTATCCTTGTATTAAGTCAGTCGGCCCATATATATTGGTGAGGGATCCAAGCATCTTGAAGTGGATCGATAACTACCATATAGAGGTTGCTAGGTTACATAGTCCAATAGAGATATGGTTCCAAACAATGGATAAGTCCCTTGAGAATCCTCATGTGTTGATGGCCATTATCATGTTGCCCCACCACATATTTGATGTAATATATTAAATAAAAGTATTTTAGCATTTGGTTTCTTGAATGAAGATGTTTGGGTTTTCTTTCTTTGTATTTCTTTGAGTTGCTTATATTTTCTAAGAGAATTGAGTCCCCTAATGTTCCATGACATGAATCACATGGTTAAAATTAATTGGGTGCTACAGGATATTTCTCCCTTAGGCTTTTGGGCACTTGTCCTAAGTTAATGATGTGGTTTCCCTCACCATGAAGGTTGAATTTTTTGGTTTTCTACCTTATTCCTTCCCTAAAACCTCCTTAGAAGGATTTAGGGAATAGGTTTTATTACCTAGGTTAACTAGGGTGATGGAGGAAGAGTTACAACTTCCACTCTCCGTAGTTTATTTGAAGGTTTCTTTACAAAGATTTCCTCATTCTATCATTGATAAGGAGTTGACATAATCTTCATCAAACTATGTGGTGGGAAGATAAGGATGCATTTCTTCCATGTTTATATCTATGGTTGCCTCCCTCACTGTTCCTTTCATTTCATGAACTTTGTATATGCTTCATTATTCTCATTATCCATCGAGCAATGGTTCTTTCCCTCTTTGATTTTTTAGTTTGCAGTAAAGATAGGATGGGATTTGTTTAGGGTGAGGGGTTGTTTGTTTAGATGAGATATCATGTTGTTTTTTATTGACTGTGAATGGTTTTCTCTAAAGTTTGAGTGGGTATTAGTGGGCACAAATCCTATGTTTTTTGGCTATGAATTGTGGTGAAGTCTTTTGCATCCTTTTGCATCCTTTTGCTCACCTCTAGGCTATTTTTGACTTTGTTAATTGAGATCACAATTCCAAAAGTAGATGCCCATGTTCATGGCACATGCAACATTTGAAAGGTATGTGTTAATGGTCTACGGTTTGAAGCCATTCATTATCTATGAAGGAGATGGCTACAGATGTTGGATGAGCTTGCAATACATTAATATAAACACAAATAAATAGGTGTACTTACCAAATTTGGTGCCCCCACAAGGATTCAACATCGGGCGCAAGTGTCTGTGGATGCTTGTGAGATTTTCTTCATCCTAAAACTCAAATGGGAAGGACTGCAGTCTTATTAAGATAAGGGCCTTTGAGAAATCTTCTTTGTTTGGATCAAATTTGTCTACCCAACACCTCATGTACATTCTAGCTAAGTTGAAAAAGCACTAGCTTTCTTTCAACATGGTTTTTAATTTTGTGCAACATAAAATAATAATGAAAATCTCTCTTCACCTAGCTTTATGTCTATCACTCCCTTGAGTTTCTAATGGGTTCCAAGCAACCATTTTAGTGCGACTTGCAAAGGCTACATGGCTAAGAATTTTCATATGATGATATGGTCCATTATAAATTGGATTCTACATTCAATACCATCTAAGGTGACTAATTTAGAGTGTTAAATAACTTGTTTAGCACCCACCCACATTGTTTTTAAATCCAAACCAACGAAGCATTTGTTCCTTTTCTTATAGCCCATGGTAGCTAATGCTAAGTTTGAAACAAAATTCTAATTAATCTTTGAAAAACATAAAAATTGATAAAAATGTCTTTAGAAAGAGAGAAGGACAGATCAGACCCTCCAACATTGTAGACATGCCCCCCACAAGGGAAAGACTAACAGGAAACCCTAAGCAACTAACAACATACCCTACCTTCAAACCTAATCAGTGAAGCTCTCGGCCTTTGGTTTTTACGCCAACAAACAATAAATATTCAAACATAAGTAAATATGACAAAATTATCGGCATGCCCTCCTTAACTTCCTACCTCACAATGTAGATATCGTTTAATATTTTCGAAGCATCTCCTTGTGCAGATATCTTTTAATATTTTCCAGGCATATGCTTGAAATAAGAATTACAAGTCAACAAATTTTCTATTTAATGGCGTTTTCGGTGCACAACTAAAACTTTATTAAGAACTAAATGTTCGTCTCTTGCAATACCGAAAATCTCGCTACATAAGAACTAAATTGGATTAATGCATTTCTCTTTATGATCATATTTAGATACGCTTGGTGATACTTTTATTTGATTCTTTCTTTTCCGAGATCATAACCTCCCATGCTTGGAAGCCCATCCTTCTTTCTCCGTAATATTTTCCTATTCCAAAGTTGTTATTGATCAACCTGTTCGCTCATTCTCGTAAGGATTTTTGGCATTATCCTATTCCCTCAACTCTTCTTGAAGCCCGTCCTTTCTCCGTAATATTTTCCTATTCCAAAATTTTTGTTGATCAAGTTGTTTGTTATTCCCTCATCTTCAACTTCATTTTATATGTATATATAGGGCATATTTATGTGGATGGCTGATTTTCTAAATATTTGGGAATAAGAGGATCTATGTTTGTCTGATTCTTAAATATGCTGTGAATTAGTCATCCACACAAACTCAAATATATACATATATATAACACTGAAGCCTATAGGCAATCAAAGATGGAATTTGATAAGTATTATAAGACAATTTTGTTAAAATAAGATAATTACCCTGCATGAGGAGTTAGATAAAAATAGAAAATGAGTAATCGCAAGATTTAGTGTTTGAGCGTTGAGTCAAGTGAGTTAAGTGATAGACTACTTTGAGTGTGAAATTGCATGTAGTTGCATGTCAAGATATTTTAGGCAGTTAGCTAGTTGGAAAAGGTTTAAATACCTTTCACCAGGTTCATTGTAATCATTATGTTTTATGTGATCAATAGAAGAGCAACAACTCATGTTTTATGTGTAAATTGTGTTTTTTTTGTCCCCTCTACCTTTTGGCAAGGGCTAACGAGCCTGCCATAGGGCATTAAATACCCGCTCAGCTGCAAGCTCGTTAGCCATATAACACGAGGTGGGGATGGAGTGTTCGGAAAGTCACACCGGGTGGGGACGGAGTGTTCGGAAAGTCACACCGGGCGCGTGTTAGATATGGCTAACGAGCTTATAGCTGAGCGGGCATTTAATGCCCTATAACAGGATCGTTAACCCTTGCTCTACGTTTCCAACAAATTGATATCAGAGCAAAATTACAAAAAGATACCCACTTTCCAATAATCCGTATGAGAAAAGTAAAAGAGCCCGCAACCGCAGCTTGTAAAGTCGTAATGTGTGACTGATTTTTTTTGGCTCGGCGGAGAAGGTTAGTTGAGGTGCGTTAATAAACCAACGAATACGCACGGGTTTATATGACAGATAGCTAAAAAAGTCAACACGTTGAAGTGAAATTTGGTATTCACGAGTTGATTTAAATTTATGACAACACTTCTTTTTTGTTAAAAGGCCTTTTAAAGGACAGTATTTTTTAGTTCGTGAAGGACAAGGTTTTATTATTTTTTCGTATATATATAGATTTTTATTTTTCAAAAAATGGTTTTTCTGCCCAGTATTTTTTTGAAATAAGGTTTTTAAAATTTTTTTGAAATAAGGTTTTTAAAAGGAGTATTTCTTTTTTTTAAAAGAGCTTGGCAAAGCTTATCAAAGGAGAAATTTTTTTGGGTTTTTTAAAGAGAAATTTTTGGAGAAAGATGGTTTTTTCAAATTTCTAGCCCCAGTTCCCACCATTTACAGGGAAATATTATGATGTGTGGGTCATTACGATGGCGACCACGTTGTAGGCACATGATGTTTGGGATTATGTGAAGTTTGGATTTTCAGAACCTATGAACGAAGAAGAAGAACAAGCTCTCACTAATGCAGAGAGGGAACAATGGAAGAAAAACAAGAGGAAGAATGCACATGCGTTGCAGCTTATTCAACAAGGAGTGGACCTAGCAGTGTTCCAGAAGATTATGACCACGTCTTTAGCAAAATTAGCATGGGATACTTCGGCGACAAACTATAAAGTTATGGCCAAAGTCAATATTGTTAAGTTGTAGAATACTACGAGAAATTTTGAAAGTCTGCAGATGAAGGAGACATAGGACATCGATTCTTTCATGAATCGGGTCATAAATGTTGTAAATCAATTAGAGATTTATGGTGAAAATATAAAAGATCAAAGAGTGGTTGAGAAGGTCCTCCGATCTTTGTCTACCGAATTTGATGTTGTGGTAGCAGCCATAGAAAAAGCCAATCATTTGGCATCATTGACGGTTGATGAGCTTATGGGATCACTTCCATCGCATGAGGCAAGGATAGACAAAAATAAGGATTCCACTTTAGAGACCGCTTTCAAAAGTCAAGTTTCTATTTCAAGAGACAGAGGTCGAGGCAGATGTAAAACGATAGGCAGAGGACGAAGCGGAAGATATAGTGGTCAGAGAGATGACCGAGAAGAGCATGAACATCAAAGGTGAGATGTTATTACTGCAATAAATTTGGTCATTTTGCTCGTGATTGCAGGATGAAAATAGTTGATCAAGGGAACCAGAGAGCTAATGTCACTACAGAGAGTACTAACTCTATGTTCCTAGCTTTCCATACCATGCATGAACCTTTTGCTAGTGTGTGGTTGTTAGATAGTGGTTGCAGTAACCACATGACAGGCAACAAGGATTTGGTTGCAAATTTTCTTCAATCTGTGAAAACATATGTAAAGTTGGGGACTGACAAGGCTATGGAAATAGATGGCAAAGGAGTGGTCAACATTCTGACCAAGCAAGGGGAGCCGAAGACAATCTCAGAGGTATATTATGTTCCTAGTCTCAAACATAATTTGTTAAGTGTTGGTCAATTGACACAAAAAGGATACAAAGTTATCTTTCAAGGTCAAGAAGTTGTTACATATGACAAGCCCCCAAGCAGGTAACTGATAGCAAAAGTGCAAATGACGAGGAACAGACTCTTTCCTCTAATTTTGAATTACAGTGGTCAAGTGAGTTCTTTTACAGTAGCATGTTCTGATGATTATTGGTTATGGCACTTTCGATTTGGACACTTGCACTTTTCTGGTTTAATATTGTTGCAGCAAAAACAGATGGTCAGAGGATTACCTCCCATCAAAGAGCCTGTTAGTACTTGTGAGTGTCGCATTTTAGGAAAACAACACCGTGAAATTTTTCCAAAGGGAGTTGCATACAGAACAAAGCAACCTCTTGAGATAGTGTATACAGACTTGTGTGGACCTATGAGGACACAGTCAATTGGTGGAAGTTTCTACTTCCTCACTTTCATTGATGACTACAACAGAAAGACTTGGGTTTACTTTTTGAAGCAGAAGTCTGAAACTTTTGCAAAGTTCAAAGAATTCAAAGCCTTAGTAGAGAACCAAAGTGATCGATAGATCAAGGTATTAAGGTCAGATCGTGGTGGAGAATATGACTCAAAGGCATTCCATGATTACTGCAAACAACATGGGATCAGAAGACAATTTACAACCAGGTACACACCGCAGCAGAATGGTGTAGTAGAGAGAAAGAACAGGACAATTATGAACATGGTAAGAAGCATGTTGAAAGGCAAAAACTTGTCTAATGAGTATTGGGCAGAAGCAGTTGCATGTGTTATTTATGTGATCAACAGATCTCCTACAAAGAGTGTGATGAACAGAGTACCAGAACAAGCATGGTCAGGTATGTATTGCAGCGTATCTCATCTCAGAGTATTTGGATGTGTAGCTTATGCACATGTGCCTAAGGAGCGAAGAGGCAAATTGGATGATAAAAGTGAAAAATGCATATTCATTGGTTATAGTGAGCAATCAAAAGCTTACAAATTGTATAACCATATCTCAAAGAAGACCATAATTAGTAGAGATGTTGTGTTCAAAGTAAAGAGTCATGGAATGGAACTGTAGACAAAACAGTTGATGCACAAGTGCCACTGATGGAAGAAGATGATGTAGCAGAAAAGGAGTATCAGGTGATGAATCAAGCAATGGTAAGAAAAAGATGAGAAGTTTGAAAGATATTTATGATGATTTGGATGTTAGTTCAAGTTTTGCATTGTTGTCATTCCAACCTTCTTCATTTGAAGAATCAATCAAAGATGAAAATTGGGTGCAAGCCATGGATGAAGAAATTGAAGCTATTGAAAAGAATGACACATGGGATTTGGTTGATTTACCAAAGGACAAAAATCTCATTGGTGTGAAGTGGGTGTACAAGACAAAGTTGAATGAGAAAGGTGAAATTGACAGATTTAAAGCAAGACTTGTAGCAAAAGGATTCTCACAGCAACGGGGAATAGACTTTGGAAAAACGTTTTCTCCGGTAGCCAGATTGAATACTGTAAGAGCAGTTCTAGCCACAACAGCTCAGAATAAGTGGAAAGTATATCAGATGGATGTGAAATCAGCTTTCTTGAATGGAATTCTAGAAGAAGAAATTTATGTGCAGCAACCTCCAGGATATGAAGTTGAGAGTAATGAAGACAAAGTTTACATGTTGAAGAAAGCGCTCTATGGACTGAAGTAAGCACCTAGAGCTTGGTATAGCAGAATTGACACCTACATGATTAAGAATGGATTTTGCAGAAGCAACATTGAGCCTACCTTGTACACAAAGGTAAATGAGCATGAATAGATTTTGATTGTTTGCTTATATGTTGATGACATGATTTTTACAGGTGATTTTGACATAGATGAATTTAAAGAAGCCATGATGAAAGAATTTGAGATGACAGATCTTGGTCTCATGAAATATTTTCTTAGCATAGAAGTTGAGCAATCTGAAAAAGGAATTTTTATTTGTCAAAATAAATATTCCAAAGATTTGTTGAAAAGATTCAGGATGGAAAATTGCAAACCTGTCCCTACACCAGTTGCAACAGGTACAAAGTTAAGCAAGGATGATGAAGGATCAAATGTCAATCCAACTTTATTCAAAAGATTGGTTGGTAGCCTCATGTATCTCACAGCTACAAGACCAGATATCATGCAAGGAGTGAGTTTGATTTCCAGATTTATGGAGACTCCAAAAGACACACATTGGAGTGCAAGAAAACGAATTCTGAGATACATAGCAGGAACTAGAGATTGTGGCATAATGTATGCAAGCACAGAAAAGAAAGAATTGATTGGATACACAAATAGTGATTTTGCAAGCAGTTTGGATGATAGGAAGAGCACTTCTGGTTTTGTGTTCCACCTTGGTTCAGGTGTGATTTCATGGGCATCTAAGAAGTAGCCCATTGTGACACTTTCGTCAGCAAAAGTAGAATATGTAGCAGCAACATCAGTAGCATGTCAAGCAGTGTGGTTAAGAAGAGTACTTGATGGACTCAAGCAGAAACAACAAGGATCAACAACAATATATTGTGACAACACCTCAGCAATTGCACTATCCAAGAATAGTGTGTTTCATCAGAAGAGCAAACATATTGATACTAGATATCACTTTATTAGAGAACTTGTGAGCAATGGAGAAGTTCACTTGAAGCCTTGTAAATCTAGTGATCAATTGGTTGATATATTTACTAAGTCATTAGCACAAGATGTGTTGTAGTTTCATAGAAGAAACTTGAGTGTTGTAAGCCTAGCTGAGACATAGACCAACAGGCATATTTGAGTTGGCATGAGTCATGTTTTAGTTTAGCAGTCGTAATTACGGGGGAGTGTTAAAATAAGATAATTACTCCTGCATGAGGAGTTAAATAAAAATAGAGAGTCACTTAACTCAGTGATTGCATGATTGAGTGTTTGAGTGTTGAGTAAGTGAGTTAAGTGATAGACTACTTTGAGTGTGAGATTGCATGTAGTTGCATGTCAAAATATCTTAGGCAGTTATTTTCCTATTCCAAAATTGTTGATGATCAAGTTGTTTGTTATTCCCTCATCTTCAACTTTGTTTTATATGTATATATAGGGCATCTTTATGTGGATGGATGATTTTCCAAATACTTGGGAATAACACGGTTTATGTTTGTGTGATTCTTAAATATTCTGTGAATTAGCCATCGACATAAGTTCAAATATATATATATATATATATATAGATATCACTGCAAACCTATAGGGAATCAAAGATGGAATTTGATAAGCATTATAAAACAATTTTCTCATCTATTATATTAAAAATAATAAAAACTATCCGTGTTTTTAGTTAAAACTGTCAAAATGAATACCAGGTTGTGAAGACAAACTTAATTGTTTAGTTTTAATGTTCTAAATCTGTAGCAATCATTTTGATACATATTTTGTTCACAGGTGCATTGCATTCCTGAAAATTCAGCGCAATCTATAGAATAGAACTTGCTTGCTAGAGACTTACATGTTCAAATCTGATATTGCGATCAAATTATTCTGGTTTAGGTTATGGTTATGTCTATTTTAAACTTGGATCTCTAAAGCAAAGAGAGATCGAATTCATTTTTTTTTAAATATAATTTTTTTATTTATTTTATTTCTTTTCTGTACGCGTTCTTTCGTAGCAAATAATTTCGACTTTTCCTTTAATTGTTTAATAAATTTTCGATAAATTGTCAATCATATATATTTCACACATAATTTGCAGATAGTACGGTTTTATGTTCACTGTTACTGATATCCATCTGGGACCAAGGACAAGGTTGAGAGTCCTGTGTACGTTTAGGGTTTAGGGTTTAAATTCCCGTGTAACTGTAGAGATGAATATAATGTAGATCCCCTCTTTTTTATGCACATGATTAGTTTTTCCGAACTTCAGGTTGCTGCATAAGAAGTTTTTTTGAAATGATCCAGGGACACTTTGAGATCTGAAAATGTTTGAGGTCTGAAAATGTTTGGAAGTTTGTAATATAAAACATATTATTGAGAGATTGATCATCTTTTATCTATTTTTTTTTTCTTTTTAAGTTTTG
Source organism: Pinus tabuliformis (assembly GCA_031772625.1). NCBI lineage: Eukaryota > Viridiplantae > Streptophyta > Pinopsida > Pinales > Pinaceae > Pinus > Pinus tabuliformis. The sequence goes on along the minus strand of CM062813.1, from coordinate 445,842,967 downwards.
AAGCAAACATAATTTTTCCAGATAAAAAAGATTCTCTTACACTGCATTCGCTTATTGGTTGCTAATCTGCATGCTCATCAACTTCAGTAATTGTAAACTTATTCCATCTACTTCAGTTCTTTCAATCAATCTGTTTCCAACCTACTGTTAATTTCTGGCAAACCTGGGAATTACGTGACTGGCCTTTCTACTGGCAAATTGACACGACACGACAGAGATCTTTATGAATAATAAAGAATGCTGCTGTCAAGAGAGGTATTCTCTATTGAGCCAAATTCATCCTTATAGTTTTGTTTTCCCATTTACATTTCAGAGATTTTAGAGTCATACACTTCCTTTTAGTTGAATCAGTATAGTATTAACATCTACTTGAGAGAGTAAACTGGTGGGGCAAAGTTTTTTTTTTTTTTTTTTATAAAGTATTTTGTTTTTAAGGTGGTTCACGTAAATTTGATATATTAATTTATTAATAATTTTTAGGCTCTAAGTTTATAAAAATTCTTTTTTTTTTAAACAATTCATTTCTAAAATAGTTGATTAAAAGAAAAGATAATAATTTATAAGAATTCATCATTTTCGAGTTTAGGTTTCTGTGATCCATATCAAGTTAGAGAAAGATTTCGGCAAAAATCACATGAAATCTCATTTGTCAATTCCATGTGATTTTGAAATCTTTCTCTAAATTCATCATTTTATTCATAATATTCATTTGCAATATAATTTATTTAAAAACAAAAATAATAGTCTGTTAAAATTCATTGTTTTGTTCATAGTATTCATTTACAATATAATTTATTTATAAGGCAAAAATAATTTGTTCATAACCATTAAAATCTTAAACAACTGTGTTTTCAAACACCTAATATCTTTTGGAAAAATGATGAGCCCTAATTATGATTAGGCAATATTGGAAGGAAGCCCCTTCTTCATCCTATTAACATAAGTTATGGCAATATTCCTATTAGCCCATCTACCTCCCACGCCTTCCATCAACGTTTCACAGCGGAAGACATTTGCGAATTAATACAAGGCCTAGCTTCTATCTAGGTTTCTGACCTGTTGTGTTAAGTTCAGAAATATAGTGTCAGTTTCATTAACTCGATTCCGGATCTGCTAGATAACACGTTTGCCACTTCTACCAATTCTCTAAATAAAAAGAAACAGTATTCCTATTGAGGATTTATCATGTATATCAATGATTACACTATTGAGGATTTATCATGTATATCAATGATTACACTATTGACGAAACAGGAGCGATCGATAAATTTACAAATCTACAAGCACATACGCTAAACGTAGATCCAGACTATACATAAACTGTATGAGCTAAAGAAAGACTTTCCCGATACAAAGTCGATACACATACAGTTATTTGCCATTGTCGTCGTACCTGCAAAATATCCTCACAGCCAAGGAGTAACAATGGCTTACCTCCTCTTCTCTCATAATTTCTTTGTGCAGGAAAACGAACATACAAACAAGATCGTTCCATTTCATTCGAGTGAAGTTAAAATGAAAAATAGTGTCCAAAGGGAAGCGGCCATGAATGCAGGCAGGAACTGTGCACCGTGTAGTGGTAAAGGAGAGTGGAATGAAATGGGGAAGGCATATATGGAAAGCCCTAGAGAAAGAGAATGCCATGGAAGAAGCGTTTATAACTTTAATTATATAAAATAGATTCAACAAAAATAAAATAGGTGTGTTGTTATTTCATATTCAGGAACACACAGTTTTACAGAGATGGAGAAGATCAGCAATAAACTTAGTCATCAATCGACCAACGCACCACTCTGAACAAACAAATTAATGGAATAAAACTAAAATCTATTTCTTGGATCCAATGAATCAATAAACTCTTTAGAAAACCATTGACACACGTGTAGGTACTCTCCCTCGCTGATACTAAGACCAGGGCCAAAACTTCCACTGTCACATAGACAGAGACATGGTGGCAATACAATTCTCTATAACGAAATCAATCAACCATGATGCAGTGAGGGTTTGAAAATTCTAAAGCAGTAGTGTTACACTTAAATGCATACAGATGAAGATGATGGATTTGGAAGTGTAGCACAGGCGACGCACCTCGTGTCATGGGAAATGTTTCTGACAATCAGAGTGGTTGGATAGGCAGCAGAACTGGAGGAGGAGGTGGTGGTACTGTGACCCATTGACTGTTTCTTGATCTCCTGGTAACGATGAGAATGATGATGATCATCTGGTATTTGATGCTGTTCATCTTGAGAATGAGGAGGGGGGCTTGGGGTTCTCCGTTTCAGTTTCATCCGAAGACTGTTCATCTTTCCCCTGCGCTTTTCTCTGCCCCTCCTCTTGGAGCGGATGGATAGTCTGCTCGATTCTAGCCTCTCTCAGTTCAGTTCAGTTCAACTGCTTCCACGGACTCTCTGATTTCAGTTCAGGCCTGTATTAAAAAGCTCAATTCCCCTTTCCAATAATTTTAATTTGCTCATGGTATTCTAATAATTTCCCTTCTAAGACCGTCCACAGAAGTCTTATCATTATGACAAGGATTCTTTTGGAGAAATATCGTTAACTGTCCCGTAGCGCTGTACTTGACTACCCTTTGGATGTAAACAGCCTTGTCGTATATCAAAAACTTTTAACCGCACCAAATGTTTGGCTCTCCAATCAAATTCGAGAGGTCACGAACCTGACTTCTCGAAAGTCGTTTTGAATATCTTGTCTTTTATTTATGCAATAATATTGATTTTTTTAACGGAATCATGATTTTGAGTTTTATACGTAAGTTAATTAAGTTTAATTTAGATAACTGAAAAATGTTGCCAAGTTTAGTTTGGGTAATTAAAAAAATGCTGCCATATATATAAATATGATGATTTGAATTCATAATAGAGATATTTTTTTTGTCGAAACTTCAAATTTTATTTTTTTTCTTCAAAAGGTGGAAAAACCTATCAAACTCAGTGTTGTCAAACCAACAGTGAGGACAGCCATCTCTAGCTGCTATCTGCGAATGTTAGTTTAACACATCACTGTTATCAAGGAAAACCACGCCACCTGAAATAACCCGCTGGCTTTCACTCCTGCCAGATGCCTCTGGGTCTTGGGCCGTTAACCTGTTTCCTTACGTCCGAGGAAGACGAGCTCTTAGCCAAGCAGAAGCAGTTTTAGGGCACACTCCAGGCCCAAACTTCAAATTTTATTAAATATAATAAATTTTGATAAATAATTTTATGAATTAAATTATGTATATTTTTAAACCATTATAAAATAATTTATATATATGCGGAATTTTTATTTTTATAATATTTTTAATAAATAAAAGTTATAATATTTTTTAATAAATAAAAGGTATAATATTTTTTATGAAAATATAATTTATAGAGGGCAGTTGAATGGGTGATTTTCGTCTTGCTGAGTCTTATCTAAAGCGAAAAATACAATATTCAAATTCTTCTCGAGTCAAAGTGAAAAAAGTTATATAACTTTTAATTTTTAATATATAAAAATTATTAATTTTAATATTTTAATATTTAATTAATTTAAAATAATAAATAAAAAAATCACACTGGTTGGTTCGAAACGCGTCGACACAAGATTGGTTATGTGATTTTGCCGAAGATTTTCGAAACAAAAGTATTTTTGTAGTTTATATATTAACCATGATAAAACAATATATTAAATAATTTTTTTAATTTTTTCATTTTGAAGAATATAATATAAATAAAAAAATATACATGAATTCTCAATTGATAATAATTAAAAAATAATAATATGAGTTAAAAGATAATTAAATATTTTATTTTTTTAATTATATATTAAAAAGTTTAAATAAATATAAATATAGATGTGAAGAATAAATTTTGATTTCTTGTATTTTAAAAATTGTTATTTATTTATGTAATTGGATTATCATCTTACACAGTATATATAATATTTTCAATTAAAATATACTTTTTTGAAAATGAGATTTTTGGCAGCGTTGCTATGTCTAGTAATTTTTTTTAGGTTTTTCTAAGAAATTGGGTAGAGTTTGTTCATTATTTTGGAATCTTTCCTGTTTGCTAGAGTTTATCCCTTTGAAGGTAATTCTCCTACCTCTTTTAGAGTTTTAGTGCTCCTAGACTATCAAGGAAAAAATTTCCTTGTTGCACATATCCTCTAGGCTCCTTCACTGGTGAGTTAGCCAGTATCCCCACCCTTCTCTTGGACACCCCCTCTTTCTCTCCTCTAAATCCATCTAATGAATGTTTTTGGGTTCTCAACATGTTGAGTAGTGTGCTCGAAGTTGTAGAGGGGAGGCCTAGTATGAGGATCAGGGGAGTGCATAGGCCTACCAACATGTTGAAGTATCGACCAGTCTACATCATGCACCAAATTTGCTTTCTCTACAGGTGGAAATCAAGGAGGCTAAGAGAAACATCAAAGTTGATCATATTTATCTTCCTAATACAGATATAGCAAGAGAAGTAGCTTCATGGGTCCTCAATACACGACACGTCCAAGATAGACACAACCAATATATTCAAATTGTTGACCTACATTGGAAAATGAAGATATTGGTAGGCAAAGTACTCTTCAATTGCAATGAAGCTAAGGAGGAGATATTGTTAGTGTTGGATGGAATTCTTCTATCAATGAAATTCATGGACTACCATTTTCAGGGAATTGAAGATCAGTTAGGCATCAACGTGGACTAGAGACACTCTCTTGGGTGAGGCAAGGATCACATTGAAATGGTACCCTCTAACTCTTCTCCTTCAACATGATTTATTGGTTTTCTTTTAGTTCAATCTTTGGGTCTTATGTAAAGTTGTCTATTATAGATGTTAGGATACTTAGAATAGGTCTTAGGACCATACTGTTATTTCCATGTGAAGTTTCTTTTAAACTCTCATATATGGTTTCTCCACATTTTAAGGTTCCTCTTCTGGTGTGGTTTCCCTAGTGGCAAATCAAGGCAAGGTAAGACAATCTCTATTATATTTTGATATCTTATTAATAAAAAATTGAATTAACACAAAAATCAATAATCAAAATATTTTCTCATATAAATTGATTCAAATAGAATCTCTATATATATTCAAATTCTTTTCAACTAATTAACTAATTAAATGACTGAGGGTTCCATGTAATTGAGAAAGTAAGTATTGCTTCAACTACTTTATAAACAATTTGACATGGTTAGTGTTTGTATTTAAAAAAAAAAAAAAACATAGTAATAATATATCCAACACTAGTAGTATGAGTAACATGACTAGTTGTTTCTATAGAATAGCTTATTGATGAAATAATTGATTAAGCACTTGTCGATGAAGTACTAGATTTAATAGATTTGGAATTTGATTATGCAAATGAATATAAAGAAAATATTTAAGCATTCAAGTCAATACCTAGAAATACTTAATGTTAACTTAGCACTCATAGGAGATCCAATTTTAATATGGAATTTAGCACCATATCTAGTAAGTTAGTTCTAGGTATAAATTTAGAGCCTCATATAGATTTTCAGATTCAATAGGTACATTTCCAATTTTAGGTGAGGTGAGCCAAAGGTTCACCAATAATACATACAAAGCCAAAACTAGTTAGCTATATTATTAGGAAAATAGACTATCAATCCATTAACAATTATAAAACAAAAATTAATTTATTTTTTTTTTAATTTTTAATTTCAACCTATTAAATCTGAATTCATACATACTTCCATATCTACGATATCTACCACTTGTTACTTCCATATCTATGATATCTACGGCTTGTTATGCTACATTATCACACCTTAACATTATATAGTTACTTGCACCATTTGTCCATAAAATGTATCATGGCATGCACTCTGTGGTTAAAATAAAGTGATGGCAATTGCCCTTAAAGCATATCTTAACATGTATTCCGAAACGTATAAAATGATCAAATTTTATGGAAAGTCGAAAATAATCATCAATATCTGATGCTTATCCCTGCTTATTCCCACATCATCTACAATTTGATCTTGTAATTAAAACAAATTAGAAAACTAGAAACATGGCTTTTTGCAGGCCATGGTGATGAATGTATTGACTATTTTAATATTAACAACCTACTAGCCTGGCAGTTTTCCACAATTCACATGCTATGCCATTATCTCTTATGATGCTTGTGATTCTAGAGAAATCTGGATGGATTTTATTCGTGTGAATCTAAAGGAATCTGGATGGATTTTGTTCCCATGGAAATGTTGTTGTTTTTTATTTGTATACAGCGGTTGGGTGTGAATATAAGTCTTGGGATGCATATATCAAAGGTTTCTGTTTAATGGTTCTTCATGTTAGTTTATTTTTTGAAAAATTATTTTTTGAAAATTTCTTCATGTTAGTTTCTTTATTGAAAATTTCATATGTAGACTAGTTTTGAAGAATTCATATATACACCGATTAGTTGAGATTTTCCCATGACATCAATATAACAATCTGCAATACCATTGTTTCATGTTCAGCGCTTTATCATTCCCGCTTCCTGATTTTGAAAATTAGTTTATTTGATGAAGACAACTGTGATAAATATGAACAGAACCCAAAAGAGCATACAATACGTAGATTTATTTCTAAAATGGCTTGAGTTATATAAGAAATTAGGTCACATCTCATACAACACGTGACGGAGACACCCTTCATTAAAACACATGCATTCGCGTCAATATTCATAACTCCACAAATGGTTATAACTCATAACTTCACGTGTGCTTCCCTTTTTAGACACATAATTCACAGCAACTGCATTATTTTCGTTCACTTGTACTCATCTTTTTGGATAAATCATTTGGTCATATGTGAATAGTCTAGTCGTCTATTTCCCATAATATGGCCAAAATGGAGAATACCCTTTTAGGTCTTCTGCAACTCTTAGGGTGCTAATCAGATTCCTACGGGTGATGACTTGCATTGACTTGCACTGAGATTCTTTCTTCCTGGAACAATATATCGTTGTGGCCTTTAACATTTCAACCATTGTTTTTAATTGTTCAAGTCACCAAATAAAAGCTCCGTTTTTTTAGTTGATAAATTTCTAGCAGAAGAGTAATGATTTTTTGTTTTGTTTTACATCCCTGATATTTAGGACCATCTTGAAAGGAAATTCGAGAGACAAAATGGTTGTTTCAAGGCTCCCTATAAAAATGGAATGTTCTAATCAACCCTCCATGTTCAACAAATCCACGCCACACAGATCAATCTATATCAGCCACTACAAATGTAGTTGTGCTACTTTTAATTTAATTGAACATGTACCTGAGACAGTAAACGGGGTCGGGAAAGGTGTCGCCCTACGATTATGGCATCATTTGGAGAATGGAGCACCCTAATCATAAGCAATATTAAAAGGAAGCCTCTGGTTTATCCTATTAATCTAAATTATAACAATATTCCTATTAGCCCATTGACGTCCCACGCCTTCCATCGACGTTTCACACCGGAAGGCTTTTGTGAACTAATTATATAGGACCCGCTTCTATCTAAGCTTCTGGGTGTTGTGTTACGTTCAATAGTATATCTAGGTGTGACTAAACCTATGTTAAACTAGTTAATTACTTCTTAATAGCTAATTACTTCTTCATGGAGAGTTATTTAAAATTAAAATTAGAGAGTGACTGAAGTTGAGTCAAGTCCAAGTTCAGTTAAGTAATATTTTGAGTAAAGTCATATTTTATGTGTGGTTTTATATTAAGTTATTTTGGGCTAGTTGAAAAAATTTAAATACCTTTCACCGGGTTCATTGTGATCATCATGTTGGTGTGATTAATAGAAGAGCCGCAGCTCATGTGTGTTTTGTGTGTTAAATATGTGTTTTACCTCTTTTGTGTTTCCAACAAATTGATATCACTGCGGAGCAAGGAATACAGATCCCTAGAGCCAGTAGAGCCAGTCAGAAGAAGCCCAACAATTTTTTTTTTAATTGCGTTGCAACATCGTCACACTATTAAGGAATTAAAGATAAGCAAGTGGGTGTGAAATTCACACTTTGCTAAGGCAAAAACTGCGACAATTTGGTCCCATCAAATTTCAGCATATTTGCACAGGTTCGCTGTGTTAGGGGTGTGCAAACCTCGTGAGTCATTAAAACTTCAAAAATCATTGTTCCAAAGTTGAAAAAGTCATGTAGGCGTACGTCATATTAAAAGTTTTTATAAAAAGGGGCGTGACATTTTTTGAGGTGTTATAGGTTAAGTGGAATACTTTATATGAATGTCCTAGCATCAACCAAGAAATAGAAAAAATTGTGTTGGAAAAATTTAGTATTGTCATGTAGACCAATCACAATGGACATAAAAAGGAATATTACATCAAAGATTTCAATCTAACTTGTGATCATGGTGAGAAAACATATTTAGGAGCAACTATTAAAGCAAAAGCAAGGGTGCTAGTGGCACAATTGAGGACAGGGTCACATCACCTTAGATGTGAGATTGGTAAGTGGAAGATCCCCATGGTTGGGAAGAGAGAACTTTCATTTTCTGTGATAAGGGTGTGGTGGAGACAGAATGACACTTTGTCATGGAGAGTGAAGCCTATAAGGATATCCGCATGCAGTATGAAAACAATCTAAAGGTTGACAACATGCATCATCCATTTGACGAAGAAAAAATCAATAAGATTGCTAGTCTTCTAGTCAAGACTCATAGAAGAAGATCCAACATCAAAAGGAATATGAATATGAGTTAAGGTTGTTATTCTCTTGGTTCCTTAGGTTGCTGAGTCTTGTGGACGTTATTAAAATCATTCATTTCATTTTAATAAAGATGTTCTAAGAGGTTCACAAAAGTTTTTTTTTTTTTTAATTCTTTAAATAATAAAAGAATTTTGAAAGAACTTAAAAAAATGAGATTTATTACATTAAGGAGTTTTTAAGGGGATTTTATAAAGAAACTTTTATGAAATTTTGATTATAAAAATTAATAAAGGAAGTTTTGCCTAGCTTAAAAGGGATTTTTTAAGAGTATTTTTTGAAGATGGCTTCATCCAGCTTCGAGCCCCAGTTTCCACTGTTTATAGGGAAGGTTGATGATGTGTGGGCCATTAAGATGAAGACCACATTAAAGGCTCATGATGTGTGAGATTATGTCCAGTTTGGGTTTCCAGAACCTAAGAATGAACCCTCACAAATGCAGAGAGGGAACAATGGAAGAAAGAAAAAAACAAAAGAATGCACAAGCCTTGCAACTTATCCAGCAAGGAGTGGACTGAGCAGTGTTCCAAAAAATTATCATAACATCTTCAACAAAGACAGCATGAGATACCTTGGCGACAAGCTATAAAGTTATGGCCAAAGTCAATATTGTTAAGTTGCAGAATACTAGGATATATTTTGAAAGTCTACAGATGAAGGAGACAAAGGACATCGATTCATTCAAGAATTGGGTCATGACTACCATAAATTAGTTAAAAATTTATGGTGATGATATTAATGATCAAACAATGGTTGAAATGTCCTTAGATCTTTGTCTACCTAATTTGATGTTGTGGTAGCATCCTTAGAAGAAACCAAGGATTTGGAAACACCCATAGTTGATGCGTTAATGGGATTACTTCTATTCCATGAGTCAATGATAGACAAAAATAAGGATTCCACTTTAGAAACTTTTTTCAAAAGTCAGGTTTATATTTCAAGAGACAGAGGTTGAGGCAGAGGTAAATCAAGAGGTAGAGGGTGAGGCAGAAGACATGGTGGTTAGAGAGATGGTTGAGAAGGGAAGGAACATGAAAGTGGAAGCAACAAAAAAAGATTCAACAACAATCAAAGCGTTGATAAATCCAAGTTGAGGTGTTATTATTGTAATAAATTTGGTCACTATGCCCGTGATTGTAGGAAGAAGATAGTTACTTAAGGAAAACAGAGATCTAATGTACCTACAGAGAACACTAACCCCATGTTCCTAGCTTTCCATATCATGCATGAACCTTATGATAATGTGTGACTATTAGATAGTGGTTGCAGTAACCACATGACATGCAACAAGAATTTGATTGCAAATTTGGAGCAATTTGTGAAGACATGGGTAAAGTTGGGGACAAACAAGACTGTGGATGTAGATGGAAAAGGAGTGCTCAACATTATGACCAAGCAGGGTGAGGCAAAGACAATTTCAGATGCATACTATCTCCCTGATCTCAAACATAATTTGATAAGTGTTGGTCAATTTATGCAGAAAGGATACATAGTTACTTTTCAAGTACAAGAGTGTGTTATTTATGACAAGCCTCCAAGTAAGCAGTTGATAGAAAAGGTACAGATGATGAGGAACATACTCTTTTCTCTAATTATGAACTACAATGATTAGGTCAATTCTTGTACAGTTGCATGTTCTAATGATCACTGGTTATGGCACTTTCAGTTTGGACACTTGCACTTCTCTGGTTTAAGATTATTGTGGCAAAAACATATGGTTAGAGGATAACTTCTCATCAAGGAACCTTCTAGCACTTGTGAGTGTTGCATCTTGGGAAAGAAACATCGTGAAAGTTTTCCAAAGGGAGTTGCATATAGAGCAAAGCAACCTCTTGAGCTAGTGCATACATACCTGTGTGGACCTATGAGGACACAGTCGATTGGTGGAAGATGTTACTTCCACGCTTTCATTGATGATTATAGCAAAAAGACTTGGGTTTACTTCTTGAAGAAAAAGTCTAAAACTTTTGCAAAGTTCAAAGAATTCAAAGCCTTAGCAGAGAACCAAAGTGATTAGCAGATCAAGGTATTCAGGTCAGATCATGGTGGAGAATATGATTTGAAGGCATTCCATGATTACTGCAAACAACATGGAATAAAAAGATAATTTACAACTAGATACACACCACAGTAGAATGGTGTAGTAGAGAGAAAAAATAGAACAATTATGAACATGGGAAGGAGCATGGTAAAAGAAGGAAACTTGTCTAATGAGTAATGAACAGAAGCAATTGCATGTGTTGTTTATGTGATAAACAGATCCCCTAGAAAGAGTGTGATGAATAGAGTATCAGAATAAGCATGGTCAGGTATGTCTTGTAGTGATCTCATCTCAGAGAGATTGGATGTGTAGCTTATGCTCATACGTCTAAGGAGTTAAGAGGTAAGTTGGATGATAAAAGTTAAAAGTGTGTATTTACTAGTTATAGTGAGTAGTCAAAAGCTTACAAATTGTATAACCCTGTCGCTAAGAAGATCATAATTAGCAGAGATGTTGTGTTCAAAGAACAAGAGTCATGGAATGGGAGTATAAACAAAACAATTGATGCACAAGTACCATTGATGGAAGAGGATGACATAACAGAAAATGAGTATCAGGGATCACAAGAGCAGACACCAAACAGAGTCACGCCAACAAGGACTCCAAGATATTTTGAACAACATGGATCATCAAACCAAAATTCTCCCAGCAATCAATCAAGTGATGAATCAAGCAATGGTGAGAGAAAGATGAGAAGTATGAAAGATATTTATGATGATTTGGATGTTAGTTCAATTTTGCATTGTTGTCTTTTCAACCTTCATCATTTGAAGAAGCTATTAGAGATGAAAATTTGGAGCAAGCCATGGATGAAGAAATTGAAGCTATTGAAAAGAATGATACATAGTATTTGGTTGATTTGCCAAAAGACAAAAACCTCATTGGTGTGAAGTGGGTGTACAAGACAAAGTTGAATGAGAAAGGTGAAATTGACAGATTTAAAGCAAGACTTGTAGCAAATGGATTCTTGCAGCAACCGTGAATAGCTCTGGAGAAACATTTGCTCTGGTATCCAGATTGGATACTGTAAGAGTAGCCTTAGCCACAACAACTCAGAGCAAGTGGAAAGTATATTAGATGGATGTGAAATAAGCCTTCTTGAATGGAATTTTGGAAGAAGAAATCTATGTGCAACAACCTCCAAGTTATGAAGTTGAAGGACAAGAAGATAAAATTTACAAATTGAAGAAAACACTATATGGACTCAAACAAGCGCCTAGAGCTTGGCATAGCAAAATTGACAGCTACATGATCAAAAATGGATTTTGTAGAAGCAACATTGAGTTTTCCTTGTACACAAAGGTAAACGAGCATGGACAGATTTTGATTGTTTTCTTCTGTGCTGATTACATGATTTATATAGGTGATTTTGCACTGGATGAATTTAAAGCATCCATGAAGAAATAATTTGAGATGACAAATCTCAGACTTATGAAATATTTTCTTGGCATAGAAATTGGGCAATCTAAAAAATGAATTTTTATTTGTCAAAATAATATTCCAAGGATTTGCTAGAAAGATTCAGGCTGGAAAATTATAAACCTACCCTAGACCAGTTGCAACATGTACCAAGTTAAGTAAGGATGATGAAGGATAAGATGTCAATCCAACTCTATTCAAAAGATTGGTTGGCAGTCTCATGTATCTCACAACTACAAGACCAGATATTATGCAAGGAGTGAATTTGATTTCTAAGTTTATGGAGGGTCTAAAAGAAACACATTGGAGAACAGGAAAAAGAATTCTGAGATACATAGCATGAACTAGAGATTGTGGCATAATCTATGCAAGCACAGATAAGAAGGATGTGATTGCATATAGAAATAATGATTTTCCAGATACTTTGGATGATAGGAAGAACACTTCTAGTTATGTGTTCCATCTTGGTTCAAGTGTGATTTCATGGGCATCTGAGAAGCAACCTATTGTGACACTGTCGTCAGCAAAAGTAGAATATGTGGCAACAACATCAACATCATGTCAAATAGTGTGGCTAAGAAGAGTATTGGATGGATTCACACAGAAACAAGGATCAAAACAATATATTGTGACAACACCTCAACCATTGCAGTATACAGTAATAGTGTATTTCATCAAAAGAGAAAGCATATTGATGCTAGATATCATTCTAGTAGAGAACTTGTGAGCAATGGAGAAGTCCACTTGAAACCTTGTAAATCAAGTGATCAATTGACTATATATTCACTAAACCATTAGTGAAAGATGTATTTGAGTTTCACAGAGGAAACTTGGGTGTTGTAAACCTACCCGAGACATAAACCAACATATATGTTTGAGTTGTCATGAGTCATGTCTTAGTTTAGCGGTCTTAATTAAGGGGGAGTGTTAAAATAGCTAATTACTCTCGCATGGAGAGTTATCTAAAATTAGAGTCACAAGTAGAATCAAATCGAGTTAAATGGTATTTTGAGTAAAGTCGAATTTAGTGTGCGGTTGCATGTTAAGTTATTTTAGGTGAGTGACTAGTCGAAAAAAATACCGGGTTTATTGTAATCATCAAATTTGTGTGATCAATATAAGATGTGTTTTGTGTGTTAAATTTGTGTTTTACCTGCTTTGCCTTTCCAACCACCTAAATCTAGACTATTAACAAAGCACTGGGAATCAATAAATCTACAAGCACATACACTAAACCTAGATCTAGACCAAAAACTTTCCCGATACAAAATATCCTTACAGCAAAGTAGTAAAAATGGCCCCTTACCCCATCCTCTCTCATGATCTCTTTGTGAGGAGATTACAAGTTCATTGGCAAAACGAATTAACAAAAAAGAATGTTCCATTCCATTCGAGCAAAGTTAAAATGAAAAACGGCTTGTCCAAAAGAAAGCAGCCATGAATGGAGGCAGGAACTGTGCACCGTGACGTGAGGTGGTGAATTGAGTGGGGAAGTTATATGTGGAAGGGTCTAGATAAAGAGAGGGCCATGGAAGAAGATTTTATAACGTTAACTATATAAAATAGATTCAAGACAAATAAAATAGGTGTGTTGGTTAATTCAGGAACACACAGTTTTACAGAGAGGGAGGAGATCAGCAATAACTTACTCATCGATCAACCAACCTACCATTGTGTTATTTAAAGAGACCACTCTGAACAAACAAATTAACGGAATAAAACTTTTTTACTTAAGATCTATTTTTTTTGGATCCAAGGAATCCATAAACTGTTTAGAAAACCATGGACATATGTGTAGGTACTCTCCCTCGCTGATACTAAGACCGGGGCCAAAACTTCCACGGTCACATAGACATAGACATGGTGACAATACAAGCTTCTAAAACAAAATCAATCAACCATGATGCAATGAGGTTTTGAAAATTCCAAAGCAGTAATGTTCGTATTAAATGTATACAGATGAAGATGATGGGTATGGAAGCGTAGCTCAGGCGACGCACCTCGTGTCATGTGAAATGTTTCTGACAATGAGAGTGGTTGGGTAGGCAGCAAAACTGGAGGACGAGGAGGTGGTGGTATTGTGACCCATTGACTGTTTCTTGATCTCCTGCAAGTGTTGTTTCTGGTAACGATGAGAATGATGATGGTGATCATCTCGGATTTGATGCTGTTGATTTTGAGAATGAGGAGGGGGGCTTGGGGTTCTCCGTTTCAGTTTAATCCGAAGACTGTTCATTCTCTTCCCCTGCTGTTTTCACTGCCCCTCCTCTTGAAGCGGATGGATAGTATGCTCGATGCTAGTCTCTCAGTTCAGTTCAACTGCTTCCACGGACTTTCTGTTCGATCTGCTCGTCTTTTCGAAATGGTCATCCATAAAAACAAATCTTGCTTAACAACTTAATCATCTTTTCTTGTTAGGCATAAAAGAAAAACCTACTTCCCCTGTTCTTCCTCAGTTATTGAGCGATTTCAGTTCAGGAATGTATGAGAAAGGTCACTTCCCCTTTCCCCCTAAGAGTGTCCACAGAAGTCTTATCATTATGACAAGGATTCTTTTGGAGAAAGATTGTGAACTGTGCGCGTCCCTTAGGCGCTGTACTTCACTACCCTTTGGAGGTAAACAGCCGTGTCGTATATCAAAAAAGTTTTAAGCACCCCAAATGTTTGTCTCTCTAATCAAATCAATGTGGAGAATGTCACTCATGTCACATGTGTCTTGAAATAGATGGAGTTTTCCGCAAAATCCAATGCACTCTGGTCAAAGTCTTAGTGCTAATTTTAAGCTACTGTATGATGAAACGCTTCGACATCTAATTTCCTAAATTAGTGTATCTGGGTATTCAACGTAGCCTGAGAGGGATATGGTGTTAGAACTTCGAAGTATTCACGCCCTAGTTTTTGACAGTATTCCATTGCGTAAATATCGGTTATTTTTTGGCCAGAGTGTCTCGCTATTTCACTTTTGAAATTATTCTTACCCAAGTGTCAAATTCGAGAAGTCACGAACCCATTCTCACGTGTCATTTAGAATATGTTTTTTTTTACGTAATTGTTTTGATTTTTTTAACTATATTGGGATTTTAAGCTTTATATGTACCTTAAATTAGGTTAATTGAGAAAATGTTATTTCTATTTATATGAACATTTCCATTTTGGATAAATAATTTTATATATTAAATAATTCTATGTATTAGAATTTGTAATAATTTATAAGCTTAAAATTAAGGAAAATATTTTTTATTTTATTCTCTTGTTTGAAGCTCCCCTATCTTTTATGGAAAGTGTGGCTATGTTTAGATATGTATAAGAAGAAATTTCACAATATGAAATCCAAGAGGCTCCCAAAACTTGCTTCTAACTTTAGTCAAAAC
The DNA here is from genome assembly GCA_031772625.1 of Pinus tabuliformis. Classification (NCBI taxonomy): domain Eukaryota; kingdom Viridiplantae; phylum Streptophyta; class Pinopsida; order Pinales; family Pinaceae; genus Pinus; species Pinus tabuliformis. The sequence goes on along the minus strand of CM062813.1, from coordinate 445,827,448 downwards.
GCCCACTTACGCTTCAAGTGCGGGTGGCATGAAGATGCTCAGTCTTGGCTCAACCTTTGGGGAATTAAGGAAGAAATCATCATGGGAAGCAAGGACAATATCAAAGATGTTATTACCTCTGTTTTAAGGAGAAGATGTGGGATGCTAAGGAGCTGGAGGGTAAAAGGAAGTTAAGGTACTATAAGGAGGTGATCAACCCCATCCTCGATAATCATAATTATCTCTCTATGTTGATTAGCACCAAGAAGAAAATGAACATCGCTAGGATTAGAACTAACTTTCATGAGCTTTAAAGTGAGACCAGATGGTGGTCTACTCCCAAGACTCCCTGGGACGATAGAATCTGTCAAATTTGTGACACCAAGAAGGTGGAAGATGAAAAAGACTTCCTTTTAGACTTCCTGACTCTTGCCCACATCCGCTTTCAATTCCCTATCATCAGCGATACCTCCAATCTTATTGACTTATTAAGCTAGCCCAACTATAGCGATCTTGGAACGTTTCTTTCCCTGCTCTTGAATCGCAGGAATTTTTTTTGAAAAATGACAATTAGGTTCTCTTTTCTTGAAGACCGATAGACCACATTGGTCCTAGTAGACATTATTAATCATCATCATATATATAGATTAAAATAGTTATATTTACAAATTTATAATTAAAAAAAATTATAATTTATTGTTTAATATTTTTTATGGAAAATATATTTTAAGTATTTATATTTTTTTATATTTGGAAAATTATATATAAATATTTATTAATTTTAATATTTAATTAATTTAATATAAAAAATAAATACTATATGAATTTTCTTAAAATATACCATCATAATAATAATAATAATTATTATTATTATTATTATTATTATTAATTATAATTTTTAAGATTAAATTATAAATAAAATATATTTCAATTCTTAATTGATAATTTTTTTAAAACATAATTAAATATTTTATTATATATTAAAATTTTATAAATATAAATAAAAAATTGATATTGATATTTTAAAAATTGTGGTGTAAATATGTGATTGGATTATCTTTTTATGTCTTTTTCAATTATCAAAATTAAATTGTATTTTATTTGGATAATCTATTTTCCCATTTCTTTTATCAATTTTAATTCGAATAAATCTATTAACTTTAATTTAATAATCAAATCTCCATATGGGGTGGGAAGGGGAATGACACATGGAGAGGGTTATGTTCGCCATCCCTTACAACACTTATGTGAGGGGATGTGCCAAGAAACTCCCAAAAGCACTTAACGGTTAGAGATGGAGATGGGGCCTCCAACACGCATGATGATAAAAGAATGCTCTCCACTCTGTGGTATCAACCTTCTCCATGTTATGAATGTTAATCCACATTCACTCCCACCTACTTTCATGAATTTGCAAAGTCTTTCTGATCTCGGGCTTCTCATTGTTGGTTGTTGGTTCTACCTCGACAATGAGACCTTTGGGATTTGTTAGGTAGATTTCCTCTAGGCCTATTTGTTTCCTCTAGTTTCTTCTTGGTAATTGGGCAAAGTTTGTTCATTATTTTGTAGCCTTCCCTCTCTCCTGGAGTTTATCCCTTTGTATGAAATTATCCTCTTTTAGATCTTAGTGCTCTTAGACCATCATGGAATGAACTTTCCTTGATGCACCTATCATTTTGGCTCCTCTAGTGGTGAGTTAGATAGTCTCCCCGCTCTTGTCTTTTCCATGGCTATTTCTTGCCTCCTTTGAGTCCATCCAATGAATGTTTTGGATTCTCAACATGTCGAGGCAATGCGCTAGAACTTGCAGAGGGGTGGCTTAGTATGAGTGTTAGGTGAGCACGTAGGTCTGCCAACAAGTTGAAGCATCAAACAATCCATATCATGCATCAACTCTTCCTTCTCTATAAGCAAAGATCGAGGAGGCTAAGAGAAACATTAGATTTGATCATAGTTGTCTCTCAAATACATATATAACAAGAGAAGTGGCTTCTTGGGTCCCTAATATAGGGCACACTTGAGGTAGACACAATCAATATATGCAAATTGTTGACCTCTGCTAGAAAATGATGATATTAACAAGAAAAGTACTCTTGGAATACAATGAAACAAAGGAGGAGATAATGTTAGTGCCAGGTGAATTTATTTGTCAATGAAATACATGGACCATCATTTGCAACGAATTGAATATCAGTTAGGCCTCAACCCTAACTAGAGAGACTCTCCCGGGAGAGGCAAGGATCACATTGAAATGGTCGTCTCCAACTATTCTCCTTCAACATGATTTTCTATTTTCTTTTAGTTAAATCTCCGGCCTTTGTGTAAAGTTGTCTATTATAGATGCTAAGATAGTTAAAATAGGCCTTAACACTAGACTTTGAGTGCCCTGTGAAGTTTCCTTAAACTCTAATACATGGTTTTTGGACAATTTAAGATTCCACCACTAGTCTGGTTTCCATAGTGGCACACTAGAGCAAGCCAAGACAATCTTTATTACATTTTGACATCTTATGGCTAGAAATTTTAATTAACAAAAAAAAATCAATAATCAAAATGTTCTCTAAGGTAAAGTGACTCAAATATATTCTTATCCAATAATATATGATGTCCATTATTATATACAAATTCAACTCTCCACACACACAATCTTTTCAATTAATTGACTAATCATAAATGTATATTTTCAATATTCTCCACTACTTAATTTATATATTCTTGTCCATTCATCATTCAATAATTTCTAAAACTTTAATTCTAATTCTTAAAATATAGTATACGCATTTATAAAATTTTGTATAGATTTTGGATTTCAATAGGTAACCATTCTCTCATGTGAAATTTATTTAGTCGCACTATCTCTTTTAATTGTCTTTATAATACCAAATCATATAGATGGAAAACAACACAAATTGTCAAAAATTTACCACTGTGTTAAAAGTGATCTTCCTCATTACATTTGATTCTTTTGATGATTTGATGTTGATTTCTACCTAACTTTCATTCTTATATTGGAAGAGGTTTGCATAAGTATTTTATTGATTAAACATTGAACTATGTATTCAACTGATTTCTTTCCCACAAGGGCTAATGATACTACTTCTTAGGTTGGGTCTAGATATTTTATATACATTTTTTATTTTCCTTTATTTATTTAAAAAAAAAAATTGTTAAATGAAGTTTCCATAAAATTATTAGTATTGAGAAAAGATGAATGTTAAATCAATTTTATGTCTAAAACATAATTGTGAATGTTGGATTAGATAATTACAATGTACACTAAAAGGTTACACTAAGGAATCCCACATTACCTAAAGACATATTAAACCAGGTTGACTTTATCTAACTCTTATGTGTCTAAATATTCTTAACACCATAAAACATCACTCAATTTTGGATAAAGCAACTAAATACTATAAATATTTTTTCTGCCCTACTTAGCATAAGTTTCTTTGATTCTAGTAAAAGTAATCTAAATCTTTTGTTTCTAAAGGGAAATTCAAAACTTTATTCAACCCCTTAAGGAATTTTTTTTTTTTTAAACAAGGGTTGCTTCACAAATTCTTCTTTTATCGCTTTCCAAAAAAAAAAAACACAAAATGATAAATACAAAATGGTCAAATATAACAATTAATCAACACATTATATCACGATTCTTAGAAAAATCTATGAAAGATAGACATCTATATGTCATCCTTTCTCATAGTTTAGAAATATACACACTTATCTCACAATTTCAAAATATACACACTTATGTCTCTCCCATCCCTATTTCTCACAATTTGGTTAACCATTAATACTTTTTTTATACATCTCTTTTGTGTATAACAAGGAATGTTCCATTCAACAACTTCTTGCAATACAGAAAAACACTTCAACATACACAAGAGGAGTTTCTAAGCAACACTTATCTCACAATTTAGAAATATACCCACTTATGTCTCCCCCATCCCCATTTCTCACAATTTGCTTAACCATTAATACTTTTTTTATACATCTCTTTCATGTATAACAGGAATGTTGCATTCAACAACTTCTTGCAATACACCAGGGGAGTTTCTAAGCAACAAGTCCTTGAGTGCTAGCTATGCGTTAATGTATTGAGTGAGAGAGAGTTTTATGTAACTGAGAAAGTAAATATTGATTCAACTACTTAATAAACAGTGATATATAGTTAGTGTTTGTATTTGGAAAAAAAATAGATTAGTAATAGTATATCCAACATTAGTAACATTACTAGTGGTTTTTATGAGTAGCATCATTATTGAGTGATTAATAAAGTATTTGCTCATGAAGTACTAAATCTAGTATATTCAAGCTTTAATTATTCAAATGAATTTAAAGAAAATATTTTAGTCAAATCAAAATCTAAACAAACTTAACCCTAAGTTACCACTTATAGTAAATCCAATAGCACCATATCCAATAAATCTAATTCTAGAAATAAATTTAAAGCCTCTTATATATTTTTAGATCTAATAGCTACCTTTCCTTAAAAAAAAAAAAAATACCTTTCTAATTTCATATCTAAATAATAAAGCTAAAGATTTAACAGCAACATACATAACCATAGCTAGTAAACTATAATACTAGGATAGACTACCCTCCATTGACAATCTTGATTCATACCATAGCATCTAGTACTTGTGTTACACCATAACATGGTAACACGATACAATTACCTCCACCATTTGTCCTTAAAATGTATTATGACATGCATTCCCAGAAAAAGTGATGGCAATTGTCCATAAAAGCGTTATATAAGAAATAATGTCACATCTCATACAACCCAGGGTTCAGTGATGGAGACCATAGTTACTAAATTAGGCCGAATTGGGCCAAAAGAAAACAAAAATTTGGTACTAATTTTCGATTCGTGGATGACTAAGCCGGTTTCATAATTTGGTACTAATTTTCGATTCGTGGATGACTAAGCCGGTTTCAATATGGTATGGGAATATTGGGTGACCAAATATTTTGTTTCAATTTTTTTTTTAAAGAAATGAATAGCTTTTTTACGGCATGAAACCCTAAAACACATTTCGCTTTTCCCCAAAACATCTTTTGGACAATAAATCCGGGTGCCTGTGCAGTATGAAACGGTCAGCCCAATACATCACGATTATGAGGTACTTGTCTAATGTGAAACCTGAGCATGGGCATCTGACCAGCATACGCACCTGATTTGATCAGAGGGGTTTCTCTTCGATGGAAAAATAAATAATTTGTTAAATGTTCTCAGTGTTTGAAAATAGTTTTAATATTGTTCAAATTTATATCATCTTTTTAATATTTAACACAAAGTTTAGGTGTGTAAAAATTATTTCAAACTTAGTTTTTGATATACAGATGTTTTGACATTTTGTCATGTTGGAGTCACAATTATCAAAACGTTCAGGTGTTAGTAAACAGACACATTGCTAGTGTTAAGCACATGCAACTAAAACCCATAGGGCTATTAACGGGGAGCCAACAATCCCCCAACACAAATCTAGTGTGTTTTGAACTTGAGACCTCTGGCTCTGATACCACTTGTTGGAGTAACGATTGCCGTTACACCAAAACCCACAAGTGTTAGTAAACAGACACATCGCTAGTGTTAAGCGCATGCCACGAAACACACGAGGAACATTGGATTATCCTTCTACATCGCCATTAACGAGGAGCCAACATGTCATTATTATTATCAAATTTTATTTTATTTTTTTCTATTAGGTAATAAATTTGATACATTTTATTTTTTAACATTTTTTCATTATTTTAAATTTAAAATGTTTATAATATAAAATTGAATATCAAAGTTGGAGAATTTATGAGTGCTTTTTTTCAGTTCATTTTTTTTAAATATTATTTTTGAGTATTTGTAAAATGTATATTCCTTTTCCTATCACATTTTAGAAATTATTTTTTTCCTGGTACTGAATCAAATCCAAATCCAAATTCAAATTCATACTTAATAACTATTACATTTTAGAAATAATTTCTTTTATTTTTTTAACCTAAATGAATCCTAAATTCAAAATATTGGTAACTATGATGGAGAGGCTCTTCATTAAAGGACATACATTCGCATCAATATTCGTAACTCCACAAATGATCATAAATCATAACTTCACGTGTGCTTCCTTTTTACACGCCTTATTCACAGCAACTGCATTATTTTCACCGACTTTTGCTCGTCCATTTTCCATAAGTTGGACAAAATGGAGAATACCCGTTACCTCTTCTCGACCTCTGACTGTGCTACTCGATTCCTACGGGTGAGAACTTACATTGACAGTAACCACGGAAGGGTGGTTTCAGTGTCCATTTATTAGTTGAGCAACTAAAGTTTAAATAAATTGGATGAAAGTGTGGTACTCTTTTTTTTGAATGCTCTGTTGCAAAGGTGTTTTTATTTATTTTTTCTCTCTCGAACCATGCGTTTTTTATGGTAACCGTTAACCTTTCGACCAATGCACTTTTTTGTTTAAGATGTCCAGTGAAAGTTCCATTTCTTAATTTAATATGTTTTCTCACAAAAAGTAGTAATAAAAAAAATTGTTTTACGTAGAAAATGGAAGAGACAATAAGGTTGGTTGAAGGTGCCCTATAAAATTATTCCGTCAAAGATTTTTCTAAATCTAGATTTTATATCGACAACTACAGCTAATCTTCGCATATTAGTTGTAAAATAACATGCTCTAAAACCCAAATTGATTGGATTTGTTAGCTTTGCTATTACTTTCAACATTTAAAGGACAAATGCAAGTCTGATTGGGTTATTGATAATTAAAAAGGAGTCGCACCAGTTGGTTTTCCTTCCCTCCTTCATTTTTTCTACGTTCCCATAACACCACTATCCCTGTTTTACATCCACATTTAGCATAAAAGTCGTGTTACCTTAGCTCATGGGTTCTTTAGTTTAAACGTTATAAAACCCTCTATAAACCCATTTTCCCAGGGCGCGAAGTCTAAACCCACACGACCATATTCATATAACCGCGCGTTGTTACCGTAGCTGTCCCTGTCACATCAATCAAAACACGTGCTTTAAACCTTGGCCGTCTGATCATTTCTCGCAAGATCCGATGGTATCCGCAGCTCCTGCTCCCGTAACCTACACGCTTGTCAGTCAGCGAGGAAAGCGGTTTCCCGCGAGTCACATCTGCCATACGTCGCAGTTCTATTGCATCGCGCCCCTGCATACGGATACCACCTGCCTCCCGTAAGCGGTGCGGGGAAACCGCTTACCGCCCACATGTACGTCCTCCGCTCGTTAACATTCGCGCGTCTCTGCCGCCCGATAGCCGTCGGATCTGCCCGACTGTGATCTGACGGCCCACGTTCGTCCGTCCACATTTCTTCCCAATAGCTCCCTCTGATTTGATCTCCGCCATTCACCTACCAGATCTGATGGCTCACAATCATTTTGCTTCCATCTCGCCTCCCGGTACTCCTCGCCAAGCGTTTTCCGCCATTGATCTGCATGATCCTATGGCCTATTTTCCCCCTTAGTTCACCCACATGGTCCTCTTCTACAGCCTTTCCAGACTCCTGAAGGACGAAGGCGGCTTGCAGTTATGTACCCAAGCAGTTACTCCTCAACAACTGCAATTAACCAACAACATGGCTAAGGAAGGAAAGGACAACCTCGAGCAATTACAAGCATTTATCAGTGACAGAATGTCTTTTATATCGTACTCCAGCTGCTAAAGAAGGACAATGGAGTACCAGAGAATGTCAAATTAGTTGGATAAAGCAGCAGATTGTATCAGAGACCCATATCAGACAGTTAATGTGGTTGGTGGTCCATTATGACCGCTCCACGCATAGGATAGCATATATTTTTGTAATCAACCTCCATATATACCTAGAAAGAAGATGTAATGAGGGTTGATGGATATTGTTTTGATGTAAAGTTCAACTTCTGGAGACTGTAACTACTATGATACCTGCAGCGTCTGGTCTTCATTTTCAGCTAATGCAAGCTTATTTTGCTGTTAATTGCTCACTTTCCACTTCTTCTTTGTTCCAAGTTGTGCCTGTTATGCATTTTTCATGTGCTCTTGATGTTTAGCATTAGAGGGGCTGTCATCCCACCTGTGTGTTAGAATCTAATATGTATCATTGAATATGTTACGCAGGTTTCTGTTTGCTTAGTGCTAGAGAGTTGTCATCTTGTTTGTGCATTATGAAATAGATTTACAGACCTTTCTACTGGTTGCATCCGGCCATCACATGGTCTTGTGCATCTGCTGGTGTGGTCAGTATTCTCCATGTTCACCTATTCCTTAAACTGTGAGTAATTGGTGGTCTAAAACCTTGTAGTTTGGGGGTGTTCACCCATGTCTGGGGTTAAGTATAGTAGAAGTGGTTATTTGGCTTGAATACGCATCATCCCTTCCATTCATCCCCCATTTTCAAACATTTTTGTTGAGTTTGTAATGTTCCCGAGCATCTCTGATATATAACCTAGGAGAGTTTCTTCAGGTGATAACAAGATCATCATAAAGGAAATAGAACAAATGAGGAAGAGGGACATGCAACAGTTGATATGAATAAGTAGGTATATGCTCAGGACCGCATCCATGGACCGATTGTATGAGGTCCTGGCTACTATTCTAAGTAATGGTTAATATTGCAGTATTGGCAATAAGAGGCCGGTAAAATCACATAACAGATTGAAATTTTGCAAAATGAAAATATGTATGAATAGTGCACAAGCATGTGATTTGTTATATTAATTTTTTGTTTCATTGTAGCTATTCCTCGAACGAGGCATATACTTTTGAGTTTTTGACTATAGGTACTTGATGGGTGATGGGCTTAAAGCTTTGAACATCAAAGGAACTGAGAACTCAAGTAAGTTGAAGTTCGATTTGAAACGGAGTAAGTTCCAATAAGGTAAGTGATGTTAGAAAGGAAGAGGAGACAAAACAAATAATTCACACACAAATCACACGAGTTGTGGCTCTTCTATTGATCAACAAAACATGATGCTTACAATGAACCCGGGGAAGGGTATTTAACCTTTTCCAATTAACGACTTGTCTAAAATATCTTGACATGCAACCACACATTAAAAGTTATCTATCACTTAACTCAACTTGACTCAAAACTCAAACACTCAATCACTCAATTAACTAACTCTTTAAGTTTAGCCAACTCCTCATGCACGAGTAATTATCTTATTTTAACACTCCCCCTTAATTACAACTGCTAAACTAAAACATGACTGACGACAACTCAACCATGCCTGCTGGTCTATGTATCAGCTAGGCTTACAACACCCAAGCTTTTTCTATGAAACTCAAACATATCTTATGCTAATGTTAGGCCCCTATACTACTAGTGTAACCCCCTATTGTTATTAGTACAACCCCCTTATTATATTGTTGTACCCATGTAGTGCCCATATTGTTATTATTGTGCCCCATAGAAGCCCACTATTGTTATTATTGTGACCTTACATTATTATTGTTATGTCGGCTTTTATTATATTATGACCCCTTAGACTTCTATATATAGAAAGGAGGTCTTGTGATTTGTATCATCCAAGAATTATTCATTTGTGTAATGTAAAGGAGGTTTCCCCCTAGAAGAGGTTGATTTCTAAGGCGTTCATCTATCTTTTCTATCTTTTTGTGAGCTGGTTTCATCACATTTGGTATCAGAGCTTTGGATTCTAGGGTTTCGTTGCTCCAAACAGGTCATCGTGGCATTTTCGCTATAACTTTTTTCTGCGACGTTTCAGAAGCTAAAAAAACCCATTTGAGACGAAATCATGCCAAACTTGGGGTCCTAATTTCAGATCTTGTCTCACTATATTTTCGGAGATATGATCTGAGGAAGTTAGGGTTTTTGCAAGCTCCATAATTTCATCTAAAACAGGTCATTGTGGAATGTTCGCTATAACGTTTTTGCTATGAAGTTTCAAAACCTAAAAAAAAACCCATTTGAGAAGAAATCGGTCTAAACCTCAGTTCTGAATTTCAGATCTTTGCTCGTTATGTTTTCGGATATATGATCTGAGGACATTAGGGTTTTTGCAAACTCCCGAATTACATTCCAAACAGGTGACCTAGGGAAAATCATCATAAATATCTCTTTGAGCATCAGATTGAAATTTCGTGAAAAGCTACAGAAATAGTATAGAATATAGTTTCTTGTGTATATTTTTCAGATCCGAAGGTCAAAACAGTGACATGTGGCACTTCATACAAGTTCGCTCTTCTAAAAAGGTACATAATCAGGTCATCTTGAGAGATTGTGAATAACTTTTTATTAGAGAATCCAATTTCGATCAAACTAGTGGCATTGAAAAGAGGACGTAGAGGGCTACCGCAGATCGCAATTTTAGAACTAGAAGATCCGAAATTATAGAGTTACAATTGTTTCAATATCAAGATCCTAAAATCAAGAAAAGGCGATATGAGGAAGTTTGATGACAAGGATCTGGTAAATTGGTTACTACAGATGGAGCAATATTTTGATCTACATGAGGTGCAACTATTACAAAAGGTATGTATTGCATCTTCATATTTAGAACCAGATCAATTTTTAGGCTTTGTTCTCGTAAACCACTTGCCACATGGTCAATTTTCACGGAGGAAATGATAACACATTATGAAGATACAAAGAGAAACGCCTTCTTTAGCCAATTGATAAATCTCAAACAAAAGTGTTCAATTGCAGAGCACATTGAGGAATTTCAAAAATTGAATATAAGGGTAAATGATATTCCAAAGAAGCAAAAGATTAATGTCTTCATAGGTACTTTAAAGGATAACATTCAACATGAGGTTCATCTTTAGGAACCTGATTCATTGGGGGAGACATTTAGGTGGGCAAGAAAAATTGAAAGCGAAATTATGGAAACGAGGAATCCCACCACTCATGACTATAATTATGGAAGTGTTTTTTCTCCTAGCCTTCCACAACCTACAAGGTTTACACCACAACATTTTGGAAAAAAGAAAAAGAAAAAGGGCTTTGTTAAAATTGTGATAGAAAATGCACTAAAGGTCATGAATGTGCTGAGAAGAAATTATTTTACATAGATTATGAAGAGGAGGAAGAAAAAGATCAAGAAAAATCAAAAGAAGAGGATATACACCAGGAACCAACTCCAGAGAAAGAAGAAATGAATCCGACCATATCTTGTAAAGCATTGGCAAGAATTACCACTCTTCAAACTCTCAAGATAGAAGGACATATCAAGAAGAAAAAAAGTTCAAGAAGTGAAAGATCACATCAAGAAAAAATAAATGAATCCAACCATATATCATAATGCATTGGCTTGAATTACCACTCCTTAAACTGTCAAGATAGAAGGACATATCAAGAAGAAAAATGTTCAAGAAGTGAAAGAACATATCGAGCATCAAGAAATGAATCTGACCATATCTTGTAAAGCATTGGAAGAAATTACCACTCCTCAAAGCTTCAAGATAGAAGGACATATTAAGAAGAAAAATGTTCAAGCAGTGAGAGATCACATCGAACATCAACAACAAGTTCTCCAACTTTTAAAGGATAACGCCACCTTGGTGCAGAATAAAATGAAACAATAGGTAAATCAACATTGTAGTGAAAAAAGTTTTGATGTAGGTGATTGGGTATTTTTATGGCTACATCTCAAGCAAGCTATTTATGAGAAGGAAATGTTGGCAATACTACATGCACTTAAGAAATGGCAACCTTACCCAATGGGAAGACACTTCAAGGTAAAAATGGATCATGATAGTCTTAAATACTTTTTAGAACCAATATTATCTTTAGAAAACAGAAAAAATGGGTCACAAATATTTTGGGTTATGACCTTGACATCATCTACAGAAAAGGGATGCAAAATTTTGTTGCAGATGCACTCTCAAGAAAGGATGACGATGTGGAAGCATTATTTTGTGCTATTTCTATTATCCAACGAGATCGAATAAATGAAGCAAGGGATGAATGGAAGAAGGATGAAGAAGTGTGGCCACTCATTCAAAAGTTACAGAAGATCCCAATTCAAACAATATTGCCAGAACTTGAAGATAAAGGAAAAATCATATTGGATCCTGGAGAAGTCACAGAAACAAGAACCCGACAACTACGAAATTGATCAATTTCAAAGTATCTCATCAAGTGGAGGAACTTACCCGCTAAAGATTCCACATGGGAAGACAAGAATTTTATACAAAAGCATCAAGAACTACTCAAGTGTTGAGGACAACACTTTTTGACGGAGAGGGGCATGTTAGACCCCTATACTACTAGTGTAACCCCTTATTGTTATTAGTACAACCCCGTTATTATATTGTTGTACCCATGTAGTCCTCATATTGTTATTATTGTTCCCTATAGAAGCCCACTATTGTTATTATTGTGCTCTTACATTATTATTGTTATGTCGGCTCTGATTATATTATGACCCCTTAGACTCCTATATATAGAAAGGAGGTCTTGTCATTTGTATCATCCAAAAATTGTTCATTTGTGTAATGTAAAGGAGGTTTCCCCCTCGAAGACGCTGATTTCTAAGGCGTTCATCTATCTTTTCTATCTTTTTGTGAGCTGGTTTCATAACAACTAATGACTTAGTAAATATATCAGTCAATTGATCACTAGATTTACAAGGCTTCAAGTGAACTTCTCCATTGCTCACATGTTCTCTAATAATGTGATATCTAGTATCAATATGCTTTCTCTTTTGATGAAACACACTATTCTTGGATAGTGCAATCGCTGATGTGTTGGCACAATATATTGTTATTGATCCTTGTTGTTTCTGCTTGAGTCCATCAAATACTCTTCTTAACCATACTGCTTGACATGTTGCTGATATTGTTGCTACATATTCTTCTCCTACTGACGAAAGTGTTACAATGGGTTGATTCTTAGATGCCCATGAAATCACACCTGAACCAAGATGGAACAAATAACGAAAAGTGCTCTTCCTATCACCCAAACTGCCTTGCAAAATCACTGCTTGTGTACCCAATCAAATCTTTCTTTTTTGTGCTTGCATACATCATGCCAAAATCTCTAGTTCCTCCTATGTATCTCATAATTCATTTTCCTACACTCCAATGTGTGTCTTTTGGAGTCTCCATAAATCTAGAAATCAAACTCAATCTTTGCATAATATCAGGTCTTGTAGTTGTGAGATACATGAGGCCCCCAACCAATCTTTTGAATAGAGTGTGATGGACATCTGATCCTTCATCATCCTTGCTTAACTTTGTACTTGTTGCAACTGGTGTAGGGACATGTTTGCAATTTTCCATCCTGAATCTTTTCAACAATCTTTGACATATTTATTTTGACAAATAAAAATTCATTTTTTAGGTTTCTCAACTTCTATGCCAAGAAAATATTTCATGAGACCAAGATCTGTCATCTCAAATTCTTTCATCATGGCTGCTTTAAATTCATCTAACTCAAAATCACCTGTAAAAATCATATCATCAACATATAGGCAAACAATCAAAATCTGTGCGTGCTCATTTACCTTTGTGTACAAGGTAGGCTCAATGTTGCTTCTGCAAAATCTATTCTTAATCATGTAGCTATCAATTCTGCAATCCCAAGCCGTAGGCACTTCTTCATTTCATAGAGCGCTTTCTTCAACCTGTAAACTTTATCTTCGTTACTTTCAACTTCATACCCTAGAGGCTGTTGCACATAAATTTCTTCATCTAGAATTCCATTCAAGAAGGTTGGTTTCACATCCATCTGATATACTTTCCACTTGTTTTGAGTTGTTGTGGCTAGAACTACTCTCATAGTATCCAATTTGGCTACCAGAGCAAACGTTTCTCCAAAATATATTCCTGTTTGCTGTGAGAATCCTTTTGCTACAAGTCTTGCTTTAAATCTGTCAATTTCACCTTTCTCATTCAACTTTGTCTTGTACACTCACGTCACACTAATGAGATTTTTGTCCTTTGGCAAATCAACTAGATCCCATGTATCATTCTTTTCAATAGCTTCAATTTCCTCATCCATGGATTGCACCCAATTTCCATCTCTGATTGCTTCTTCAAATGAAGAAGCTTGGAATGACAACAATGCAAAATTTGAACTAACATCCAAATCATCATAAATATCTTTCAAACTTCTCATCTTTCTCTTACCATTGCTTGATTCATCACCTGATTGATCGCTGGGAGAATCTCGATTTGTTACTCTGCTTGAAGATCCATGCTTTTATGAAAATCTTGGATTCATTATGGTGTCTCTCTGTTTGGTGTCTTCGCCTGTGATTCTTGATGCTCCTTTTCTGCTACATCATCTTCTTCCATCAGTGGCACTTGTGCATCAACTGTTTTGTCTACAGTTCCATTTCATGACTCTTGTTCTTTGAACACAACATCTCTGCTACTTACGGTCTTCTTTGTGACAAGGTTATACAATTTGTAAGCTTTTGATTGCTCACTATAACTAGTAAATATGCATTTTTCACTTTTATCATCCAATTTTCCTCTTCGCTCCTTAAGCACATGTGCATAAGCTACACATCCAAACACTCTAAGATGAGATACACAACAAGACATACTTGACCATGCTTGTTCTGGTACTCTGTTCATCACACTCTTTGTAGATCTGTCGATCACATAAATAGCACATGCAACTTCTTCTTTCCAATACTCATTAGACAAGTTTCTTCCTTTCAACATCCTTCTTACCATGTTCACAATTGTCCTATTCTTTCTCTCTGCTACGATGTGTATCTGGTTGTAAACTATCTTCTGATTCCATGTTGTTTGCAGTAATCATGGAATTCCTTTGAGTCATATTCTCCACCATGATCTGACGTCAATACCTTGATCTGTCAATCACTTTAGTTCTCTGCTAAGGCTTTGAATTCCTTGAACTTTACAAAAATTTTGGATTTCTCCTTCAAGAAGTAAACCCAAGTATTTCTACTATAATCGTCAATGAAAGTAAGGAATTAACCACTTCCACCAATAGACTATGTCCTCATAGGTCCACACAAGTCTGCATGCACTAGCTCAAGAGGTTGCTTTGCTCTGTATGCAACTCCCTTTGGAAAACATTCATGGTGTTGCTTTCCCAAGATGCAACACTCACAAGTACTAGTAGGTTATTTGATGGGAGGTAATCCTCTGACAATCTGTTTCTGCTGCAACAATATTAAACCTAAAAAGTGAAAGTGTCCAAACCGAAAGTGCCATAACTAATAATCATCATAACATGCAGTTGTAAAAGAACTGACCTAATCATTTTAATTCATAACTAGAGGAAAGATTATGTTCCTCGTCATCTACACCTTTTCTATTAGTGGCTTTCTTGGGGGCTTGTCATATATAACACATTCTTGACCTTGAAAGATAAATTTGTATCCTTTCTGTTTCAATTGACCAACACTTATCAAATTATGTTTGAGACTAGGAACATAATATGCCTCTGAGACTATCTTCAGCTCCCCTTGCTTGGTCAGAATGTTGACCACTCCTTTGCCATCTACTTCCATAGTCTTGTCAGTCCCCAACTTTACCTCTGTTTTCACAGATTGATCGAAATTTGCAACCAAATCCTTGTTGCGGGTCATGTGGTTATTGCAATCACTGTTTAATAGCCACACACTAGCAGAAGGTTCATTCATGGTATGGCAAGCTAGGAACATGGAGTTAGTACTCTCTGTAGTGACATTAGCTCTTTGGTTCCCTTGATCATCTATTTTCTTCCTGCAATCACGAGCATAACGACCAAATTTTTTGCAATAATAACATCTCACCTTTGATTTGTCAACTCTTTGATTATTGTTGAAGCTATTGTAGTTTCTTCCATTTTCATGTTCATGCTCTTCTTGACAATCTTTCTGACCACCATATCTTTCGCTTCATCCTCTGCCTCTCAATTTATTTTTGTCTCGACCTATATCTCTTGAAATAGAAACCTGGCTTTTGAAAGCAATCTCTAAAGTGGAATCCTTATTTCTATCTATCATTACCTCATGTGATAGAAGTGATCTCATCCACTCCTCAACTGTCAATGATGCCAAATCCTTCGCTTCCTACTGCCACAACATCAAATTTGGTAGACAAAGATCTTAGGACCTTCTCAACCACTATTTGATCTTTAATTTCTTCACCATAAATCTTTAACTGATTTACAACAGTTATGACCCGATTCATGAAAGGATATGTTAGTGTTAGTCTTTCCAGCCTTCTTCCAGTGATCAAACATGCTCTTACAAAGTGAGTTTAAGGTGTCAAGGTCAAATTTTATCATTTCAGTGAGTCTTTAAGTAAAATTTGGTCACTAGGCATTAGGTCTAGGGTTTGCTTTCACTCCTTTCAAAGTTGTCCAAATGTCGGTCTATGTCACTATTCCGCTGAGTCTACCATCATTCAGAGGGTTGTCATCATCATGTCAGGTTCCAATGGGTCATTTTACACCTTGTTCATGCTTCAGTTGCACCTAGCTAAGGTCATTTCCCTCTCCTAGGGTTTTGAAGGAAATTTCTCTTGGACGGTCAAATCATCAGCAAAAATTGTATTCTGATGTTCATACACCTTCCCCTATTCTTAATATACCTTATTAAACACTTCCCATCACTGAGATCCCCCAAATTCCTCATTTTCGCACAAACCCTAGTTTCTTGCTACAAACCTTATTTTCAAGGCTAGGCCTATGTTTTTCCCTTTTGCACCCCTTCCCCTCACTCAATTTCTGAGATTACACTTTCCCCTACTTCCTAACATCCCTCCTTACTTCCCAAAATTTCCTCAAGAATTTAGAAGCTCCCTATCCCCTTCATTTCGCTTCATTTCGACAAATTTCTTGTTCCACACGTTGGGGTAAGTTTTACTCAAATGATGTTTCTGAGCACGGAAAGATGAATTTAGAAAAACTGAGAGAGGTTTTTGTCCACAACATGCCAATGAATAAAACCCTCCTTCACTTTTTACACAGGTGTCATGGTTTTATAGAAATGTCAAAAATACAATTGCCTCGGGAGGAGTGATGCACCTCTGAAGTGACCTTGGGAAAATCAGGGTTTCTCCTAGCTTGGTTGGCCAAATGACTTTCTTGATGAGTCAAATGATAACTAGACACAAAGATATTTCCAATGAGCTATCATGAGCTCAATTTAGAGTTGCGGAAGGCATCCAAAAGTTGACTTCAACAGTACTCTGCCCGGAGGCAGCCTCATTTGGTACATTTTGACTAGTCTTGGGAGATTTGACTTTTGACAGGGTAAATGAACTCCAAAATGAGAAATTCCAGCTGAGTTGGAAGGTAGACTCAAAGACCTTTTCAACACGCTATCCTGCACCCAATTTGGACATCGGAAAGGCCTCCAAAAGTCACCTGGAAAAAGGCACGGCACATTGGGAAGGCGCGGCGCATTGGGCAGTAATTTCCAGTGTAAATTTAGACTGGCGCGGCGCACTGGGCTAGAAAGCCTGATTTCTCCCAAAAACTCCCTCAAATTGCCAAAATCACTCAACTCTTCTAGTGTGCAAGTAATTTAAACCCTCTTCCTTGCTAGTGAAGGAGTTTTTCATGCAACTTATGGTGGTTGTGTAAAAGAAAATTCAAACCCTAATACCTTGCAAATTGTGCTCACAAACAAGTTCTTAGGGTTTTTAGTTGGTGCTTTGTTGCCAAATTCCATTCCCTCACTTCCACACTCTTTCTTTCCCATATTCATTTTCTAGTTTCATCCCCATATCCCTAATTCCCATATCCCTAAATTCACTAACCATATATTCTTAAACTCCCATTATCCCAAACCCTAGTTGTTATCTCTAAAGCTCCCTCATTCACTCCTAAGCCCCTTTTTCCTATCCCTAAGTCACATCTTTCCCTATCATTCCTATTTTCCCATCTCATTTTTAAAATCCCAACTTACTCTAACATTCAGTGGTTGTCCCCTCCTCCAAAGTTTGTCAAATCGTCAAAGGGCAAACTACCACTTGGCAAGACTTCATTGTTCCCACTGTCCCATTTTTGCCACAGTCCCTCATTTCCCTTTGGCACACATTTGGCATTGAAACAAGACACCAAGTTCTCATTTCTCATTCTCAACAAACCAAACATACACTTGGCATAGACTTTCAACACCATGGAGGCGGGCACCGATACATTATATGACCAAGACAGTGACTTTACAACTGAAACTGCATGCACCAGGAGGGCACTAAAACGCCATAAAAGGGAGGATAGACTCCGAATCTTGGCCGAAGCCTCTTTGGCTGAGCATGATGCTTGATGAGGCACCTTCAGTCCAAATTTCAAGAAATTTGGAGCAATTTTTGCATTTTGGAAATTTTTTGCAAGGAAACAGGGTTTTCTCCTTGTGCGACGTGCCACGTGGCACGCGCTTTTGCTAGGGAGCTCCAAATTGAAAAAAGTTTACATTTTTAGATTTTTCATGAAAAATCATGACTGCTGGTGCATGGCCAAGAAGTTTGGGCAAGTTTTGAGTTCTCAGGAGGTCAAAAACACTCAAAAAATGACCTCACTACCCCTATTTTGACACACAGGAAGCAATATTGAGAGATTGAAGTTTTGGAGGGGCAAATGACATCCAAATTGAGAAATTCCACTTGGGTTGGAAAGTAGACAGGCAAGGATTTCCAACAAGCACACTTGGGCTCAATTTGGACTCCAGGAAGTGCCTCAAAATCAGCCCCAAAGTGGAATGACACATACAGATTTTGGCACGGCGCACAGAGAATTTTGGCTTGTTTTTCACTGTTCAGCTCAGCAATTCACCTAGTTTTGCTTTTTGATGTAATTTTTGATCTATCTTGATGTAATTGGAAAACATGATGTAATTTTGGCACTTATTTACTTGTTCTAGAGGATTCATTCACTAAAAAGTGAAAATTTAATGAATGAATCAGTGTCCTACCTTATAGAGGCAAGTTGTTTTGATTGCCTAGATTTTAGTGCTTTGTTTAGAATTGGTTGAAACAGCTCCTAGAATGATGAGCTCGACCCCTAGAAGCATGGAAAGAAGTTAGGCTTGTCTATATTATGTAATTTCTAAGTCATTTTCATGGTTGGACACTAGGGATTGCTTTGGCATATCATTGTACATTCTATCTCTGCATTTTTGGCTAAGGAAAGACCAAGGTTTTGTAGCATTGTTTGGGATCCATGTGGCTTTATGTTTTGATGGTGTTTTTCTCTAAGTAATTGTAAGTTCATTAGTGTTATGTGTATCATTTTCCTGTCTCTTCTTCTGAATTTGAAAAAATGAGTGATTAAGGTAGAATCCATTAACTGCTATGCTCTGCCTTTGAATTTGTTTAAATTTCCATGTTTTCATCTGTTTAAGGAGAATTCTTGAGACTCTCTTACTCTCCTTAGCTCCTCACCAGTCTGATCTATCCATTCACTCACTTTAAAGCATCAAAACGATTGCCTTCCTTGCCCCAATCAAAACTCTACAAAAACTGTGCCTCATCCCCGAGCCCAATTTGTCTTTCCCTGTTTCCAGCACAAAACCCCCAAAAACTCAAATCAAACCCTTGTACTTCATACCTAGCCTAAAATTAGCTTTCATTTCAGTCATCTCGAGCTCCATCGCTTGTCTTTTCCTGAGATTGACCTGGAGAGAGCCCTCTCCTGTCCTCGTAGGGCTAGCTATGAGGCTGAGCATGGTTTGATGTGGACCTAGAACCTTGTCTTTTCAGCTTGAGGCAAATCTAGGCTCTAACATAGTGGCAACTGTACTCGGGAAGAAAATGATTTGCTTGTTCATGTCATTTGTTTTATAAGCTACAGACGGAGCCTGAAGTTATGCCAGGTAGCCTTCGAAACGCTTTTTCTTTGCATTAGCAGAAGTAAATAAACGCTGCTTCAGTCAATCTCTGGTCTAGCTTGTAAACGTGACATCTAACTTGTTAATTGCCCCAGTACATCTATCAAGTTCAGATCTGATGGTTGATGGTGGATAACGATTAGACATAAGAAGGCTAAAATCATTCACCTGGCGACTCCATTCACTGAAAAATCCAAAAATCAATGCTTCATGGTGATTCCACTGCAGGAAGATCAGTAGCTTTAAGGTTTTCAAGATTGATCGGGTTGCAAGAAGATACACTCCCATTAGCCGAGATCAAATCCCATGTTTTCCAAATAAAATGCCCAAGGTAGATTGGTCAAATAATTTCCCTATGTTCAGAAATGTGGAAGGTAATGACGCTGCTCTTCATCTGGTGAAATTTCACATTCATGTGCATAAATTAAAGATCAATTTTCCTAAAGATTGTTTGATGAAAATGTTTATGGATACTCTGGAAGACGAAGCCCAATCTTGGTATGAAAGTTTGCCACCTGCTTCTATTTATTGTTTAAAAGATTTTCATGCAATATTCTTTGAAAGGTATAAAGAATCATATCCATCCTTGGCTTTAGTTCAGGACTGTTGTAGCCATGTTCATAGTTTTATTGAAAATCTTGAGAAAGTTTATGAAGATGATAATTTCATGGATGATGAGATCATGGAAGCCCTGTACGAAAATCCATTTCAGCAGCATAAAGACGATCATGAAAATTTGCAGCAGGATCAAGATCTTAGTACGGTGGAAGATGAAGGAATTTTGCATCTTGACAGCCAACAGGAATTACATGAAATGGATCAGCAGTATGAGGAAAATTTGTACACTCCTTCACTTGAAATTAATGAAGACAATCACTGTTTGAGCAGAAGAAAACAAAAAGTATTATCTCCTCTGTCTGAAGACGAGATAGATCAACTCTTGAACAGTCATGTTCCAGCTCAAGTTAACGCAGATCTACATTGTGCACATGGTCAAGAAGGTGATGGTGGAACTTTTTCCTCTTCTGAAAAGGATGACATTCCTGTAAGCAGCTTTATAGATCAGCAGGTTGAAGATGTCTATATAGCTGAAAGTGATGAAAGAAAAAGTGTCGTTCAGATCTGTCCATAGAAGAAAACCTCATGCAGGGAAGTCAAGTTTCGAAATCAGAAAGTGATAACATTAAGTCAGCCATTTCAGATCTAGTTTCAGATTGTGATGACCAAGAATACCTTGTGCTGAATCTCACGAAGGAGAACTCTACTACTGAAAACATCTAGAATAAAGAAGACAGAGTTATGAATCCAAAACAAAGTCTTCATAAAGAGGTAATCCAGTCGGTTCATGAACAACAAGATGAGAATTTTATTCAAGTAAGTGAAAAAGTTTCCTTGGATGAATCGTTGGTAGATGATAGAAGTGATAGTGTTGGGTTTCATGAAACATCTGAAATTTCTTTTCTCATGATTGATGAATGTAGTGAGAATTTGGCTGTCATAGCATATGAAGATGACCTACAATATATTCAGACTACAAAAGATCAGACCATTCAGGATTCCCTTTCAGATTCTTCTTCATATGTCTCATGTTCTGAAATGTTTTTTGAAGAGGAAATCTGCTCATCTACTTGTTCAGAATTTTTTGAGGATCAAGAACATACTCATACTGAAGTACATTATGAAGGAAAAGCAGAAGCAAAGGAGAAAGACACCTTGCTCTTTCAGCAGGAGGACAGACTTCATATTTTTCAAGATCCTTTGGCAAATCTGTTGCAGTCAGCAGTGAAGGTGATTATTGCAGTGTTTAGTGATGAAGGAGATCATGGTCAATTATGTTTTTGGATGCCCAATTACAAGTATCTATTGTTGACCAGAAGATCTAATCAAGAGAATCAATCAAGAAGGCATCTGTTGGATTGGTTACATTGGAAAGCTCATTACACATGATTGTACATATTTCATTAGTATGCAGGTGGTTGTCATCATGATTTGAAATCTTGATGGACTGCTACCCTTCAATAAGCTAAGTCAGTCATGAGTCATTTGTGAGTCATTTTTCAGTCATGTTGGTTTCATAATTGAGTCAATTTAAATCAAGTTTCAGTCAATAAATGAGTCAAAGTCTTGTGTTGTTTGTCGAAATAATGACTCCATTGCCCAATGGATAAGGCACTTGTCTGCTCTCCCAAAGATCTGCCGTTCTTGGCACCTCCAAGGAGCTACCATCCCCATTGGAGCCAATGTTAGTGTCAGTCTTTCTAGCCTTCCTCCAGTGATCAAACATACTCTTACAAAGTGATTTTAAGGTTTCAAGGTCAAATTTTATCATTTCAGTGAGTCTTCAAGTAAAATTTGGTCACTAGGCATTAGATCTAGGGTTTTCTTTCACTCCTTTGAAAGTTGTTCAAATGTTGTTCTATGTCACTATTCAGCTGATTCTACCATCATTCAGAGGGTTGTCATCATCATGTCAGGTTCCAATGGGTCATTTTACACCTTGTTCATGCTTTAGTTGCGCCTAGCTAAGGTCATTTCCCTCTCCTAAGGTTTTGAAGGCAATTTCTCTTGGACGGTCAAATCATCAATAAAAATTGTATCCTGATGTTCATACACCTTTCCCTATCCTTAATATACCTTATTAAACACTTCCCATCACTGAGATCCCCCAAATTCCTCATTTTCGCACAAACCCTAGTTTCTTGCTACAAACCCTATTTTCAATGCTAGGCCTGTCTTTTTCCCTTTTGCACCCCTTCCCCTCACTCAATTTTTGAGATTACACTTTCCCCTACTTCCTAACATCCCTCCTTACTTCCCAAAATTTCCTCAAGAATTTAGAAGCTCCATATCCCCTTCATTTCGCTTCATTTCGACAAATCTCTTGTTCCACACATCGGGGTAGGTTTTAATCAAATAATGTTTCTGAGCAAGGAAATATGAATTTGGAAAAACTGAGAGAGGTTTTTTTCCACAACAGGCCAAGGAAGAAAAACCTCCTTCACTTTTTACACAGGTTTCATGGTTTTAGAGAAATTTCAAAAATATAATTGCCTCGGGAGAGTTGATGCACCTCTGAAGTGACCTTCGGGAAATCAGGTTTTCTCCTAGCTTGGTTCGCCAAATGACTTTCATGATGCATCAAATGCTAACTAGACACAAATAGCTTTCCAATGAGCTATCATGAGCTTAATTTGGAGTTGAGGAAGGCATTCACAAGTTGACTGCAACAGCACTCTGCCTGGAGGCAGCCTCATTTGGCACATTTTGACTAGTCTTTGGAGATTTGACTTTTGACAGGGTAAATAAACTCCAAATTGAAAAATTCAAGTTGGGTTGGAAAGTAGACTCAAGGACCTTTCGAACTAGCTATCCTACACCTAATTTGGACACCAGGAAGGCCTCCAGAAGTCGTCTAGAAAAAGGCACGACGCACTGGGAAGGCGCGGCGCATTGGGCAGTAATTTCCAGTGTAAATTTACACTGGCGCGACGCACTGGGAAGGCACGGCGCACTGGGCTAAAAAGATTGATTTCTCTCAAAAACTCCCTCAAATTTCCAAAATCACTCAACTCTTCTAGTGTGCAAGTAATTTAAGCCCTCTTCCTTGCTAGTGAAGGAGTTTTTCATGCAATTTATGGTGGTTGTGTAAAAGAAAATTCAAACCCTAATACCTTGCAATTTGTGCTCACAAACAAGTGCTTAGGGTTTGTAGTTGGTGTTTTGTTGCCAAATTCCATTCCCTCACTTCCACACTCTTTGTTTCCCACATTCATTTTCTAGTTTCATCCCCATATCCCTAATTCCCATATCCCTAAATTCACTAACCCTATATTCCTAAACTCCCACTATCCCAAACCCTAGCTGTTATCCCTAAAGCTCCCTCATTCACTCCTAAGCCCCTTTTTCCTATCCCTAAGTCACATCATTCCCTATCATTCCTATTTCCCCATCTCATTTGTAAAATCCCAAGTTACTCCAACATTCAGTGGTTGTCCCCTCCTCCAAAGTTTGTCAAATCGTCAAAAGGAAAACTACCACTTGGCAAGACTTCATTGTTCCCACTGTCCCATTTTTGCCACAGTCCCTCATTTCCCTTTGGCACACATTTGGCATTGAAACAAGACACCAAGTTCTCATTTCTCATTCTCAACAAACCAAACATACACTTGGCATAGACTTTCAACACCATGGAGGCGGGCACCGATACATTATATGACCAAGATAGTGACTTTACAACTGAAACTGCATGCACCAGGAGCGCACTAAAATGCCATAAAAGGCAGGATAGACTCCGAATCTTGGTTGAAGCCTCGTTCGCTGAGCATGATGCTTGATGAGGCACCTTTATTCCAAATTTCAAGAAATTTGGAGCAATTTTTGCATTTTGGAATTTTTTTGCACAAAAACAAGGTTTTTCTCCCTGTGCGCCATGCCATGTGGCGCGCGCTTTTGCTAGGGAGCTCCAAATTGCAAAAAGTTTACATTTTTGGATTTTTCATGAAAAATCATGACTTTTGGTGCATGGCCAAGAAGTTTGGGCAAGTTTTGAGTTCTCAGGAGGTCAAAAACACTCAAAAAATGACCTCACTACCCCTATTTTGACACACAAGAAGCAGTCTTGGGAGATTGAAGTTTTGGAGGGGCAAATGACATCCAAATTCAGAAATTCCACTTGGGTTGGAAAGTAGACAGGCAGGGATTTCCAACAAGCACACTTGGGCTCAATTTAGACTTCAGGAAGTGCCTCAAAATCAGCCCCAAAGTGGCGTGACGCATACAGATTTTGGCGCGGCGCATAGAGAATTTTGGCTTGTTTTTCACTGTTCAGTTCAACAATTCGCCCAGTTTTGACTAGTTTTGCTTTTTGATGTAATTTTTTATTTATCTTGATGTACTTGGAAAACATGATGTAATTTTGGAACTTATTTACTTGTTCTAGATGATTCATTCACTAAAAAGTGAAAATTTAACGAATGAATCAGTTTCCTACCTTGTAGAGGCAAGTTGTTTTGATTGCCTAGATTTTAGTGCTTTGTTTAGAATTGGTTGAAACATTTCCTAGAATGATGAGCTCGACCCCTAGAGGCATGGGAAGGAGTTAGGCTTGTCTATATTATGTAATTTCTAAGTCATTTTAATGGTTGGACACTAGGGATTGCTTTGGCATATCATTGTACATTCTATCTCTGCATTTTTGGCTAAGGAAAGACCAGGGTTTTGCAGCACTGTTTGGGATCCATGTGGCTTTATGTTTTGATGGTGTTTTTCTCGAAGTAATTGTAAGTTCATTAGTGTTATGTGTATCATTTTCCTATCTCTTCTTCTGAATTTGAACAAATGAGTGATTAAGGTAGAATCCATTAACTGCTATGCTCTGCCTTTGAATTTGTTTAAATTTCCATGTTTTCATCTATTTAAGGAGAATTCTTGAGACTCTCTTGCTCTCCTTAGCTCCTCACCAGTCTGATCTATCCATTCACTCACTTTAAAGCATCAAAACGATTGCCTTCCTTGCCCCAATCAGAACTCTGCAGAAACTGTGCCTCATCCCCGAGCCCAATTTGCCTTTCCTTGTTTCCAGCACAAAACCCCAAAAAACTCAAATCAAACCCTTGTACTTAATACCTAGCCTAAAATTAGCTTTCATTTCAGTCATCTCGAGCCCCATCGCTTGTCTTTTGCCGATATTGACCCGGAGAGAGCCCTCTCCTGTCCTCGTAGGGCTAGCTATGAGGCTGAGTGTGGTTTGATGTGGACCTAGAACCTTGTCTTTTCAGCCTGAGGCAAATCTAGGCTCTAACAGAATCAATGTCTTTTATTTTCTTCATTTGCAGACTTTCAAAATATCTCCTAGTATTCTGCAACTTAGTAATATTGACTTTGGCCATACCTGTATAGTTTGTTGCCAAAGTATCCCATGCTACTTTTGTTGAAGATGTGATCATAATCTTCTAGAACACTCCTTAGTCCATTCCCTATTGGATAAGTTGCAACGCTTGTGCATTCTTCTTTAGGTCTGCCTTCCATTGTTCTCTCTTTGCATTAGTGAGAGATCATACTTCTATTTCATCCTTAGGTTTTGAAAACCCAAACTTGACATAATCCCAAACATCATGAGCCTGCAATGTGGTCACCATCTTAATGGGCCACACATCATAATCTTTCCCTGAAAACAGTGGGAATTGGGGCCAGAAATTTGAGAAAGCCATCTTTCTCCAAAAATTTACCTTTTAAAAAACCCTAAAATTCTCCTTTTATAAGCTTTGCAAAGCTTATTTTTCAAAAAAATGCTCCTTTCAATAAAACCCTAAGTTTTTATTAATTTTTTTTCTTTTTTTTCTTTTTTTGCAAAAAACTTCTTTTTAAAAATCTCTTAATAATTTCTTTATATATAAAAGAAATCATTTTTGAAAAACAATCTTTATACCTTTATAATCAGCCTTTCACAAATTAAAAAAGAAAAAACTTTTTTACATGACTCCTTTGATATATTAAAAATCCTTTTATAAAAGGCACTTTGGTAAACTTAAATCA
This sequence comes from Pinus tabuliformis, assembly GCA_031772625.1. Classification (NCBI taxonomy): domain Eukaryota; kingdom Viridiplantae; phylum Streptophyta; class Pinopsida; order Pinales; family Pinaceae; genus Pinus; species Pinus tabuliformis. Next base: position 445,801,167 of record CM062813.1, on the reverse strand, counting down.
ATGTGAATACCAAATTTCACTTTGTCATTTTCACTTTGGTTGACTTTTTAAAACTCTCATATAAACCACATGCGTGTTTGTTGGTTTATTAACGCACCTCGACTAATTCATCTTATGATGGCCAGGGATGCGACTCACACCTCTCATGATGCATGCCATCTGCGCTAGTTCGCTAACGTTACAAAAACCAAAGGGACCTGTGTGCATGCAATGCAACTCTTTGCTGAGTTTTAATGTGTTATAACGTCTTGTATATAATTTACAAGTTGTGTTATATCACTCACCATGGAAAAATATGAATTTCTCTCCTCTTACACAAATGGTTGCTAATCCGTTCTCTGTATCTCTTTGTAACCTTGCTAATCCATTCTCTGTATCTCTTTGTAACCTTGCTTCTCTTTGTATCTCCGTATCTTTGAGTTTATTAATGCTTCCGCTGCATGCTAATGCCTTCCACGAATATTATCCTTTGCGTTAGTCATACAAGAGTAATTATCTTATTAGTCCCTGCCGCAGGCACGACAGGGACTATAGTAATTAAAAATGTGGAGTTAATATTAGTTTCAGCTATTTACTATGATGAATAACTAGTTAATATCATGAACAACCAAATTTTTTTAACAAGAATCTGTTTGATCGTGTTATTTGGCCTCTTCCCAAGGCGAGAGGCTAAAAAGGTTGGTTATATTCATCTTTTCCCTTCACATTTGGAAATTTTGACTTGGAATTTGAAAAGAGTAAACTAATGTTATCATTAGTTGGAAACATTATATTTTATAATGGATGAATAGTCTCTTATTACCTAAACCAAGATGCTAACCTGCTTTGGCAGCAAACTACTCTGACAGCAAACTAGTTGTCTAGCAACAAACTACTCTGACAACAAACTAATTAGTTGGAAACATTAAATTTTATAATGAATGAATAGTCTCTTATTACCTAAACCAAGATACTAACCTGCTCTGGCAGCAAACTACTCTGACAGCAACAAACTACTCTGACAACAAACTAATTGTCCCGTTGTTAAAACGAACTTGCTTCACTTCAGGGTTAGGCATTACTGAGAGCCATTTGTTGAAATTTTTCATCGCAGTACCCACTTATCTTCACTTAGAAAGACTATATAGTCGTTGAACATTCAAACACTGTATCGTTGTTTGCAAAGACTGTTTTCCTTCATTAGATTTTTCCAATGAATTGCTTCTATCTCTGTGTGTGCTTTCGACGCTGCTTACTCTGTAGTTCAATGTCGATTACTCTATAGTTTAGGATCTCGATATTGAGAGCCAGTATAACTGACAACGAAGAAAGAAGCATCATCCGCAAAGGTTGCACCATGACCCGGTGAAGTTTTAGCACCTAAAGAAGAACGTTGTGTTGAATATCAACTAGTCCGGATGATGTCTCACAAGCTTTTTGCAATTTCAATTCTACTAGTTTTTGTGTAAGAGGGGAGATTTCCTTATCTATCTCCTTAATTTTTAAATAAATGCAATCATTTTTCAGCAGTGATAAGCAAGATATTAACTCTGTATTTAATATAAATGTATTGTGGTTTCATTCATTTTGCTTTTAAACCCATCATTGTAGAGCTCCCTCAGTGGTTTACATGAATTTGTTTAACTTCTAGAGTTTGTGCCCTATCAATAAGAACTTCAAAATGAGTATTCCATTTCCTTTAGATTACCCATTCCATGACGCGTTATGCTTTGATGACAAGACCATTTTCATACACTAAATTTGTGCCATTGGATGTTGCGTTTCCAAATTGGAAAGAAACTAACTACATTGAAATTGTAAGCAATCATTACCTAAAAAAGATGAGTTGAAATAAACTTGAAATGTTATTGGAAAATCATTTTACTCTTACACACTCTTCTCAGTATGCTGGAATTAACATTATATGTGCATTTTACAAAAATATAGTTCTATAGTTCTTTGTTTGCTTTGGGATAAAAAATGATTGATAACATGACTGGTTCCAACGATTATTAGATTCATAGCCATATTTTCATTCCCAATTTTATCATTAGTATAGATACCGTTTGAGGTTATCAATAGTTAAAGCATATTACTTCACATACAAGAACAATTTAACAAACACACGGAAAATAAAGAAAATGAAAGCCTGTTATTCATGTATCATAACAACAACGAGAGAAGAAAAAAAGATAAAATGAAATCCTTTTGGTTATTCATGGATCATAACAACAACAAGAGAAGCTCTAGCCAGACTTACGGCATGTGCTGACAATGCTCAATGTTTAGAGACACCACACAATGAGAATACCTCCACCCAGAATCCGACAAAGACGGCTAGTGACACATCCTCAGCACCATGGAATCTTTATCAGTGTCTCCCCAGGCAGCAAACGTGCCGAGGTATGAATTTAAATCTTCAAGAACCGATGATTTTATCCAATTTATGAGAACACACAATCACTGGCTGATTCCTAGGCTTATGGAACTTAGAAAAGGACTTGATATTATGGATCAATGCTCACTAGAAAACCAAAAAAGTACCCAATTGAACTTGATGATGTAGAATTTGAATCAATAAAAACTCACATTGATACTGTGTTTGTTCTACTTATTCATTTAATGCTATAATTCATAGAGATGAAAATACCTTGATTTCCAATGTGTGGTATTTTCTCTCTAGAAACACACATGGAATTGCTGCTTCTATCTACATATAAAATTCAAATTCAAAAATTAAAGTTCTTAGTATTGTCCAAAACATTTTGGGGCCAAACTAAAAACTTAAGAATAGATATACATAAAACATCACATTACAGTCCATACCCTGTAGAGATTTTAAGAAAACATTAAAGAAAAAAATAATGTTCAGGTTTATAAGAGATTGAAATATAATTCTATCATCTTTTGAATTTACAAGTTGAATTTTCAAATCTTGTAACCCACATGTCAGTCTTCTCTCCTCGATGGCATTTGCATCCTTACATACATCATTTTCACCTTTACCTACACTGCACCATTGTAAAGGCATGATCTAACTTTCCTGGCTATCTCACCTGGGATACTATTCAGCGATCTTTGAGCTATGTATGGACATATGAGGGAAAACCTCATCCAGGGTGCACCATTTATCCTTGAGGCAATTTTCTGACTATGCCTTTGTGTCATATAATTCAGACTCTGGACTCTATGTCATATAATTTAGACTCTTGGTAACTATAGGCCAGGTATATAGCAATATTTCTACCTAGCTCTTTATAGCTGAGAACCTGAAACTTGCTCTAAACCTGAAGTGCCATGATTCCAGTTGTGAATTGCGAGTTGATGGGTCTTCTTTAGAATCCAACTAGATTTTATTATTTATGAAACATGCCCTTCTAGAGTTTTTTTCTATGACAACCCAGATGGAAATCATTCGAGCTACCAAGCTTATTATGGGCTACTTGATTGCATACCCATTCCACATTGAGGAAATAACAGATAAGTGCTTCATTCACCGAGATCTCAATTGTGATTTGTAGAGCTCTACCTCTTCCTTGTCCAGGTCCTCCATTTTCCTTTTCCCCTTGAGGGCATGACAAACAAGAGTTGTTATGATGGTAATGGTAAATATGAGATCGACAAAAAATCCACTTTACCAACTTCGGAGGGGAAGGAGCAAAGCTCAAATCCCTTTCCAGAGCCCCTTTGTAGAAGCATCCGTAGCAATGGTGGAGTTTTGTGTTTATGGACACCGAGACTTGAACATATCTAAAAGTTATAAAAAAACAATAGATAAGCGCTCCATTCACCCAGATATAAATTGCGATTTGTAGATCTTTGCCTCCTCCTTGTCTAGGTCTATCTAATGCCTGAGCTTTGGTCCTGCCTTCCCTCCTTACTTTCATGGTCAATGTCAAATCCCCCCATTATTAATCCAAGTAATTCTTGGGCATGTTTTATCCAATGCTAAAGTCAATCAAGGCACGTGGCTTGCATGCAAGTGACGCATGTTAGCTATACCAAGTTGCTACACAGGCACGTGGCTTGCATGCAAGTGACGCATGTTAGCTATATCAAGTTGCTACACTGTCTTTTCCCCTTCACTATGGGGCCATCTTCCAAGCTAGTGCGTGTAAGCACATAGTTTCTCCTGAGGCACCTCATGAGGCAGGGACTTGTTGCATTAGCAACCACCCTTGTTTTAACAAGTGAAACTGTGATATTTTGTTTTTGTCTGCGTATATCGTTAAAACTAGATTTTGTATACTTTAGAGTTTTTAACTATAGGTACTTGATTGATGATGGGCTTAAAGCTTTGAACAAGGAACTGAGAACTCAAGTAGGTTGAAGTTCGATTTGAAACAGAGTACGATCCAATAAGGTAAGTGAAACAATGATATTTTGTTTATGTCTGCCTATATCGTTAAAACTAGATTTTGGTAGGGAACCATTCTTTCAAATTCTTGTTTTATATATAAATAGTAATTGTTGCATGAGGAGATTGACATGATGTAGAGAAGCCTATGTCTCATATTTAACAGTCAAATTCAAAATTTCTCTTAAGCTTAAAGTGTTCAATTAGATTCTCAGCTTTTTCTTTCCATGTCATCTTTCATGAGTGTAATTTTAATTTAATGTTTATAGCATTATTTCATGATTAAATCACACACATGCTTATCTAGGAGATAGATTATTCACAATAAGGTTTCGTTTTCTGGATAACTCTAAATGTTCAAGTAAGATAGATTTTTGTTGCTAATTTTTGAATTCTCATTTGGTTGTGTTAAAATAGCCATAAACAAAACATGCTAGCTATCACTTGTAATGTTGAAAAAAATATAAATTAAGTTAAATTAAAAAGTGAGTAGAAATTATCAATGTTGGAATGTATTTTATTTTTTAATTATAAATTAAAAAATAAACTATTTCAATATAAGTAAAATAAAATAAAATGGAGATTGTAAGATATTTACAATTTTTTGTAAGGGAGGTGTTTTTTTTCCCTAATAAGTTATGATTTCAAATTTTCAAATTTAGAGGAGTATAATTTCAAATTCAAAGGGGTATAGAATGTATACTTTATTAGACTTTAGTAATCTTATATTTACTTATTAATTTTTTCTATAAATTAATGAAGAAAATAAATGCATACATTTTCTTAATCTAAAAGTTCAATGATCTTACTTGCCATTAAATATTTTTATGCATGTATTATATATTAATTTGACCCCCTTTCCATTTTCATGCACAACTAACATAATATCTTAATCTCACACCTAGAAATGTAATAACTTCATTTTATTTTTATTTATATTTATGTTTCCTCTTGGTTAAGAAGGTCTTCAACAGAGAAAACAAACCATTAGCTTTGGAATTTTTAATGTATCCTTGAGCAATTAGAAAATTTAGGGATTCAAAGGATTTTTGAGAGTTAAAGAAATAAAAGACTTCGAGTAAAAGCATTATAAGCATTAATAATGGTATAATCCATATTGTTAAAATAAGTAATTATTCTCGCATGAGGAGTTGGCTAAAATTAGAGAGTTAGTTAACTGAGTGTTGAGTGTTGAAGCGTTAAGTCAAGTCAAGTTAAGTCATAGTAGAATTAAGTGTGTGGTTGAATTTCAAGATATTTTAGGTGGGTCACTTGTTGGAAAAAGTTAAATACCCTTCACCGGGTTCATGGAAATTATCAAGTTTTGTGTGATCAATAAGAGAGTCGCAACTCATGTGTTGTGTGAATTTATGCTTAAGCTCCTCTACTTTTGCAAAAAATTGGTATCAGAGAAAGTAAGCAGCTGATAGCGAAGGTGCAGTTGACGAGGAATAGACTCTTTCCTCTAATTATGAATTACAATGATCAAGTCAGTTCTTTTGCAGTTGCATGTTCTAATGATTATTGGTTATGGCAGTTTTGATTTGGACTCTTGCATTTTTTGGTTTGAGATTGTTGCAGCAGAAACAGATGGTCAGAGGATTAATTCCCATCAAAGAACCTACTAGTACTTATGAGTGTTACATCTTGGGAAATAAACACCGTGAAAAGTTTCTAAAGGGAGTTTCATACTGAGCAAAGCAACCTCTTGAGCTAGTGCATATAGACTTGTGTGGACATATAAGGACACAATCAATTGGTGGAAGTAGTTACATCCTCACTTTCATTGATGACTATAGCAGAAAGACTTGGGTTTACTTCTTGAAGGAGAATTATGAAACTTTTGCAAGGTTTAAACAATTCAAAGCCTTAGCAGAGAACCAAAGTGATCGAGAAATAAAGGTATTGAGGTCAAATCGTGGTGGAGAATATGATTCAAAGGCATTCCATGATTACTACAAACAACACGGAATCAGAAGACAACTTACAACGAGGTACGCACCACAGCAGAATGGTGTAGCAAAGAGAAAGAGTGGGACAATTATGAACATGGCAAGAAGCACGTTGAAAGGAAGGAACATGTCTAATGAGTATTGGGTAGAAGAAATTGCATGTGCTATTTATGTGATGAACAAATCTCCTACAAAGAGTGTGATGAACAGAGTACCAGAACAAGCATGGTCAGGTATTTCTTGCAGTGTATCTCATCTCAGAGTATCTGGATGTGTAGCTTAAGCACATGTGCCTAAAGAGCGAAGCTACAAATTGGATGATAAAAGTAAAAAATGCATATTTACTAGTTATAGTGAGCAATCAAAAGCTTATAAATTGTATAACCTTGTCACCAAGAAGACCATAATTAGTAGAGGTGTTATGTTCAAATAACAAGAGTCATGGAATGGGACTATAGACAAAATAGTTGATGCACAAGAGCCACTGATGGAAGAAGATGATGTAGCAGAAAAGGAGTAGCAAAAATCACAAGTGAAAACACCAAATAGAGACACACCAACAATGACTGCAAGATTTTCTCAACAGCATGGATCTTCAAGCAAATCAACAAATTGAGGTTCTCCTAACAATCAATCAGGTGATGAATCAAGCAATGGTAAGAGAAAGATGAGAAGTATGAAAGATATTTATGTTGATTTGGATGTTAATTCAAATTTTGCATTGTTTTTATTCCAACTTTCTTCGTTTGAAGAAGAAATCAGAGATGAAAATTGGGTGCAAGCCATGGATGAAGAAATTGAAGCTACTGAAAAGAATAATACATGGGATTTGGTTGATTTACCAAAGGACAAAAATATAATTGGTGTAAAGTGGGTGTACAAGATAAAGTTGAATGAGAAAGGTGAAATTGACATATTTAAAGCATGACTTATAGCAAAAGGATTCTCGCAGCAACCAGGAATAGAGTTTGGAGAAAGGTTTTCTCTAGTAGCTAGATTGGATATTGTAAGAGCAGTTCTGGCCACAACAACTCAAAACAAGTGGAAAGTATATCATATGGATGTGAAATCAGGCTTCCTGAATGGAGTTCTAGAAGAAGAAATTTATGTGCAACAACCTCCAGGTTATGAAGATGAAGGTAACGAAGATAAAGTTTACAGGTTGAAGAAAGTGCTCTATGGACTGAAGAAAAGCTCCTAGAGCTTGGTATAGCAAAATTGACAGCTACATGATTAAGAATGGATTTTGCAGAAGCAACATTGATCCTACCTTGTACACAAAGGTAAATGAGCATGCATAGATTTTGATTGTTTGCTTATATGTTAATGACATGATTTTTATAGGTGATTTTGATTTAGATGAATTTAAAGAAACCATGATGAAATAATTTGAGATGACATATCTTGGTCTGATGAAATATTTTCTTGGCATAGAAGTTGAGCAATCTGAAAAAGGAATTTTTATTTGTCAAAATAAATATGCCAAAGATTTGTTGAAAAAATTCAAGATGGAAAATTTCAAACCTGTCCCTACACCAGTTTCAACAAGTACAAATTTAAACAAGGATGATGAAGGATTGGATGTCAATCCAACTCTATTCAAAAGATTGGTTGGCAGCCTCATTGATCTCACATCTACAAGAAGGGATATCATGCAAGGAGTGAGTTTGATTTCCAGATTTATGGAGACTCCAAAAGACACACATTGGAGTGCAGGAAAAAGAATTCTGAGATACATAGTAGGAACTAGAGATTATGGCATCAGAAAAGAAGGATTTGATTGGATACATAGATAGTGATTTTGCAAGAAATTTGGATGACAGGAAGAGAACTTCTGGTGTTTTGTTCCATCTTGGTTCAGGTGTGATTTCATGGGCATATAAGAAGCAAACCATTGTGACACTTTCGTTAGCAGAAGTAGAATATATAGCAGCAACATCAACAACATGTCAAGCAGTCTAGTTAAGAAGAGTATTTGATTCACTGAAGCATAAACAACAAGGATCGACAACAAGATATTTTGACAACACCTCAGTGATTGCACTATCCAAGAATAATGTTTTCATCAAAAGAGAAAGCATATTGATACTAGATATCACTTTATTAGAGAACCTATGAGCAATGGAGAAGTTCACTTGATGTCTTGTAAATCTAGTGATCAATTGGCTGATATATTTACTAAGTCAGTAGAAAAAGATGTGTTTGAGTTTCATAGAAGAAACTTGGGTGTTGTAATCCTAGCTGAGACATAGACCAACATGCATGTTTGAGTTGAGTGAGTTTTAGTTTAGTAGTCATAATTAAGGGGGAGTGTTAAAATAAGCTAATTACTCCCGCATGAGGAGTTGGCTAAAATTAGAGAGTTAGTTAACTGAGTGTTGAGTGTTGAAGAGTCAATTCAAGTTGAGTTAAGTCATAGTCGAATTAAGTGTGTGGTTGCATGTCAAGATATTTTAGGTAAGTTGCTAGTTGGAAAAGGTTAAATACCCTTCATCGGGTTCATTGCAATTATCAAGTTTTGTGCGATCAATGGAAGATTTGCAACTCATGTGTTTTGCGTGTGAATTTGTGTTTAAGCTCCTCTGCCTTTCCAACACATATTAAATATATTTAACAATGATGATCTTATATGTTTGAAACTTGGTGAACTTTAATTTGGGCTCACATGTTTTCAACAATTAGATTCTTTGAGGTTGTTGAGAGTTTCAAAAAATCTAAGGAACTCAAAATTATCACTTTTAAAGAGATTTTTTTTGTTTCCATTAAGAGTCTCTTGCACAAACTTCCAAATATGATGACAATTGTATTAAAGTCACCTTTCAGTATGAAATGTGTAACAACCAACGTAACTAAGTGGATTTATTTTGACTTAATTACCATGGTGTCCCAGGAATAGTTAAATATATTACAAAAGATACCTAATTACCACAGATGTTCAACTACCTTTTTCATTTATGAACTAGTCATGTTTGGAACAAACTGGATGACCTATCATGGTTTTGATATAGAGATAGAGAGATAGTAGGATGGGGTGGGTATTTGGTAAGAGATTAGGGAAAATAGTAGAACCAATGGTGGTTGTTTCTATAGGATTTTGGTGAGTGAATTTTGAAAGCTCGTTCATGAAGACCAAAAGCTCCAAAGCTTTTCTCATCTAGTAGAATGTTGCAATAGAAAAAATCGGTAACTTGAAAGACAAACTTTGAATGCCAATGCCATTTCCGTAATTAATCCATTAATGCAAAGCTCCCAAGCCATGGTGAAGTAATTTTTTTTTTCATATTTTTAACATGCAAACTACATTTCAGATATTTATTGCTTGCATGGCTTCATTATTTACATGAATATCATTGACAATGTATGGTTATGCATAGGAAGTAAGACAAACAAAGTGGTTATTTCATGAAATCATTGATAGGGAACAAGGTTTCCCTACACAATAAAATTACACATATTACTTTGAAAGTTGTCACTTTTGATTTTCTCTCAATCAATTAAGGACTTTCTACAAGAACATATTTTTCTATTTGGAATAAATATGGAGTAACTTAAACATTTATTCATCTTTATATGTATTAGGTGTTAGTTTTCCTTCAATCATAGAGGTCAAAATTGAGACTACAAATTAGGTGGTTTGCATATGTTAGCAACCATTACAAAGAAATAACTCCAAATATTTTTTCTTTTAGTGGAGTCTAGTGGAGGAACAAGTAGACAACTTGTAAGATACAATGTTTGAATTCCCATGCCATCTCCATAATTTAAGCCATACATGTATAGATCTAGGCCATAGTGAAGTTTTTCTTTTCCTACTTTTAACATGCAAAGTGCACTTCATACATTTTCTGCTTGCACGGTTTCATCATTTATATGATTTTTAGTGACAATGAGTAGTTTTACTTAAGAAAATTGATAGAGAAAATTAGCCATTTCTTAAACATCATTGATAAGAGATAAGATGTTAATGAACACTAGAATTGGAGGATCAACGAAACTTTCTTGGCACTAGGACTTCAATGAGCCTCAAATTCATCCTTTTAGAGATCACCAACAAAGAATATTTTGCATTGCCAAAGAATCAACGTACATGTGCTACTCAAAATGAAGCTTCATTTATTCTGCTCTCACTCGTAGAAACAAAATACCTCCAAAGATCTCAAAGAGGTTATGTGACAACAACATCTCCAAGACCAATAAGTGACTGGATATGTGCATTGGTTATTTGTGAAGAGATGTAAAGGTGTTTAAGTTATTATGTGTCAAATAAGTGATTGGATATGTGCGTTGGTTATTTGTGACGAGATGTAAAGGTGTTTAAGTTATTATGTGTCAAATAAGATAGTGATGATTATGTCTAATGTTTAATGTCTAATCTCATATAGGAAACCTGATGTGAAATGATAGAACTGATGTTATATTAGTCTTAGCATTTTTTTCTTAATGTTTTGAAGTTCAAACTTAGGAAATGTTAAGATTAGTTTTCTTTAGCCTTATTTTGAAGTTAGAAATATAACAATTAATTTTCCACAAGCTCAAAAAGAAGTAAAAAAAAAATAGTAATAAACATAAAATTTTCACAAAAATTAATAATAAAAATTAGAATACAAAAATTTTATATAAATAATTAATATATATTATCATTTATATGGAATCTAATAGAAAAAAAAAACTATTTCCTCTAATTTTTTAATCTAAAATTCATGAAATAAAAATGTTCCATTAAATATCTTTTATAATACATAACAACTAGATTTAAGAGGTACATTTCTTATACCATATAAAGCCATATGCATCCTCCATTTCATTTTTTTTGTATTTTATTATCATATCTTATTATCCTCCTATTCTAGATCCGGGGTAAAAGATTTTACTTTATAATATTTGACTTTCAAGGTTAGTCATATGTATTTATAATATATTCCACTCCATGTAACATGCAGTAGTGCAATCTATAGCTTTCTAGGTGAGTGAACAGAGTTACAATGATTTTGATAGCCCATGGATTATAAAGTGAAAAATAATATAAGATGCAAGCAACCTGATATTTAATAAGGACTGTAGATAGCGATAGTCCTACTAAGTCTGAAATATTAAAGGACTCCATGCTAAAAAATGCTAACAAGTGCTTTATGAAAGGGAACAGGTATGTCCACACTTTATGGTGCGGGAACTTTCTAAAGTGATTAGTGAGCTTACTTTCTGAGTTTATTAGTGATTCTCTCTCCATGCTAAAAAATGCTAACAAGTGCTTTATGAAAGGGAACAAGTATGTCTACACTTTATGGTGTGGGAAATTTTTGAAGTGATTAGTGAGCTTACTTTCTGAGTTTATTAGTGATTCTCTCTGCATGCTTATAAATTGATTCCACCTATGTTGAGATCTGACAAAGCATTTACCTGACAGAAAAGAAGACTGAACAAGGAGAGCTTGATTATTTCATTCACAATCACTGTTACTTATACAAGCATGAGTCATATGTTCAATAGTGACTCTGTTGATAACCCTGCTGATATTAATTTTTCTCATACCTACAACACTGACAAATAGTTCTTTGCCGACACACGAATAGAGTTTTTCATCACATGAACAATCACGAACAACGTCGTGATTAATATTCTAACACTACAAAGAGTGGAGAAATTTCTTCCTCTTCTTATGGAGTCCTAAAAACCCTTTTATCAATGCTAAGTTGCAAAGTTTTGTCTTGTCATCACTTGTGGCTAAATGTGTGAATGGCATGAGCTATAGTGACCAACATTTCATGGGAATACTTCATATGTTTGAAAAGAAGTTAAATTTAGCTGCATTGTCACCCTAGAATAAATCTTGATTGTTCACTTATCATGCATATCCTATTGTATATTTCAACATGTAAGTAATCCAATATTGATCAAGCTTATGACACTTTGAATTGGATCTAAACTGTCAACTCACAACAAATGAGAACCATCAATATTTTATAGTGGATGAGATTTGTTAATCACCAAGCATTTTAACCTTTGAAGTGAATCTAGGCCATTGGATCATGATTAATGCTTTCTGTCAGATATTTTGGAGTGGAGGATATTTGTTAATCTTTTATCACTTTTAGTTCCAAAATCAATTTGGCCCATCAAATTAGATCCAATAATAGTCATTGAATAGTTTAGAGTGCAAGAAATCCATTAGCCTCTAATCACTTTTATTTATGAAATTAAATCTTAACTATTCATTCTCACCCCATCTCATTAGTGGATAAGATCGTGCTAGGTTGTAGATAATGAAAAAAGAGTGTTGGTGGGATGTGAATTTGATAGAGTAAAAAATATAGAGAAAAGGAAAATAAGGTCCATGCGAGACTTACATGGTAGGTTAGGGATCAAGGAAAATGGCATGGTAGAAGTGGCAGATGACATATAGGACCCAACCACCATATCAACATGCATGTGTCACGCCATGTTAGTAAGGATTCCACTTAGAAAGATAATGTTTAATAAAATAAAAGCTTGGAGCCAAAATCATATTTCAGCCATAGCAAGAGGAAATTAACTTGTAATCAAATGAAGTTTTATAGGTAAGTCCCAAGAAAGGAGGACTATAAAAGTGTTAGTGAATGTCATTAAATAATTCCACTCTACAACTCTAGAAAATGTTGATTATTTTCTTTCAGAGAACAGGGTGGTGCTAAGTGACAAAGACCTAGTTGCTAAAGAAATTTGAGATGCAGGGAATGGGACTAGGCATAAATAATCCCATGGAGCTTTTGACCAAATTCCCCTAAGTGTTCCTTGCCTTCTTACTTGCACTAGCCCTATATTCACTTATCCATTCCTCAAATCATCAAGAATAAATAAAAATTATAATCACCGAATAATAAAATTTAATCAAACAACTTTAATTTGATCATATTCAATTCTAAAAATATAATTCTTTATAAATTAATTATCAATAAGTTCATAGTAATATAATTAAATTTACAACATACTTATCCAACATCATTCACTAAACATAAAAGTTTTTACTTAATTTAATTTAACAAGATTTAATAAATTCATAACATAAATTAATTTATTAAGATATAATAATGAATTGGGTTAATCATTATTAGTTACTAAGTATTAATTATTATTTATTTTAATCATTCAAACATAACTTAAAATTAAAATAATCATATATTTAATAAAAATTAAACAATAATTATCATTCAAACATAACTTAAAATCAAAATAATCATATAATTAATAAAAATTAATTAATAATACACATAGTTATTAATAAGTTTATAATCAATCATTAGTATTAATTATCAATTAATGAATTTCTAATCCTAATTTTAATCTTAAAGAAGAAGAAAAAACTAGACATTTAATTAGGAACTAAAAATAAAAATAAAACCAATAATTTAAAATAAAAATTAATTATATAATTAACAACAAAATAAAAATAAAAATAATTATATAATTAACAACAAAATTAAAAATAAACAAATCTGAATTAAACCTATCCGCTAGTATTCATTTCCAGACCAACCCTAACCCTTATTTATCAACCCTATTGAATTCTGACCTATTCATTCTTGGATCTATTCCTGGAGATGAACCATAGAGGTTGGTTCGAAACGTCGATTCCAACAAACATGAATGTGATGACTCCGGAAGATAGCACTACACAGAATATATGAAACCTTTGAGAATTGATAGGTAGGCCATTAGTCAAACATTATTGAGGTGTAACATTGAAAATCATCATATTTCCATTTTAATTGATTCTGAACCAAGTCATACTTACATTGTGCCTAATTTATTTGAAAGCTTTCATTTGGATAGATATAAGCATGAGAAACTATGGATGTTTTAACTAACTAACACGACTAAAAGGAAGATTAATGTAATTATTAACTTGGTTATCCAATAGTTATGAATGGTCTCAACACTATTGTATATTTGAATACCATAGCACTTAGATCTTATGATCTCCTCATTGGAATGGATTGATTGGATATGAATCATGCTATTTAAGATTGCCATAATAAGACTTTTATTTTTCTTGATGAAGAAGGAAAATAAATGACAACTAAAGCACACCCAAGACCCATTTATATTAGGGAGATTTCATCCGTAAAACTGAAGAGACATTTTATAATTGAAGCTTCTATGATTTGAGTTGTGTTGAGATTTCTCTTATGGATCCATCACATTGATAATTTTTGTGTCGACATTTCAAACCAACAAGTGTGGTTCATTTTCAAGATAGATGAATGGTGACAAAATTGATCAAGCTAAGAGAATACATAGAGGAAGGAATCTTAAAATCAAAGGAACCAACAGAAGGAAGCAATTTTTATTTTATTTTATTTGTTTAATAAAATATAACCATGTAAATCTTTATCTACAAAATAAGGGGATTAATTTTTAATATTAATAAAAATGAATGTTAATCAAAGTAAGAAGGGGAAGGGAGGAAAAATAAGCAAAAACTCAATCTTTGAGCAATAATATTAATTAATAAATGAAGAAAGGGAATTAATAAATTTGATAATAGTTAACATTATTATTATTATTATCCAATTTTAAGGTCACGAACAAGACAAACACCAAATTGGTGTATGAAACCCCCTTGTTTGTGGGACAAGGGACCCACCTCCGCAAAGTGATTTGACTGCTAAGTCTACGAAGGCATACATACTCTATCCCCCTCTGGTTTTGAACATGTGACCTCTTAGGAGGAAACACATGCTCTTAACCATTAGGCCCACTCAAGCTGTATTCATAACTATTCATAATTAATTAGGTAAAAGGGGTAGATTATTATTGTAACCCAAAGGAACCTAGCAGACCACCTGACACGTAACTACCAGTAAACCTCTAAGGGGCTACGATATGTCCTCCTCCCTATATCCCAGGTCGCAACAGGCGGAATTTGAACTTGGGTCTTTCGAGTTTCAACGAGTTCACAATTCTCGGATTAACCAAATGAGTCCTTCCCCACCCCCCCCCCCCCCCCCCCCCCCAAAGGACTAAAAGGGGCATACAAGGAATAAAAGGGGTATATTATTAATGTTATTAATGTTAATAAATAATAATAGATGTATTAGTAAGGGGGGTCATAAGGTAAATAGGGTGAATTGTTAACTTTATAATTATTATTATTAATAAAATCTAATAAAAATAATAATACTAATAGTATTAATGATTTAATAATATTGATAATTTAATACTATGATAAATGTTATCAATTTTTTTTTTTTTACATAATCGGTTGCTGTTTGTATTCAAAAAAGATTGGGGAGACTAAGCTCCATTGTTACAAGGCGATATGCATGAGAAGTAGAGTAGGGAAATATAACAGGAGGAACAAAATCCCTGTTGCTTCTATCAATCTTAACTTTTTGAAATACCGAACTAGTGTAGATTCTAACAAACTAAAACAGTAGAAGGTAGAATTTGCAACTCATGCTTAATCAATGTTTATATGACTGATTTGGCGGGCAGTGGATTCTTCAGGATTGCCTTCAATACCTGCATTCCTTAAATTTGTTGAGCTGGTGCCAAGAGCGTTATTTTTTCCAAGATGTACTTCAGGATGTCAATGGACTCTTGGACATGATTGCATCTATTTGAGAGGTCATTGAACTGCTCCTAAAGGGATGAAACTCTATGAAGAAAGAGATTGAGGTTAGCCTCATGTTTCTCCTTGGTGATCTGAGCATGGGTATCGCTTTTGGTGTCCAAGATCTTCTGGTTTGCTCGGATTTGCTCCAGTTCTGCCTGGAGATCAGCACAGAGCAAGCAATCTTCGCTTCTTTCTATTGAGTATAACCAGATTGATTTACCAATGCGTAGCAAAAACAAAGGGCTGCTAATGCGTTGTTCCAAAGAGCAGGGGTCTAGATTGAAAGGGGAAAAGGGAGCTTGGTGAAGATTAACAGAAGTTAACCTGAAGAATGATGGTCGAGAGCACAATGCAGCATGGGATCGATCAGGAGCAAACAGGCGATAGATCGAACGCAGCAAAGGGGAGATAGAGGTGAGATTCTGGACGTAGGAAAACGCAAATAAGTAAGGAGGCTCAGGCGGAGGGATAAGGTGGAGCAAAGAGGGAGTCACGGGGAATTTGAGGGATAAATCATGGCTAAGATATGAAAGAGTCAGAATTTCTTAGGGAAAGGGACCAAAGTAAGATTTTTGGATTGGATTCAAAGATATTGTGAAAGTGTTATCATCATCATAAGATTCGAAGGAGATTTCTGCTGAAACAAGGACCAAATTTAGCATAAAGACATTGCGAATGACAGTGAGGAGGTACGCGATGTTGTTAGATACCTCTGTGGGCGATCTGAAGATTGATTTGCTTCTGTTCATGGCAGGTAACATTGAGATTCGATGGCGTTACATCGGAGATTGCCTATGGATTTAGAGTAGGCTCTACTTGCACAAGAATCGGCCTCCTTGTTAAGGGAGCGAAGTACATGGAAAAAAACGAACTTCTTTCATTTATTGGGTAAGTGCTTGACATCGACTTATTGTTTGTTGCAAGATCACATTGGAGGCGTTCCGATTATATACCATTAGACTAATGATGATGGCCGAGTCTCCAAGGATTGTTGCAGTGCTTATGCCAAGTTTTTGAAGCTGAATGAGCCCTTGGTATAGTGCGAGAGCTTCAACCCTGTTATTGGAGAGGGGGCCTAATCCCCATTCATAAGCAGATATAATATCTCCATTGGCATTGCAAATGATTCTGCCAGCCCCAACCATTCCTGGGTTAAATTTGGAGGCCCCATCAAAGAAAAGATAATTTGTGTTACAGTTTCTGAGCCAGATAGAAAACTCCTCGTCTTTCATTCTTATTTTCCAATTATAATTAGATTTGTTGGGTTGACTGCTAATTTCACCCTTGCTTTGGCCATTGTTACTTTAACCAACAAATACCCTATGAAATTCCTTTCTTCGACACAGAGATTGGTGATGTCAATTTTCCCTTGACTTTTGACAGATATTGCTTCCAATGTAAGGCTCCATGCCTTGCTGCATAATTTCTTGATGTTGGTTTCTTTGTCTTTGAAGACCATACGGTTTTGTGCTAGCCATATGTTCCACAGAAGAGAGAAGGGGAGAGCATTCCAAACTCTTCTAGCAATATTGTTCTTCTTTTGTTGCCAAGGATAGTTCCTGCAAAACTTCAACAATGGAGTTGTGGGAACCCCAAGGGAGATGGATGTTTAGAAAAAATTCTTTCGAACAGGCAGTACCAAAGTGGAAATCAATGAATAGGTGCTGAATGGTTTCTTCAGCTGCTTAGTAGTTTGGGCAGCGAGATGGCCCAATTATACCATGTTTTTGCAGATTGTTTGAGGTGAGGACTTTCCCTTTTAGAAGGACCCAAATGAAGAATTTTATTTTTGGAAGGGTCTCTGATTTCCAAGCAATTTTCTAATGTGCCCAAATGGGCATGGGATACTCATTGCTACAGATATGTTGGTAAGTAGATTTGATTGTGTAATTGGAGCTTGAAGGGTCCCAACGAAAGCCATCATCACTATTTTTTTTGGTAGGGGCAATGCCATAGAGATGGGTCTGGAGATTAGCAAGACTTGCTTCAAGATCAGTGGGTATTTTTGGGGAGATCCATCCTATCCAAAGCTATGAGTGAATGTCCCACTGAGATATCTGGTCCAAATAATGGAGCCCCATGTTGTCGAGAAAGGATAGAATCTGATGAGTACTAGGTGTGCTGCTAATGGGTTGCTGGCCCATTATTCTATCTGCCCCAATTCTGATATTATTGCCACCCTTGGGAACCTTGGAAATGTTTTGAGCAAGAAAGGGAATTGCTTTCTTACACAGCCCCCAAATTTTAGAGCAAGCTCTGATAGGGATATCATGATCCAAGAGGTGTTGCCTTGGAGAATTAAGGTATTTGGCTTCCAACACATTTTTCCACCAAGCGGATTAGCCACTAATGAGTCTCCACACAATCTTGCCACCAAAAGCTAGATTTAAGAGCTTTGGTGATCTGATTCCTAAACCTCCATGCTTCTGGGGTTAAATAATCTGTTTCCAATTTATAAGATTGTATTTCTTTCTTTCATTTTTCCCCCTTGCCAAAGAAAGTGACGGAGGATGGCTTCCACTTTGTGATGAAAATTGGCAGGAGCTTGCAGAAGCGTAAATTGATATAAGGGCAAAGAAGAAAGACCTGATTTAAGAATAATTAGGTGTCCTGCTGGATTAAGCCAAGAGGAGCCCCATTGCTGCACTTTCCTTTTCATTTTATCTATGATAGTGTCCCATACTTCAGCTTTCAGAGGACCAGCACTCACTGGCATGCCCAGATAAGAGAAATGCCCCTAGTCTAACTTGCAAGGGACCCCAAATGTGTTGGCAATGTTATGAAGAGTTTGAGCAGATGTGTTCCAACCATAGATGCAGCTCTTGAGATAGTTGACCATACCTCTGGAGTAGCTCATATATTTGTCTAAGAGGGTTTTGAATCGACGAGCTATGATATTGGAGGCTCCTCCCATTAACAGTGTGTCGTCAGCAAATTGAGAATGATTTATGTTTTTGACTCCATTCCCAAATTTAATACTAGTGATAAGACCGATGCGCCGATTATAGTCCAAAGCCTTACTGAAAGACTCAACCATCAAGATGAATAGGTAAGGAGAAAGGGGACAACCTTGTCTTAATCCTCGAGAAGATTGAAAGGAAGGCCCTAGTCTACCATTGATGAGAGGAGAGATCCAAGGACCTGAAATGCATGCTTTGACAAGGTCGAGGAAGGGCGCAACAAATCCCATTTTCTTTAGAACAATAAAGAGGAATGAGTGCCTAACTCGGTTGAAGGCATTGGCTAAGTCCAGTTTTAAAATGAAACCTTTTTCTTTCCTAGTTTGGTTGGAGTGTATAGCCTCTTGGACAAGAAGAATGGAGTCAAAAATTTGTCTATTGGCCAAGAAGCCTCCTTGATTCTCAGAGATGAGTGAGGGGAGAAGAGGTTTAAGACAAGAAGCGAGGATTTTGGTCAGAATTTTATATGAGGAATTGCAAAGTGAAATGGGCCGAAATCGGGAGAAAGATGAAGGTTGATTCTCTTTAGGGAGGAGGGCAAGATGGGTGGTGTTGGTGAAACCTCCGAATTTGCACTTGCGTTGGGCCCATTTTACAATCTTAACAAGGTATTTTTTATTATTCCCTAGTAAGTTCTGTAGAAGCAGATGGGGAAACCCAGGAGCCTTGTTTGGCTAAAGCGTCGAGATAGCTCTTTTTATTTCTTCTTCTTCAATTTCCTTGGTTAGATTTTCATTGATTTCCTCACTGATCTCCGTGGGAAGGTGTTGTAGAATATCTGAGTAATCTTTAACTTCTTTTGTCTCAGTTAAGAGGACGTTGTAATGTTCTGAGGCAACCTTTTTAATAGCATCTTGTGTGGTTTGGAAATTGCCTTCAGCATCGGTGATGGAGGTAACATTGTTTCTGATTTTCCTGACAGTGGCCTACTTATGGAAGAAGGCAGAGTTTTTGTCACCTCCTTGCAGCCATAGTTGTCTTGATTTTATTATCCATTTTTGCTCCTCCGCTCTATTGGCACGATATAGCTGGAAGTAGAGATCACCTTTGAGTGTTTTGTATTCCTGGGAGAGCCCTAATTCCTCTATCATGTTGTGAACTTTCTCCAATTTTCTTTTTATTTCAGTTTTAACCTTCTCAAGTTCCTTGTAATAATTTTTTGCCCATTCCTTCAAGGCGCTTTTGGTCCTTTTTAGCTTTTCTTCCTATATGTATCCCGACGACCCTTCTATGTGTTGACTCCATCTAAATTTGACAATCTGATCGACAATAGGAATGCTGCCCCACGGTGGACTATATTTAAATGGAATGGGCCCTAAGGGACAGTGGGCATCGAGAACAAGAGTTGTGGGGTAATGATCAGACGCTGAATAGGGGAGTACAACAGCGTATGCAGTGGAGTAATATGAGAGGAGCGAAACATTCACCAAAATCCTGTCTAGCCGCTCCATGATATTTTCTTTGCCCAGTGCATGATTATTCCAAGTAAATTTGTGATTTTTTGGTGAAACATCAATTAGATCGTGGTCCTGCATGATGGTTTCCAACCGTGTTATGCAAGGGTCATGTGAAAAACAACCTCCTCTTTCCCCGTTGGAGTGGAGTATGAGATTGAGATCTCCACCAAGGATAATATTGTTGTTTTCTCCTTCATCTATGTCTGCTTTGAGGGAAGTCCAACATTTTTCTCTATATCTACAGTGACTTGGCGCATAGATATTGTAGATAACAATTCTTTTGCTATCTGTTAGGCTCTCTAGAGTGACTTTAATCCAATACTGGCAGATTGTATATGTTGTGTGTTTCCAAATGTTGTGGTTCCAAAGGGTTGCAATTCCCCCGGAGGTGCCCCTTGACTTGCATATGTGACCTTCATACTGCTTGAGCTGATCAATGATAACTTTCATTTCTTGGTGTCCTTGTTTTGTTTCTTGTAGCATTAGCATTTTTGGTTTCTCATGAATTATTAGATCATTTAGAACAACAATTTTGGAGGGGTGCCCTAGTCCCCTGCTATTCCAGGATAGGGCTTTCATCATTGAATGTGAGGGATACAGAGAGTTGCTCGCCCTCCTTGTTCCTTATGTGCTACCTCTTTACTATTTTGCCCCAAAATGTAAGTTTCTATGGGGCTTTGCGTACCCATGGCAATGTCTTTTTGAGCATTTTCATCTCTCTGCTACTTTGTAGACTTCCTTCCTGGCCCTTGTTTTTTTTGTGTGTCCAAATTTACACCGTGCTCTTTAGAAGAACTCCTAGTTGATCTAGTGGAGGGAGGATCTTGGGAAAAAGAAGAAGAATTTAGCAGAGGGGGGATGGGAGCATTAGTATCAACTTGGGATAGAGGCATGGAGAGCGGGGGGGGGGGTTATCTTCAGGGGGGAAATGGCAGAAAAGGGGTTGGATGATTCTAAGGAAGTCTTTGGGGGGGGGGAGGTGGAGGGGCGGGGGTCGAAGAGTTGAGGAGAGGAGGATCCAGTGAGGAGGTGGAGGGGGAGGCTGTGTGATTAGTCCTGGGAGGATTAGCTTCAGGGTTTGCCTTAGGGATGGATTCAGTCTTTTTTTTTTTAACAGTTTCCCATTACTCATCTTGTGAAACATTTTCAACGTCAACTAATTTAGAGCAGCGATTGGCAAAATGGGCATATTTGTGACATACCTTGCATTTAAACGGGATCTGTTCATAGTCCAATTGTTGGATGTGAGTCCAGTCATCCACTTTGAGCTTGATGGCCTCCGAGAGGCCTTTGCCGAGATCAACTTTAACACATATGCAGGCGCAAGCTTGCATGTTGTCCTTTGGCTCACTACGATCAATAAACTTTCCAACAACATTTCCAATGGCTCGAACCGATTCATCTCCCCAACAATGGAGAGGGAGATGAGGGAGCCGAACCCAGATCGGGACCGCGTTGAGAACATCCAATTCAAGATCAAAATCTGGGGTCCATTTGTTGAGGTACAAGCCTCTAGAGTCCATGAAATCTAGTCAGTTCCTAAAGATTAGATCCTTGTCTTCTCTTGATTCAAAGTGGAAGGTGAAGTACCCTTTCCCACAAAAGTGGATGGAAATTTTACCATTTATTTTATCGGACCAGTTTCGCTCGACCCACCTTTGCACTATCTTCGGAGAGGGCCAGAGACCAGTGAATTGCCCGATGAGACCTCGTTCTGCCAGAGAAAGTGCTGCCATGCGAGGGAGAGCAGGGTGAAGAATCACTTCTTGCAAAACATCTATCTTCTTAACAAACTTTGAGATTGCTGGGCGAGGGCACTGAGGTGGCAAAGATTTGACTAGGGCAGAGAAGGCCAACTAGGTAAGGACTGCCTCCAGGGTTGCATCAGGAGGGGCCATGGCAAGCGAAGGGCCGAAGGCCGTAAGCACTGGAGAGCGCAGGCTCAGCAGCAGCGTGATGCGTGACCTAGCAACAGAACCAAAACTCTCATTCAAATACAAATGTTATCAATTATTAACCATATAAATGATTAATAATAAAGGAAAGGGGAAAAGATATTAGAGGAAAAATGTTTTAGGGAAACAAGGTATAAGGGTTATAACGAAGAAGGAAATTATAGAAGAATTAAGAAGAAATATGCCTAGAAGTTAGAGTAGGAAACCAATTTTTGATGATTTTCCAACCATCACCCCTATTGATATTGTTAGCTTGCTTCTCAAGTTTAATTGCTTCCTTGAATTTTTTATGGTGGTAGTGACCAATTGTAGTAAGGTACTGGAATCTTCAATACATATGTGGTGCTTTGTTTTCTCAAAGTGTTTCACTAGGGATGAAGAATGAGAATGATTATTCTTGATGTTTGGAGAGTGCTCCTAAATTTTAAGTTTTATGTAATAACTAGTTTCATCCACATATGGTTTCCCATAGGAGCATGGGATCGAGTAAACACCTTTCATGTTTGAGGGGTCAATGGGGTCTTTGGAAAAATCCAAGGGAGTACCATATAATTTTAAAGGTTTGAATGTAGTTGAAATTTTTTTATTTCTTAAAATGTAAACAAGTTTGTTAGTATTTCCTTGGATAAAGGGTAGGTGGACACTGGTGAAAATATTTTTGGTATCAAACTCTCTTTTCTTTGGGTCCCTTAATGGAATTTCGGAAGGATCTTAGACCTTGGTGTTTTATGTAACCAATTTTTTCAAACACCTTCATTAGATGGGTTTTCTCATATGCTTCAAGAAAGGATGCCAATTGTATGGAACTCATGCAGAAGAGCTAGCTAAGCACACAAGGCCAACTGTTGAGGAATCTCTAATGTTGGGACAAGGATTACCACCAAAAATAGATATAGATACTCCATAAATAATGAATAGACTATAATTGAGGCAGATATAAATGTAGTTAGAAATTTTGATAAGGAAGAGGCACATATACCTAAGTGTTTCATCCTTGAGAGCATTGATACTCATAATTGTGAATAAGAAAGATGAAAATTTGATTTTTTGTGTTGAATTTAGATAAGTAAACGAGGTCACCGTGAGGAATAAATATCTTCTACCTAGAATTGATGCTTTATTTAATACGATAAGATGAGAAAATATAATTTCAAAGATATATTTAAGGCTAGACGACAATCAAGTAAGGATAAAGGATGAAGATATTAGTAATGCTATAATTAGAACTAGGTATGAACGCTATGAGTTTGTAATTGTGCCATTTGGACTAAAAAATACACTAACTTCTTTTATGTGTTTAATGAATGGTATATTTAGAAATTAATTAGATAATTTTATCATTGTATCCTTAGATGACATTTTTATTTATTCCAAGTTAGAAACAGATCATGATTAACATTTGAAGTTGGTACTACATGTGTTAAGGGAGAATCGATTGTATGCTAAGTTGACAAAGTGCTAATTTTATTAGAGGCAAATCCATTATTTCGGACACAATTTTAAAGGAAGAAACTACAATAGATCCAAAGAAGATTGAGGCTACTAGAGGATGACCAACACCTAAGAATGTCACAAAGGTGAGGTCATTTATATCATAAAGCTTCCAACCATTGAAGGAATTACTTACACGTGCACCCATTTTGATGGTTGTTGATTCAAATGAAGATTTTGGGGTGTGTATAGATACATGCAAAGAGGTACTTGTCGGAGTTCTTACTCTTAATGGATATGTGATTTTTAATGAGTTAAAAAGCCTTAAGGGGCATGAGAGGAATCATGCCACACATGGATTTAATCTTGAAACCATAGCTTATTTGTTGAAAAAGTGGAGGCATTACTTAATGGAAATAAAATTTGAATTAAAAACAAACCACAGTGATCCAAAATGTTTGTTCAAACAATAAACTTTAAATTCTAGGTAAATAAGATGGCTAGAAAGATCCATTGAATTGAATTTGATAATAAATGTATCAAAGTAAAAAAGAACCTGGTTGTTGATGCATTGAGCATAAGAGTACATGGAATGCATGCTATAACCATTACCATGTGAAAATATGTTTTAAAGAAGAAAATTTTAGAAGTTGTTTCATATTGGCATTACCTACAATAAAAGAAGAATTACGATACAAAAATGTAAAATGGGAAATTAAAGAGTATAAACCGGAATATGTAATACTAATGCATTAAAATGAAGAGTATGTTCCTAATTCTTATGAATTAAGAAGCTAATCGTAAAACAAATGCATAATGTTCCTTATGTTGGACATCCTGGTTATTAGAATATTATTGTAGAAGTAATAAGCCAATATTTTTGTTCAAGAATGAAAAAAGATGTGTCGGATTATATATCTAGGTGTATGGAATGCCAAAGACTAAAGGATAAGTATAAACATTTAGAAGTTTTTCTATAGCAGTTGTTAATTCTAGAGTGGAAATGAGAATATTTTTTTTTTACTAAGTTGCCCTAGACATCAAGGAAACATGATTCAATAATAGTAGTAGTGGATAAATTGACAAAATGAACTGACATTATTTCAATTGAATTGTATAATAGGAAAACTAATATTGCAAAAGATTATTTGAAAGAGATTCTTAGGTTGCATATATTTCCTAAGGTGATTGTGTCAGACATAGATCCAAAGTTTACTTCAAACTTTTGGAAGGGATTGTTCAAATGATTTGGAAAAAAATTGAATTCTAATATAATCTATCATCCACAAATAGAAGGTTAAGTGGAGAGAGTCAATCATGTGATTGGAGAGAGTCCATTTGAGGCTTTATATGAAGAAAAATGTAGTACTTTAGTGATTCAGGACATCTAGTTGATAAAGTGGTACTTGGGTTAGAGTTGTTCAAGGAAATTGAAGAGAAAATGGTTAATATTACACATAATTTAAAGGAAGAACATGACATGAAAAGGAGTTATGTGGATAACAGTAGGATACAATAAGAATTTAAAATTGGGGAGCATGTATTCTTGAAACTAAAGCCAAGGAAGAGTTCTTTCAAGTTGGGAAGCTACAACAAGCTAACAATGAGATTTTTTGGTTATTTGATAAGAAAGATCCATTGCATAAATGCTTGCATTGCTTGGTTCCATGAAAGTACATAATGTATTTCATGTGCCATTATTGAGAAAGAGTGTGTATGATCATAACCATGTAATTGCTTTGAATTTTATTTAGTTGGAGCCTAAAGGAGACTTTCAAGTATGATCAATGTATATACTAGATATGAAGGAAACCAACCTCTGAAACAGAACCATAGGGAAAGAAAATATCTAGTGGACCTAACATATCCCTAAAAAAATGAAATGGGAAATGGAGGATGTGATGTAGGAGGAATGCATGGATTTCTTTTGAGATTTTGATATAACAAGATTTTGATGTAAATTGGATATATGCATTAGGGGATTTTTGAGGTCTAAAATGGAACTCCTAAGGAAATTATAAAATAATAGTGGAAATAATAAAATAAGATTAGATTACATCATTAAATTTTAAAGGGAAAAAATAAAAAATTACTTTTTCAACTTATCTCCCTATGGGTTTACTCAAATTTTGAGTGGGGATATTCCTTGGATGCATAATTTGATTCCTCATCCAATGAGTACTCATGTTGCATACTCTTCA
This sequence comes from Pinus tabuliformis, assembly GCA_031772625.1. Lineage (NCBI taxonomy): Eukaryota > Viridiplantae > Streptophyta > Pinopsida > Pinales > Pinaceae > Pinus > Pinus tabuliformis. The sequence goes on along the minus strand of CM062813.1, from coordinate 445,775,283 downwards.
ATGGACCATTCTACACAAAAAATGAGAAATACATGAAAAATGAAAAACGTGATTGCAATCACGTCTTTTCATGTATTTCTCAGTTTTCGTGTAGCAGGGTCCATCGAAAGTATGCAACATGGGTACCCTTTGGATGAGAATTTAATTTTTTAATCCAACGAGTATTCCCGTTCGAAATTTGAGTAAAACTTTAGGGAGATAAGTTGAAAATACAAGTTGAAAAAATAGTTTTATTATTTTATTGTTTTTTAACCTTTTTACTTTTATACCCCAAAAATTGTCAATCATCCCCATGGTTGACATCATCATCTTGAATCCTATTGGTTCTTATAAAATTTATTTTGGTTGTACATTTTTCTTAGGAGACCCATTTAGACTTCAAAAGTTCTCTAACACATGGTGTTGTGCATCAAGGAAGGTGCAATCTCTAACACATGGTGTTGTGCATCAAGGAAAGTGCAATCTTTAGATGGATGAAAATGTAAGACTTAGTTTTGATCCTCATATTAATAATGTATAAATGTGCATATGATAAAAATCCAAAATCTAAAAAAAATTGTAAATATCTAATTTATATGTAAAAAATTACATAATAAAAATACATAGATGGATGAAAATGTAAGACCTACTTTTGATCCTCGTATTAATAATGTATAAATGTGCATATGATAAAAGTCGAAAATCTTAAAAAATATGTAAATATCTAATTTACATGTAAAAATTTACATAATAAAAATACATAATTAATTATAGATGAAGAAGAAAAAACGTAGAGAAGTATGATTAGATTAAAAAGAAAAAAAGATTACAGACTCAATAGGAAATAAAATAAATAATAATATTTTATTCATAAATCCCCAACCATTTCATTTTTACCCCACGTCCCACGTCCTTGTTTTATATTTTCCAAATTTTTAATGATATTTTCCCTTTTTTTATAATATTGGGATTAATTTCCAAGTGGCATGTTGAAAATATGGAAATCTAATTTGTGCTTTTTAATTGTTGTTGGGATTTTTTCCATTCATTCTTTTCTAAGATCGTTGGAGATCCCATGCCACACTATGACCAGTGATAACAAGAATATCATTGTTATATTTTTTTTTGCAAAAATTATGTCATCAACAAAGGGAATTATTTCCTTTAACATAATTACATTACAGTTGAGAATTCCTAGAGTCTAAATTTCAGTTGAATTGTATGGTAAATACCCAAATTAGATGTAAAAAAGTTACGAGCAAGTTGACGAGGAAAGGCATTCCTACCGTCATCTTATCCGATAGACCTAAGTTTCGTGTGGTTATTACGTTGTGATCGATTGTAGATAGTTCATGAAACAGCTCATTCGTGCTGTTGTACGGATAGGCCGTCGGAGTACTCTTCTGCGCCAAGAGTTAACGGGTATATTATTGGGCATTAAATGTTCGGCTACATGCATTTTTGATAACTGTTTAACATAAACGCGCACAGTGATAGATAAATAAAATCACCATACATATCTGTGTTAAACAGCTATCAGAAGCGCATGTACTCAGGTATTTAATACCCAATAGTACGGCCGTTAACTCTTGCCCTCTTCCACCTATGCGACTGAGGCACAACCGACATTCTACCCGCGGTATACTAAATATCATCTTTTAATCTATGACGGCTAATAAAAATATTCGAAAATATTATATAAAAAATAAATAATAACAAAAAATTATCATAATTAAAAACAACACTAAATTGCAGTACAAAATTAAATTTGTAAAATTCAGATTAAAAGAATTCTTTTTACATATAGTGTCCTTGCTTATCATCATACACAACTCTTTGTTTGTTTCATGTTAATTCTTAGTTTTCTTGTATTCCTCAACTATTTAGCTATTCTAAGATGCCCGTTGTATACTTACGTGAATCAAAGAAATTTATAGTGTTTGTTTGGTGATTTAAACCGTTTATATTGCTTATTTGATTTCTTACTTATATGTAGTATTATTTGATATTAATAAAATATAATATAGTTTTTCTATTTATAGAAAAGTGATGTTTATTCCTCCATAACTTTCTTATAATATTACAGATTAGGAATATACTTAGTTCTTTAAATGAGGTATAGATAAATGAAAATCCATGAGAATTTATTTACAATAAATGAGAGGGTATATTTTAGAAAGTGGAGATAAGAGAATTTTTTTTTTTTATTGAATAGATTAATGCTATGATGTGATCGTGACATGTTTGGCCATTGTTTCTGGATGGCGTTGTATGTGAAAGTTTATTATTGATTAGTGTGATGTTTATTTGATTAAGCCCAAGTGGCTATGGGGTAGATTTGTTGGTGGAAATTTCAGCAACAAAAGGCTTTAGGTGAGTGAATCCATTATAAGTGCTAGTAGCCCAGGTGGATTGGGTGATATTTCTATTGTGATATGAGAAACAAAAATATGCTTAAGTATCAAGCCATCTGAAAGAGAAAGAACCTATATGAGAATAGGTGTCAGAGAAAAGCCAACACCAGTGAGGTGTCTCTTATAGTCATTTGGGGCAAAACAATGAAGCATCAAAACATAAATCTAAATAGTTGCCAAATGAAACTTAGAAAAGGTAAGGTAGGAAGTTGAAAATGTCTCTGATACATCCTTGATGCTTTGATATTCCTTGTTGTGAGAATAATGCAGAAATAGAATTAGTTATGAGTGGTTGAACAGAATTAGTTGTAAGTGGTTGAACAGAATTAGTTGTGAGTGGTTAGGAATTAGTTGCACATATTTCCTATATAAGTGTGATGTAATAGAGCAAATAAATTAATGAAAGTTGTGTGTCTTTGTGATAGTTTGAGTTGTATTTGTTTTAATATGGTATTATGAGACATCTGATGGTACACACATTTACCTAGGAGATGATAGGTCACTTAAAGTTCAAGGCTATGGCATAATAAATGTGTACTTACCTAATGGACAAATGCGACAGATTCATAATGTGATGTATGTACCTGCTCTCAAAAAGAATTTGCTATCTGTTTCCACTATCACTGATAATCATTTAAAAGTAGAATTTGGTAAATTGGGGTGTATAGTGAAAGATGTTCAGGACCACTACAGGGTTGTTTCTACAGGTACCAGGGTTGGAGGATTATACAGATTGGATGTGACAGTGAAGCGCCATGTTGCATTGACATCCACAGAGACATCGACAGCAGAATTATGGCATCACAGGTATGGGCACCTAAATTACAATGATTTATCGTTGTTACAAAGGAAATCAATGGTTGAAGGTCTTCCTGTTATGAAGTGTGAACATTTACCATGTGAAGCTTGTGCACTTGGTAAGCAGCATAGAGAAGAGTTTCCTGTTCATACTGAGAAACGAAAGTATGATATACTTGAATTAATTCACACTGATGTATGTGGACCTATGCAAACTAGGTCTCTTGGTGGTGCTTCATACTTTGTTATTTTTATTGATGATAGATCTAGATATACCTGGGTCTATTTCATTAGAAGGAAAAGTGACATATTTGAGTATTTTAAAGAGTTTTGAAATATGGTTGAAAAACAAACAGGAAAGTGCATTAAAATACTCAGATCTGATCAAGGGGGTGAATATAAATCCAAAGCATTTAACACCTATTGTAAATCTAATGGAATTCAACAACAGTTTACAGTGCCACATACCCCTCAGCAAAATGGTGTTGCTGAGCGATGGAATAGAACCTTGGTGGAATCTGCTCGTAGTATGCTGCAAGGTAAGAACATCTCTAATGGTTTCTGGGCAGAAGCCATTAACACTGCTGTTTATCTGAAGAATCGATGTCCCACTAAGCAATTAGTTTTTCAAACTCCTTTTGAGGTTCTTTATGGTTATAAACCTGATGTGAGTCATTTCAAAGTCTTTGGATGTACTGCTTTTGCTCATATTCCTAAAGCTAACAGAAGAAAACTTGATGCCAAGTCCATCAAGTGTGTTTTCATTGGATATTGTACGGATCAGAAAGCCTATAAATTGTTTGATCCAAGTTCCCATAAACTATTTGCAAGTCGTGATGTATTGTTTCATGAGCAGACTGATAAAAGTAATAATGATACATGGCATATGTCTAATGATGCACATATCAAGCTTGATACTTTGATTAAGCAGGAACAGGAACAGGTACAGGTACAGGATCAGGATGATAGCAGCAGTACGAGCACATCTAGCAGCAGTGAGTCATCACAAGGGGGTGATTCACCTCAAAGCCGACGAATCATGGATGGAACACCCACAGGCATTGAAACACCAAGAAGGTCGTCCCGACAGACTCGGCTTCCTGCAAGGTATAGAGACTATGCCTTAATGTCTAATATAATGAATGTTGAAGAACCAATTGATTATGAGCAGGCTAAACAACATGAACCATGGATTAATGCTATGAATGATGAGTATGCTTCTATTATGAAAAATCAAACATGGGAATTAGTGGAACTTCCTGAAAATAAAGTTCCAATTGGAAGCAAATGGTTGTACAAAACAAAATTTAAAGCAGATGGTACAATTGATAAATTTAAGGCAAGATTAGTAGCAAAAGGATATGCTCAAAAGGAGGGAATTGATTATGAAGACACTTTTGCACCAGTAGCTAAGTTGAATACAATTAGATTACTGATTGCCTTAGCCACAAAACATAATTGGAATATACATCAAATGGATGTCAAATCTGCTTTTCTAAATGGTGATTTAAAGGAAGAAGTTTATTTGGTTCAACCTGAAGGGTTTGTCAAACAGGGACAGGAGCATCTGGTTTGCAGGTTAAGAAAGGCATTGTATGGTTTGAAACAGGCACCAAGATCATGGTATGTAAAGATTGATACCTTCTTTCTTCAGAATGGGTTTGTGAAAAGCAAAAATGATCCTAACTTGTATGTTAAGAAAGATGAAAAAGGAAATGTTGCTTTAATATCTTTGTATGTGGATGATCTCATTATAACAGGCAGTGCTCACAAGTTAATTGAAGAAATTAAAGTTCAGTTGTCACAGGTTTTTGAAATGAAAGATTTGGGTGAAATGCATTACTATTTAGGAATTGAGGTATGGAGAGAACCTGGTAAAACTTTGATCACTCAAAGCAAATATACAAAGGAGATTCTTAAAAAGTTCAATATGACAGATTGCAAAGCTATGTCAACTCCCTTAGAACAGAATGCAAAGTTGTACAAAGAAGATGGATCGAAAGAGGCAGATGGAACATTATATCGTCAGTTAGTGGGAAGTTTGAACTATCTCACCACTACCAGACCAGACATTGCATACTCAGTCAGTATCCTTAGTCAATTCATGGCTAAGCCTTCAGGAAATCACTGGAATGCTGCAAAGAAAGTTCTCCGATACTTAAAGGGAACATTGAATCTTGGTATTATGTATACTGATGTATCTGATGTTGCACTGACAGGTTTTTTTGATTCAGATTGGGTAGGAAATCCAGATGACAGACGATCTACCTCTGGCTATGCATTTCATATTGGATCAGGGGTTGTATCTTGGAGTAGTAAGAAACAGCCAACTGTTTCTTTATCTTCAACAGAATCAGAGTACAAAGCTTTGACCAATGCCACCTGTGAAGCTATTTGGTTGCGGAGAATTCTTGCAGATCTTGAAGAAGCGCAAAGTGGTGCAACATGTATCAATTGTGATAATCAGAGTGCTATCAAATTAGCACATAATCCAGTTTACCATGCTAGAACAAAACACGTTGGGTTACAGTACCACTTTGTACGTGAGAAAATTGAGTCAAATGAAATTGGATTGATATTTTGTAACACCAAGGATAATGTGGCTGATATATTTACTAAGCCCCTTGGTAAAATCAAATTTGAAGTTTTTAGAAGTCAGTTAGGTATTGTAGAAAATCCATTTCTCCATTAAGGGAGGATGTGAGAATAATGCAGAAATAGAATTAGTTATGAGTGGTTGAACAGAATTAGTTGTAAGTGGTTGAACAGAATTAGTTGTGAGTGGTTAGGAATTAGTTGCACATATTTCCTATATAAGTGTGATGTAATTGAGCAAATAAATTAATGAAGTTGTGTGTCTTTGTTATAGTTTGTGTTGTATTTGTTTTAATACTTGTGCTATGTGTTCAACACACATGTAGAGACAAAAATGAAAAACAATTGGAAACTCGTGGGGTATGGCTTGCTCTTCTCATTATTAAATAAAGGATATTACAATAGATTGAAAATGTTTTAGAAACATCTAGGACTAACAACTTTCTAGAAAAATCTAGGATTCACACCTAACGGACAGACTAATTTAGTCAATAGGAGAGATTCAATTGTATTTTAACACTACTCCTTAATTTGAATTGTTACATTCATTAGCACTAAAAATTCTTAAGTGTTATCTCTAAAGCTCAAAAGTGATTATTCCTAATGATTTAGTGAAGATATCTACTAGCTAATCTTTAGATCCACAAACTTGAAGAGATATGTCATTATTGTTGGCAAGCTCATGAATGAAGTGATAGAAAATCTCAATGTGGGTGTTTTTCTTGTGAAACATATGGTTCTTTGACAATGCAATTGTTGAGTTTTTGTCACAAAAAATAGAAGTCGGATCCTTCTCCACATATATAAGGTATTTCAAAAGTATTTTTATCTATATTGCATGGATTGTAATAACTACTATATATTCTACTTGTGTGGAAGATATTGATACAATGGGTTATTTCTTAGAAACCTATATCAAATTTATGCCAAAATAAAAAAAAACATCCTAAGGTGCTTTTCATATCATCAGTACTACCAACAAAGTCACTTCCTGTATATTTTATAAGTGTGTTGTCTTCAAAACTTGTGTACCATAATCCATAATTAGTTGTAGCCACATTATACATCAATATATATATTTCAACTTTCCAATGAGAATCATTGGGAGACTCCATAAATATGGAAATGTAGCTAACTACATACATAACATCAAGTGTAGTTGTAGTAAGGTACATGAGCTTGACTACAATCCTCTTATAAAATGTTGAATTAAATGTTTTCCCATCATATTGCTTGCCCGATTTTGTTCTACTACAATAGGTGTCTCTTCTGGCTTGCATTTGTTCATCTTGAATCTCTTTAAGATATATGTGGCACACTTTTGTGCACATATGAAAATCATTTGAACAGATTACTTGACTTCAATTCCCAAAAAGTACTTCATGAGAGTAAGTTTTGTCATCTCAAATTCTCTTTTCATAGCATATTTTAAATCATCTAACATCAAATATCTAACATATATCATATCATCAACATAAATGAAAAATAAAAGGATTTTACCTTGATCCAATTTTCACAGAGAGTAGGTTCATTACTGCTCATGCTAAATCCATTGTTGAATAAATATGATTGAATTTGACTATATCAAGCTCTTGGAGCTTGCTTCAAGCCATAAAAGACTTTCTTCAACTTATACATTTTCTAATCTTGGAATTTTATTTCAAGTCTTGGTGGTTAATCAAAATACACTTCCTCTTCTAAATTTCCATTCAAAAGATTGAATTTACATTCATTTGGTAAACTAACCATTTGTTATGGGTTGAAATTACTAACACATCTCTAATAGTATCTAACCTTGCTACTAAAGTAAAGGTTTCACCATAGTCAATACTTGGTTGTTGATTAAATCCTTTGGCAACTAGCCTAAGTCCCTTATATTTCTCTACCTCACCTTTCTAATCTAGATTTGTCTTGAACACCCACTTGACACCAATGATTATTTTATTAGTTGGGAGATCAACAAGATCCAAATGTTTTGCTATTTTCAATAGCTTCACTCTCTTCATTCGTGATATGTGACCAATGATCTTATTTTATTTCTTCTTCAAATAACTAGGCTAATAGGATAATAAGGAAAAATGAGCTTGTTGATCCATGTCATTGCACTTCTCATATATTTCCCTTAAGCTCCTTTTCCTTTCTTATTAAAATCATTAAATCATTATTGGAAGGACTATTTCTTTGATTTCTCATTGAATCTATTGACTCTCTACTAGAAGAAGAAATAGCTTATTGTTTTTGCACCTATAACCCTCATAATCTTGGTGAAGGGACTTGATGTCTAGAAACTTTCACCTATACATCTATTAGGAGAGATAGATTTATACTATCCATTGGTTCATTGTCTTGATCACTCTAATATTTTTCCTCCAAGAATTTTACATATCTTCTCACCATAAATTTCTTAATTACTAGATTTTATAGTCTATAGGATTTGGACTATCCGTTGTACCCAATAAAAATGCATTTTTCAATCTTGTTGTCAAGTTTCCTCCTCGACTCTTTTGGGACATGTGCATAGGAAATATAGCCAAAAAATATAAAATGAAAAACACATGAATTTGTGTCACTCCATGCTTCTTGAGGGAATTTAACTTCTACACTATTTGTTGGATATTTGTTCAATATTGAAATTGAATAAGCAACAACCTTGCCCCAAAAATCATTGGGTAAATTTCTAGACTTTAGCATACTATCCAAATTCAGAGTGTCTAATTCTTCCATTCAACCATTCCATTCTATTGTGAACTATATCTAGTCAGATTCCCTATTGCCTACAAAAAATTATGAACTCCTTTCAGTGATGCTCTTCTCCTCCATTTGGTCTACAGAATTTGACATAATTTCCACTTTACTTTTTTCTCTATAGCCTTAAATTCGTTGAACTTTGAGAATGTCTCCAATTATTTTGTGAGGAAATGTACCTAAAATTTCTGGTTGAAATCATTAATGAATATTAAAAAACAAAAACTTCCACCAATGGAATAAGTTTTCATGAGTCCACAGAGATCTATGCGGACAAGTTATGGATGCTCCTTAGTTATATAGGAGGATTTTAGAAATTTTCCGCTTTGACACTTTCCAAGAATGCAAGTGGTTGTTTACTCATTCGATATGGGCAGTCCCTTAACCATTGAATTATTGGTTTATTGTAAGCATTTAAAAGAGTTATGAGTGAAAGATTATTGTTTATATATTAACTTTTGATTTTGTAAATTTTGAATTCCTAATTTATAGTAAAATCATTTTCATAAAGGAAAAAATTATTTTTCCTGATATCATTTTTTTTTACATTAATACCATTTCGAAAAATGGTTTTATAGTAGTAAAAATGAAATTTTTAAAAATATATTTTTTATATGATTAAAAATAATACAATATTGATATTTAGATATGGATCTATAATTTTTTATAATTTATACAAAATGCAAATTAGATATTTGGCTTTTTGATCATAAGATTGTATAACCTTAGAGGATAACATAAGAATGACCATTTGATTATGAATTTGAATGTTCTATTAGTTTTTATTATTTGCCATAATTAGATAATTTGTAATGTTTTGATGAATATTTTGTAAATATAATTTATGCTAATTAAATATTTTGTAATATTTTAATTAAAAATTAATAAATATTATATATAATTATAATTAGAATTCTTGACATTTGAATAATAATTATTATTATGCCCTTTTTTTTTTGATATTTAGTTGAATGAGAATTTTTTTCAAACTGTCTAAAGTCTGAAGTAATGAGAAATAATTTGAAAACTAAATCAAATTGTCATTCCTCCATGATATTGATACAAACTATTAAACATTAACTATATATATGAGTATATACATATTGAAATGCAAACATATTTGATACTAATTTCTTTGTATTTATTGGAAATTAAATGTTAAAATGATATAAAGAAACATCAAATAATTTTATAAATATATAATAAATAAATATATAATAAGTCTGAAGTAATGAGAAATAATTTGAAAACTAAATCAAATTGTCATTCCTCCATGATATTGATACAAACTATTAAACATTAACTATATATATGAGTATATACATATTGAAATGCAAACATATTTGATACTAATTTCTTTGTATTTATTGGAAATTAAATGTTAAAATGATATAAAGAAACATCAAATAATTTTATAAATATATAATAAATAAATATATAATGTATTTATTATATGAAAACTATATTTTGAAAATTTGAAAATTTATTTGATTGAGTATATAAATGACATGTATCATTATAATTTTGTGTTAACATGTATGTTTAAATGAGTAATGAAATTATATTTGCATATGCTTTAGAACAAGGGCATAGATGAGGATATTGAATGGATTTACATAGTACCTTGTTTATAAGTAAAACAAGATGGGTTGCATAGCAACAAGTCCCTGCCCTAGTTATTTTAAATTGCTAACTGTCTTAGTCATTTTAATTGCTAAATGAACAAAGCGGATGGGGTCTCAAAAAATCTATGTTTTTAGGCTAATCTATGTTTTAGGCAAGCCTTAGTTGACTGTTTCCACTGGCACTCTGTGTTTAAACAATCTGTCTGTTGCCACTGGTTCTCTGTGTTTAAACAAGCTGTCTGTTGCCACTAGTACACTGCGTTTAAAACCAATCAAATAAAACCTGAAAAGGTGTGTAATGATAACAAATAATACATAGCTTACAATAATGCACACCAATCCCTATTGTTAAGCATTCATGGTAAGTAGGAGCTCATTTTATTTACTCACCACCTCCTATTACATGCTCTATTAATGCATTTGCAAGCATGGTCCCAGCAAAGAACGATACTTCTGGAGCTTAAACAGAGTATTTGATATTTGAAAGAAATTAGACCATGATTAGAAATTAGTGGAAATGTTGATTACATATCTAGGCAACTGCATTTTTTTCGTAGAAACTTCCAAACTATTTGTATTTATTCGAGCTCGGTTCACATGCCAATTGATAAGAGGCGTTCTAATGTTACATGTGGGCCAGTATGAAGCCCAGGTACTCTTGAGCATTATATGAATCAATGGATCATCCCTGGGCATCCCCACACTCCTCATGAAATCACTAAGCTTACAAATGGCTTCTATGTAGCGAGAAAACGTATCTTGAAATGCACAGAGTTGGAGTGGATTGGTAATAACTAAATGACATTGATAGGATTGCATTTTCATCCAACTCATAGCTCTTTCAAACTTTGATCATAAATGTTAAATTAATAAGTTGTCCTTTCGAATTTGGAGTATAACTTAATGCATGGCACAATATAATCATAATTCAAATTGCCACGTTGAATTGATCCTTACTACTTAATTGGGAGCCTTACTATCACTAAGATATTTTTTGTTTTTATTTATAATGTTCAACGTGATAGAAAAAATAGGGAGCATTCTCTTGTTGATTATCAAATGCATAAATGTATTACAAGGTGTTGCTGCCCCATTATTTATAGCTGGTAAAATATGGGCAACAAGTGCTTTGTTAAGGTTCTGCTACTATTCCAGGGCTCAAAGAACATCTAGAAAGATTCTCTTTTCTTTAAAGGCGGTCATTAGCCACATTATAAGGTTGTAAGGTGACTAACTAGGTGGAAGAACAACAATATTCTACAACAAAACCATAGGAGAATACTATTCAGGCTTAGCAAAATTAGATCTTGTTCAAATCCTGAAGGTAGGAATTGTAGCATGCTTAGGATCTACCGTCAACATATGCTCAAAATCATTTGGTTGTGCATATCCTGCATCATTTGTAGCATTACGGTCATGTCAATCATTTGTAGCATGACATTCATGTCAATATTGGGACCAAAATTGTGAAATGCTAGACCTAAGAGAGACGATTAGCAATGTTGGACAATGCCCACAGCTCCAAGGTAGCAGGGAATTTTGAAGTACACAAGACCTTGATTCATCTGCAACGTCACTACTACTAGCTGAAGATGGAGATGAAGCATGATTTCAGTTGTTTCGTCAAAGGCTGCATACTCTACATGACTAACATATAAATCAAGGGCCTGACAAAATCTGATTCGAAAAGGTGACAAGTTCACTTCCAACTTATTTCAAAAACATTCGCAATTGATTTTGAAACCATAATTTGGCTAACCTTGCCATTGTCAATTACAATACTTGAATTCTAAACATAGATAATGTGCAAATGCCAATGGGGTATTTTTGAGACCGAAGCTTTTAAAAATGCACTCAATTTTACAGTGATAAGTTACAAGGGTGCGGGGCCTTAATTGCAGGGATTTTCCCAAAAGATAGAATTTAACAAAGCTGAAATGTGTTGCCCATCCTCTACAAAGAAACCAAATTAGAAAATGGAAGCTTCGCCTTGGAATAACAAACAGGAACCTACTGAAGACGCTCAATGCTGAAATTCTACGGGCGGAGAAGAAGATTCAGCAAAGTTTAGTTATGTAATTAGGCATAAATAACAAAAATAGAGTATAAAGAACTAACCTTCTGCAAATCAAAGAGGGTAAAGAAACATTGTTACGGAAGTGGGAAGAAAACTGAGTATCCAGTGTCAATCTCAGTGTAAATTCCAGCCACACAGAGATGCATAATCTAGTTGTGATCAGCACACAAATAAGGAAGAATGAGGAAGGGATCAGGAAAATCAAGACACAAGCCACATCCATAAAAAGATACAAGAAGAAGCATCCCTTGGAACTACCTACAGCTGCACATGTCATCCATGCACACCCGCTCTCGCATCTCTCATTATTAAAGCGTCACATCCATAAAGAAACACAAGAAAATACCTCCGTTGGAACTTCCTAGAGCTGCATGTTGTCATCATGCACATCGAATGTCACATTTCTCATTTTAATAATTGAAATAAAAGTTATATATTTTAATAAAAAAATAGTGTTAATAATAAATAAAATTAGATACCGACATGCTAAAGTTTGCATGCAGCCTACTTGCTCCTCTAACACCATTTTAAATCTCAACTTCCAACACTAGAGGGTTATTTGCTTCATGATTATCTGCATGTCTAGAGGAGAAGTGACGGTTCTGAAGTACTTGAGCTCTGCCATCCACAGTTATGTACAATCCTAGAACAATGCCAAAATGAGAACTGGTGGCACCTTACCAGTTTTGTTCAGATACATATGTTGCTGGAAGCTTCAAATGCTTATGTATTGTCGATAATAAATAGGTATGCTCTCTCGAATCTTTGAACCATAGGGAATGTTTAGATATGATCCAAACAACAGAGCCATTCACTGGAAACATCCTGATTCGTATGCTATCAAAAAAGTAAAGTTCAATTTTACGATGTTAGTTAGATGTCTATGTTTCCATGGTTGAATTCTGTAAGATTGAACATTGCTAGGGTTGTACAAAGTGGTAAGGAGTGCTCTTCCTATCAGTCTAAAGGCCATTAGCTATACTTTAGGTACCCAATTACCTTACCTATTAGAGAGCGAGAAATATTTTATGCCCAGAACTTTATACTTGACCCGTCCTTGAACAAAAAACAACATCCCATAAGCCAGGGTTACAAACTTTAAGCATTTATCCTTGATGGTTTCATTTACCAAGAGTGAATAAATGCCCACACCTTTTCCAACATCAAGCTTTACTTACTCTGAATATCTTATCCTTCCTACTTAAGCTATAGCGCTTTACAAGGGAGGAACACAACTTCATACCCTTTTCCCACTCCTTTCAGTGACGAGGTCTCACATAAAGTGGTAGGGAAATTAATTTCAATGCCATAATTATAGCTAGAATTAAGAAATTGTTCTTTAAATTAATTTCATAATTATAGTTATAGGCAAGAAAAAATTGGAGCTCTATTCAATAACCATTATTTTTTTAGAAATTTCTTGATGGCTTGAATTACTCATTACCAAAATTATTTATTTCTAGAACTAAGAAACCATTGCTAAAATTATTTATTTCCAGAACTAAGAAATTATTGCTTGATTTTAGAATTGTACCTCTAGGCCAGCAACTGGCGCAACTGGTTTGGGTCGGCATCATTCATTCCGAACATGGATTGTAACCACCTTTTCACTTATTAAGGTTGAAGAGGAAGCCTCACTATTGCAAAATCAACCGAGTTCCGAAATGCCAAAGGTTAAGACGAGGTGACAGCTCAGCTACAAAACGTGGAGAGGAAGCAATCTAAATATTGAAGGAGCCTGACCAGGCATTTCTAGGAGTAAAACAAGAAGACCAGGTGTTTCCAGGTGTAAAACAAGAAGACGAGATGCCCTAAAATTCGCAGGGTGGTGGAAAGTTAAAGTTTGAAACATGGCAGATTGAAAACATTAAATGTTATGAAATATTAACAATTTGAACCCCACTGCTAACTAGCCTAAGTGATAGTGCCTCCCACTATGTCTTCAACTAATGCCAGGATTAGTTTGTTGTTTTTGAAAATGTGATGAAAATGCCAAGGGAAACAAATCAAAATAGCATATGTTTTTGGCCTCCTACCTCGGGAAGAGGCTAAATAAGATGGCAAAACGAAAATAGCATATGCTTTTGGCCTCCTGCCTTGGGAAGAGGCCAAATAAGATGGCAAAACCAAAATAGCATATGCTTTTGGCCTCCTGCCTCGGGAAGATGCCAAATAAGATGGAAAAACTAAAATAGCATATGATTTTGGCCTCCTGCCTCAGGGAGAGGCCAAATAAGATGGCAAAACCAATTTCATTAAGAAAATACACCGCGATTCATAAAAAGTTTGATTATTTGTTACAACAATATGCCAAAAATAATGCTAACTCTAAATTTTCGATTACTATAGTCCCAATCATGCCTCAGCATGGAGTAATAAGCATTTTGATCTTGATTTATATCCACTTTATAAAGTTGTTTTTTCTCATAATTACAAGTACATGAGTAATGGTAGTTTGGTAATTTCGTTTATAGCCAATCACCTTAATTCATTTGCATATTACAAAATTGCATAGAGCATTTGCATATTTATTTAGAGTGTGATTTTATGTTGTCCATCCAGAGTTATAATGTGAAATATAATAATATTCTATCATCATGGTTGCATTTGGATTTGGTAATGTCATTTTAATTGTGATAATAGAGTGGATTGTATTTTTATGAGATTATATTTAATTTCTTAAAGCAACTAGAATTTATGAAGTTTATATTTGTTTATATTTTCCATTTTCTTTATATTATAAATGAAAAACTTTGTTTAATTTATTGTTTTGTTTTTGTCTTTTTAATATTTAATAATTAAAAAATATTATATTGTTTTTTGTTTTTCTTTATTCTCTTTTAATTAAAATGAAATAAAATTATCAAACTGTTTAAATGTTTGATTGAAAAAAGAAAATTCTAATCTTTCTTTTAAATGAAAATTTTCTTTTAAATACTAGATTATCTACTTTATAATTTTTTCAAAGAATTCCCTTTAATATTTAAAAGACAAAAGTATTTTCAAATTAATTTTTAATCTTTCTTTTAAATGAAACTAAGTTTAAACAACTTAGAATGTCTTTATGTACTTTAACTCTGAGTAACTTTACTTTCCTTCAATGGATTGCAGACTATACAATGGATATGATGCCAAATTCACCAAAATCATGTACCTTAATTCTAATTGAAATGATAGCGGCCACATGAACCTTCAGGAGATTTGGATCGGTGTTTTTATGTAAATCGTCCCGAGGAAAATACATGGCCGTTAAAGCGCTCTCGAAGTTCTCTCAACAAGCCATTCAAGATATTTTGAATGAAGAGTTATCCAGATTTTTGAATGAAGAGTTATCCTATTTCCAGATATTTCCTCAATAACGAAACACTTTTCAATTTGGACCCAATGTAACAATTTCTAATCACACACTTTTGGCTCTCCTTCAATTTGGACTGACTGGACTACACGATTTCCTCGATAATGAAACACTTTTCAATTTGGACCCAATGTAACCATTTCTAATGACACACTTTTGGCTCTCCTGGACCGACTGGACTGCACGATTATTTGTTATTGCCGTTTTAAGGCACCGCAAATGAATTATTAGGGCTGACGATGCGATTCGTTGACTCTCAGTCTAAAAATGAAGTAAATTGGTTTAGAAAATTTTGGTGAGATTTTGGTAATGAAGTAAATTGGTTTAGAAAATTTTGGTGAGATTTTGGTAATGAAGTAAATTGGTTTAGAAAATTTTGGTGAGATTTTGGTAATTTTTTATAAATTTTTTTAGAAATGTTAGTTACAACAGTTAAGTTTCAAGATTTTGGATGTTCTGGGTTTTCGATGATGTTAAATCTATTTCCACCACAAAAACAAGATTCAAACATTTTCACTATCAAATTAAAAACAAGATTCAAACACTCCCACTATCAGATTTTTTTTAGGAAAACTCCATCATTATACTACTTCCTTAATTGATACCCTTGAAGGCATAGCGCATGGCTGGCTCCAGTGCCTTCACATATTCTCCTCAAAAGGATTATTTTTCACTTTTCAGTTTACTATGTGACATTTGTTTGGCAGGAGCTTGTTGATCGGCCAACCATTTTTTTGACTTGTGACTTGCCAGGCCAACCATTTTTTTGACTTGTGACTTGCCAGTCCAACTTTGGACAACCAAATTTCTCCGGTGATTAGCCCATTATGTGTGACTGTTAGATTTAAACAAGTATAAATATATCAATAAACATATACAGCCCAACCACATTAATGAACCTATGTCCTAGAAAATAAACGGTACCCCAACTTTGCGGCTAAGCTCTGTGAAGAGCTGAAACTTTAACCGGAGCGTGACAATTACTCTGCGAGGAAAGTACATAGGTCCACTTGCCCTGCGTGTCACGTAGAAAGTTGTCAGTTTGGATATCGTTAAACTTTCTCTGCTAACACCCAGGGGTTAAATTTGACGGGTACCTTTACTCATCAGAATTTTTTTATGACGGTTTTATTTTTAAATTGCCCATCACATGAATTTCAATACTTATTTTTCAATATTTACTTCTACAGTTTTTTGATTGACAATATTAAAATGACTTTGTAGATGTGGGGTGCCAATAAACTATGGCATGTAATAACAAAGATCTAGGATAGTTGTTTTTCGATCTATGTAAAATCAAAATGCAAATTAATAAGAATAAACATCTTATCCTATATAACTAGATCACTAATTTTTGTTAGTTTTTTAAATAAAAAGTCACATGACATACATGTGTTATGGATTCCAAATATAAAAGACAATAAAAAATTATTTGGGCACCCAAATTGCAAGAAAAACTAATTAGGTGTGTCTCATCTATGTAATTTAATTGAATGAGTTGGGCATCACTTCATGGACCTCCCTCCTCCACACAAATATTTTCTTGAAACTAATTTCCACATTGATCCATGGCATTGACCCTATATCCTTCAATAGAATTAAGTAAATATGGTTAACATATTCTCCAAAACTAAAAATACATTACACAGATTCCACTTTTGCAGAAAGGAGATGTAGATTGCCATTAACCATCGGTCCCATCTCTATTTAACCATCGGTCCCATCTCTATTGAGATTCAATAAGCCAAGATTTTAAATGGTAAAAGACGATTGTCATTTCCAAACCTTAAAAGGGTGGATGGCACCAAACGGAAACGAAAGTAGCGACATGCTATCTGTGACACACAATTCTTGTAGTACATTACACCATGAATCTGAAGGGAAGTGTACATTGTGTTACACAATGGTACACTCTAGTAAGGAGAATAGAGATTTATACCCACATGATGAATGATGTATTCAGTTAGAACTTTAATTTTTTAAGCTTTTTGCAGGTCAATGTGATTAGTAATACATTTATTCATGGCTTTAGTGTCAATTTATAAGAGTAGGTATTTGAATAAGCTGACTGTTCACAATTTTTCACTCACTGTCATGACTCGAGTTAAAGTAGTAGCAACGCGGTACCTACTGTTCACTAAAAGAATCATCTCAAGTGGGCCCAATAGAATTCACAACTCCCACTTAATTCTTCAAGCTCGTTCACATTATTCCTTTGCAAACCATATCATATTATATTTGAATTAAAATGTATAAATTAATCTGTTCCAGCGCCAATTTTTTAAATAATTAAGCAAAAACAAACGCGTACATATAAAGAATGGATGGTGAAAGAGGCACTCCTTTGCATATTTTTATTACTGAACCTTATTCCCGTCTCATTTTCCATAATTGGCTACCAATGAACCTTATTTCACCCTTAGAACCGTCCACCTTTTACATAAGGATTTGTCCTATACTTGTTTTCAAGAGACTTCTAAGTTGGTATTAGGTAATAGTGAAATGACCAAGAATTATTAAAAAGTACGGTCTCACTTGCAAACCTCTTTAAGTCACACTTTCACAACCCATGTAACTTGTGTGACTGTCTGGATTTCCATCGCTGGCCACTTGTCCTATGCTACATAAATGTATTACAAAGAACTCATATGCTATATTATATGTATAATAGAATATAAATATATTGTTTATATGCACACAGTGGTTGTCAACAGTCAATGGGTTTAGATAAATCGCTCACCCACCAACTGCGTTCCCTTGAGGCATGAAAATATTTTTAATATGAATGCAAAGTTGTAACTTAGCGCATAGCAAATCACGGTTTTTTAACCTGTGAACCTAGCAGGGGGTGCATCGTTGGAAATTTATCATTATAATTTTGTCCATTAATTAGATTCGAATTTAAATTCACTTGGTCATGGATGCCAATTCCCCGACCTTTACTAGCGGGATGTTTTCCTTTATGGCAATTGGGAAGCACCCTGTCACAAAACTCCACCATTCCGCTACGCAGATGATAGGTATACATAGGGTCAACAACATAATATATCATTCAGCCTTGGCTTTTTTGGTTCTCTCTGTTTTCGTGAAATCCCTGGGAGATCTTTACACTGGTTCTATCTCAAAATGAGTACTAGTATATTTACTCATTACAATTTGGTCATGGGTAATCTCAATGAAGGAATGAGAATCCTCAGGATATGAGGAAAAAACATTCAAAAAGAGAGCCGGGTAAGTTGTAACCCTCAAAACAAGGTTTTAAATCTTTATCCAATTAAATGACAGCGTTGTTTTCCGTGAGCTTGGCCAGTGGGGTGAACTGCTAATATCTAGTACTATCCCCTATTGTAACTTATTTAACTATGAAATTATACAGCTAGAATGTCTACAAACGATATTGCAGTATATTTCCGTGAAAAGCTAATCTCTAAACTTGACAGTCACATGAGTAGCATGTACAACACTATGCCCTTTTCAATGATTCATATATTGAGTTTTGACGTTGATGATGGCTGCAACCAAGCTAGGAATTTGCTTTCAACTAAATTTTATTTCCAAAATTGGATGTGTTCGTTCACTATTTCAGAAAGAGTTGAAAGTTGAAACCACTAAAAAACCAAACATAAAAGATTGTCTTTATTGATTACAAGAACAAATTTACAAATTTAACAAGTTCACAATACCTCTCTCTTTGGGTGAGCTTATGAGTGTATGATCTCCACCTTCCATGATTTCCAACTTCTATATGCCTGCTCAGTGCTGCCTATGCCCCTTCTCCCCACGTGAACTCATAACTTGCAAGTTGCATATTTGCAGCCACACAATAAGATAATTGAGTGATTGGGGAGATAAAGAACTTCACCAAACCATGATACCAATTAATTGAAACCAGTTAAGTCTCCCACGTGCCATCTAATTTCGTACTATTGAACTTCAATTTTACATACACGCATTTAAAAGGCCTTTTCTTTATTGTTTTGGTTTGCATTAAAGATTATGAACTTGTGTTTTCCAAATTTAAGAAAAAATAAAATATACAACAATAAAAGAGGAAAGAACCCTCTAGCGGTGTCTCTATGAAAACAAGGTGTTGCTTCCACCACCATTCTTTCTCTTTCACAACCTCTTGGAGTCTATGTGGCTGGAAGGCGTCGACTTCCAAAATTCGAAGGTAACGCTGGACATGAACCCCATATATATATATATATATATATAAAAGATTGAAATTGGTCACTCTCTACCGACACTGAGGGACGTAATTCATCAAATATGGTTAAAACGTTTTTGATCTGTCAACACTCTTTCTTGGAACTATGAAAATGGTTAAAATGGAACTGTCAAAACTGTATAATCTAAAAAATGAGTTTAACTAATGTATGAAACTAATATATGTTTGGCCGTTTTGAACATTGTTGGTGTTGGAGGGACAGAGAAGACAAAAAAAATAATTCACACACAAATCCACAAGCTGCGGCTCTTCTATTGATAACACAAAACATGATTTTAACAATGAACCCAATGAAGGGTATTTATGTTTTTCCAACTAGCGACTTGCCTAAAATATCTTGACATGCAATCACACACTAAAATTTGTCTATCACTTGACTTGACTCAACACTCAAATACTCAATCACTCAATCACTCAATTAACTGACTCTCTATGTTTAGCCAACTCCACATGTGGGAGTAATTACAATTTCTAACACTCCCCCTTAATTACGATCGTATGAATCAACATAACTCAACATGACTTAACTATCACACAAACATGCCTACTGGTCTATGTCTCAGCTAGGCTTACAATGACTTAAGAATTTTACAATCTTGCGTTTTCTTTTTCTCTTCTTCCAAATTTTAAATCCTCGAAATTGCTTCATTCTCTGTTGAACTTTCTTGTTGTAGACTTTATTCACTTGTTGCTGCTGCAATTTTTTTTTGACTTGTCTTGAACTTGTTCTAAAAAACAATTGAATCATGTCTTCTACAACTTCCTCTTCAAATATTCGTTCAACTATGGATTGCTGCCAAAACATTGCATCTTCAAACTGTTTTCTTTGCTTTGTTTCTTGTGTTTCATATTCCTTCTTTCTGCCATATTTCTTGATAGCAGAATCTTATCTCTTCTTGACTCCATTGCTGAAAAATGGTTTCAATGCATTCATCTTTATCTTCAGAAACATCCATATCATTCTTTTCACTTCCATCATCAGGTACTGCTACCTTTTTCTTGTGATCTGCACACTCAAGATCAATATTCACCATTTCATTCAATTCTTTTATTCCAACTGTTGGTTTAAGGCTCACATCAATTTGTTCTATTGGTTTCTGAATCCATTCTTCAACGAGCTTCAAATCTGCATCAAATTTATTAACAACCTTGCTTTCAACTTCTGCTCCCATTCTATTTTGAACACTTGCATATTCAAAAATAATGTTAAAAACATCTTTAATATGACTCTCTTTAGTGAGAGCTTCCTTCTCTACATCTTCCTTCTTTTCAACTGCAAGAAGGTTGTCTTCCACTGTTATGCTCAGGGAAAATTTTAAGAACCCCCCCTAAATTTATAAGTATAATAAATGGGCGAATCTCCATGGTATATAGGAAAAATGGAAGGCGATTTTATCAATAATATAATATGTATATATAATTTTTTGGCGAATCTCTCACCAGGCATGGCGAATATTTTACTCAATTATAAAATCTTGTAAGATCTTGGTATTACCATGGGTTATCATAAACCTGGAGCTTAAAAATTACTATTAGTAATTTATAAAAATTAATAAAATTAATAGTTGATTTTTATTTTATTTTTTAACATACATTAAATTACAACATCCATTTTTACTCTTGATCCCCCGAGAGGGATCAAATATTTTTTCACTCTATGCTAGTTTGCATATCACAATATTTGATACCTCTCGAGGGTTAGTAGATCCAGAGTAAAGATGGATCTATGCTGGTTTAATTCCCCCATTTAAATAGGCTACATTCCAGGTGAATACCATGGGTCAATACCATGTGCCATTTTGGTGAATACCATGGGTCAATACCATGTGCCATTTTTATTTTTATTAATACTAATATTAGGGTTAATAATGTTGTTTTGCATGGTATTAATAACAATTTAGTCCATGGTATTTGTCCCATAGTATTTTTCCCATAGGTTTCACCTAAATATAACACATTTTTTGAGTGTTCGTAAATATAAGGTGACTTATGGAGTAAATATAAAAAAATGTTTTATTTGTTTACCATACCTCTCGTTTATTTATATTTTTTATTAATTTATCATACCTCTTTTACAAATATGGTATTTGGCCCATAGGGTTCACTTAAATAAAACTTCTTTCTTGAGCCTTCATAAATAGAACGAGGGTTATGGACTAAATATAAATATAAAAAGAGGTTTTATTTATTTACCATACCTTTTGAGTAAGTATAAAAAGACGTTTTATTTATTTACCATACTTCCACATTACTTATATTTTTATTTGTTTACACCCTTGCATGTATATAAGGCGACTTATGGAGTAAATATAAAAAATGTTTTATTTATTTACCATACTTCTCATTTATTTATATTTTTATTAAACTACCATACCTCTTTTATAAATATGGTATTTGGCCCATAGAATTCACTTAAATAAAACCTATTCTTGAAAATGGGCGAATGGATTCACTTAAATGAAACCTATTCTTGAAAATGGGCGAATGGAAGGTTGTAGCTCCTAATTTCAAGGGCTAAATTTACCTTTTTTATCCTCTCCCTTAAAAGAAAGTGGGCTATTTGAGGTGAATTGTAAAAATGTACTATGATACAAAACAATCGCCCACTAAAAATTTAAAACCCCTTAATTTCGCCAAAGGGCGAACATTCGCCCCTAAAATCACCCCTAGTTATGCTATTAGTGGATATTCTCATAAAAAACTCTTCAATCACTTTATCATGTTCTTGATCATCAACTGCTCCTAGCTAACATACTGCTTCATAACTTGCTGCTATAGTGGTCGCTTCAACCTTCAATGTTTCATCAAACATTGCGCTTACCATATTGTCACAATCAATCCATGTTTCAAAAAAGAAACCACACATATCATCAGTATAATGTTCATCCACACTATGGTGGGATATCTGAGCATGCATGTGCTCATTATCAATTTCAACTTCACCAAATCCATCAGCTACGACTGCATTTACCAATTCACACATAAATTTGCAGTCATCATCCACATGTGTCTCATCACAGTGGGATTCACCATCATCTGTATCATCCACGTTACAGTGGAGTCCTTGAGAATTTATTTTCTCTTGCTCTGTTTCACACACAGAGGCTCCTGCTTCTCTCTCTGCAATCTTTGTTGCATCTTCTTCATCCATATGCATGCTTGCATAATGAATTTCAATTTTATGGTTTTGACAACCATCATCCATTTTTGAGTGGGATTCTCCAAGCTTTGTTTTCCTCTCATATTCTTGCTCATTTATGCTTAGATCTGCAGGTGACTTCTTTGCGTTTGACATAACTTGATGTTGCATGTCACTCTCCCTTGCACCAAACTCTACTTCTAGGAATTTCCATGCTTCCTTGGAAGTTGTAGCTTTTGCTACCCTACACAAACACTTCTCATCCAATGCTTGTTTTATAAAGTTCAATGCTAAAACATCACATACTGCATCATATGGATTATTAGATTTGTACTCAATTAACTCTCTAGCTCAAAGAAAAGTTAACATCTTGATAACCTAATGATCAAAATATTCACTTGTAAACATAGGAGGTGGTAGCAAATCAAAGCTACACCAATCACCCTTGATTTCTTCCTTGTCTTCTACTAGACTTCTCACTTCCTCGGCTGCGGTGTGAACCTCTTTAACCATGGCAATGATATTTGCCTCTTCTTTTCAATTTCTTTTCATAGTCTTATTCAGTCGCGCTTTGCGACCCATGACTATTGTCATTCCTTTTTTTATAGTTGTTTTCATGATTGCATGAGGCTATATTCCATATCCCCTCGAAAAAATATGATTTTCAATATGTGCCGCAGTAAGGCACAATCTTCACTAAAACACTATCATGCTTGACCAAACACCAAAAAATTACAAGAAAATGAACTTTTACAGAACCCAAAAACTCACTTTTCTATAAAAAATAAAAAAATAAACCTAAACCCACAAAAAAAAATACCACTCCACTCTTCTCAATAATAAACTCTTTTATTACCATAAACCGTTGTTTTTTTTCAATAAAAAAAACGTATCTCCAACGCACTCAAATAATCCTTTCATAAACCTCCATAATCATTTTTCCTTCTAAACCTAATTTACTTTTGATTTTTCAAAAAACCATTTTTTAATACCATACCAGGTCAAACACCACGTGACTTTAAAAATATATTTCCAAATCGGGTTTATGAATACCTTAACCATACATGAACCTTAAAGGGAAACCTTGCAACATTAAAAACTTATACTTGGCTTGCGACAGTTGTGGTTGCGGCCTTTTTCCTCTCGATTTAACTGTCGCTTGACTTTCAACAAATACCACGCTGCTATTACACTCTTCGCGGCTCAATTGTGGCTCACGATGACTTTGTGGCTTCCCGGCTCGATTATGGCTCACGATGAATTTGCTGCCGCAAATCGGCTAGAGCGTTACCAAAATGGAAGGGAATCAATGTGTCCACTTTTAATGCGGTTCTATGCTAAGTCCACGAGTGTTATAGCACCCTGAATACCACTGTAAGGTGGTTATAGCTCAATCAAGAGTAATAATTATTTCTCTCTTCTCTCTTATGGATTATTGTTGATCCGCTTTCCCTAGCTCTTTGTAACTTCGTTCTAATACCATTTTGTTGGAGGGACAGAAAAGACAAAACAAATAATTCACACACAAATCCATGAGTTGTGGCTCTTCTATTGATCACGCAAAACATGATTCTAACAATGGACCCGGTGAAGGGTATTTATGATTTTCCAACTAGCGACTTGCCTAAAATATTTTGACATGCAATCACACACTAAAATTCGTCTATCACTTGACTTGACTCAAACACTCAATCACTCAGCTAACTGACTCTCTATGTTTAGCCTACTCCACATTCAGGAGTAATTACAATTTCTAACAGTTGGTAGGTATTAAATTTTTTGAAATTGTAAGTTCGCAAAATTTGAATGCTTCAAAGTTCGAAGGGTATTCCATGTTTGAGGGGCGCTAAAATAGGCTTTTTAATGATGGGATAATTTTGTTGGATGGTGAATTTTTTTTGTTAAAATTTGTATTTTCTATTTAATAAATTTGATTGTGGGAGTTAAAAAAAGAAGATTATATGGTGGAAATGGATTTAGCACCATCAAGAACACCCGTGGCACCCAAAATTCTGAAGCTTGACCACTGCAACATGATGTCCAAAAATTTTAGCCATGCTTTCATAAAAGACGTGCAGGATTGTCCAAGCAAAACATGACCTCCTTAAACTATTTTTTTATTTTTTCTAGGAAATAAAAAACTACTACTTTCTATTAGGTAAAAAGATGTTTATAAAATCATGCATATAACATATGTGCTAGAACAAATCTCGTATTATATATGACTGATATGAAAAATGCAAGACGTGCAAACACTTTATGAAACCCAACCCAGTAGAATCCGATGCCCCTTATCCAAATCAAATTCTCGTTTCAAGTGGGGTAGATGCTCCTACATCACATTTGCATATGTGCCTAGCACATTCCAGAGAATCAGCCTCCAAAAGTAGGGACAATGCTATACATAAGTAGGCCCAAGGCCGAAATACTAAAAAAATTAATAATTGGACACATAGGCCCTTAGAAAACCCTAAAGTGAACATCAAAACTAAACCCAAAAACTAGCATAAACCATTCAAAGTTGGTCAACAAAACCCCAGATTAGGGGAAAGTGCACTAGACCCACAGAACCAAGCCCCAAGGGGCATAGATATCCTAAAGCAAGAAGAGAACCCAAGTTTTGGCTATAATAAAGCAGGCCTAGAATGGCCACCACAATTGAAAACCACGAAATATGCGACCACAAAAGGTAGGGCTATGAATAAACATCTCAGTGCTCGTTTTTGCCAGGTCCTTAATTGTTGTGGTCTATGGTTTTTCCTGTTGTGTTTCGTGGTCGCCAATTTGTCCACAAATAAACAACTCCGATTTTTCCCACTTCCAATTTTGGCGGTGTTCAAGTGGGAAGATGTGCTTATACTACTAGTTCAATTCTTAGCATGAATATCATTCCCTACCATTCTACATTATATGGTCCATATGGAGTAGTAGGAATGCTCTTGGTTTTTAATAGAAATTTGCAATGGTTTGGGAAGATGTGATCAAGACATTGGTTTTTTTTTTGGAAATTGGGCCTACTAAGAGGCTCACTAATAATAGGAAGATCAAATACAATGACATCTGGAAGGACTTTTTTTGTGGGGTATTTTTGATGGGGCATGTATGCAGAGAAAATGTGAATGTGGAGCTTTCATTGTATTAGGGTCGGGCAACTATTACGACACTAAAAATCTCTTTATGGGGTGTTCTCATAGGTGGAAAATGGTTGGGGTTAGAGAACTTATAGGTTTATGGAGATGATAAGGGCATCATTGACTAGGTTAAGAATTATACTTTATTTAATCCTCCTATATTATCAAACTGGATGAGGTTTAAAATGTTTATTCTAAACCTGGTAAGTACTTTTCAACAAATAGATTTTGGACATATTTACAGATAGCAGGGCAAGTACTTTTCAGCAAATAGATTTTGGACATGTTTACGGAGAGAGTAAGTACTTTTCAACAAACAAATTTTGTACATATTTACAGAGAGCAGAATCAGATTGCACCTCTCCAAGCAAGGTATTTCCTGGTAAGTTCTCCTTTTTAGCTTTTGTTCAATATAACATGATAAATGCAAAAAGCATTAATTTTTCCTAGGAGGTGTTTTCTTTTTATGCACACCACAATGAGAACATAATCATTTTGGCACTATTTTGGGTAAACTATTTGTTAAAATTCCATAAAGGAATCTGTATGCTATTAATCAAATATGAGGTTACATATATACAGGAAGCGTTGTTTCAAGATAGGGAAACTATCTTGGACACAATTTGTTGGTTGAGAGAATATCTCAACCACACACCAAACTAGGAAACCACTCCTATAGAATAGGAACAGACTCTTTACATAGAAAGTTATAACTAAGACAAGTAGGAATTAATATTCCTACACACCCCCTTAATGAGTACTTGTCTCGATATCAATCTGCAAAGTCTAGTTGTGGTCAAACATAAAAGAATATGTTGATGTCCATATAAAGGAGCAACCATCCACCAGAATGCATGGGTGCCAATCGCAGTCTTGTAGGATGTCCTTCACATACATGGTTCTGTCAACCATTATAACTGCATAAATGTACTTGTACCTGTAAATCCCCCTCCAATACCATCATGGGTTTTATCGGATTACCCATAACCATGTTATTGGTTTTATCGGATCACCCTCAACCATGCCACCAAGGCTAAACACAACCACCAAGGCTCAACTCAGCCACGAAGGCTCACCACAACCGCTCTGGGCCACAAATCTGCCACTAAGGCAGTCTAGCCACTCTGGGCCACAAACCTACCACTAGGGCACTCCAACCACTCTAGGCTACAAACCTGCCACTAGGGCACTCCAGCCACTAAGGCTCACCAAAGACCCGACTCAACCAGGCCAAGGGTTTTCTCAGCTAACCTTAAACCATGCCAACAGGAATCTTTGTCTCACTTCACTCTTATGTGTGGTTTTTGGCTTACCACAAACCGACACTGCAAATACAAAGTGGTTTTTAGATTACCACGAATTGTATGGGGATACACATGCCTTACAAGGCTTACAACACAACTCCAACTCTTGGAGTTACGAGGTACATACATTACAAAGACCACTACAAAACATCCTAGACTTGCTTACATTACAACTGTGATTCACATTACAACATAATAGAGTCTATTCCACAAACACAAACAAACTCACACTTTCACCTCGCTGTCCATCATTGTTTAATCGTTGTTGCTGCTCATTTCACATCTTAGGCATATTTTTCTTTGTCAATTAAATCTTGGAACTCCATGCTTAACCTGTCATCATTTGTTAGAGTCATGAATTCTAACAAAATAACTTTACCTAAATTGAGTTAGCTAGGCTCAATAAGGGCACAATAATTTTATCCATGATTCCAAGACATAAAAAAAATTAAACTTTCAGATTAACAAAGCATCAAATTTCTCTATCTCTACAGTCTTATAAATCCCTCCTCTCCCCAGCTCTTTCCCCAAGAATTCTTAACTATCCAGTAGTTTGTGCCACCCATAGCCCACCAGAGTCACATTGTGGTCTAGCTGACTTCCGCAAGCACTAGTGAACACACCAGATTCGTAAAACTGGAACTCCCTCCTGCTGGCTTCGATGGCAACACTAATTGGCTGATTCGTCGCAACCTACTTCAATGATTTCTCATCATTTTCAAACACATTTTCGTAGTCATCAATTGTCACCACATGCGCATTTTTCCTATAAGGGTCACATGATCCATCGTAGGCCATGTAGGGGTAATCCTCCTCGCTGTCAAGTCCATCATTGTTTACGATAAACTCGAAACTGTAATCCATGAGGCCACCGTTGCATCCATGGTTATAAGAAATATCACAGTCCACCAGTTATTGCTCAGACAGTGAAATCAAATCTTTGGTCACGATTTGATTGATTCCTCCAACGACCGCCATAGTCGAGAACGCCCAACAACTTCCACATGAACCCTGGTCCTTCACGGGAGCCACGACTCCCTTTTCTCTCCAATCAATGGACTCTGGCGAATCCCTACCATTGGAATATTGGTATCAAGGGCTGGGAGACCTCAGCAGGCATTTCTTGGTATCCAACTTGGCACCCAGATATGTCGCCTTGAATTCCTCGTGGCTAAGATCTGCAAATAGAGGCACGATCAGGCACCACTACCGCTATGGGCAGATCCACAGCATGAACAGGCAGAATCAACGCTCCTAACTGTCCAACCATTTGAGTCTGCTAGTTTCTTCAGTTCGTATGCATGCAGAGATGTCAACATATTCTATCATTTCCAAATTTTGCGTGTAGAACAAGAGGACCTATCGTGTAGAACGCAAGAGACTGTTCCTTTAGATACAACACTTGGATCTCGCACTCAACATGTAGATCCACGAGCGTTGGTACTGTAATAGGGACTATAATTGTTACCTCACCTTATAGTTCTATGCAACCTTTGCAACGAATCGTTGACCAAATTCATTTCCCACCGATGGTATGAATCAAATTAGAGGCAAGAGAAACGATTGTCGAAGGCTGCAAACTTTTCATACAGAGCGTTGTACTTAAGATGGAGAAGCCAAAAAAATGAATCGACAAACAAACTCTTTATTTTCCTCAACCTAGGGGCCAGGCGCTCACGGATTTTGAGATAAGGAAACTATCTTGGACACACAATTTGTTGGTTGAGAAAATATCTCAACCACACACCAAACTAGAAAAACCACTCCTATAAAATAAGAACAAAGCCTTTACATAAAAAGTTATAATAGAAATTATAAATGAGACAAATTTCGAAGATCTACATTTTACCTAATAGAAAGGACGTAGATAAATAAATAAATAGCAAGAAATATAAAAATAATATCATAAACAAGTGACGGTAAACAAAGGTGCAGACCCATGATTTTGGACTCCCGCTTTATTTTTAATGAAAAGAAAGCAAGTGTCAAAATGGGAAAAAACTTTGGAAATGAAAATTTGTTTCTACTTAGACCTCTTTTCATTTCGTACTCGCATCCACTGATCAAGAATCGTCAGCCCAAAAGCTTGAAAATACGGTGACATTAACATTTGAAGATCCAGAGTGCCTACGTAATGACCACTCCTTTTCCCGACCACATATCTTTACAGCGCATCATAGCCACCAGAAATCCATTGCTGGAAGGCATCGACGGTTTCTTTTATAAACGTGGTTTATTGTACTAATTTGGTGGTAACTACTTCCACTACCCATATCTAGCTATATTTCAAGAAATCAAAATAAAGAATCAAAACTTAGGTAGACAGGCACTCCTCTTAAATCTGGGAACTTGAATCAATGGGAAAAGGAGAAT
Organism: Pinus tabuliformis; assembly: GCA_031772625.1. Lineage (NCBI taxonomy): Eukaryota > Viridiplantae > Streptophyta > Pinopsida > Pinales > Pinaceae > Pinus > Pinus tabuliformis. Next base: position 445,745,520 of record CM062813.1, on the reverse strand, counting down.
GATAATTCTCATGACCTGAAATTAGATTACTCCCTCAATTCTTTCCCTCAAACACTCAATGCGAAACAAACTCTATCCGACTATGTAATTATTGTTGAGTGGACCATCTACGATCTTTTTGTGGACAACATGACCCTCTTCAAAGATTATATACATATGAACAGATTTATCAAGAGAACCCTTCATTAGAATGAAGCCACTTGTTCATCATCAAGAAGTTATGAACAATATTGGGTTAAACCTTTATTCATCTCCTACATAGTTACCAAATTCAGTCGAATTGATGGGAAAAATTCGAAAATACGGCAGTTCGGTTCGGTTTGCGAACTAATTCGTTAATTCGAAGTTCGATACGTCATGCTCAGTTTACAAGAGCGCATAACAGTTTTCCGCACAGCCAATTCAGTTTACAGAGTTTTCCACGTCGCCCCTCTGCTCCTCAAAAACCCTTTTCCACAACCAATTCAGTTTACAGGAGATAACAGCTAACAACAGTTTTTCCAAGTCCCCCATCTTCTCTTGAAAAACCCTTTCGCCTCCATAAAACTGCATACAACTAACCTTTAAAATCATATTCAACTTTCCATTAACGAAATTAGATTTGATGGACATCAGAGCAACTTTCCAAGAGCGGTGAGATGGCAGGTTAAGTCTTAATGAATGGTAAATTTCATCGATGAGATTTTAGGAAGTATATTTTTTAGCAAGGTTGTTAATGATGATGATGGTTAACGTCCGCTAAGACCAAATAATGGTCTATTGGACCTAAAGAAACAAATTATCTATTTTGATTTAAGATTTTATTCCTATGCTCAAAAAGCTTGGAGAGAAGTTTCCCGAGCTCACTATAATTTTGACATTGTAAAAGGCTAGGAAGGTCAGTATTGTAACAAAGATTGTGAAACTGAGATCTAATGTGGTTATACGCGGGGCACTCTAAGAGGAAGTGGTTTTCATCCTCGATGTTTCTATTCTCACATATATGGCAGATCCTTTCCGTCCATGGCATTTTAGGAACTGCCCAACGACCTGTTTCACTATGGAGCTCATGAGAATTCGTTCTAATCTTTGCTATATTAATTTTCTTCTTTGAGCTAGTTAAAATAGAGAGATACTTTTGATCTTCTAGGGTGGGGTTGATGACCTTCTTATAATAACTTAATTTTCTTTTAGCCGCTAAGTCTTTCTCACAACACAATTTTTCTTTGAACTTAGAAGTAACAATATCTTTAATGTTATTTATGTTTTGCAATGCATCATTTTCGTTGATCTCCCAATAGTTTAACCAGGCCCTTGTGTCTCTATGCCACCCTTGATTGAGCCTTAGGTAGTTTTGGCTAGAATTTAAAGCTAGCTTAGGAAGTCTATGATCGTCTATGTTACTGATTTTGTGCTTGTACAACAGAAACCTAAGCATAGCTAGGCTCTCAATAGGGGAAAGACTTGCTTCTATAAGGAGATAGGATAGGGTGTATTACTTTTAATTTTCAGGTTATAAGTTATAAAACGCTTCTGGATTTGCTCAATCTTTCTCCATGATTCTCTGGAGATGCTGCAACCCCAAACCTCACAGCCATATAAGATAACAGGAGTGACTAAAGTTTCAAAGAGGAACTTCTTTTTATCCCACATTACAAGGTTTGCTATTTTACAATTATTTTCAAGACCAAAGTAAGCTTTCCACCCCCCATCAATCCTTTTCTCAATGCTATGGTTCCAGTTGAGCTTGTGATGAATATAATTCCTAGGTACTTGTAAGAATACACTTCCTCCAAGTTATTATTGTCATACATAAAATGCAAGGTTGTTATTGGTTGGTTTTTTAATCTCTAAGTTTCCCAGACCTGTGAGATGACTGTTTAATATAAGTCTTAATGAATGGTAAAGCTGGTTCGCTTTTTAATTGATGAGATTTTAGGAAGTATGTTTTTTTAGCAAGGTTGTTAATGCAAAGTTGTTAATAGTTGGTTTTTTAATTGATGAGATTTTAGGAAGTATTTTTTTAAGGAAGGTTGTTAATAAAATCTGTTAAAAGTTAAGGAAAGTGATAAATAGATTATTTAGGACACTTAATATAACAAAAATATGTGTTACAAGAAAATTTGAGTAAATATTAAATTATAATATTTAAAGTTTGTATTATATAGAATAATAAATGTTGTTGTTAATAGTTACAGTAAAGAATTTGATTTGATTAGATTAATGTTATTAGAAAATAATAGACATTTGTATATTTTAAAATTTCAAAATATTAGGAAAACAATATATTTAAATATTTGTAGATGTCTACTCTCTGGAATTTTTTCCGTATTAACTTTTAAGTAATCTAATTTTTTTAATATCAAATGGAATTCGAATTCGAACTTGATAACTATGATCTCCTATAATATAAGACATGATTTTACTCCAACGTCAATATGTCAAAATTTATACCGTCCATGAAAAGTGTGAACTCATTCTAGAGTTATTAAGGAGTCCATGCTTTTGTTTTTATCAATTTCAGCTTCTGACAAAAAGCCTCAACCCCAATATAGCCAAACCGTGATGAATCTTGACAGGAAAAAGGTTCAATTTTCTTCCAGAGCAAGCAGCGTTCAGGCTTAATATGGATGGCCAAACTAGAATTGATTTTGAATCTGACACAAGGGGGAAGTTTATTAGTAGTCGATGTCTAGAGAAATTGTGTAGGTTCCAGTGGCAAAAGCAAGACATCCACTTATGCATGATAAGGTCGAAAATGAGACAATTATTGTTTGTGGACGTACTTTTTTGTGGAGATACTGTGTAGTATTATAAAATCAGTATAAAGTATTTATATAATAAAAAATTGTTAAAGATATATAAATTTAGAGTTGTTTGATATTTTTGTGTACTTCTAATAATTATTTTTAAGTGTTAAATAATAAATTAGGTTGCAGTTGTTTATAACGCGACTTTTTGAAAGTTTTTCTGGCGGGTTTTTCCGGTCGAAATCCGGCAGGAATTTATTGGAATCGCAAGTTTGATAGCTAGTTTCTGCACAATGGAATTTATTGGAATCGCAAGTTTGATAGCTAGTTTCTGCACAATGAAAGCGTCCCAGGGGTTTTCGAGGGTGCTGAATCCAAATATGCAGTTAAAAAACCATTTTAACTGCAAGAAATCAAGATTTAACCTCAATTTCTTCCGCCGGATTCCGTCACCGGAATCTCCAATAAGTCCCATTATAGACAACTCCAATTAGGTTTACATTTAAATTAAATAATTATTATATTAAAAAGAAATATAAAAGAATTAATATTATCTATCACAACTAAATGTTTGTGATCCCGTGGATTTATGTTTGTGATCCCGTGACAATCCACGCCTTCAACTTCTTGATTTGATCTTATAACAACTCTCTAACTCTATGAAAAAACAAATTTTGGTTAAAAAGAGAAATCGGGAAGCTCTTTTTGTTATAATCTCATTTTTTCTAATTGAAGAAATTGTGCTGGAATAGGTCTGCAGGCATACGCAGTATTGCCTGGGATTAGATTACAAGATCTATAATGACAAAACCTCCCTGCTTATCTGTTAGAAAAATTTTAGAGGGCACAGGAGCTAGAAAAATTTTAGAGGGCACAGGAGCTGAGAAATCAGTTGCTCCAAAGTCAAGTGGCTCATAAATAGGTTGCCGCTACAAGACTTAATTAAAACATAGAGTTTACTCACGGCAAAATAGAGTAAAATAAAAAAGGTTGTGGAAATTTATTTGTGTGAAATTAAAATCATAACTCTAGTGATTACACTTTAGATTATATGTCAAAACATAAAGAAATTACATTCCCGTGATAAATGGGGCTGTAACTCCAACTGAAAATACAAAAGATTTAGTGGGATTGAAACATCACTAGGTTGGGGAGTAAACTTATGTAAAACTCGTTTCCCTGCTCACCGATATTTCCTCCACGATTTTCTCCTCACTACCTCAGAGACTCTCCCTAACTCCCAACATGCCCAACATTACAAGTGAATTTTACATCCATATTTATCTCATCATACAAACTTGACATTAATACATGACAGAGAAAATATTTAATACGCGGCATGGGCGAATTTACATAGTAAATGGTTTTCTGAACTTAGTATTAGGAGCGTGGACAACATTGGCGGAGTGAATGTTTGCCCATATCTATTTACCAAAATTTATTAAATCCCTGAGCTACTATGTTGTGTTGCGGAATAGTCAGGGTTGTACTTCTAAGCTGACTTTAGTCCTTTCACCTGCAAAGGAAACCTTAGTCCTTTCACCTGCAAACAAAATCGCAACAATGCAGTAATTGATTGGGCAAACATGATAGTTATCCGTATGTTTAGAGCGGTGATTAACATTAATATTTCCAACACCATTAAACAGCTACACCCACAAGACATTTTGTTGTGATACCATTACTATTCAAACATGCATCTTTATTTCTTTTATAAATTTTAGTCATGTAATGGATAGCTAACTTTTTTTTATCTCCATTAAATACCTAAATCTACGATAGATATAAACTCAGGGGCCTCAAACATAACAAAGAAACGTATTCTGATTCATGCTTTCTCTATATTATTAAGGCAGCCAACTACGATGGTTATACAAATGAATGTCAATTAAACAAGAACACGATAAACTCAGCTTAGTGAATAAATTTTGTTGCCAGTATTTCTGGCTTAGCCGTGCTCAATGACGTCCATGTAGCACCTGAGGACAAGGCGGAAAGACCTCTTTTTCCTCAATTAGCCGCTGTATATCCTCCAGATTGGGGAATAGTATGATTAAAAATGTCCCTGTCGCACCGTCACCACGTGGTTGGAATTCTGTAAATTTTTCCCGGTTTTTAACTCCGTGTTTAGGGTTGTTGCATTGGGATCTGAACATTTATAATAAAAGGGACAATATTTTTTTCACAAGGTCTGAGGATGTATCATCCATTTATCTGATCATTTCTCTAATAAGAGATTTCATTTATGTGATCTTTAAGTAAATTAAAGATGGTAATTTTAGGGCATTTCTTATATATAAACTTGAAATTTTATAAAAGCTAAAAATTAAAGTATTTATAAATGCATTTGAATTTTAAATACTTTACTTTTCTGATACACGTGTGTACACATGAAATTGGATGATTGATATAAGATATGGAATATTAATTAATTTTGAAATAAATATAATTTAAAATTATATTCGATTAAAAAAAAAAACTTTGATAGATCAAAACATATAAAGAAAAAGAAGCATTCGGTAGAAACTAAAATCTACTAAACCACTAACAAATATTTCAGATAACCAAATTTTATTTACAAAATAAATATGCTAAACAATATCACTTTGTATGTCTAAAGGATATGCTTATTATAAACATTTTTCAACATCCCCATTCACCTAAAACCTAAATTTATGAAGTCTTAAAAAATAAGGGTTCCTCTAAATTTATGAATTCTTAAAAAAATCACTGATCGATGCAACTCACACCACATGAGACCACAGAGGTTTACATTTTCTGACAAAACTCTGAGTTACGTGACTGCTCGTTCAACTGCCAAACTCACACCACATGACATTACGGAGGGCTACATCAATCATGGACGATGTTGTTAAGAAGATCACGGGTAAAGGATTAAGTGAAATTTGGTGGAGCATACCCTATGTGCCACGAAGTTTTCGCTCTGTGGGGATGGAGAACTGTATTACTATTGTAGCATTGTAAATGTGTTAGAAAACCTACACAGATGAATCTAGCTAGTAAATGTTGAACACACAGCTTTGCAGAGCAAAAACACTAAAATAAAATCGAAAAAACAAAAGAATAATTCATTAGAAAATAGGTTACAATGCTCATGATATATCATTACTGGGTGAAAATCCCAAGGTAATGCACCATAATGGTGATCAATGAGAAGACTCAACACCTACAAGAAGTTCCGGAGAGAACTAGCCAATTGCGGAGTGAAAAAAGGAGAAAATTAGGGAGTAAATCATGCAGAAGAACTAACCAGTTGCGGAGTTAAAGAATGAGCAATTCAGGGAGTAAATCATGCAGAAGAACTAACTAGTTGTAGAGTTAAAGAAGGAGTAAATCATGCAGAAGGAATCTTGCATGTAGTCCCATGCTCTAACTAAGAGTCTGCATGTAGGTGTGTAGTACTTCCAACACCCCCCCTGAACACCACTATGGGGAAAAATAGAAAATGGGCCCTGGCAACTAAGGCCAAAGGTCACCCAAAATACAGTGCAACTTGTACTAAAATTGAGGAAAGAGGGAAAACCTCGTGGGAACCCCCCCCCTCCCCCCTCAAAATACAATGTAATCAAAAGAAAAGAGGAAGAAAAGACAGTTGCTAAGCAACTGTGTCCTTCACTCCAAGACGATCGCGCAGAGAGCGAAACTTCTGCTCAGTGAATGTCTTGGTGAAGATGTCTGCAGTCTGTTCTGCTGAAGGATAGAACTGCAAATCAATGACCCGATCATGTACTAAGTCTCTGATGTAGTGCATATGGATCTTTATGTGCTTCGTCCGCTGCTGCTGTACTGGATCCCTGGAAAATTTGAGAGTGCTCTGGTTGTCACACTAGATGACAATGGGCTGGTAGAACTGGACGCGCAACTCAGTGAGGAAGTGTTGTAGCCACAAAGCCTGAATGGTGATGTTGACTACTCTTCTGTACTCGGCCTCGGCTGAAGAGAGAGCAATAACAGCCTGCTTTTTGCTTGACCAACAGATAGGGCCAGATCCTAGACTAAGTGAATATCCAGAGGTGGACTCGCGATCAATGTTGTTTCCCACCCAATCAAAATCTGTGAAGCCAAGGAGATTCAATGCAGTGCCTGCTGCATAGTGAATCCTGAAGGTGATGGTGCCTTGCACATATCAGAGGATGCGCTTGGCAGCATTCCAGTGTAGCTCATGCGGCTCATGCATGTATCTGGAAACTGCTCCTACTGCATATGAGAGATCTGGTCTGGAGTGGGTGAGGTACAATAAGCTCCCCACTCGCTGTCGATAGACAGTGCTGTCAACTAATGGAGTGGCACCTCCATCTTCAAGGCGGACCCCAGACAGAAAAGGAGTCGGTGTTGGCTTGCAGTCAGTAATGCGAAATCTCTCGAGGAGGTCCCGTGCATACTTAGCCTGAGAGAGTTTGATGTCTGTGGCATCTTGGCTGATCTCAAGACCAAGAAAGAAGCGTAATGGACCCATGTCCATCATCAAGAACCTATCATGCAAGGCCCTCTTGACTGTAGCAATGGCTGAAGCCGAGCTGCCGGTGATTAGGAGATCATCCACATACAAAACTAAGATAAGAAGAGAATCATGTGTCTTGAGCATGTAAACATTCGGATCAGACTTACATCTTTCAAAGTTTTGTGATAAGAGAAAAGAATCCATCTTCGCATACCAAGCTCTCGGGGCTTGCTTAAGGCCATAGAGAGATTTCTTCAGTCTGCAGACCAAAGATGAATCCTGAATGAAACCATGTGGCTGCTCCATGTAGATCTCCTCAGATAGGTCTCCATGAAGAAAGGCATTCTTCACATCCATCTGATGTACTTCCCACCCCTGTGCAGTCGCAATGGCAAGTGTAAGGCGTATGAAATCCATCTTTGCTATTGGAGCAAAGGTCTCGTCATAATCAATGCCATGCACTTGTTGGAAGCCTTTGGCTACTAGCCTTGCTTTCCATCTGGTGATTTGCCCATCTGCAACACTCTTGGTCCTGTAGACCCATTTGCATCGGACAAGTTTTCTTCCTGAAGGAAGGGGGACCAGATCCCAGGTCTGGTTCTCGAGGAGGGAGTTATACTCTTCCTCCATGGCGGACCCCCAAGATGGATGCCCAGCAACCTCAACATAAGACTGTGGATCAGAAGACTGAACCCAATGACAATGCCGGGATGGTGATGGTTCAGTGGCAGTGAGGACAAGAGGAGGCTCAATAAACTCTGAGCTAGTCCTCTGCAGATTAGAATTATCCTCCACAAGACCATTTCTAGCAGCTGGGTGGTCTTGTGCATATATCTCACGTAAACTCCTTGTTCTCTGATTTATGACAGGGGAATTTGATTCACTGTTGGAAGCCTGATCTAGGCTTGGATGTGGATCATCATATGCATGCACTGGATTTGTATCTGAAGACTCTGTCTCTGCATCTGCATGCTCTACCGTGGTATCTGCATGCTCTGTATCTACATCTGAGTGTACTGAATCATCATCGCGGACATGAGGTAGATAAAAGGTGTCTGCATGCGGCAATTAAGGTGCATGCGAGAGACTTTCCTCAAATTTGACACTTCGCTCAATGATGAGCTTGTCCGTAGAGGAAATCAAGAGTCGATATCCCTTCACACCATCAGGGTATCCAACAAAGATGCACTCAATGCTCTGTAGATCTTGGCCCATGCTCGGGAGCCGAAAACACGGAAGTGGGTGACCTCTGGTTTAGTGCCGCTCCAAGCCTCAAAGGGGCTTTGATCCTTGACAAACCTATGAGGAGATCTGTTCTGGATGTAGTTAGCACAATTAAGTGCTTCAACCCATAGCTTATGAGGCAGTGACTTAGCATGCAACATGCAAGAAGCCATCTCTTTGAGAGATCGATTCTTTCTCTCAGCAACTCCATTCTGCTGCGAAGTGTATGAAATTGTGCACTGCAACTGTATGTCGGACTGAAGGCAAAGGTTCTTAAGTGCTGTGTTAACATATTCCCCCCCATTGTTTGTATGGAGGGCTTTGATCTTTCTCTCTGACTGTGTCTCAACTAGTGCTTTAAAATCTTCGAAGTGCGCAAAAACTTCATATTTGTTCATGAGAAGATACACCCAAGTATACCGTGAGAAATCATTAATAAATGTAAGCACATACCTTGCTTTGTTGATGGAAGGATAAGGAAAAGGCCCTATGAGATCACTATGGATCAGATCTAGAAGAGAGGATGCTCTGTGAGTCTTGCCAGTGTCAAACTTTTCTCTAGGATGTTTGCCAAGGACACACCCTTCACAAACTCCTTTGGAGAAACTGATATTTGGCAAGCCTTCCACCATCTCATGCTTGCTTAGCTGCTGCATATACCTGTAATTTAAGTGACCAAACCTCTCGTGCCAAAGCCTACTACTATCATCAGCATGTGTAAGCAATAAGGAGGATTCAGATTCAATAAATTCAGAAAATGTATACAGTCTGGCTCCATTGTTTACCTCACCGGTTGCAATTTTGGAGCTGCTATGTAGGTCATATATGTTCACTACATCTGGAGTGAATTCCACTCTCTTTCCGGTGCCAGAATGAGTGATCTGATAAACTGAAAGCAGGTTTACCGAAAGTTTTGGAACATGAAGCACATCTTCAAAGCTTCCGTGTAAAAGTTCCACTTTACCTTTTCTGGTGACCTCAATAGGTGAGTCATCTCCCATGAGGATGGGAGGTCCTTTGCATGCATCCAAAGAGGAATAGACTTCTTTTGCAGCAGCCATATGATGTGATGCACCAGAATCTATAATCCATGCATCAAGGGAAGAATTAATTGCAACTAAAGCATGAAAATTGTTACCTTTCCTGTGTGGCGAAACCTCAGTTTTCTTCTTGGCGCCTTGAGGGATGTGGTCCCCAAGGTTGTGCTTCTGAAGGATTTCTGCCATTTGGTCAATTTGTTTCTTTATGCAAGAGAATTCCAGATGGAATCCTCTTTGACAGTAGGTGCATCTATTTCCTTTATTCCCTTTCTCATTTCTCGAGCCGGAGGAGTCATTGAAGGGCTTGGTGTACCCTTCCTTCTTTGGATGGGAATGCGCTTTTCCCTTGTCTTTTTGCTGTTGATTTTTCTAATTTGAATCAGATCTGTGATTTTTATTGTGGCTGCCATCATGCACAACAAGTGCATGTGCTTTTGGAGGTTTGATTTTCCCCATGCCAATGAGTTTATCTTGCTCAAAAGTAAGGGACTCCATGAACTCTTTGAGAGAAGGCATAGTGTAGGATTTACCTGTTGCGAGCCTTACTGAATGAAATGTAGACACAGAGATAGAGTATTTCGGTCCGAGCTTTGACATAATAGAGAGAATTTTGCGACTCTCCTCCTTGGATTTGTCAATTCCACAACCCTTGAGTTGCAGCAATAGATCATTATATTTGGTGAAGAAGTCTTGAATTCTGTTATAGTTTCGTGGATCCAATGGCAGCAGCTCCACTTCGAGCATATGTCCTTTCATCTCATCCTGTTTCCTGTAGAGTTCTTCAACCTTTTTCCAAATCTCATTGGGAGTATTGCAGGCAGATAGATGAAACTGCAACTCTCGAGAGATGCACATGCATATGGATCTGTGGGCCTCATTCATACGGTTGAGGTACTTGGATTTCTCTATGGTTAAAGTGGGTTCCACTTCTGCAGCCATGGTAATCCTGTACAACCCTTTTTGACGAAGGTATCGAGCCATTTGGTCCTTCCGTTCGTGATAGTTGTACAATGTTAGGATCGATGCTTTGGGAAACTCCATTTTTCTGTCGATCTTCGATCTCCAAGATGTAATACCTGCAAAATAAAGTACTGGTGTGCCTTTTATCTAGCAACCTATAGACTCTGATACCATGTAAATGTATTAGAAAACCTGCACAGATGAATTTAGCTAGTAAAGGTTGAACACACAGCTTTGCAGAGCAAAAACAATAAAAGAAAATCAAAAGAACAAAAGAATAATTCATTAGAAAATAGGTTACAATGCTCATGATATAGCATTACTGGGTGAAAATCCCAAGGTAATGCACCATAGTGGTGATCAATGAGAAGATTCAACACCTACAACAAGTTCCGGAGAGAACTAGCGAGTTGCGGAGTGAAAGAAGGAGCAAATAAGGGAGTAAATCATACAGAAGAACTAACCAGTTATGGAGTTAAAGAAGGAGAAAATCAGGGAGTAAATCATGCAAAAGAACTAACCAGTTGCAGAGTTAAAGAAGGAGCAAATCAGGGAGTACATCATGCAGAAGAACTAACTAGTTGCTGAGTTAAAGAAAGAGCAAATCAAGGAGTAAATCATGCATAAAGCATCTTGAATGTAGTCCTATGCTCTAACTAAGAATCCGCATGTAGGTATGTAGTACTTCCAACAAGCATAAATAAACAAATTCTTGCTCATATTTCAGAGAGTTGTAAAACCTGTTTGATGCTTATTCCATGCATCGAAACTAATCCTTATGTTTTCCTTTCGCGGAACGTTTCAAATATAATTTACAACTATTTTATTGTGTTACAGTCTAATATTGATTTCCATGCATCGAAACTAATCCTTATGTTTTCCTTTCCACGGAACGTTTCAAACATAATTTACAACTATTTTATTGTGTTACAGTCTAATATTGATGTCTACGTGATAAATTTTTTTGGGTTGGGAAGATTTGAGTTAACCCAATTGTGGATTTTGGAATGTTTCAAAAAATTGCTTACAATTAAAAATACCCTGGGGACGACCCGCCTTACAATTATAGCATCATCTGTTTAAGAATGGAGCTGATAGGCAATACTAAAAGGAAGCCATCACTTTATTCTATAAACATGAGTTACACTGTTTTTATTTGTTGTTCTGTTTAAGCTGATTCAGGTAGAGTTTAGGCAGGGAATAGCTCTAATGTCGGATGTAAAATCGATATCTATTAAAATACGAAAATTTGACCTATATATCAATAATTATTCTATTAACATTACTGAAGCTGTGATTATATACTCTAGACCTATACCTTGTTTTCTAAATCACTTTCAATATTATGCAAAGATACACTGCAGCTAAAACAAGACCTTTAATGATTCAATGTTGATACGCAATACATTGTGGGTGCCCTCCCCCTGGAAGTAAGCAGCTGCAAACGATCCTTACGTTCAAGAAGTAACAATGGCTTACCTCCGATCTCACGATCTCTATGTGCAGAGGAGATTATAAGTCTATTTACAAATCAAACAGGCAAACAAGATCAATCCCTCCCATTCCAATCCAGTGAATGCATCCAGTGAATGCTAGAAAGGTTATAGTAGGCAGAGTACGAGTCCAATTCTAAGTGGAGTGCTTGTAATGGGGCTCTGTAGTAGAAGTTAGAAGTTATTTCATGTAAGGGTGTTTTGTTACTCACGTGTTAAAGTATATAGAAAAGCTTTTATTACTCACATTGTTGTGTTAAAGTATATAGAAAAGCTTTTATTACTCACATTGTTGATTTAAAGTACATAGAAAAACTTTTATTATATAGTATTGGAGGAAACTTAATATCTAATAATAGATGTATGGCATGTTAAATATCGGTTCCCTATAGCCTGTTAAATATTGATTAACTGGTGTCGTACTTGATGGTGTTCACATCGAGGAAGGGGGGCTTGGGGTTCTTCGTTTGCTGCTCATTCTCCTTCTCATTTTTTCTTTGTTGAGAGATGGAACGTTTCCTCCTTGTTTATTAACAATTCATTAAAATTTATGCAAAAAGAGGAAGAGGATGCATAACAAAAATCATTCGAAGTTTCAATTCCATTCGTTCACACAGTGAAGCATTCTCGTTTTTTTCTGGCGCAGGAGCGGATGAATGCTCTACTCTGTCCCGGTCTGTCAGTTCAGTTCAGCTTAACTGCTTCGACAGGTTTTCGGTTCGAGCTCTGATATATGTTAGCATTCCTTTCTGAGTTGATCATCCAGAAATATATATCCAGGAAACGTTGGCCAACGCATAAACGATAATATTTGCTTTAAGTTTCGGTAATTGAAGTTCATACATTTATGAAAAGCCGTTGCTAATGAATATTTGGATTCTATTGAAGTTTGAAATTTGGTATTTCTGGGTAGTTGCTTTAAGTTCAGAGTAAAATCTTCTAACCTAACCGCCCATTTTTTTAATAATAAATTAAATAAAAATTTGAAAATAATTTTCTCAAATTTTAATTTAATTTTTTTTTTTCTTAAACTGCAGTTTAATTATTTTATGTTTTAGAAAATTTTAGCGTATTTTTTTTTGGGTGAAAATCTAGCAAGAAATTATTGCAGTAACAAGTTTAATATATACACTTCTCACAATCCCGTAGTAACAAGTTTAATATATACACTTCTCACAATCCCATTACTTGAATAGTGTTTAATTTGTAATTGAATTGTTTTATATTTTGGAGATTTTTGGAAGTATTTTATGACAGAAATCTTGTCAAAAAAATTGTTAAAATAACAAATTTGGTTTGTATATTTTTCACAGAAATCTAGTAAATTAATTATTAAAATAACAAATTTAATGGGAGTTGTTTTTAGTGAGATTTTTTGAATTTTTTGGTGCTGAAATTCGGGGGAAAAAATTGAGGTGAAATCTTAATTTGTGTTATGTAAACTGGTTTTTTTACTTTATATATGGATTCAACACCCTCAAAAATCCCTAGGGTACTTAGATTGTGGAGGGGTTACCCATTAAACTTATGATTTCAATAAATTCCCGCAAGATTTTAAAGAAATTAGACCAGAAAAACTCACTTGAAAAACTCCCAAAAAATAACACTAAAAACAACTTGAATTTGATGTGGGCACTTTTCACAAACAAATTACTTCAATAATTTTAAAAAACATTAAAACTACATATAAAAACTGATTAAAAAAAAATAATAATAATAAACTAACAATTTAAATTGTGATGTAACTATTCTATTTTTTTTTTTTAAATTAATATAATTTTCAATAAATTTATTACAAATTTAATAATACACTTACACATTTTAAATATTTAAAAATATTAAATTCATTTATACCTTCAAAACAGATTATTAAAAAAACACAATTTAACAAATAATCACGACATTCCAACGAAACACTCACAACTTAGAATAATCAAATCGGACAACGTCTTTCATCGACTCAAAGTCTACATAAAGTGGTAATTGCATGTGAGATTTAGATAGATCACAAATGGAGGAGGAGGAGGGGAGCGAAGCCAGCGCCTGCATCGTGTCACTCTCATGATTTTTCTGCTTCCATGCGTCATTTTCAACCAATGCCGAGCTGCGACGAGTAACCTATCCTCAGCGCCATCTTTTACTCATCCTTGCGAGCGCCAGACACGTAATGCTTCATGCGGTAAGTGGGTATCAGGCTACACAAGCTTTTAACCTCTCTCTCTGCCTGTGTTATGTTTTTGGTCTGGCATTCTTGGTTTTTGTCTGTTTTGCTCATGGTCTGAGCGGTGTACCCAGCATTATTCGCCACCTTTTCCTTTCGACTGCTAGCCTTTCATAATCTTTCACCACCTATAGTCTTCACTGGTTCCTGGGCATGCGCTGTGCATCTTCCCATCCGTTTATCTAGCTTTCCCCACCTCTTTCAATTCTGGTTCCTCAGCATGCGATCTGTTTTTTCCCCCCAGTGATTTCCTACAGAACTCTTTATCCATACAACCATAAAGTTTTTTCCCCTTATTTTTTTTCGTTGGTTGGACGATGGAAGTTTGGTTTTCATGGACTGAACGTGCTGGGCGCTCTGGCTTCGTCTCCAGGTTAGTATAATCACAATCTCATCTCTAACTCTGCTGTTTTTTATGCGAAGTATATATCATCTCCGTTGTTACTTATTCAGTTTCCTGGAATTCATGGATGTTCATTCATATTAGTTTTGAAGTTTTAATCTGTTATTAATTCCAATGGACACTGAATAGTGCCGAATGCTCCACAGTCTTAGCTCTTCCTGCGTTTTTGGCCGAAGTGTTGTGTCCTCAGGATGATTAAATCCTTCTTCCACAAACTCAGGAATTTAATTGTCATCTACAAACCTTGCAATGATGTAAGGTTCAAGATAGGATACTGGTGGTGCATTGTCAAAGTTTACTGCTGCTGTTTACTGTGTGATGAACCTTCTGCGCAACCATAGAATTCCCCTCTGAGGTCCTGTTTTCAAATTCCGGTAAGCTCGGGGTTTTCCGATGTCCAAAAGCTGGCCTGAGTCTACGTCATCAGTTTATTCAAATTCCACCAGACATTAAGGAGGATGTGAAACTGGCCTAATTCTCGGTACTTTGCCATACTTCCAAATCCTGAAACATATCTGTTTTGGGATTTTGGTAGGTATGGGTGATGCCTCTTAACTCATTTGCAGAAGCTTCTGCCATAATTTGTACTTCCTTTGATGTCCTTCGTCCTTTATTCTATCTTCATATGCTTTGACCATTTATATCCCCGCAGATATCCCTGACAATGATTGTTCTTGTTTTCTACTTCATATGTCCTTTTTCCTCTTCACCAAATGCTTCCCATTTATATCCCATAGGATGATCAGTAAATGTGGTAGATTAAGTCTGCCCCTCTGATCCGTATCTCTGTCTCGGATCTTTCTGGAATTTTTCCTCATCCCGAGATTTCCTCCTTTGGCGGTGCATGGAAGGAGTCTACGACTCCATCGCATCGGAGGATCTTATCAACGCTGTCGTGGAGGCTGAACACGCCTGGTCAGCTACCACCCTGGCCACGATGGAGGAATTGGTTATCAAACCATCCACGTCAAAGGATATCCCCTCCAATATGGAAAAGGACCGTAAATACAACAAACAGCATAAACCGGCCAAAATTTCCCATCCTCCGCAGGCTTTAAGAATTGACATAGCACAGCTTGACGAAAGAATTGATAATCTTCAGCACAAGGCCCTCATCGGGAAATGGCACTTCCCAGAAATGTCTGATAGCGACATGAGGAAATGGCTTGCTGACTTCTGGAAACCAGTTATTGGTTATGTACTGATAATTTCCAGTCTCATGAAAGACTGGTACTGCTTCAACTTCTTAGATGTCGTTGATGCAGAAGCCATTCAGTGTCAGCCTTGGGTATACAAGAGGAGTTTCCTTGCCCTGTACAGGTGGTACATAGGCTTCAACCCGCTCAATAACACTCCTGTAAACAATTTAATTTGGGTAAAATGCCCGAATTTGCCCTTGGAACTTTGGTCTAATGAATCTTTGGAGATGATTGGTAATGCTATTGGCCGCTTTGTCTACGTCGACCCCTGGTGTCTGGGTGAAAGAGACAAACGAATAGCCTAGATTCTCATTCAAAGGTCTTTCAGGGGAGGCTACCCTGACCGTATCGAAATCAGCTGGAAGAATCAGATCATTAACCAAAGGTTGGATTTTTGGGGTATACCTTTCAGGTGTGCTGCTTGTAGGAGAACTGGTCATCTGGTTAAAAACTGTCCTAGTGCAAAGCTTTTTGCAAACAGACGACTAATCAAAAAATCTTTCATAAATGGTAGCCAATCCTCTCCATTCTCATCGCCTATTCCGCCCAACAGTCCTTGTAATCCGGGGCCTCTTCAAGATCATCGCACCCATATGGATGCCCCTCCTGAGCGCATGCAATCAGTCCCCGGATGTCCACTATCTGCCAACAGCCCTGTCTCCTGCATGAAGTTTGACCTCCATAGGTCTCCCTTTACAGAACCCAGGGACGATAGCCCTGTTCCTCCCCCCCCCCACCATGCAACAAGAAGACTTTAATCCCATCTCTCTTCCTGGGCCGTCGAAGGGGGCAACCTTTTCTGTGGGTTCTGTTCCCATATCCATTTCCTCCTCATCTCCGGAACTTCCTGGTCGGCCTGATAACAAGGGGAAATCCAAATGCGGAGCTCCGACTCCTTTAAACTCTCCGACATCGTCTCCTGTAAACCTTTTTGACAGTGACTTGGACCATATGCTTAATAAGGATTCTCTTGAACTAGAGCCGCTTACAATCCATAAACCTGATCCTTGTTTCATGCCCATCATTAGCCCCAACTCGGCTAAAAACATTACAGTCCGGAAGAAATGTAAAGGCGGGAGTAGGCATTTTAGAGGAAGACCTTTAGCTTCAAATGAAGGTTTCAGAAACTTATCTCTCGTCGAAGTTCCTATCCTAGAAGTGTCTGAATCTCAACCCCTTAGAGCGAGCCTGGCTGCAGAATCGTCCAAATGATCCCAATCATTTCTTTCAATATTCGGGGGCTTGGCGTTGACCCCAAATACATAACGCTAAAAGACTTCTTTTTTCATTCCAAGGCTGCTATCATCCTTATTCAGGAAACAATGCACAAGAAGGAGGACACATTATCATACTTCAGAAAAATGCTTCCCTCCTGGTTCATGGTTGCCACAGAGGCAAATGGACTGTCTGGCGGTATGGCCACCCTATGGGATCCTTCTCGGGTAAAAGCAAAAGCATATAAATGCTATGCTGGGATAATAATCTCGGCTTCTATCAGAGGGTGCGATTTTCCAGTAAATGTTCTTAATCTATATGCTCCATACAAATCTCGTTTATCTTTCTAGAACAGATTTTTTGATTCAGAGTTGCTTGATATCAGCAATCTCCTTATCGCTGGTGATATGAACGTGGTCCTGAATTCAAATGAGATATGGGGACAGGGACAGATAAACAATAGTCTCGCGGATTTCATAAATTCTGAGATGCTCAATAGGAATATGATCGACATAATTCCTGTTGTTATGAGACCGACATGGTCAAATGGCAGAGTGGGTGATGCTTACATAGCTAAAAGACTGGATCGGGCTTTTGTCCATTTTGGCCTCATCGACAAGATTGGTATGCCTCGGCTAAGTGTGGAAAATGTCATCATCTCAGATCATAATCCTATTCTCCTATCCTGGCATGCTAAGCTCTTCAGAAGAGGATATTCCTTCAAGTTTGATCGTGGCCTTCTTCAGGACCCCGCTTTCAATGAATATATCCAGAATGCGTGGAATAGGATAAAGGAAAGAGATAAAGTTCTTATTTTCTCCTCCTTCAGAGAAAAATTGGTTGAGATAAGAGGCTTGGTGAAAAGTGGCAATTTCAAAAACATCAGAAGGACAAAAAAGACCTTCAAAGGATCCAATAGTAATTGGATCGGGTGCTGGCATCCACAGACTATTCCTCATGCTCTTTTGAATTGAAATGCCGGATTAGGAATCTGGTAAAGGAAAAAATCTCTCTGCTGAAATGGGAAGAAGCCAAATGGAGGCTTAAAAGCAAAGCTCTATGGATGAAGAATGGGGATAAAAACACAAAATTTTTTCATAAAATTGCAAATGCTAGGAGAGAAAGGAACTTCATATGGAGCATAAAGGACGACCATGGCAATTTAGCTGTCTCTCAGGAGGATATAACAAAGATGGCTTTGGGTTTCTTCAAAAAACAATATGGCAGGAATGGTGAGATTGCCTTCAATGACATAAGATGGGGAATAGATTTAATCCCAGAGATGTTTGATCAAGCGAAAAATGAAGCACTGTTCTGCCCTGTTTCTAAAAAGGAGCTCCTTGAGGTTATGAAATCATTCAAAAAAGATAAATCTCCTGGCCCTAATGGATGGTCAATTGACTTCCTCATACATTTCTTTGACCTTTTCAAAAAGGACCTGCTCAGCATGGTGGATGCCTCCAAACTTTCGGGTAGTATTCATCCGCACACCTCATCCACTTACATCGCTCTTATCCCTAAAAAAGAAGAGCCTGAATCGTTTCTGGACTTTAGGCCCATTTCTCTTTGCAACATAACTTTCAAGATTATTTCAAAGATTATTGCAGAGAGAATAAAAGGGACTCTGGCTTCTTCTCTCTCTCCTAACCAACATGCGTTCTTAAAGGGCCGTAATATTCTTGATGCAGTTGCCAGTACACAAGAATGCATTCACTCTATGTCTGTGCACAAAAAAAATGCAGCTATCTTGAAAATTGACCTTCAGAGGGCATACGATGTTCTGGATTGGGGATATCTGCAATCTCTCCTTGCAAAAATCGGCTTGGAGCAGGGGCCGATTCGATGGATCATGGCCTGTTTGGTAAACGTAAATTATGTTGTTTTGGTTAATGGAGTCCCCTCTCCCTTCTTTCAGGCGGAAAGAGGTCTGCGATAGGGATGCCCACTGTCGCCTCTTCTCTTCATTCTGGCTATTAATCCCCTGAGCTTGCATATCAATCGTGCAATGGAGACAAAGGATTATGTTCCGATCAGAATTTGCAAACATATACATATATCTCATAACTTCTTCGTGGACGATGTTCTGCTTTTCGCTATGCTCTCTAAAGTCTCCTGGATCTGTATCAAATCTATTCTTGATCGGTTCCAAAAAGCATCCGGGCTTGCTATCAATAAGTCAAAATCGGTCCTTTTTCATAATGAATCAGATGAGGCCTTCATTTCTTGGATCTGCCAGCTCTTTGGGATTAACTCAAAGCCATTATCCGATGGAATCAAGTATTTGGGCTTTCGCCTTAAACCAAAGGCATATTCAAAGGATGATTGGAGGTGGCTTATTGATCGTTTTCACAGCAAAATATCGCTATGGGAATTCAGATCCTTATCTCTGGGTGGAAGGGTCGTTCTTGCCCAATCAGTTTTGATGCAGCTATCAGTCTACTGGGCCCACCTCTTTCTTCTCCCGGCCAGCATTATTCATGCCATGAACAGAATCACTGCCAATTTCATCTGGGGGGCAAAAGCGGAAAGAAGCAAATTTCATCTTTCAAAACTGGACTTCTTATCTCTGCCAAAAAATCTGGGTGGTTGGGGTCTGATGGATATAAGGATCTTTGGAAAGGCCCTTCTCTGCAAATCCTTATGGAGAGGCATCTTTAACTCAAATCCATGGAGCGCTATTATTCGCCAAAAATATCAAAAAGGTAGAAGTTTGGAGTTTTGGTTCAGGTCTGGCTCTCTTGGTATCAAACAGGGATCGGTGATCTGGCTGAGTTTCAGAAGAATTGAGCATTACTTTCTTGACAACCTTAAATGGAGAATTTTTTCTGGTAGAAAGATCTTCATCGGTCTCGACTCTTTTGCTGGCTTCAAAGGAAATCTACAAGTTTCGGATCCTCTTCTTTCTCATCTCCACAGGTTTGGTTTTTTCACTTAGGACAAAATTATTGATAGATGGAGTGGCCCCTATCCTATGCTCAAGAATGCTACGGATCTTGGTGTCCCTCAGGCTTTGTTTTCCCTATGGGATAACCTCAAATTATCCATTGATCAAGCAGGTATGAAGCAGGCCAGGATTGATGACCACCTGGTTTGGTCGTTATCTCTCTCAAACTCTCAAGCTTCTGTCAAGGTCATCTACTTGGATCTCATATCAAAGAAAATCATGCCGGCTAGAAAGATTTTCCCAGTGTTATGGTGGAAGCTTGCCTGTCCCCTCAAACTTATCCTTTTCTCCTGGCTCGTCTTTCACAATAAGAATTTATCTTGGGAAAACTTGAGGAAGCGATCCTGGCAGGGCCCCAGCAGATGCGTGTTTTGCAAGATGGAGGAAGAAACGAATTTCCACATGTTCTTCAATTGCAGGATCTCTCTACAAATCTGGTATGATATTGCATCGTTTTTTTCCTTTCAGCTCCCTAACTTCTCTTCTGTTGATGCAGCCTTCGCGTGGTGGGGAGGACAGGATGCAATCAAACGCCCAATCCTCCCCACAACAATCTGGTGCCTCTTGAAATGGAGAAATATAAAATTTTTTGAGGACTCTAACATCTCCTCCAAATTTGTCCTATCTTCTGTCTCGGCACTCTATCCTCCTTCCTCATGACAGCTTCTCGTCTGAAGGGTATAGAGTTTACAATTTTGTTTTTGAAGGCTCTGATCAGATGTGCTATATGTCTCATTAGTGATGATGTCTTTTTGCCTCAATATGTTTCTATGTATCGCTTCAGCTATGAGGCTATGCTGTTTCTCTCTTAAACAATGGCTCTCCCTATCGCGGTCTTGTTTTCTTAAGACCCATCAGTTTTATGATGTTAAATATATTTCCTTAATATAAATATTTATGCTTTTCTTTCTGAAAAAAAGTGGTAATTGCATGTGATTGATTATAAGAAGTTATGAAGCCAACTATCATTATCAACGCAGATTGACGCATACCTATCACAAGTTATGGCATATGACTTGCGCCAATTATAAGTGCAAACATAGGGATAGGGTAATGGGATATAATTTCGCGTAGCCTAACGAAGGAGGAGTTGTCCGGAAAGTTATGGAAATTCTGGTCATATTTAGAGAAAATCTGGCAAGGATTTTTGTAAATCCAAGTTATAGTTGTTAAACTTAAAAATTTTAGGTGTCTTAGACATTTTTGATGGTGCTGAACCCATTTCCACCATCAAAAACACGATTCAAACACTGCATCTACAAGATTTTTTGAATCCATTTCCACCATCAAAAACACGATTCAAACACTGCATCTACAAGATTTTTTGAATTTATTTTACCCAGATTCCGACCACTTTTAGCCGTCTAGGCAATTCCTCAGCTTCCTCGTCAGACACGTTAATTAGATCAGACTAACGACTATATTTGATCATGAAACGACTCACTTTTACTAGCCAATCTGACTGGACCAAGGGATAAAGACATGGACCAAAATTATATTTAATAATATTATTTAATTATAATAATTTTATTTGATAAATTTATTCAATGAATTAATACATATTATTATAATATATTCTAGTGTTCTGAATGTTAAAATAATAATTTTATGAATATTTCTTTTAAATACTATAATGTTAACTATATTGTAAGAATAGAACTAGGGAATATTAATATTAATAATCAAGTAAAATGCTACTATATTTATGTTAGTATGTTAATAGTGATTCACATATTAATAATAGTATGGATTTATTACTCTTAATATTGCTATAACTATAATACTAATATTATAAAATTAATTATTACTTTAAAATTTTATTATTATTATTATTATTCTTACCTAATAATTATTGTTATTATTATTAATGGTTTGTATAACCTATTAATAGAGCCCAATAATTAAATACAAACTCAAAGCTATCTATTGTACACTTAATCTTTCTAATAAATTTTAGATTAATGATCACCTATAATAGAAAAAACCCATTATGTTAGTTATACAAGGGACCATCTAATAAATTTAAGGGAAAGAATATGAGAGAAAATTCCTAAAAAGACTAAAACCAAATAGTATGGATTTATTACTCTTAATATTCCTAAAACTATAATACTAATATTATAAAATTATATTATTATTGTTACTACTACTACTTAATCATTAATTTTAGTATTATTCTTATTGTTATTATTGTTAATGGTTTGTATAACTTATTAATAGAGCTTATTAATTAAATATAAACTTAAATCTCTCTAATGTACACTTAATATTTCTAATAAATTTAAGAAGACGAGTTAGAAGACAAGGGGGAAAAACCAACTAGGAAGAGAGGGCAGGGATCCAGCAACTGCTAATCTTCCAGCCGTCATCTCTACTGAGATTGCTCGGCCTTTTTTCAATCTCAATTGCTTCTCTAAATTTCCGGTGATGAAACTGCGTAACCTTAGCAATAACATGGGCCTCCTTAATACAAACATGGTGCCTAGTATTTTCGACATGCTCTGCAAGAGTAGAAGACTGGGTCCTCCCATGTTTTAGGTATGTTGAGTGCTCATTAATCCTTTGATTAATTGAGCGAATGTTCCTTGATTTGTTGCGTCAACACATGCAACTCCTTCTTTGTTTCTCTCTCTGCCTTTATGTGATCTAAGTGCCGCATCGTCACCTCATAGCCTCAATCTCCAAAGTTGATTTCGTCATGGGTGGATCTACTTTGAACTTGCAACTTTGCTCCGCCTCTATGTTGTCAACAACCTTCTTCTTGCATTCGTCGCGTGCAGGTGTGCTACCTTCTACTACTGTTGATGGTGCTGATCGCTGTGATGTCGTTACCATTCATATTGATATCCTTGTCCATGAACAACTTGATGTCTTTGTGGTTAGGCAAGTTCATAAACACTTGATCGAATGCATCCTGAGTTGCGCTCTTAACGATTTCTTTAACTCTCCTCTCCTGGAAGTGGACATAACCTGTGATACCTGGAGGCTAGCAACACTCATGGCAAGAAATTTGTCAGTTGAAAACCAAAACAAATTGGAGGACTGACATGCAACATACCTGTGTGACTGTCCGTAAAGATTGTGTAATTTTCATTAGGAGGTTGGGACACTGACTGCTAAGACTAAAGGATGACACAGTTTGAGCTACTGGGACGCTGACTGATTATTGCAACTGTGCAATGGATGGTCCAGCCTAGCCTGCTGAGGACTGAAACTGTGTAATGCACAATTTCAGTTAGCAGTGACATGCAACGAGCAAACTACATTGCGTAGTTTCTGGTGCGAGCGGGACAATGCCTCCAAGAATTGCGCAATGCAATCATGAAGGTCAATGTTGGGTTAGACTTCACAATTTCTAGAGGGAAGGTAGAGCCTTCACTTCCATAAATGCACAGTTCTAGCCAAGCAAGGCATGGTCCGGGCCAAGGCAGCCCAGAATGGCAGATGGGTGATTGAAAACATGAGAAGTCTAAATGCATAATGAGATGAGTGCAAACAAGGGTGGATGATTATGCATGGAAAAAGTAAGTGCAGGATTCGGAAAATGGGACACATGCATCTATCTGAAGTGGGTCGCCGCAATGATGACCATTGGTGCAAAAATTGTGTCATGCATGCGATAGCAGTGAGATGCGAACGAAAACTAAAACGATGCTTGTACAAGCTAACATGCATTAAAAAGACAACAAACATTCACAAAAATCAAACAGACATCACTCACACAAGCCAAAACACAAAAAATTGATAGAAACACAGCACAAGACATGCGAAGTGGGCTTACCCTGAAACAACTGAGCTGAATGTGCTGAGTGTTGTCTTGTTGGCTTTACATTTGGAACTTTCGGGCTTGAATTTTGCCTCCCTTTGGGGCAGAATTGATGCGTGTTCAATGTTGAAATCCCTGCGTTTGGAAGGTCTCGAGAGGAATAAACAAGCTTTTAAATTTTAGAAATTGGCCCAAAATTCTTCGGTGTTTAGAGGCCCTCTCACATCTTTGAACGAAATCTCCCACAGTCGGCTTTCTGTCAATTAGAGGTCGGCCCTCCAGACTTAGGCTTGCGGCCTTTCTGGCTCAACCCACCTGCCTGTAATTCCGATAGAATCTGTGATGTTTGTTGAAGAGGCTTGCCCCCATGGTAGCCTTCATCCGTTCCCCAGTCGTGTCTTACCTTCAGTCGACAGCCCAATCCCTCAAACGATGTCCAGCTCCACCACGATGCAGTCTCTCAGCCCTTCGAATGAGCCTTCCATTGAGCCCAGTTTTAGGGTTTATATCTCACCAAGCTCCTCTGTGTCTGTAGTGCCATCAACTTGTCATTCGCATACCCCTGTCACTGAGTCCAACCGCAAGGCCATCTCCTCACCTGAACCGAGTCTATTAGATGGCTCTGTTATCAATCCTCACACTGGTATGAAATCATCATCTCTTGATCGTTCCCCCTTCCCTTCTAGTTTGACTATTCTTCTCATCGATTCTGGATCAGAGCTCAGTGGGCATGTCTTACCTTCATCCAGCAACCTAGTCCCTCAAATGTTGTCCTGCTCCACCATGGTGATGTCCTTGCTCAGCCCCTCA
This sequence comes from Pinus tabuliformis, assembly GCA_031772625.1. Lineage (NCBI taxonomy): Eukaryota > Viridiplantae > Streptophyta > Pinopsida > Pinales > Pinaceae > Pinus > Pinus tabuliformis. Next base: position 445,721,054 of record CM062813.1, on the reverse strand, counting down.
GACGGTCATTCCATCAAACACAATGTCGGGGTTTAAATCTCGCCAAGCGCCTCTGTGACTACAACGTTGTCACCCTGTTGTCTACTTGCCCTCGTTGCTGAGTCCAGACGCAAGGCTATCTCCCCGCCTACACTGAGTCCATCTCATGGCTCTGTTATTAATTCCCATGCTGGTATGTTGTCACCATTACCTGGTCATGACCCCCTCCCTTCTGGTCTACCTGTCCTCCTCACCGAATCTAACAACCAAGTTATACCTAAGCCGGATCCGAAAAATGATTTGGACGCAAGCTTGTTGAGCCCTATCAACGGATGCGGTGAGGACCGTAATTTCTATATGAATATTATTAACTTTAACCATAAACTAGTTTCAAGGTTTATATCTCACCAAGCTCCTCTGTGTCTATAGTGCCATCACCCTGTCCTCTGCCTGCCCCTGTCACTGAGTCTAGCCTTGGGGCCATCTCCTCACCTGAACCGAGTCTATCACATGGCTCTATTATCAATCCTCGCGCTGGTATGCAATCGTCGTCTCCTGATCATGCCCCCCTCCCTTCTAGTCCGCCTATTCTCCTCACCGATTCTGAATTAGAGCTCAGCGGGCATGTCTTACCTTTAGCCGACAACCTAGTCCCTCAAACATCATCCTGCTCAACCACGGTGAAGTCCTCACTCAGCCCTTCAGACAGTCATTCCATCAAGGCTAGTGTTGAGGTTTATATCCCGCCAAGCGCCTTTGTGACTACAACGTCGTCTCCCTTTTATCCCCCTGCCCTCGTCGCCGAGTCCTACTGCAGGGCTATCTCCCCGCCTACACCAAGTCCATCTCGTGGATTTGTTATTAATTCCCATGTTGGTGTGTTGTCATTGTCGCCTGGTTGTGCCCCCCTCCCTTCTAGCCCGCCTGTCCTCCTCACCGAATCCAACAACCAAGTCATACCTAAGCCGGATCTGAAAAATGATTTGGACACAGGTTTGTTGAGCCCTATCAACGGATGCGGTGAGGACTGTAATTTCTATATGAATATTATTAACTTTAACCATAAATGAGGTTTATGTAATAATAATAATAATAATAAATCGAATATTATTAGCATTAATAGTTTGAATCACAATAATAAGAATAAGGATAACAATATTAATAAAAATAAAGAATATATGATTTATTATGACTGTGATTCAACCAATAAGAATCGTAGTAATTATAAGAAATTTAATGATAATAATAATAACTATAATCTTCCTCCTTCCTCTCGGAATAATAAGGTTATCAATCTTTCTAGTTTCTCCTTTCCCCCTTCTGTTTTCAATCTTCTGGGTAAAGGTTCAAATTTTGCCCTGGCCCCTAAAAACATCCCGGTAGAAGACATTATTTGTGATGTTGAATTTGAGATTAGGGGCTTACCCGATAATATTAAGGACACTATAAGGCAATATTGTGTCATTGTCCTCAGGAAGGCAAAACCCCCCAGCAGCAACATTAGCAAGGATGAATTTGATGCCCTCAGATCCTTAAACCAGAATAAAGATATCGTGGTTCTAAAATTCGACAAAGGAGGGGTTGCTATCATCCTCAACAAAGAGGATTATCACCAGAAGATGTTAGATCATTTATGTAACAGTGGAAGCTATAAAAAGCTTTTCAAGAATCCCCTGAAAAAGATCTCTAGGGTTGTGGCTCTTGCTATCAAGTCCAGTAGCTCTGTGGGTTCCTTGTGCCATAAACTCATTGAGAGTAGCCCCATCACTCCAAGGATCTATGGGCTTCCAAAGATTCACAAGGGGGGGCTCCCTTGAGGCCCATTGTCAATACCATCGGTGGTCCTACCTACCTTCTTGCTAAATACCTTGCCTTGAAGCTTAGACCCTTAGTTGGCCTTACGGAGTCTTTCGTCAAAGACTCTGCGTCCTTTGTTGAAGAGCTTAAGGGCATAAAGCTTGACCCTAGGGACATTCTTGTGAGTTTCGATGTGGTCTCCCTTTACACTTGCATTCCTATAAAGGAGGCTATGGAGGTTATCAACCGACTCATGGACCCTAAAACCTCCTGGTTGGTTGAAATTTGTCTCACTTCCTTGTCCCCTGTTGTTGCTAATATTTTTATGGAAGATTTCAAATCCAAGGCTTTGGCCTCAGCCCGGCTCTTGCCCAAGCTATGGAAGAGATTTGTAGATGACACGAATGTCATCTGGTCTCATGGCCAAGATGAGTTGGATCTTTTCTTCAAGCATCTTAATAGTCAATCCTCTGCCATTAAGTTCATTATGGAACAAGAAGTCGATGGATGCTTTCCTTTCCTCAATGTTCTTATTTCGAAGAATAATGACGGTTCCCTCTCCCACCAAGTGTTTCGGAAGAAAATTCATACTGAGCAATATCTTCATGCCAGCTCCCATCATTTCCCTACTCAAAAGTTGGGCATCCTCAACATGCTTTTGGCTCATCTTCTTAAATTTATTAGAAAGATTAAGTGTACATTAGATAGCTTTAAGTTTATATTTAATTAATAAGCTATACAAACCATTAATAATAATAACAATAACAATAATATTATTATTAATTATCAAGTAATAATAATAATAATATAATTTTAAAGTAATAATTAATTTTATAATATTAGTATTATAGTTATGGGAATATTAAGAGTAATAAATCCATACTATTTGGTTTTAGTCTTGTTAGGAATTTTCCCTCATATTCTTTCCCTTAAATTCATTAGATGATCCCTTATATAACTAACATAATGGGTTTTTTCTATTATAGATGATCATTAATCTAAAATTTATTAGAAAGATTAAGTGTACATTAGATAGCTTTGAGTTTATATTTAATTATTGGGCTCTATTAATAGGTTATACAAACCATTAATAATAATAACAATAAGAATAATACTATTATTAATTATCAAGTAAGAATAATAATAATAATAATAATAATATAATTTTAAAGTAATAATTAATTTTATAATATTAGTATTATAGTTATAGGAATATTAAGAGTAATGAATCCATACTTTATTAATATCAATGAATCACTATTAACATATTAACATAAATATAGTAGCATTTTACTTGATTATTAATATTAATATTCCCTAGTTTTATTCTTCTTTTTTTCCAAAGGAAAAATCGTAATCTTTCATTATGTAGAAAAATTACATATAGTAGATGCCCCAGGCATATGCATAATTGTTGGCCCTTGGCCAGTACTAGATACATATCAGTAAATAAGTTATGGCGAAAGCCATTTCCTAAAGATAGTAATTCAAAACTATACAAAAATCACCTCACAGAGGTGTTCGAGCTAGTTCAGTCTGATGAGCCATAGATATATGTACATAGATATTTTCAAAAAAAGACAGTTGATATAAATAAACAAGTAGAAACAGAATTTTTAGGGCCTGTCCACCCTATGATATGCTTGATCTATATATGGGCGGTGATAATATTGGTACTATTCAGCACCGTCCTGCTCCTGGATCATCCACAGGCCTCGGGGTAGTATCGTGGCCTCCTTGGAAAGCCTATCAACACTTTCGTTATATTCCCTGTAAATGTGTTGACATGAAATTGAGTTAAAATTTGCTTTGAAGGTGACAACTTCGTCCAATATATTTCTAAGTGTATGAGCATGACAGTGATTTGTATTGTTGAACCAATTTATAGTGATTTTAGAGTCCCCAAAAATCTGTATGGTTGTGCACTCATGTGCTAATGCAAAATGCAATAGGTGTCTGAGGGTAATTAGTTCAGCAAAATTGTTTGTCCCCTCCCCCAAACCAAGCTGGACTTTATATGAGTGTTGTTCTGATATATGCAAAATGAAACTACCTCCATAGCCATGGGATTGGGCAGTGCCATTAAAAAACGACCATGGGCGGGATTTGTCGATCAGTCCTGGGGAGAGAGTGTGCCGAGTGGGGGGATGGACAACCTCTGGGATTTCATGGTATGCTACCACTACCCTCGCGATGATAAGAGGCCATCGAGCCATAACTCCATTGAAAATGATATCATTTCGGGTAAGCCAAATGGTCCTACAAAGGAGGAGGGGTAAGCAAAGTTTTTTAGTGCCATGGTGAGAAGCAAACCAAGATTTTCAAGCATGTGTGATAGAGAGTCCCTGCCACCTTTCCTAGATGGATAGAGACTCAACAATCAGTCGGCACAACTGAGCAACAGTAGGGCAGTGTAGGAACAAATGCTCATCTATTTCAGATTCCAGTTTAAACATAACACACCAGTGTGGCCCATAGATAGATCTATGGGTGAGGAATTCTCCCGTGGGTGTTTTGTTGCTAAGTACACTCCACATAAACAGATAGGCCCGAAGAGGTGCTTTCAATTTCCATAGATGGCACCACCATTCTTGTACTACCTCTGGCTTGCGGTCCGAAAGGAGAGAGAGGTAGCCAATTTTCGGGGTGTATTTTCCATGTTCAGCTGGAGTCCAAACAAGTTTGTCTAGTCCTTCTTTAATACGGACATGCGCCTTAGATAGAGCATTTAAGTATCCTCCCCAAGATTGATGCCACTGTACAGGGATGCCAATATTGTGAGTTGACAACCATGCTTGCTTAAATAAAGAGTTGTGTTCCCTGTCTGCTAACTGTGCTACCACCTTGATGTCCCTTTGATGTAGATGGTGTATCAAGTCAGGAGGGAGTTGATATCTGTTGCCTCCCCCGATCCATGGATCCATACCAATGCGCACCTTATTGCCATCATTTATTCTCCAAGCCAGGCCTTCTTTAATAAAATGAATAGTTTCCAAGATTGTCTTCCACACAATAGAAATTCCAGTGCACAGCTAGACTGGCAATCAGACCTAGTCCATGAGCTATTGTGGCCAGACATATTTGTGGTATGTGATAGTGGTCCTGTTAGGAAACCAACTCAAGAGAACATAGAAAAGATAGATCAATGCCTTATAATTTAGCCTCTTCGAGGGGGCAACCTCCTTTACATTACATAAATGAACAATTCTTGGATGATACAAATGACAAAACCTCCTTTCTATTTATAGGAGTCTAATGAGTCACAATATAATCTAGCCAACCTAAAAATAATAATATAAAGCCACAAAAATAACAATAGAGGGATTTTATGGGGCACAGAAGTAACAATATGGGGGTAATAGGGGCACAACAATATAAATAAGGGGTATAACTACAATAGTAATGGGGTAATCACTAGTAGTATAGGGGCCTAACATGCCCCTCTCCTTCAAAAAGCGTTGTCCTCAACACTTGAGTAGTTCTTGATGCTTCTGTATAAAATTCTTGTCCTCCCATGTGGAATCTTCAGTGGGTAAGTTCTTCCACTTGATGAGATACTCTAAAATTGATCGATTTTGTAGCTGTCGGGTTCTTGTTTCTGTGACTGTTCCAGGTTCCAATATGATTTTTCCTTCCTTTTCAATATCTGGCAATATTGTTTGAATTGGGATCTTTTGCAAGTTTTGAATAAGTGGCCATACTTCTTTGTCCTTCTTCCATTCATCCCTTGCTTCGTTTATCCAATCTGGTTGGATAATAGAAATAGCACAAAACAATGCTTCCACATCCTCATCCTTGAAGAGTCTTCCCATTCGGTAAGGTCGCCATTTTTTAAGTGCATGTAGTATTGCCAACGTTTCCTTCTCATAAATAGCTTGCTTTAGATGTAGCAGTAAAAATACCCAATCGCTTACATCAAAACATTTTTCACTATGATGTTGATCTACTTGTTGTTTCATTTGATTTTTCACCGAAGTGGCGCTATCCTTTAAAAGTTGGAGAACTTGTTGTTGATGCTCGATGTGATCTTTCACTGCTTGAACCTTTTTCTTCTTGATATGTCCTTCTATCTTTAGATTTGAGGAGTGGTAATTTCTTCCAATCCTTTACAAGATATGGTCGGATTCATTTCTTGATGCTCGATGTGATATTTCACTTCTTGAACATTTTTCTTCTTGATATGTCCTTCTGTCTCGCTAGTTTGAGGAGTGGTAATTCCGACCAGTGAATTACAAGATATGGTTGGATTCATTTCTTCTTTCTTGATGTGATCTTTCACTTCTTGCACCTTTTTCTTCTTGATATTTCCTTCTATCTTGAGAGTTTGAGGAGTGGTCATTCTTGCCAATAGTTTACAAGATATGTTCTGATTCATTTCTTCTTTCCCTGGGGTCGGGTCCTGGCATATATCCTCTTCTTTTGATGTTTCTTGATCCTTTTCTTCCTCCTCTTCATACTCTATGTAAAATAATTTCTTCTCAGCACACTTATGACCTTTAGTGCATTTTCTATCATAATTGTAACAAAGCCCTTTTTCTCTTTTTTCTTCCAATTGTTGTGGTGTAACCCTTGTAGATTGTGGAAGGCTAGGAGGAACAACACGTCCATCTTTATAGTTGTGAGGGGTAGACTTCCTTGTTGCCATAATTTTACTTTCAAATATGTCACAAAGCCCTTTTACTCTTTCCAATTGTTGTGGTGTTGCTCTAAAGAAGGTGTTGCTCTTTGTATCCTCATAATGTGCTATCATTTCCTCCGTGAGAGTTGACCACGTAACAAGTTTTTTACGAGAACAAAGCCCTTTATACCATAAAAATTGATCCGGTTCTAAATATGAAGATGCAATACATACCTTTTGTAACAGTGGTACACCATGTAGATCAAAATATTGCTCCATCTGAAGTATCCAATTTAAGTTCTGAAATTGCTACCTGTAGTAGCCCTCTGTGTCCTCTTTCCAATGCCACCAGTCTGATCTAAATTGGATTCCCCAAAAAAGAGTTATGCACAATCTCCCAAGATGACCTGATTATAGACCTTTCCAGAAGAGCAAACTTGTATGAAGTGCCACGTGTCAATTTTTCGACCTATGGATCTGAAAAATGCATACAAGAAACTAAAGTCCGTCCTCTTTCTGTACCTTCTTACGAAATTTCAATCCGATCCTCAGAGAGAAAGTTATGACGATTTTCCCCAGGTCACCTGTTTTGAATGTAATTCAGGAGTCTGCAAAAAGACCAACTTCCTCAGATCATATCTCCAAAAATATCGGGCGAAAAGCTCTGAAATTCAGACCCAAGGTTCAACGCGATTTCTTCTCAAATGGGTTTTTTTGCGACTTCTGAAATGTCACAGAAAACATTATAGAGAAAATGCCACGATGACCTGTTTGGAGCAGCGAAACCCTAGAATCCAAAGCTCTGATACCAAATGTTAAGAAACCAGCTCAAGAGAACATAGAAAAGATAGATCAACGCCTTAGAATTCAGCCTCTTCGAGGGGGCAACCTCCTTTACATTACATAAATGAACAATTCTTGGATGATACAAATGACAAAACCTCATTTCTATATATAGGAGTCTAATGAGTCACAATATAATCTAGCCGACCTAACAATAATAATATAAAGCCACAAAAATAACAATAGAGGGATTTTATGGGGCACAGAAGTAACAATATGGGGGTAATAGGGGCACAAAAATATAAATAAGGGGTATAACTACAATAGTAATGGGGTAATCACTAGTAGTATAGGAGCCTAACAGGTCCAGAGATTCTGCGCTGTGAGGAGAGTCCAACCCATCTTTGCTGCTAATGCTTGTGCAAAGACAACCAGATCCTTGAAACCCCATCTACCCCATATTTTTGGTAAAGCAATTTTTTTCCAACTAACCCAAGCAAAAAAATTTCCTTCTTTTTGTCCGTTCCAGAGGTATCTGCAGCATATCCTCTAGATACGGGTAAGAATTCCCTGAGGGATCCAGGCCAGCGACATCCAGTACACAGGTGTGGCTTCCAGAACATATTTGATGAGGACAAGGCGCCCGACTCTGGATAGGAACCTATGGTTCCAATTTGTCAATCTCTTTTCTATTTTGATCACCAACCAGATCCAATCTGCAATCCTGTAGCTATGTGGTTTGATCCAAAACCCCAAATATTTTAGGCCATTTGCTAGAGGGTGCAGTTGGTATGGGAAGAATTGAAGGGAAACTTTGTCTTCCTGAGGGGAGGTGTGTGATAGAGTGATAGTGGACTTGGCTTGATTAGCAACCATACCTGTGGCATGTGCGAAAAGTGTTAAGATTTCATGGAAAGTGGTGGAGTCCCAGATGCTACCATCAAGAAAGATAAGGACATCGTCAACAAATAAGAGGTGAGTGAGATAACAGAGATCACTCATTTTCAGTCCTTTGAGTCTACCATCCCTTTTTGCTATTGCCATGAGCCTGCTGAGGCCCTCCATTACAATCAGAAACAGAAGGGGAGATAGAGGGAATCCTTGTCGAAGGCCCCGCTCCGCATGAAAGAAATGTGAGGCTGACCCATTTATGAGGATGCTGAAGGATGCCGAGGTGATATAGCACATGATCCAATCCGTGAATGATGATGGGAAACCCAGGTGGATAAGTATCATCTTTATATAGAGCCAACTAACCCGGTCGAAAGCCTTTGCAAGATCAATCTTTAGGATAATGCCTTTCAAATTTTTGACTTTGATAGAGTGTAATGCCTCTTGAGCTGTGCCAATGGCCTCGTGGATTTGTCGATCCTGTAGGAAAGAAAATTTCTCAGGAGATATATGGTGGGAGAGGATGGGGCGGAGCCTATTTGCGATGATCTTGGCAATGATTTTATACAGAGAATTGCAGAGAGAGATAGGGCGGAAGTCATTGAATGATGATGGGGAGTCTGATTTAGGGATCAAGGCAATAAAAGTGGAGTTTATGGCCTCATACATTTTACCTGTGATCCTGCATTCTTCAACTACTTTGAGGAGATCTTTTCTTATAAGTTCATAAAAAGCCAGGTAGAATTCAATAGACCATCCGTCTGGTCCAGGGCTTTTATCTTTTTTAAACCATTTCAGTGTCCCTTCAAGTTCTGCAGAGGAGACTAGGGCAGTTATCTCTTCTGTTGTGTCCATATCGACGAAACTAGGAAAATGTCCCACCAAATGAATTATTTCTGCAAGATTTGTAGCAGGTGGTGCTTTATAGAGTTGTTGGAAGTGAGAGTTCCCCAGATGTGAAAGATGGCAGAATGTATTAGCAATACCTCCATCATGCATGGGCATATTCCAGATAGTGTTGGAGACTTTTCGCCCCTTGGCATAATTCTGAAAGAACTTTGTATTCTCATCTCCAGCTTGTAGCCAGGTCGCTCTGCTCTTGAGGCGCCATGATTCCTCCCTTTCCTTCAGGATTTTGGATCGTTGATTTTCCAATTCAATAAGGTGGGACTTTGCTTCTGCAGATAAGAAGCCCCTATTCCAGCCATCCAATAGAGCAGCCAATGATGACTCAATAGTGGTGAGGGTGTTGTCATCCTTCAAGGTTTTTTCCTTTTCCCATTGGATAGATAATCTCTTGAGTTGAGAAAGGTTGTAGCAGAAACCTTCAGCCAGGGTGCGTCCTCTATAGGGAGGGTTTGCCAACCAAAAATCAGTAATTAATTTGGAATAGGTCGGGTCCTGTAGCCAGGTCGAATTGAATTTGTATGGTGCCTTGGGCTTTTTTGGAGGACCAGTGATTTCCAAGAAGATAGGGGAGTGATCAGAGATACCTCCAGAGCTAACCCATTGTCTATAGAGGGATAATTTCTGTAACAATAGGATCTTGATAAAAAATCTGTCCAATCTCCTGGCTAAAGTCGCCTCCCCTACTCTCCTATTTCTCCAAGTGGGCATCGGTTTATTCATGGGGATATCAGTCAATTGGGTGAGTTCCAACAGTGCTTCCATGGTATCAGAGAGCAGGTCTACCTGTGTAGAAGAACCCCAGGACTCACCATATCCTAAGGAAAAATTTAGATCTCCTCCACTGATGAGGTTATCCAGCGAGGTGATGGAGAGGTTTAAGAGACGATTCCAGAAAGCCTCTCTCCCTTGGCAGGGCCCATATACATTGATGACCCGAAGGTCCATACCAAGGTCAGCAGAGAAAACGTCTATCCCAATGAAACCCACACCTCCCCAAGTAGACTTAAGGTTGATGGAACGAGGGTTATATCCTAGAGCCAAACTGCTAGATCTCTTGGATGCATTGAGGGAGAGGAAGGTCCAGCCAGGTTTCAGAGTTCCTAGGATACGGGTAATGTGATCTGCCTCGCCTAGGGTTTCTTGTAGGAATATGATGTCAACGGGCTCGGATTCAAAAATTCTATGAAGGGCTAGCTTTTTGGGCGAGCTAGCCATGCCCCTACAGTTGAAAGATAGCCATTTCATGGAGGTAATTGGTCATGGGTGTTCAAAGCTCTAAGAACTCGGTCTAGGGATGTTTGTCTGCTAGAGACCACCTCGGCCCCTACCTATAGGATGGCTTTCAAGAGGAAGGATTTACGGCCGCGGGAGGGTTTGAGGGGTAGCGAAGGGGTGGATAGGCCAAATCTAGAGTGGGAGGGGGATGATTCAGATGAGAGGGAGCGGGGTCAAAGATTATATGAGTGTGGGGGGTTAGATGGTGCAGAGGATGGAGGGGGAGGAACAAAGGGGTCTTCCATAGGGAAAGATGGGTAGGTTGTAGAGAAAACAAGTTGATGGGAGGTCAGGGGGCAGGGGATGGGAGGAGGGATGGAAGTTTGTTCCAATACTGATGCATTGTGCAGATGGAGTGCAGAACATGCAATAGTAGAAGATAAAATAGGGTGGGATAGAAGAGGATTACCCGAGGAGCGTGCAGCCTCTGCTGCTACCCTAGATCGAGTCATTGGCGGAGATGGTGGAGGAGGGGAGTTGACAGGAGCCTGTTGTGCCTGCTGAGCTGTGGTATCCTTCCCAAACGAAGGAAATGCTGTTGGTGGAGTCTTCTCAGGGGTAGCTGCAGTAGTCTTTCCCATCCCTCTATCTGTTCCCACTGGCGAATCGGGAGACTTTCGAATCAAGGGGCATTCTTTGAAAAGATGCCAAACTTTGTGACAACGGAAACATCTGAATGGCACGCCCTCGTAGTCTAGGATTTGGATCCTTGTGAAGTTTCGCCACTGCAAGGTTATTTTCTCCTCCAAGCCTTCCCGAGTGTCCAAGTGCACCAGGATGCAAGCTAGAGTACAGTTCTTTGACTGTATGAAGGACTTATCATAGTCCAGGTAGGTGCCCAGAGTATTCCCAATACGCACAAAAACCTCTTTAGACCAGTATTGAAGGGGTAAACTAGGCAATCTTACCCAAAGGGGTCCTGCCCCAATCTACTCTCTTTTTAGATTGAAGAGTGGACTCCATTGTTTTAGCAGGATTGGGGCCATTTCTATGTGCCAATACCTGGACAACGCCATATTTGTGTACTCTTCCAGGGTGAAATGGAGTGCGAACCATCCTCGGGGTAGGATCTGCACCTCAGGTAGCTCTTTAAAGATTTTTCCCCATATCTCTTTTACCCATAGCCCAAGACGCTCCACAAAATAGGTTCTCCTGTGAACCCTACCCACCAGTACTTTTCCTGCCGTGTCTGCTACTTCCCCCATGGTGAGTCCTTCCCCAAATTTGATAGTGAAGTCTTTCCCGGAGGCCTTGATGCACTTGACTTTCCTTTTCCTAGTTCTAGGCGCGGTTGGATGGTCCTGCAAAGGATCCAAAGGACTCAAATTCTCCTACTGTGTTTGCTGCACCGTAGTCCTTACCTAGATGATCGGGGTTTCAAAGCACCCAGATGGAGGGGCCGAAGAGGTCGTCGTCGCAGAACCGATGGGAGGGCCATGACCCTGGGACTGTGGTGCTGGCTCCACAGGTATGTCGAGACCTGGGGAGCAGGAAGGGTTTTCTGGGAAGTGGTGGTCCACAGGAGGCACGGGGTTGAAAGATGGGGATGAGGACAAGCAGGCGCCCAAGAGGTTTAGGATCTGGGGAGAGAGAAGGGGACAATCAAGGGCTGAGGAATCGATGGATAGGGTTGCAATATGGAGAGTCGATGTAGATAGCCCATGGTGGGAGACGACCGGAGATGCGTTCGAATGTGATAGAGCAGCAGAAGAAACTTAGGCCAGCGTAGGGTTAGGGCACCAGAAAATAGCTTGATCCGGGTAAGGGTCCGATGAGTAGTCGACTGTTTCGAGGTCCATGTATTACATCTTGTAGCTGGGAACGGAGACTGTAATCATCGGATTACGGAAGCAGGTGCGTAGGCGAAGGGTAGCTAGTAGAGAAGGGAGCCAGCAATGGTCAACAGGAGGATTACTGATGTTTACAGTTAACCGTAATCGTAGACACGGCTACGGTAAAACGCCCAGAGCATCTCCATCATGTCTACTTCTTGTTGTTTCTTTCACTACTCATTTTCTACATCACCTCCTTCTACTTCTAAAACTTTTGCATGATCTAACCAAGTACCCACGAATTATGTTCTCCCTAGTTCTATTCTTACTATAAGTATAGTTAACATTATAGTATTAAAAAGAAATATTCATAAAATTATTATTTTAAAATTCAAAACACTAGAATATATGATAATAATATGTATTAATTCATTGAATAAATTTATCTAATAAAATCTTTATAATTAAATAATATTATTAAATATAATTTTGGTCCATGTCCTTATCCCTTGGTCCAATCTGATTGGCTAGTCAAAGTTAGTTGTTTCAAGGTCAAATATAGTCGTTAGTCCGATCTAATTACCCATTTCGATATAGTCGTTTCCAAGCCAAACTTAGTTGTTGGAAGATCTTCTCTCCCTATTTAACATGTAGCCATGATCTGATTCTTCAACTTGTCTTGACGATGAACCACACTCATAGGTTCAAAACGTGTCGACAAATGTATCATAATGTGATTTACATTGAAAAATCTTCTCATAGCTTGATATGGATCACTGAAGCCTCATTTCAGTAATTGAATCCCTTCATGACAAAGCCACTGCAACTAAGGTTCATCATTTTGAACGGACACGCTTGCAGGTTTCGAAGTTGAAGTCAAATCTGGTGTTTCTTAAAAGATGCAGAGATTCCTCTATCATCTCGGTTTTTGCCCAGATTAATCATCGCCTCCACACTCCTCAGAACCATCGGGTCTTTCTGAAGGTCAGTTTAGCATTACTGAGATATGAGATTAGCAGTGTTAGATGTTCCCTGGATCTGCTTTCCCGAAGTCTGCTGGCTTTACATTTGGAACTTCCAGGCTTGATTTCTGCCTCCCTTTGCGCTAGAATTGATGCATGTTCAACGTTGAAATGCCTGCGTTTGGAAGATCTTCGGAGGAATAAACAAGCTTCTAAAATTTAGAAATTGGCCCAAAATTCTTCAGTGTTTAGTCGGACCTCTCGCATCTTTGAACAAAATCTCCCACAACCAACTTTCAATCAATCAGAGGTCAGCCCTCTAGACTTGGGCTTGCGACCTTTCTGTCTCAACCCACTCGCTTGCAATTCCGAAAGAATCTGTGATGTTTGTTGAAGAGGCCTACCCCCATGGTAGCCTTCATCTGTACCCTGGCCATGTCTTACATTCAGCGGGTAGCCTGATCCCTCAAACGATGTCTAGCTCGACCGCGATGCAAACTCTCAGCCCTTTGGACGAGCCTTCCATTGAGCCCAGTTTCAAGGTTTATATCTCACCAAACTCCTATGTGTCTATAGTGCCATCGTCTTGTCGTCCGCCTGCCCCCGTCACTGAGACTAGCTGCAGGGCCATATCCTCACCTGAATCGACTCTATCACATGGCTCTATTATCAATCCTCGCGTTGGTATGCAATTTTCATCTCCTGATCGTGCCCCCCTCCCTTCCAGTCCACCTATTCTCCTCACCAATTCAGGATCAGAGCTCAGTGGGCATGTCTTAATTTCAGTCGGCAGCCTAGTCCCTCAAACGTCGTCCTACTCAACCACGTGAAGTCCTTGCTCAACCCTTTAGACGGTCATTCCATCAAGTCCAATGTCGGGGTTTATATCCCGCCAAGCGCCTCTGTGACTACAGCTCTGTCACCCACCTGCCCTCATCGCTGAGTCTAGCCACAAGGCTATCTCCCCACCTACACCGAGTCCATCTCGTGGCTCTGTTATTAATTCATACGTTGTTATGCTGTCACTGTCACCTGGTCGTGGCCCCCTCCCTTCTAGTCTACCTGTCCTCCTCATCGAATCCAACAACCAAGTCATACCTAAGCCGGATCTGAAAAATGATTTGGACGCAGGTTTGTTGAGCCCTATCAAGGGATGCGGTGAGGACAATAATTTCTATATGAATATTATTAACTTTAACCATAAACAAGGTTTATGTAATAATAATAATAATAATAATAATAAATAAAATATTATTAGCATTAATAGTTTGAATCAGAATAATAAGAATAAGGATAACAATATTAATAAAAATAAAGAATATATGATTTATTATTAGTATCATTTGGCCAATAAGAATCATAGTAATCATAAGAAATTTAATGTTAATAATAATAATTATAATCTTCCTCCTTCCTCTCGGAATAATAAGGTTATCAATCTTTCTAGTTTCTCCTTTCCCCCTTCTGTTTTCAATCTTCTGGGTAAAGGTTTAAATTTTTCCCTGGCCCCTAAAAAGATCCCAATAGAAGACATTATTTGTGACGTTGAATTTGGGATAAGGGGCTTACCCGATAATATTAAGGACACTATAAGGCAAGATTGTGCCGTTGTCCTCAGGAAGGCAAAACCCCCCAGCAACAACATCAACAAGGATGAATTTGATGCCCTCAGATCCTTAAACCAGAATAAAGATATCGTGGTTCTAAAAGCCGACAAAGGAGGGGCTACTGTCATCCTCAACAAAGAGGATTATCGCCAGAAGATGTTAGATCATTTATGTAATAGTGGAAGCTATAAAAAGCTCTCCAAGAATCCCCTAAAAAAGATCTCTAGGGCTGTGGCTCTTGCTATCAAGTCCAGTAGCTCTGTGGGTTCCTTGTGCCATAAACTCATTGAGAGTAGCCCCATTACTCCAAGGATCTATGGGCTTCCAAAGATTCACAAGGAGGGGGCTCCCTTGAGGCCCATTTTCAATACCATCGATGGTCCTATCTACCTTCTTCCTAAATACCTTGCCTTGAAGCTTAGACCCTTAGCTGGCCTCACGGATTCTTTCGTCAAAGACTCTGTGTCTTTTGTTGAAGAGATTAAGGGCATAAAGCTTGACCCTAGGGACATTCTTGTGAGTTTCGATGTGGTCTCCCTTTACTCTTGCATTCCTATAAAGGAGGCTATGGAGGTTATCAACCGAGTCATGGACCCTGATACCGCCAGGTTGGTTGAGATCTGTCTCACTTCCACTTTTTCAGCTTCTAGGGCGAGTTCTTTGAGCAAACATATGGTGCTGCCATGGGATCCCTCTTGTCCCCCGTTGTTGCTAATCCTTTTATGGAAGATTTCGAATCCAAGGCTTTGGCCTCAGCCCAACTCTTGCCCAAGCTGTGGAAGAGATTTGTAGATGACACGAATGTCATCTAGTCTCATGGCCAAGATGAGTTGGATATTTTCTTCAAGCATATTAACAGTCAATCCTCCACCATTAAGTTCACTATGGAACAAGAATTCGATGGATGCCTTCATTTCCTCAATGTTCTTATTTCGAAGAATAATGACGGTTCCCTCTCCCACCAAGTGTTTCGGAAGAAAATGCGTACTGAGCAATATATTCATGCCAGCTCCCATCATTTCCCTACTCAAAAGTTGGGCGTTATCAACACGCTTGCTACTCATGCGCTGAGAATCTTCGATGAAAAGAGCCTCGATAAAGAGAAAGCCCATCTCCTTAATGTCTTTGTTAATAATAGTTATAGTAGGCACCTTGGTCAGAGGGCTTTCCTTAAAGCCAACAAGAATTCGTTGGTCAAGAAAGACCCTAAAGATCGAGTCTCAAGGGTCCATCTACCTTTTATCCAAGGGACCACTGATAAGATTGCAAGGATTCTTAAGAAGCATAATGTTCCCTTGACCTTTAGACCCCTTAACACCCTTCGTAATTCCATCTGATTAGTAAAGGATCTAATCAACCCTAAGGACATGAAAGGTGTCTATATTATTCCCTGTTACTATGGGACCCCCTACATTGGAGAGACTGGTCGCTCTATTAATAAGAGGATTAATGAGCACTCAGCAGACCTAAAACATGGGAGGACTCGGTCTTCCACTCTTGCAGAGAATGCTAAGAAGACTAGGCATCATGTTTGTATTGAGGAGGCCCATGTTATTGCTAAGGTTCCGCAGTTTCATCACTGGAAATTTAGAGAAGCAATTGAGATTGAAAAAATACCGAGCAATCTCAATAGAGATAACGGCTGGAAGATTAGTAGTTGTTGGATCCCTGCCCTCTCTTCCTAGTCGATTTTCCCCCTTGTCTTCTGGCTCGTCTTCTTAAGTCTATTAGAAAGATTAAGTGTACATTAGATAGCTTTAAGTTTATATTTAATTAATAAGCTCTATTAATAGGTTAGACAAACCGTTGAATTGAGGCTTCTGTGATCCATATCAAGTTTACGAAATATTTTTTGGCATAAATCACATGGTATTTCATTTGTCGATGCGTTTCGAACCAACTTGAACTGACGATGAACCACACTGGTTGGTTCGAAACACGTCGAAAAATGAAATACCATGTGATTTACGCTGAAAAATCTTTCGTAAAGTTATACAAACCATTAATAATAACAACAATAAGAATAATATTATTATTAATAATCAAGTAAGAATAATAATAATATAATTTTAAAGTAATAATTAATTTTATAATATTAGTATTATAGTTATAGGAATATTAAGAGGAATAAATCCATAGTATTTGGTTTTAGTCTTTTTATGAATTTTCCCTCATATTCTTTCCCTTAAATTTATTCTATGGTCTCTTATATAACTAACATAATGGGTTTCTTCTATTATAGATGATCATTAATCTAAACTAATTTTAGAAAGATTAAGTGTACATTAGATAGCTTTGAGTTTATATTTAATTATTGGACTCTATTAATAGGTTATACAAACCATTAATAATAATAACAATAAGAATAATACTATTATTAATTATTAAGTAAGAATAATAATAATAATATAATTTTAAAGTAATAATTAATTTTATAATATTAGTATTATAGTTATAGGAATAATAAGAGTAATAAATCCATACTTTATTAATATCAATGAATCACTATTAACATATTAACATAAATATAGTAGCATTTTACTTGATTATTAATCTTAATATTCCCTAGTTCTATTCTTACTATAAGTATAGTTAACATTATAGTATTAAAATGAAATATTCATAAAATTATTATTTAAACATTCAGAACACTAGAATATATTATAATAATATGTATTAATTCATTGAATAAATTTATCTAATAAAATTATTATAATTCAATAATATTATTAAATATAATTTTGGTCCAAGTCCTTATTCCTTGGTCCAGTCTGATTGGCTAGTAAAAGTTAGTCGTTTCATGGTCAAATATAGTCGTTAGTCTGACCTAATTAACCTGTCTGATACAGCCATTTCGAAGTCAAACTTAGCTGTTGGAAGATCTGCTCTCCCTATTTAACATGCAGCCATGATAGGATTCTTCAACTTGTCCTGATGATGAACCACACTCGTTGGTTTGAAACGCATCGACAAATGTACAAATGTATCATAATGTGATTTACGTCGAGAAATATTCTCATAACTCGATATGGATCACAGAAGCCTCAATTTAACAATTGAATCCCTGCACGGAAGAGCCATTACAACTAAGGTTCATCGTTTTGAGCAGGCATGCTTGCAAGTTTCGAAGTTGAAGTCAGATCTGGTGTTTCTTAAAAGATGCAAAGATTCCTCTATCATCCCAGTTTTTTCCTAGATTAATCATCGCCTCCACACTCCTCAGAACCATTGAGTCTTGCTGAAGGCCAGTTTAGCATTATTGAGATCTGAGATTAACAGGGCTAGATGTTCCCTACATCTTCTTTCCCGAGTTTTGCTGGCTTTACATTTGGAACTTTCGGGCTTGATTTCTGCCTCCCTTTGGCCCAGAATTGATGCGTGTTCAACATTGAAATTCCTTCGTTTGGAAGATCTCTGAAGGAATAAACAAGCTTCTAAATTTCAGAAATTGGCCCAAAATTATTTGGTGTTTAGTGTCCCTCTCGCATCTTTGAACAGAATCTCCCACAGCCGGCTTTTGGTGAATCAGAGGTCGGCCCTCCAGACTTGGGCTTGCAGCCTTTCTGGCTCAACCCACCCGCCTGCAATTACGACAGAATCTGTGATGTTTGTTGAAGAGGCCTGCCCCATGGTAGCCTTCATCTGTTCCCCGGTCGTGTCTTACCTTCAGTCGATAGCCCGATCCCTCAAACGATGTCCAACTCGATCGTGATGCAGTCTCCCAGCCCTTTGGATGAGCCTTCCATTGAGCCCAGTTTCAGGGTTTATATCTCACTAAGCTCCTTTGTGTCTATAGTGCCATCGCCCTGTCCTCTACCTGCCCCCGTCACTGAGTCTGGCCTCAAGGCCATCTCCTCACCTAAACCGAGTCTATCACATGACTCTGTTATCAATCCTCGCACTGGTATGCAATTGTCGTCTCCTGATTGTGCCCCCCTCCCTTCTAGTCCGCCTGTTCTCCTCACCAATCCTGGATCAGAGCTCAATAGGCATGTCTTACCTTTAGCCGAAAACTTATTCCCTCAAACACTGTCCTGCTCAACCACGGTGAAGTCCTCGCTCAACCCTTCAAACAGTCGTTCCATCAAGCCCAGTGTCGAGGTTTATATCCCGCCAAGCACCTCTGTGACTAAAGTGTCGTCGCCCTTTTAGCCACCTACCCTCGTCGCTGAGTCCTGCTGCAGGCTATCTACCTGCCTACACCGAATCCATCTCGTGGATCTGTTATTAATTCCCACGTTGGTGTGTTGTCACTGTTGCTTGGTCATGGCCCCCTCCCTTCTGGTTCGCCCGTCCTCCTTACCGAATCCAACAACCAAGTCATACCTAAGCCAGATCCAAAAAATGATTTGAACACAGGTTTGTTGAGCCGTATCAATGGATGCGGTGAGGACCATAATTTCTATATGTATATTATTAACTTTAACCATAAACTAGGTTTATGTAATAATAATAATAATAAATCGAATATTATTAGCACTAATAGTTTGAATCACAATAATAAGAATAAGGATAACAACATTAATAAAAATAAAGAATATATAATTTATTATGAGTGTGATTCGGCCAATAAGAATCATAGTAATTATAAGAAATTTAATGATAATAATAATAACTATAATCTTCCTCCTTCCTCTCGGAATAATAAGGTTATCAATCTTTCTAGTTTCTCCTTTCCCCCTTCCATTTTTAATCTTCTGGGTAAAGGTTTAAATTTTCCCCTGGCCCCTAAAAAGATCCCGGTATAAGACATTATTTGTGACATTGAATTCAGGATTGGGGGATTACCCAACAATATTAAGGACACTATAAGGAAAGATTGTGCCATTTTCCTCAAGAAGGCAAAACTCCCCAGCAGCAACATCAACAAGGATGAATTTGATTCCCTCAGATCCTTAAACCAGCATAAAGATATCATGGTTCTAAAATCCAACAAAGGAGGGGCTACTGTCATCCTCAACAAAGAGGATTATCACCAGAAGATGTTAGATCATTTATGTAATAGTGGAAGCTATAAAAAGCTTTCCAAGAATCCCCTAAAAAAGATCTCTAGGGCTATGGCTCTTGCTATCAAGTCCAGTAGCTCTTTGGGTTCCTTGCACCATAAATTCATTGAGAGTAGCCCCATTAATCTAAGGATCTATGGGCTTCCAAATATTCACAAGAAGGGGGATCCCGTGAGGCCCATTGTCAATACCATTGGTGGTCCTACCTACCTTCTTGCTAAATACCTTGCCTTGAAGCTTACACCCTTAGTTGGCCTTATGGAGTCTTTCGTCAAAGTCTCTATGTCCTTTGTTGAAGAGCTTAAGGGCATAAAGCTTTACCCTGGGGACATTCTTGTGAGTTTCGATGTGGTCTCCGTTTACACTTGCATTCCTATAAAGGAGGCTATGGAGGTTATCAACTGACTCACAGACCCTGATACCGCCCGGTTGGTTGAGATCTGTCTCACTTCCACTTTTTTCAGCTTCGAGGTTGAGTTCTTTGAGAAAACCTGTGGTGTTTCCATGGGATCCCCCCTGTCCCCTATTGCTGCTAATATTTTTATGGAAGATTTCGAATCCAAGGCTTTGGCCTCAGCTTGGTTGTTGCCCAAGTTGTGCAAGAGATTTGTAGATGACACGAATGTCATCTGGTCTCATGGCCAAGATGAGTTGGATCTTTTCTTCAAGCATCTTAACAGTCAATCCTTCGCCATTAAGTTCACTATGGAACAAGAAGTCGATGGATGCCTTCCTTTCCTCGATGTTCTTATTTCGAAGAATAATGACGGTTCCCTCTCCCACCAAGTGTTTCGGAAGAAAACACATACTAAGAAATATCTTCATGCCAGCTCCCATCATTTCCCTGCTCAAAAGTTGGGCATTCTCAACACACTTGCTACTCGTGCGCTAAGAATCTCTAATGAAAAGAGCCTCGATAAAGAGAAAGCCCATCTCCTTAATGTCTTTATTAATAACGGTTATAGTAGGTACCTTGGTTAGAGGGCTTTCCTTAAAGCCAATAAAAATTTGTTAGTTAAGAAAGACCCTAAAGATCGACTCTCAGGGGTCCATCTAAATTTTATCCAAGGAACCACTGATAATATTGCAAGGATTCTTAAGAAGCATAATGTTCCCTCGACCTTTAGACCCCTTAAAACCCGTTGTAATTCCCTCCGATTGGTAAAGGATCCGATCGACCCTAAGGACATGAAAGGTGTTTATATTATTCCCTGTTCCTGTGGGACCCCCTACATTGGAGAGACTGGTCACTCTATTAATCATAGGATTAATGAGCACTCACCAAACCTAAAACATGGGAGGACCTGGTCTTCCGCTCTTGCAGAACATGTCGAGAAGACTAGGCATCATGTTTGTATTGAGGAGGCCCATGTTATTGCTAAGGTTTCGCAGTTTCATCACTAGAAATTTAGAGAAGCAATTGAGATTGAAAAAAGGCCGAGCAATCTCAATAGAGATGACGGATGGAAGATTAGCAGTTGTTGGATCCCTACCCTCTCTTCCTAGTCAGTTTTTCCTCCTTGTCTTCTAGCTCATCTTCTTAAATTTATTAGAAATATTAAGTGTACATTAGATAGCTTTAAGTTTATATTTAATTAATAAGTTATACAAACCATTAATAATAATAACAATAAGAATAATATTATTATTAATGATTAAGTAAGAATAATAATAATAATATAATTTTAAAGTAATAATTAATTTTATAATATTAGTATTATAGTTATAGGAATATTAAGAGTAATAAATCCATACTATTTGGTTTTAGTCTTTTTAGGAATTTTCCCTCATATTCTTTCCCTTAAATTTATTAGATGGTCCCTTATATAACTAACATAATGGGTTTTTTCTATTATAGATGATCATTAATCTAAAATTTATTAGAAAGATTAAGTGTACATTAGATAGCTTTGAGTTTATATTTAATTATTGGGCTCTATTAATAGGTTATACAAACCATTAATAATAATAACAATAAGAATAATACTATAAAGTAAGAATAATAATAATAATATAATTTTAAAGTAATAATTAATTTTATAATATTAGTTTTATGGTTATAGGAATATTAAGAGTAATAAATCCATACTATTATTAATATCAATGAATCACTATTAACATATTAACATAAATATAGTATCATTTTACTTGATTATTAATACTAATATTCCCTAGTTCTACTCTTACAATAAGTATAGTTAACATTATAGTTTTAAAAAGAAATATTCATAAAATTATTATTTTAACATTCATAACACTAGAATATATTATAATAATATGTCTTAATTCATTGAATAAATTTATCTAATAAAATTATTATAATTAATAATATTATTAAATATAATTTTGGTTCATGTCCTTATCCTTTGGTCCAGTCTGATTGGCTAGTCAAAGTTAGCCGTTTCATGGTCAAATATAGCCATTACTCTGATCTAATTACCCAGTAGCCGTTAGTCCGATCTAATTACCCAGTCTGATATAGCCGTTTCCAAGTCAAACTTAGCTGTTGGAAGATCTTCTCTCCCTATTTAACATGTTGCCATGATCTAATTCTTCAACTTGTCTTGACTATGAACCAGACTTGTTGGTTACAAACGCATCGACAAATGTATCATAATGTGATTTAGGCAGAGAAAATATTCTCATAACTTGATATGGATCACAGAAGCCTCAATTCAACAATTAATTTAGTTTATTTCTTATTTCTTTGTTAATAAAAATAGTTATAATAATATAAATTTTATTTTATTAGTTTCTTTTCTTTATTTGTCTTGTTTGGTAATATTACTATGATAACCAATTTTATTAATATAATTATTTATAATAATAAAAAATTTATTACTAATTATTTTAATAATATTATTTTATATATATGAGACTTTCGGATTAAACCAGCTAATGTGGTTCATCCTCAGGTCAAGGTGAGAAATCAATAAATCTGAGGGAATGAATAGCAAGGATGCATCACTGCTCGGAGTTAGCCATTGGAAATTAGCTGTTAGGTAATTTGTTAAATTGTTTAACTAGCATTTGCGCCATATGTTGCAAAGGAAATGTCGTAAGGCAATGGCATAGATTTGTAGATAGAAGTGTTTGGGGCCAAGGGAGCCATCATCTTTTTATTAAGAGAAGAATCCCACAATTTGATTTCGTAGAATTCAAAGTCTCGTTATTATTATTTTATTATGAAGTGTATCTTGGAAGCATAAGTCATGCTTCTGCAAAATTGCAATGTAAGGCAGGAAAGCCTTAATGAGACATTTCAGTGGGCATAGGATTTTCCCATATCAATGTGACGAATTGTACAAAGGTTTGTTTCACAATTTATGATGAACACTGAGAATTCGAGGTGCAATCATGTTCATCTGCAGTTGACCTATGCATACTGCGATGGAGGGCTATCTGACCATAAATTTAGATATTGAAAAGCCTGAACCGAGAAGAACTGACCCAAACATAAATAAGCACCCATGTCAACATGGAAATCTTGTTAAGCCTATCTATATATAAGTTGCAAGGAAGCAGATACTTAATTGTTTGAATAGTGAGGATTTGATTACAGAAAAATGATATATATAAACAATATGATAGTTGAAAATCCCCATGAATAGGGATGCATCCGACATTGAAGGAACGCTCGGTCTTCGGAACCTAGAGAACCACTATCTTGTTGAGGTTGACAACAAAAACTCCATTAGAATGCACACCCATCTTAGAGACATGGGCAGAGATATGGCAGATAAAGAACCTCCAGGATTTCTGCGTCGACTTTGGTGCCCAACTGACATCCTTCTTCATAATGACCTATCACCTGTATACTTTTGAAGCTTTTTTGTAATCAATTTCAAACTAGTGTTTATGTGTTCTCAAATTTTAGTCTGTCAAATTTTGACTTTATGAAGTTTTCTAGGATATCAATTTATTGTTTCTAACAGTTTCAGAAGACAATTTAGGTGCACGAGATTAACATGGTTCAAGGAAGATCAAGCCGAACTAGGTGGTACAGTCGTTCGAATTTGTTAGCCAGAATAATTCATCACCAATCATGTGAAAATTTTGTGGAGTTGCTTAGGGCTGAAGGTGATTGTTTGAAAACCATATTCAGCAGTTTGCAGTCACCACATCTCATATGGCTCTGCTGGTATAATTGTCCCTACTCTTTCCTGCCTCCCTAGATTCCAATGGAAAGTTTAAGGGTTTTACAAGTGGAGGGAAGCAGAATGAAAACGTTGTGGAGAAAATACAAATTTCAGGTATGTAGTATTTTTTGTTTGTTTGTCCCACAGAGATTTATATAATACTAATCTCATAATTTACATAACAGTTTATAACATGCTGATTGCTAATTGAACTGTCCTTATCAACAGGTATATAGTAAATCCTTAACAAGTTACAAAAGGTTGTCATTCATTTTCCCTTTGTGCTCCGTCTCCATGCTCTTACAGCTGGGAGTGAAGTAGTTTTGGAAAAAGAACACTCCTTTGTATTTGTTTTAAACTAGCGTAGATTTATTTCAACTCTAAATCCTTTATGCATAGATGTTTGTATTTTTTTATCCTTCCTGATCTATCTTCACTTTGCATCTTTTAAACAACATATGTTTGCACCTTGCTTTTATACTCCTCTGTACTGTATGCAAATATACCACAATTGTCAAAAACTAGCATCCTAAGTGTAAATGTGAACATTGCAGGTACCTATGCAGTTGAGGGAGTTGGATATAAATGCTAACCTTTTAAAGTTTCCAAAGTCCATAGGGAAACTGAAGCACTTGGAGAAGATTGTCCTAAAATTCCAAAATATGTCCGTTGAGCTGGAAATTTTTCCAGATGAATTCTGTCAGCTACAGTCCTTGAAATACTTGGAGTTAAATAAATGTTCAAAAATGAAATCGTTTCTAGATTTCTTTGGGAACTTAAGTAACCTCCAACATATTGACTTGTACAAGTGCTCCAATTTGCAGATGCTTCCAGATTCCTTCTCCAATTTAAAACAACTTAAATATCTCTCTTTGAAATCATGCAAAAGGTTGACCATCTCGAATGAAACTATGGGAAATATCAACAAACTTGAATTCTTAGATCTCTCAGGTTGTAAGGAAATTGAAGTGTTGCCTCCCCAAGTCACATATCAATTGTCCCTTGAAGAAATGCATTTGTTAGGTACAGACATAAAAGAATTGCCAAGTGCCATTGGAAATCTATTCAATTTGGGTGTTCTGAAATTAGGAACCCCTTCACTGGAAATGCTACCACCTTCCATCGGCTACCTAAGGAGTTTAGAGAATTTTTGTCTACAGAATTGACAGAAATTGATTTGTTTGCCCGATTCCATTAGACTTTTGACTCAATTGAGAGAGTTGAAAATAATGGAGTCTAATGTACATCACTTACCACATTAACGAAAATAAGTAACAAAATGTCCATTAATGGAACTTCCATTCAAGAATGTTGAAGGGGAAATTGAAACATAAATAGGTTTGATAGGGCAAAGAGTGTTGCATAAAATAGACACTTCCATTGAAAAATGTACGTTTTCCCTCAGGCACCTTGAACTGTTCAGAACAAGGATATCAGAGGTTTCCTTTCATGAAGGTATTTGCCCCAACCTTCAACGTCTCAACTTGAACTTTTGTCATGATTTGTTGGACGTTGGAGCATTGCCAACAACACTAATAAAGTTAGATTTGATCAATTGCATTGCATTGAGGAAAATAGGAGGGCTTTGTGGTCTTTCAAAACTTAAAGATCTGAATATCAGCAGGTGTTATCAAGTAGAGGAGCTGCCAGGTCTTGAAACATTGATATCTGTGGAGGAGTTGAGGACATCTCAATGTTTGAAGCTGAAGAGCATAGAAGGGTTGGTGAAGTTGACAAAAATTCAAGTTTTAAAGGTGGCTTACTGTGATGAGTTAGAAGACCTTACAAGTATTTAATGTTTTACATCTTTGAGGAAGCTTAAAACCAAATTTTGTTCGAAACTACAGTGGGGCAGGGGAACAGTGGAGTATCTGCGTCAACAATTGAAAGAAGACCTCATCATATGAACATCAATTTTTGCAATCATAGAACTTCATACTTAAAGTCCCGACCACAATAATTCCTACGTGCACATGACAAACAGAGTTCTCTCAACTAATATACATCCATCTTAACTCCGGATACATTAAACTTACATGGATCTTCCCCCACCTCCACCATAGAGTACCCCACTTCTTTCTATACAGTAAGAACCAAAAAAATTATGACATAATATTTTTTCATAGATGTATTGAATGCTCTAAATTTGTTCAATTTGTTTTATAAACAGCTTTAACAAGGAAAACAGTGTCAGCGATTAGTTACAATATCTCAAATAGAAGTTGATGATATCTAAATATTTGATTTTATGGTGCACATCTTATCATCAAAATCGCTATATGAAATTCATTCCTCTTTTTCTTGCCTATACTACCAACTTCTGAAATTTACAGTACCATAATGGCATCATAAAAAATTTAAGCCTTGCTTTAGAGTCCCATATTCTTAGAAATGACACAGTTGTTGCAAGCCCTACTAATATCCTACTTTCTATACATTTGTCTTAATATAAAAGATAGGTAATATTATTTCCTTGATCTCTTTTCTTATGATACCGAAACTTGTTGGATGAATCTATGTCCCATTATAAGTAGATATATATCTTATTTGCTTTGTTATATGTCCATGTCGTCCATCCTCTGGTTGGTCACGGAGACTAGATGACTTTCCCCTGAAAAAATTTGATCCCCAAAATTTGCTTGACATTTGTGGTTAGCACATGCATATGAGCTATTTGGTGATGAGGTTTTTGCCTCTGTGTAACATGTGATGTCCTCACTGAGCAAAACTGAATTCTCGGATCTCCAGATCCTAGTGGGGGAATGTGATTGGACTTGCAAACAAAATGCTCTTCTACCTCTTCCCTTTACTGTGAAGGTGCTTCTGGGCTTACCCTGCCCTGCTCCACAGTCAACAACAACAAGCGTAGGAGCAATACACCCTAGCCATGAACATCACACAGTCCCAGATCAGGGAATGTAATTGGACTTGTAAATAAAATGCTCTTCTACCTCTTCCCTTTGCTGCGAAGGTACTTCTGGGCTTACCTTGACCTTCTCCACAGTCAATGACAACAGGCGTAGGAGCAATACACCATGGCCATGAACATCACGCGGTCCCAGTTCAAAGAGAATAAGCCCAAGAATCAAATAAGGAATTTTGAACATCAGTGAGCCCACATGAATAAGAAGGAAGGGTTTGGTATAACTTCGTTTTCCGGTTGATTCATGCACGAATAACCTTCAACAACTGTTATTGGTCATATTTCAGGGGATTTCTCATGAGATGGAGTTAGATTCTCTGCAAGACTGCATGTGTTTTGTACCTCTTCCAAAACACTCCTTTAACATTTTCTGTTTCTGAATGAGATAAAATATGATGCTATCAGTCTCTGTTCCCTTACGGGTTTGTGAAGATTGGCGAATGCCATAGTTCCAAGGTTGGAACTGATATAGGAAACCTGCATTGTGCATCATACTAAGAATAAGATCATATTTATTCGAAATAATAGCCATAGTAATCTGTTGATTCTTTAACCGTATAATCTCCTGATAAATCAACTCAAATCGAACCCTATCGAACTTTCATCTTTACATACCTTAAGACACTTAATAGATGAATTCGGTATCCATTGATGGGTTTTAAACTGGTTGGGTTGGGGTTATATGTAGTGCCCATCAGGATCCGTAGCGTAGCGATAAATAGAGGTTTCTTTCCTGTTGGGGGGCCAGATCAGGAAAGGCTTCAGGGCTAGGAGAAAGGCTACTAGAACCCAGCGGCTTGCTTGATGGCAGGGATTTGAACCCGAGCATCACCACTCTACACATCGGTGAAATACCAAGCACAACAGCACATATGGAGCTCGCAGACGGCGTCTTTCTGTTCTTCTTCTGATGATGATGATTTCAGCAGATTCACCATCAATTTGGTTGGCTCTGGTTGTTTCTTGGCGGCATTTAAAAGAGTCTTGCCATCTACAAGGGCATCAGGCATCAGGATGAGCCATTACTTATGCTTTGGAACCGTATACAACTTGCAACGAATTGGTAACCACTTCCCTAATCGAATGGTTGAGTCTTTTCCAATCGTCTAACAGATAATCTCATGGTGCACAATAATGACAGGTGGGCAAGAGGGGAGTTAATTTCAAAGGGAAACGCCTTCGTTATGTAATAAATAAATATTATGTTTCGATATTATAAATTGATAATATAAATTTAGGTGGAAAATAGTTGTTGTGTGATAAATAAATATTATATCTCCATATTATAAATGGAATAATAATTTTAATATTATATTAAATATTATAATAATATTGTTAGTTAGGGTTTGACCCATAATATTAGAAACTAGCTGTTATGAAGAAATCATAAGTTAAATCATCTATAACTAATTGATGAAATAATGTAATTTATTAATAATTTAATATTATTAGTTCTTGTAATAATATTAAATCTTATCAATAATGTGTTGATGGTATTCTTATTATTATTCTAATTATAGAGATTCATAATATTAAAATTATTAGTTTAGAACTATTATTGTAATATTTTAAATCAATATATTAATTTCTATAATAATAAAATATAATTATTTTAATACCTATAAGGATAAAAAGACTATAATTGGAATCTAGTAATTTGTTAAATAATGTATTAATGGTATTCATATTAAAATTATTAATTTAGAATTATTATTATAATATTTTGTATTCAATTATAATTCAATATATTATAAAAAGACTATAATTGGAGTATGGTATTCTTATTATTTTAAATTCAATATATTAATTATTTTGATATTTATAAAAACTATATATGGAAGGAGGAAAACTAATCGCAAAAAAAAAAAAAAACTACACTGCCAAACAAGGAAAGATAATACTGGATCAAGGGGGGATAAAGCCTGAAGGTGAGAAGGGAGACCCAACAAGAATAGAAAGGGGAGAGGAGAGGGAAGGGAAGAAGGGTCAAGAGGAGAGAGCTGGAATCCAGCTTTTACTTAATTTCCAGCCATCATCCCAATTGAGGTTTTTGGCATGCCTCTCTATTTCAATTGCTTCTATGAGTTTCCTGTGGTGGAAGTGGTCAATCCTAGCGATGACTTTGGATTCTTCAATGTAGACATGGTGTTTCGATTTCACAAAATGCTTGGCAAGGGCTAATGTGCGAGAACGATTGTGTCTAATGTCAGCTGCATGCTCACCAATTCTCTGCTTAATAGACCTACCTGTCTCTCCAATGTAGGGGATACCACAGGAGCAAGGAATAAGGTAGACCCTTTTTGTTTCTTTAGGGTCAATAGGGTCTTTATCGGATCTAAGGGAATTTTTAATGGTCTGGAGAGGTTTGAAATAAGAAGAGACATTCATCTTTTTAAAAATTGTTTCAATGGCACAACTAACAATAACAAAATCAAATTCATGATTCAATTTATTAAATTAAGCCAGAAACTTACTTTAAACCCGTGGTTCCTCTTAATGCAATAGCAATATGAGGTGATAGTCCAAACTTATAAGCCAAAGCTAGCAAGTATCAAGCCAAACAACAAGTGAAGCACACACATAGACATGGAAAGCTATTTGTCAAAGCTAATATTACCTTACGTCTATATTCACTTCTTCTCACTTGTCGTAGCTCTTTCAAGAAAATATTTCTTCCTTCACCCTAGCATATTGACTTATTCACATGGATTCCTTTCTCTCTTTATGACCCACCCTCACTTTTGAAGCCTTTGAGCTAACATTAAGTGAAATTCCTCTCATGGTCACTTATGAACTATCTGATTGGTCATTTTTAGTTTTTATTCAAAGGGAGGCATATGGGTTGTTCTAACAAGGAAATTAAGGTTGGTCCCTATAGCACCACTAAATTCCTAGGTGTCTCAACCTAAATATGGAAATCCAATCCCTATTCATGATTTAAGTCAACAACACAACATCCTAGGGAATGCAACATTCCTTTCAATTCCAAAAGCAGGAGTTTCATTCATTGATCCATCACCAACATTAGTAGCTTCAATGTAAATCGAACTCATTGATGTTCAATTTTATACTACAACTATTTCGTAATCATCCAAAATTTCTCTTAAACATCATATATCATAGTTGCTTGTGTTGGTAACTCCTAGAAAAAACTTGATTTATTGAACATCATTCCTGACCTGAGTAAGATAAAACCACAATTATTTCCATCTCTATTTTTGAAGACTCAATAGATGCTTCCTTCTTATAAATAACACAAACATATTGATATGCTAAAGAAGTTTCTGAGGATGTTCAGATAAGACATACAAGACATGTGAGGACATGATCTTGTGGTGTTCCCTCAACTACATGTGCATTATCTCCATATTGTAAAGTAATAACAAAAAATCCAAAGGACTCCTCTTCGTAAATCCAAAATAAATAAATAAATAAAATATGGTTTCATCATCGCCATGAGGATCCATATCAATCAAAGTGATGATCCATGAAGTTCATGTTAACCTAGAATTTCGTTATTTTCCATTAGCAATCTGACACCATTATACCAATGTACGACCATTATCAGTATATGTTATTTGTAAAGTTATTAGTAAACTGATAAGTGAGAGTGTTATACTTTTTTCTTTTCAAAATCAAGTCAAAAAATAACATCCAAGGAAAAGACATTATCCACTATTTATAATATAATTCTTTAAAAATGTTTGTAATATTTTGAGACTATAACAAGTATAGAGGGCCATCAAAAGTCTAGATAGATCAATCAAAATGATGATCCACAAGGTGCATGTTAAAGTGACCTCCAATTAATGAATGGAAATGATCTTGCACCAATATAATAGTGCTAAGGTTGCAAGCATTGTCAATATATGTTACTTGTAAAGTTATTGGTAAACATGGACTACTCCTAGCTACTTAATTATTTCAATTCAATTTCATTCCTTAATATAATTTTTCTTTTTCTTTTTCTAATTAAGAGCCTTATATTAATTAGAGAAAAATGACATTAATATTCTATATGTCATTAGTCTATCACTTGGAAACTAAACTAAGGGAAAAACAAAAGGGATGTTTTCTAAAAATACACAAGGTTTAGTGATTGTCTTCAACCATAAAAATACTACAAAAGCATGGCTTATCAAATGTGGATATTATCATAGCTACTAGACAATAGTAAAATATTAAAACTAGTTGGGACTAACCTTGACAATGATCATGATATTATAAAAAACATAAAATATAATGTATATACAATGAGGAGGTGGAAGGATCCACATCAATATGAATTTTCTCACCTAGACTGTCTATAAGAGAAAGGCCTTTTCCATGCAAGATAACCTCTTCTATCCTTTCCAAACATTTTTTCATGGCTATAAATCCTTACTATAGCTCATCCATCATCATCAAGGTCTCATCTCTTGCATTGTTTTTGTCCAGTAACATTGTGTTAAGCCCTATATAAGTCTTCTTGTACCTGGGAAATACGACTAAATTTTGGTTTTCGCATGTTGGATTTTAGAGTTAGATTCTTGTTCAAGTGGCGACTCCACCACTTATTTCATTTTCTGCAAGGATTTATTCTTGAAGCTTTCTTCTTGTAGATTTCTTGCTTATCTTGGACATGAGCCTCTCTCTAGTTACAATTTGCTCTTTCAGGTTCAAGAGAGCATGACATCATGAATAATTTGTTCGCCCCTTGTAATTTTACTAACATTTCAAGCTATCTGAATTTCATTCTGGATGAATCCATTGAGGCTATTGAAGAGTTCCCTAGTTTTCTAGGTAACAATGCCATCAATACTGAAACTCACCTTAGGAATTTCCACCTTTGTGTGAGAAAATGGTGCAATGATATTAACCATGAGGATGTTAAAATGATACTTTTCATCTTTTGATTAGATGGAAATGCAATGGATTGGTTCATAGAATTACCTGCTAACAATTTTGATTCTCTAGAATCAATCATTGACGACTTTGAAGAAAAATATGGACATGAAAGAAAGATCAAAGAGAAAGAAAATGAGAATGATAAAGATCTCATCAAGGGGGTGAATCAAATGGTTAAGGATATGCAACTCAACCAAGTTCAACTCATTAAGACCCTAGAGGTAAATCATGCACAAGCAATAAAGTTGATGGAAGTCAATCATTCTAATAAGATAACCTCTATTCAAAATAGGTTGCTCACCATGGAAACAAATCATGCCAAGGAAATAAGTGTTATGAAGGCTAATCAGGTCACTTTTTAGAATAGGTTGGATGAAATGGAAAAATTACAAGGTACAAAAATTCCAACTTAGGTTAAATGACGAATGGGAAAAGAACAAAGAAATAAATCATAAACCTCCTTATCCACAGAAGCAATATTCATTTCATTATGAGGAGGTCATTTACTCCATTGAAAAATGGCTAATTGATGGAGACTTGGATAGCAAGGAAATTGAGGAGAATCATATACTTATGAGATTGATTTGTCACCCATGTCAGAGCATAAGCATAATGGACAAAGGAAAGTCAAAGAAGTCTTAGATACTTCGAATTTTCCATTAGATCATCTTCAAAATCGGATAGAAAGGTCTACTTTGATCACCTCAACATCAACATCACAATCTATTAAGAAGAAAAGAAAAAAAGTGGAAAGGATTTGGTAAATATATATATATATATATATATATATATATATATATATATATATATATATATATATATATATAGATAAAACAAAAAATCATTTTCTTCAACTGATAAATAAAGAAGGATATAATACCCACATCTGATCAACCATCTCCCATGTAGCATCATCGGGCCCAAAGTGCTTCCTCTGCACCCTAACTTGCTTTATTGCTCGATTCTAGAGCATGAGTTGTTTCCAGTGCGATATGCATTATGGCTATGGTTGGAACTCTCCCTCTGGTTCCACCTATAATGCATACCAATCAGTCACATGATCAACATCCTATACATATCTCTTAAGAAATGAAACATGGAAAACATCATGGAATTTGACTGATGGCGACAAAGAAAGTCTATAGGCCATTGGTCCAATCCTCTCTAGGATCTCAAAAGGACCACAATATCGAGGTTCCATATTGGAAAATTGACCCAATCCTCAAGGAGCTTTTCTTTGTCTTGATGCATAAGTATACATGCTCCCCAACCTGAAACTCCTTGAATTCTCTATGTTGATCCACATTTCTCTTCTGCATTTCTTGTGTTGCCTTCAAATTATTTTTAATAGCCTACATCTCCTACTCCATCTCATCTAATATATCTAGCCCTATCAACACCCTGTTCACTAGATCACTCCAACTGATAGGAGAATTACAACTCTTCTCATAGAGAGGATCAAATGGACTCATCTTTAAGGATTCTTGATACCCATTATTATAAGCAAACTACACCAGTGAAAGATACTCCTCCCACTTCCTCTATTGATGCATGACATACATCCTCATGGATCCTGTTAACCCTCTATGTATGTCTATCTATCTGCAGATGATAAGTTGTACTAAAGGCTAACTCTACCCCCAAGCCTGCAAACAACTCCTTCCAAAACCTGGAAGTGAACATGGCCTCTATCTAATATAATCTTCTTGGGAACCCCATGCAACCTAACTATCTCCCTGATGAATATTTGAGCTACCTCACTAGTTGAATTTGTAGACTTCACTGCAATGAAGTAAGATACCTTACTCAGCCTATCAACCATAACCATGATTGATTCATGCTACCTTGATGTCCTGGGAAACCTTGTAATGAAGCCCATGGAAATGACCTCTGATTTTCATTCTGGAATTGGAATAGACTGCAACAAACGATTTGGATGTTTGCATTCATCTTTCACATGTGTTAACGGTGCTGGACTTGCTAACATGTCAGGGGATCTCCCTAGTAAGAAGTCCCAATTAGACCTCAGACCTTTTGGTGTAGGAGTCCCAGCAGTGAGTCGTATGGTAATGCCTTGACCGCAGTTTCACACAGAGGCAAGTAATATATCCCTGTTGGTAGCAAGGGTGTGACAGTTGCGACAAGTCAAGGAAGGTTCATGAGAGGTTCTAACACATGGGGAGTGAGGTGAGTGCGCCCCTTGGAAACCTATAATAGTACTCAGCTTGGAAGGGAGCACACGAGCAAATATGCATCACCAGCTGGAAAGAATGATAGCAAGAAATCCAAAGTGATACTCAAGACATGTTTAGAAGAAAAGAATGTGATCATTGATACTCTGCAATTTCAACTTGATGAAAAAGAAAAATTTCTTGAGAAGTTAGAATGTGAAATTGTTGGCCTTAGAAAAGAAATTGAGAAAACAAAGGCTCTTAATCTTAAATTTGTTAAAGGATTTGAAATTCTAGATGAGATTATCAATGTACAGCATTCTCCACTAATCAAGACAGGTCTGGGTTATAATGGAGAAACATCTCAAGCATCCACCTCAAAGAGTTATCTTGATGCAGCAAGGAGGAATGAGCAAAAGCCCAATGGAGATCACCAGGTAAAGCAGGGACGAATTACATCAAGAACAAACAAAGACTTAAACTAGGGGCAATCCATCTTAAGGGTGAACAAAAGCTACAACCAGCCACAGGTAAAAACATCTCAATTTGCTTCAAGAATGGATGACAATAGAAATTACAATCATTTGGCTGGTAGATTTGATAATCGCAGAAGTTTCTTCAATGGCCAATGTTTCTCTTGCCATAAATTTGGTCACAAAGCAGCTCAATGTGTTTCCTATAAGACAATCATGACTAGAGAAGCTCAAAAACAAAGAAATATGACTGGGATTACGAAAAGGACCTACAACAAATTTTCGGCCCTTGAAAATGAAATTGAATGTTTTATTTGTAATAACTTCGGTCATGAAGATTCTGAATGCAGGAGCAGGTTTCGGCAGACAAAGGAACAAGCCTCAAGCACCAGAACATGGAGAATAAAGGAACCACAACCAGAAAGATGTGGGATAGCTTTTTATGCAGAAGGACAGGAAAATCTATGGTACATCGACAGTGGATGTTCGAAGCATATGACAGGTGATAAACAAAAACTTGAATCATATACTACTTTAGAAAAAGGAAAGAAAGTTTCTTTTGGAAATGATACCCCTGCAGCTATAAAAGGAAAAGGCACTGCTCAGTTGAAAGAAAAGGTCAAAGCTGGAAATGTTTTGTATGTTGATGGCTTGAAGCATAATCTACTGAGTGTCAATCAGATGTGCAATCAAGGAACCGAGGTAATATTTCGATCAAATGGATGTAGTGTTCATGATCTTGATACAGGAAAAACAATGATCAAAGGTAGAAGAACTCCAAATAATTTATACATATTTGAAGAAGGACAACAACAATGTTATTTGAGCAAGGATGATGAACACTGGTTATGGCACCGGAGGTTGGGGCATCTAAGCTTTTCACAAATAAGGAAAGCATGCAAATACCAGGCAGTTCGTGGTCTTCCAGATATCAAAATTCCAGACAACACTATATGCAAATCATGTCAGTTTGGTAAGCAAACTAGAACTAACTTCCCTGAGAAGGAAGGATCAGCTAGCAGGCCTCTTGAGTTAGTCCATACAGATGTATGTGGTCCATTTAGGACAAGGTCACCTCGAGGAGAAGAATACTTTATATTATTCATTGACGACTTCTCCAGGATGGTTTGGTTAGGACTTATGAAGCACAAAGACAAAGCATTCGAAAAATTCAAATCCTTCAAAGCCTTGGCTGAAAACGAATCAGATCACAAAATTAAGTGCCTCAGGTCCGACAGAGGTGGGGAGTTTACCTCAAATGAATTTTTCGATTTTTGTGAAGAACATGGAATAAGAAGGGAATTCTCTACAGCTAGGACTCCTCAACAAAATGGAGTGGTGGAAAGGATGAACAGAACGGTCCAACAAATGGCTCGTGCTATGCTTGATGAATCTGGAACTCCCGCAACCTTCTGGGGTGAAGCTGCATTTGCTGCGGTTGTTATTCTCAACAAAACAAATGTCCGAGTGAACAACACTCAAACTCCTCATGAGCTCTGGTATGGTGAGACTCCTTTGGTAAAGCATTTCAAAATTTTTGGAAGCAAATGCTATATTAAGAACAATGATGAACAGCTTGGAAAACTTGAACCTAGAGCAGATGAAGGCATTCTCCTTGGTTATTCTCCCCACAGCAAGGCATATAAGTGTTACAATAAAAGACTTGGAAGAATTGTTGACAACATTGATGTAGTGGTTGATGAAAAAGGATACATTCCTAGACAAGTAAATTATGAAAATATCGAAGAGGATGAAGACTACTCTCCAAATCAGACTGATGATGAAGAAAAACCTCAAGAGGCATCAGAGGAATAGATAAGGATAGAAGAGAAGACTCCATCCAGGTACGTTCAGAAGAATCATCCAGAATCTCAGATTTTGGGGCAGAAAGAGGCAGGTGTACAAACAAGAAGAACAATTGCAGAAGCCTCAAGCTATTTGGCATTTCTCTCCTCCACTGAGCCACAAAATTTAAAAGAGGCACGCAAAGATGAATGTTGGGTCAAGGCAATGGATGAAGAACTTGAGCAGATCGAAAAGAACAACACTTGGGAGTTGGTTCCTAGACCAAAAGATAAGAATGTCATAGGGACAAAATGGATTTTTAAAAATAAGTTGAATGAAAATGGAGAAGTAATCAGAAACAAGGCCAGACTTGTGTGTAAAGGGTATTCTCAACAAGAAGGAATAGACTTTGAAGAAACTTTTTCTCCCGTTGCTAGACTTGAGGCCATTCGAATGTTCCTTGCTCTCTCAAGCTTTCAGAAGTTCAAAGTATTTCAAATGGACGTAAAATCAGCCTTTCCGAATGGAGACTTAGAAGAAGAAGTGTACATTGAGCAACCAGATGGTTTCATCCTTGGGAATGATCCAAATCTTGTGTGTAGACTAAAAAAGGCTCTCTATGGTCTTAAACAGGCTCCAAGGGCTTGGTACTACTGTTTGGACAAATATCTTCATCAACAGGGTCTTTCAAAAGTATCAGCAGATAGCAATCTTTATATAAAAATTGAAAATGACAAATTGCTAATACTTGTTGTGTATGTAGATGATATTATCTTTGGGAGCAATGAAGAAGCTATGAGTCAAAGCTTTGCCTTGGTGATGCAGAAATAATTCGAAATGTCTTTGCTTGGAGAACTGACATATTTTCTTGGATTGCAAATCCAACAAAATGAAGGTCGTATCTTTTTGTCTCAAACTAAGTATCTCAAGCAGATCTTGAAGAAATATGGCATGGAAGATGCAAAACCAGTATGTACCCCTATGGTTACAGGATGCAGCCTCAGTGAAAATGATGGATCAGCAGCAGTGCATCAACCAACCTATAGATCTATGATTGGAAGTCTACTTTATTTGACAGGTACCCGACCAGACATCATGCATGCAGTAGGAATAGTTGGAAGATTTCAGGC
The DNA here is from genome assembly GCA_031772625.1 of Pinus tabuliformis. NCBI lineage: Eukaryota > Viridiplantae > Streptophyta > Pinopsida > Pinales > Pinaceae > Pinus > Pinus tabuliformis. Next base: position 445,683,947 of record CM062813.1, on the reverse strand, counting down.
AAATCCAAAGGAAACTCATCTTCAGGCAGTGAAGAGAATTTTCAAGTATCTTCAAGGAACTCAAAACTATGGCTTATGGTATCCTAGAGATACATATCTCACTCTTCATGCTTATACAGATGCAGATTGGGCTGGAAGCGTGGATGACAGGAAGAGCACAAGTGGTGGTGCATTCTTTATGGGTTCCAGATTAGTATCTTGGTTCAGCAAGAAACAGAGTTCGATTGCTTTATCTACAGCTGAAGCGGAATATGTGGCTGCTGCATCTTGTTGCACTCAACTTCTTTGGATGATGCAAACCTTACAGGACTTTCAAATCACTTGTACACCACCTATCTCCATCTTATGTGATAATACAAGTGCAATCAACATTTCAAAGAACCCAGTCATGCATTCAAAGACCAAGCACATACCGATCAAGTATCACTTTCTCCGGGAACAAGTGTTGGAACAAAAGGTCAAATTGGAGTATATTCCTTCTAAGGAACAAGTTGCTGATATTCTCAACAAACCACTGCCCAGGGAGACATTTGAATACCTCAGACAGAAGCTGGGAGTAGTTGATGCATCATCTTGCTGTTAAAACTTTTCTGTTTCAGAGAAAAATGGGTGTACGTGAGTTGCTTGAGGAGGATCCGCGTACATACGCCTATTTGTGCAGAGACAATCACGTATATGGAGGTTTGATGGATATCAGTAGGGACAGGCTCTGGTTGAAGATATTCTAATATGGGTCTGACAGAGACCATTCGGCACAGGTTCAGGGGGAGCAGATAATCTTCTAATAATGCATTGTTGGCATTATCTTAGAAGCTTTTGGTTCTAGTTCACAGCTGTTGTTGGTTTCAGGTAGAACAGAGGCAGAGGGAGCACAGAAGGAAATCTTGGTTGCTGATCTGAATGATGATTGACAGATGCTGTTGCTATCAGTTATTGGTGACTTTCATAAGTCTTGTTCTAGATATTTCGTCTTTATGTCATGTATCTCTTTTGTGGTATCTCTTTTATGGTGTCAAGGTCATGTAACGGCCTATTTTGGTCTCCCCACTATGCCTGGGATGAACATGTAATGAACTTGGTTGTCATATGTAAATTTCTGATGTATCCCCACTTGCTTGGGTGGATGATCCCCACTTGGTTGGGTGATGGATGTATGTATTGAGTCTTTTGGTGATAGGAAGGTCTCTTATGATGCATAAGTCATGGTTCTTCTTGAAGAACATCTTTTGCAGATCTTGCCTATAGTCAGGGGGAGCATGGTCAGCACAGCAGGGCAGAAATTTCAACATGTACTCAGGGGGAGCACAACCCTTTGCCCTTGATGACAAAGGGGGAGAATGACTTTGAGGATTCTGGATTGCCATCAAGTCTAAAGGGGGAGATTGTTGGCATTATGGAACAGGTTTGGAGCTATGGCACAGGTGTTGTCCTTGATGGCAACTCTCTTTGGTAACAGATCTCAGTTTAGGCTTTCAGAATGAAGGAAAAGACATATACGCAGGTTAATCTAGACGAAGACGCGTATACACGCGGGTTAGACGTTTCAAAGGTGCGTATGCGTATACACGCACTTTCATGCAAGGAAAAGCGCATATATGTTGGAAAACTTACTTTTGGATTTTGGGTTGCCATCAAGTCCAAAGGGGGAGATTGTTGGCATTATGGCACAGGTTTGGAGCTATGGCACAGGTGTTGTCCTTGATGGCAACTCTCTTTGGTAACAGATCTCAGTTAAGGCTTTCAAAATGAAGGAAAAGACATATACGCAGGTTAATCTAGACGAAGACACGTATACACGCGGGTTAGACGTTTCAAAGCCGCGTATGCATATACACGCACTTTCATGCAAGGAAAAGCGCGTATATGTTGGAAAACTTACTTTTGGTCCGTGGTCGTTAGTCCTTGGTATTTGAACCTATGGTTTTGGACCATGGTACCTCGTCAGAAGTGTTGATCCCAAGTATTGGGTCTGTGGTATTAGTTTATTATGGTTTTGGACCATGGTATTGTGGAAGGCCTAAAACTATAAAAGAGGAAGGAGATCATGTGGCAAAGGATCATCTGAATTATTATTGAATATCTGATAAAGTGCTAGATCTGGAATACTGGTAATTGGGTTATGGCACAGATCTGGATCTGAATGAAGGACGAACCTTAGCGCAGAGAGAAGGATAAGTTCTATTGATGGGTCATAATTTTAAGCTTGAACGATAGTATCTTTGTATGATTTTGATCTGCTATATGTGGCGCTTGCTTGATCTATAAGTCTGATAATCTGGGTTAATTAGTGTTTGAATATCTGAAAGAGCGAATTATCCTTTATAGATCTATACGCAGGTTCAATGAAGCGAAGGCGCATATACACGCTAGTTCAGTGAAGCGAAGGAGCGTATACACAGTTTGTTCCACACGCAGAAGCGTATGCACGCAGGTTTCAGGTTATTAAAGCAGTGTATATCTTTTGAGATGTGATCTAGCTGCCTCTGTTTATTGCTGTAGTGTTCTGGGTTCAGATTTGGTGTGTGGTTACTGTTACTGTGATCGGGGTACAGTCGTCAGAGAAGTGTTTGTGTTGATTCAGTTTTGATTGGTGAAAAGGTGATTGGTTGATGCAGAAATTCTTGATGTTTGATTGATGTTATTTGTGGATCCAGTCTGAAAATTTATGAAACGTGGTCCCTGAAGGAAAGTGAAGGTTGTAGCCTTCTGTAGGCCAGCACCTACGTACTAGTATCTTGGCTAGTGTAAGAGCTAAGGTGGTTGTAGCTCCCTTCCAGGAGAAGCTGGAAAACGAGAGAGGGTTGGAGCTCTCTACAGGTTGCAGCCTGCGTACTGGTAAAGGACTGCACCAGTACAATTGTAAAAAGAAGTTTCTAATTAAAGAGAAGATAGAGACGAATTGCAGTAGGTGGTTTTCACCCACATTAGGTTTCCACCTTATATCTTGTGTTCTTATGTGCAATTGTCTTTCTGCTCTGTTTTACTGTTTCTGGTTACTGGTTATTTGCTTCTGAAACACAGATTAACAATCAACATCAGAAAGATAAAGTAAATTAAAAGTTTGCATTATATATGCGGGTTTCCTTCTGCATAGTTGCGTATATACGCGGGTTAAATTAACTAAAGTAGCGTATATCATTTGATTTTTAAAAAGGAATATTTGACTTGATAATACTAATTCACCCCCCCCCCTCTCAGTATTATTTCCAACAGGACTAGTTGCTCGGAGGATGAGCAAAACCTTCAGTAGGGGGGTGATGATGAGCCCCAGAAATGGGTAATTATATGGGCTCATTTTTCCTCCTAACTTAGTTTAATCCACCATTCTCTTAGCTTATTACATGTTTTTTATTATATTTATGCTTCTAGAGTGAGTTGGGTTGGTTATTATGCCATGGAGTCTAATATGTGTTTAATGCAGATTTTTGTTGAATTTTGGAGACAAAGTCAAAGATTTAATGGAAAATTGGCAGCAAATATTCGAAGAAGACAAGGGAGAGGATTTATAGGAGGGTGTCCCCCTCATTTATGACTCCCCACTTCGAATTCTCCTTCATAAATCTCAGAGCACAAACAGCCAAATCAATGCACTAGGAGGCAGTCGAGCAAGTGGAGGATAACTTCTGTTTATCTCAAGTTTTGGGAGCCAAGCCTCCCTGATTTTAAGGAAGTTGTTTGGAGCATCAGTTGTATAAGTAGAGAGGCCTAGGGCCTCATTAGGAAGTTAGTCAAATTTTTGAATTCTTGCTGCAATATTGCTTATGTAAACTCTGCTCAACTTCGAGCTTATTATCTTGACAATTCATGTAATCTTGTTATTGATTTGAGAATAAAGATGGAATCCTTTTTGAGTTAGCACTGAGTTTCCTCAAAGGGATAAAGCTATTAGGTTAGGGCCCGATCCAAGCAGCCCAGCTCCTCTTTTCCTATACTTTTATGTTTCATTTTAGTTTGTAGAATATGTTGCTATTAGATGCATTTCCTTTTATGGTTAAGAAAAGATCCAAAAAGGCTAGCAGCAGTGCCTTGGCCTCTCTTCCTCCCTTTGGGACAATGATTTGAGGCAAAGACCCTCTTGCTGCCCCAAAAACACAGATTTTCCTCATCTATAGGACTTCTAGTGTTTGTAGCTTTCTAGTTGGTTCATAGTCTAGTTTGCTTTGCTTCTAAAATTCTTCATCATGCTCATTTCCTTATTTGCAACATTCTTCCTTCATGCTTTCCTTTCATGCAATGGTTATCAGCATTTCCTTTCATAGATCATAGTTTATTTTGATGCAAAAACTCTGTTTTTTAGATGCACTCATTTCCTTCCTTGCTTAATCTCATTGGTTAACTATCAGTTGTTTATGCAGCAGATATATTCTAGCAGCAGTCCAGCCTATCATCCACTCCATCCTCCAACTGATCCAAGCCCTACAGGTTGCCCAAGTCTCCCCTCAAATCTACCTTAGTTTTCTGCATTTTTTCATAGGATTTCTTCCTCTCTCCCAATCATCTTTCTCTCTCCTAATCATTCTTGATGGACCCTAGACACCTTAACACATCACCCTAGCCTCCAGCTACCCCTTCCACCCGCTTTCCTACCTTCAAAACCTCCAAAACTGCTCTCGGCATCCTCCTGTAGACCTCCTGTAAATCCCCTGCAGCCTCTTGTAGATTTTCCTGTAGATGTCTTTTTGAAGTCCGATTGCAGGAAAAGCCTCCAAAAGGCCACTTGGGACCTCCTAGGACCCATCCACACCTTCCTACACCTCTGCAAACTCCAAAGTCATCCTCCATTGCCACCTAATGACTGTCATAGTCATAAACAAATAAATTATGTGCATGACAATTTCACCTAAAAATACATAAAATCCAAAAAAGAAGTTTTTTTTCTCATTTCCTTCTAGAAATAGCTTGAGTAGATGTTGTTTACTTCCTGAGTTAAGTAATGGAATTCATTTCATGGTTTTTATCTCTCTTTCTGCAAAAGTAGGATTAGTTGGTTAACTAGGGTTTGTTAGGTTTACCTTACATTTTAGTCTTCTTCTCCTTTTTGCAAGTAGAGTAGCCTCTGTAGAGTAAGCTTTCCTTTCTTTCATCACATATAGAGCTTCTTCTGGAATCCATAGAAGTTGGCTTTAGCTCCTAGTGATCTTGTGCCAACTGACCAAGTGACAATCTGCCCTAAGAACTAGTACTTGTGCATACAGCACCGTCGCTTCTAAGTTTGTTACGAACTACAAGGTTGATAAAAGTAAAGTAGGAAGCCCATGAGTTGCAGCATTATTGCTACAATACTGGTGCTCACCACATTGTACTCAAGAAAGCCTCCATTTTTTTGGAGCTTTGGGTACTTATTATATTTTTGCTTACAATATCACTCCGTAAGTGATGTAAGACTCCTTAAAAATGACCATAACTTGAACCAATTAAATTTCCCCACAAGGGCCACCAAAATAGTTTAGGTTAAAACCATTAGGGGTAGGCATCCCATAAGCCACCATGGTCATGTTACATCATTGAAACATAGTTGGTTGACTTTATAGGGAGCTTCAAATCCTTCAATCATCCCACTAAAAGGAATACCTGATCATGGCAGAGACCCGATTCAGAGGGGGTTCGGCTTAGGTCTAGTGGGTGCGGTACTCTTTGGCGTTACCTGACCCATCTAGTGCTTGGTACTAGTAACTAACTACCAAGAAGCTAAATACTTGAATGCTCACGTGGGATGAAGGTACTTCGTGACCAAATCTAGGGCATCCTTTGCCTATAGGTGATGGTGTAGGTAATAGTTGAGCCTCATTACCAGAACCTTGGTTGATTCTTTGGCTGCTAGAAGGCATTTCTAGTTCTTTTGGGATGTTGCCCTAGGACCCATCAGAGGATATCTTCGCAAAGCCCAGTTACATTGAGAGTGGATAGGACGATTAGGTATTCATAGGAATTTTTATCATACGCAACAAACAAAAACCTTTTTCTTGTTTTCTTAATCAAATAGTTTAAATTAAAGGAAAATAAACCATTTATATTTTTGCTTTGTTTTATGTATGTGATCCAATTTCATTTATATTTATCTCCTTCCCTCACCAAACACAAAGTAGGTTACACTCTAAATCAACACAATAGGGGACCCCATGGCTCCCTGTTGATCTAGACATTTTTTAAACCTCCCCCCATTGTCAGGAGGTGTGCCAAGACTCCCACCATTTAGGCAGAGAGGACATCACTCAGCCACCATTATTGGGTCTTCCTTTATTGGTGCATCTTTGCTCATAACTCCTCCTCGGAAAAGTACACCCTTCACCACTCTAGAAGGATCCCCACATGCTACCCCCTTTAGGAGCACACACACCTCTCCTCCAAACAGTCCCAAAGATACACATTGAGGTAATTCTCTCGTGACATGCCCACAAAGGACTCTATTGCATATAGTTGTCTAGAATCGATTTGCGATGGCAGGTAATGCACAGATCTCATTCTTAGCCTCACTAAATCTACCAGATTTAAGCAAGCTAACCAATGACCCGATCACCCATGGCCAAAATTGGCCAGTTATGCCCACCAAGCTCCCTTTAGACATTCCAAAGTTTGAGGGAAAATAGGGAAAAGACCCAGGAAACCATGTCATGACATTTCACCTGTGGTGTTCGTCTAATGGAATCACAGAAGAAACTATTAGATTACAACTATTTCAACACACATTAATTGAGCCCGCTGTGAAATGGTATGTGGAATAGCCCTCCAGGCCACATGGTAACTTTAGCTCATTAGCTATTGATTTCCTCACTTTCTTCCAGCTCCCAGTTTGTCGTGATTCGAGTCTGGAACTCCTCACTAACTTCAAACAAAAACCCACTACTCACATCTCGGACCATCTCCATGAATGGACAAAACATCGTAGCCTATGCAAAACCCAGTTTGAAGATAAATTCCTCCTAGACATATTCCTGACATCCATCATATCTGAAATATCTAAGGAAGTAGCAAATCCATCCCTACAAATCAAGGAAGAAGACATTAGTAAAGCCCAACAACTGGAGCTTATCTATACCCAGTGTAGCTACATTTCTCATGTGCTTCTAGATGCTCTACGCCTACAAACTTATAAAGATATCCCAAGTGCACCTAGTATTTTTGATGGATTAATTGGGTCCCTATCCCAAAATCATCATAGCAACAACTACCAAAACCCTGGGTATTCATTCAATGGCCAAGCATATGATGCTACACATAACACACCACCATTTCAACATTCAAGGTACTATAATGGTCAACCCGCACCTATGCAAAATATAGTCCAAAGGGTTAACTAATACGAACCCCCAGAAGGAGGCTCGAATCTTCCCCATTAGGGAAACTAATACTCCTCTTGGAGTACAGACAAGACGTATGCTCCCTCAAGTTAGAATGTTAACCAGGGACAAGGAAACCAATACTCTCATTTCCCAGCACAACAACAGAACATCCCACAAACGCAAACTAATGCATGGGTGAATCTAGTGCAACCTTCTCTCTCTTCAATGCAACAACCAAAGGAACAAATGAATTCAGTTAATCCTTCCAACGCTACTAAAAAAAAAAAAAAAAATCCAAAGGGAGAACCCAAGTGTGTGGGGAAGAAATCAGAAGCAACCCCCAAGGGCATCAGGAAGGGATAAACCCAACCAAAACCAAAACCAGGGTACAGCCAAAAATAACACACAAAAACAGGGCAAGAACACTAGTTTTCAGACTAATCATGCATGTGATATCTGTGGAGAGTACAGTCATTATACCCACCACTGTCCTCAACTTCCTGACTTAAAAAGGATACAAGGAATTAGGGGGCAAGGCGGTCAACAAGCTACAGTGATACTGGACCCCTTCCCCCATAAAGGAATCATTAACACCCAACAACAAACTCTGCAGACCCATCCATCTAGAGGGAACCTCCATAACACCCCTAATCATGATATTTTCATGACAGGGGAAGATATCCTTTTACAAACAAGGAATCGAAGTTATGAAGCTCCCCTAGAGCCCAATCTGTCCACCTAAGCTACAATAATACCTATAGGGCCATTGACCATCCCTTAAACTTCTGTACAAGCCATGCCAAAAATAGTCAAAGGACCCTTACGTCGTGCAGCACACAACTCGAAAGAAACCCATAGCTATAGCATAGTCGACGACTTAGCACAATCACCATCAGCTACGTCAATGCTTGAAGTACTATAGATGTACCTAACCCAATGGAAAGCCCTACTTTCCACTCTAGGCATAATCGACCCATCTGAATCCCGCTTCATTATCTTTGACTTGGACAAAGCTACTCCACGGCTACCCTTAGCCATCACATTCCAAATCCCTGTCTCAGTCTACAATATCAATATCCATCGTTACATCATCGACGAAGGGGCTTCCACATGCATCATGTAAAAATCTATTTGGAAAAGATTAGGATCCCCTGAACTTAAGACTTATGAGATAACGCTTAGAGCATACGATAGATGCCCTTCAACCCCCATCAGTTTATACCCTAGTGTGCCAATTAAGTTGGCTGGAAAAACTGTGTTAATAGACATTGAAGTATTTAACGCCCAATTGGATTACAACATCTTCCTAGGCCAAAGCTATATGTACGAAATGATCACAGTTGCCTCATCGGTGTTCATAACAATGATGTTCCCCCACGATGGGAAGGTCATTACCATTGATCAAGTCACATACTATGAGAAGGAAACTTCATGCACACCAGATGGTGTGTTTCCCTTAGTATAGTCCTCCTATGAGGTGGTCACTACCTACACTGAGCTCAGCCTGGTCCAGTTTAAGCCATCAACCCTCCTAGGAACATTCCTAGGAGACCCTCCGGTAAGACAAGAGCTTGTCCCAAATACTGGAGCACCGATGTGCATGATGACTTCGTCAAACACCACCCCAAAAATGGAACTAGTTCTAGATACCACACCCTCAACAACTGATAAAATAGTTACATTTCCTCCCACCATTATGCAAACCCCTTATGCCCCCCACCTGGCTTTGTCTCGCACCAAGTGATGGAAACTCTTACATTACCAAATATGGATCTCGCGATACCAGTTTGGTACCTAGTGCCTATAACCATGCCGGTTGTGACGAGACACATTTTAGTAGGAAATATCCATGTACCTCCACCATAGGAAACCACCCTTACTCAAAACTATCATACACCTACACTAACCGGGGCCGACAAAAATGATAAAGAAAATGGTAAAAAAGGAGAGTCAAACTCATCCAGGGCCCTACAACCCTGTGCATTATGTGAATAATTTGGGCATGAATATCAATATCCATCATTGCATCGTCGACGAAGGGGCTTCCACATGCATCATGTCAAAATTTGTTTGGAAAAAATTAGTATCCCCTGAACTTAAGCCTTCTGACATAACGGTCAGAGCATACGACAGAGGCCCTTCAGCCCCCGATGGTTTATACCCTAGCATGCCAGTTAAGTTAGCTGGAAAAACTGTGTTAATAGACATTGAAGTACTCGACGCCCAATTGGATTACAATATCCTCCTAAGCTGAAGCTATATGTACGAAATTCTCGTAGTCACCTCATCGGTGTTCAGAACAATGATGTTCCCCCACGATGGGAAGGTCATTACCATTGATCAACTCACATACTATGAGAAGGCAACTTCACCCACACCAGATGGCGTGTTTCCCTTAGTATCATCCTCCCATGAGGTGGTCACTACTTACACTGAGCTCAACCTGGGCAATTTTAAGCCATCAACCCTCCTAGGAACATTGCTAGGAGACCCTCCAATAAGACAAGAGCTTGTCCCAAATACTAGAGCACTGGTGTGCATGATGACTTCGTCAAACACCACCCCAAACCTGAAACTAGTTCCAGATACCACACCCCTGACAACTAATAAAATCATCACATTTCCTCCCACCATTACGCAAACCCCTTATGCCCCCCACCTGGCTTTGTCTTGCACCAAGCGATGGAAACTCTTAAATTACCAAATATGGCTCTCGCGATACCAGTTTGGTACCTAGTCCCTATGACCATGTTGGTAGTGATGAGACACATTTTAGTAGGAAATATCCCTATACCCCCACCTCAGGAAACCACCCTTAGTCAAAATTGTCCTAAACCTACACTAATCGGGGTCGACAAAAAGCATAAAAAAAGGGTAAAAAAGGAGAGTCCTCAAACTCATCCGGGGCCCTACAACTTTGTGCATTATGTGAAGAATTTAGGCACCAACCCACACATGCCCCAAATCAGATGAGTTTAAAACTCTCATGAATGCCACCAAAACATCTTCAACCACAGCTCCACCAAAAGGAGCAAAAAGTGTACCTTTGTGTAACAAGGAAATACGTACCGGCCATGTGTGCGCTATATGCGAAAAACATGGGCACTACACTCATCATTGTACTGGCATCCCTCGATACTGAGAAACATTAGACACACTCATTCAAACCAACATGAATGAGCCAATAGCACCAACCAACCCTCAAATAGACAATAAATGACAAAACATCTTCTACATTTAAGAAGAGGCATCTTCATGCTCTAAAAAATCTACCTACAACACACGAAGGCGGCATAAGCAACAACAATTGTCCTCTACTTTACCATGTGCTATGTACTATGATGAACCTACTCATCCAGTGAACCTCTGCCCCAAATTGTAGACACGTTACCAAAGCCACTAGCCTACCTAAGTTTCTCAAAAAAGAAAATCTAGACTCCAACAACATATATGCATGATCTGTGAGGAAATCCATCATACAAAGAGATGCCCACAATTTCCCAAGTTCTGCAAAGAATTGAGTTTCATACATAAACTCATGAATGAAAACCCTGATCTATTAGACTCGGATACAGAATCTGCAAAATCCACTCCCCCACTCGGTGAAGAAGGACCCCTAGATATCTTATGTGTATTTGAGGAGAAAAGGTGGCTAGAAAAACTAGCCCCACATCATTTCACCAAGCCAGAAGCAACCCAAAAACCCAATCATTTGATCAATAAATGTTGCGAACTGAGTACATTCAATGACATTTTCCGCTTAGTGGCCCACACACCCTACAAGCACCTCTCCAACGAGGAAAAAATCACACGATGTTATTGTCGCATATGCTCTCAATTCCACCACATAAGGAATTTTTAGTGCCTTCCATGGTTTCCTGCATCAAGAGCAACACTAAAACCAATCTGTACCAACCAACCACACCATAACAATATTGCAACTCAGAGATGCATACGCCCATAGGATATTCTATCGAGCAAAAAAAACAAAGCATCAACATCCCATATTATGAGTAGTACTGCCTCTCATACAATCTATTCGGTTAGTACTGGACCACTACAAGTAAACTCTATTGAAGCTTCTCATAGGAAGTGATACCTCTATAAAACATGCTTGTCCAAACAATCCATCACTGAAGAAAATAGGGTAAAGGCCTCGTTTGATCGCCACATCACCCCCCGCACATTCACCGAGGGAGAGTTATTCCTCTGCTATGATGCCATCTAGGAAGTAGTAGGACCTAGGAAGTTTGAAACCCTTTGAAAGGGCCCATACATCATCAAGAATTTCCTTCTCAAGGGGACATACATACTATCAGAGCCCGATGGGACTTGCCTAAAAAATCCCGTCAATGGTCTTTACCTAAAAAAAATTCATCCATAAAATGCTAGAGTAAACATGTATGTATAGTGACTTATTTTTTATGATGATCACCTCATCATGGATTTATTCTAAAACCAACCATTCTCTCATCACATGTCTATAGATGGATCATCCGCCATCTTATCACCATGAGTTTACTGACGAGGCATCTCGATTTTCACAAAATCTCGTTGTTGGAACATGGGCCATATACTCTCCTGACCAAACACCTCATATATTTAATGGACTTTGTATCGGGTCAGCCACCAATAATCAAGCAGAATATGATGTCGTCATAGGCCTCTTGGCCGATGCCCACCACCTAGGTATATGTCTCTTGCATGTATTCCTTGATTCCCAACTTGTAGTATCGCAATTAAACATGACTTTTCAAATCTATGATCCATGTATTTTTTAGAAATATCTGCATGCACAAAGGTTAGCTAGATATTTTTATCAAATCACATTTACACATATACCGAGAGATCAAAATCATATAGTTTATCACATCACTAATCAAATCCTAGACTGTAATGCATCACATATATACAACCATCAAGATACATAAAACATCAGCATAAGATACATCCAAAAACAAAAATGTAGAAATACACCAAAAGTATCACATCATGAGAGACGCCAAAAAATAACCTCGTATATACAACAAAAATATATGAGTACAAAAATCACTGGCCCACGACCAGGAGGAATAAGTCAACAAAGATAGGGGAGCATCCTCATAAATGGGTGCTTGCCCTAGTACATACATCATCTCGACAAAAAAATGAATGAACAACAAGTTTGCCTAGGGCCCTAGTGGCCCAATCTCCACATCTGGAGTTAAAATAGGACCAGCCATAGCTGTATCCATAACAATACGGTGCAAAATCAGCCGATGTGCCCGCTTTAGGGAAATTGTAGTCTCAACCACAACCCCCGGTAGGTTGGCCCATCCATCAGAGGGCAACCCTCTGGTCAAGGACTCAACTTGTCCCCAGGAATCACATTAACTCCGTAACTTCACCTCAACAGATGCCAATCTTGCCTCTGCATCCTCAACACATGGAACTAGTCTCTTTGTATCCATTGCGCCCTCTCGAGAGGGCCTACCAATCTCAAACCAGCATCGCTGCGTCACGCACTCTGCACCCCGTGCAACACCCAAATTCCTCGGATCATGGCCTACGAAATCAGCCAGTGGACGTCCCCACGACCCCACATCTGCAAGTAAACAAAGCATAGTGTAAACATCATCATAAAGTCAAAACCCCAGAAGTCAACTCCATGGTATGGAGACTCCAAGATCATCTATGGGTTGGATTCAAACCAACCCTCTATCGTGCCATTCCAATAACACCCCACCATCCTTCCTTGGCATCGCCCTTCCCCAGCGGCACATACGAGGGTCTCAAGCAGGTCCCGCCGATACTACAAGGACCAAGAAAAGCATGACCACCCGCTCATAGAGTATGTTGTAGAGCACACTACCATAACAAAAAATATGCAACGTCCCACGTTGAACCTTTGTAATATGGGGTAGAATCCCCTGATGCAAAAGTCTTGCCCAGTTGAAAAATTGCCCTACCTGCACTCACCATAACACTCCTATGTGCAGCCCTGAACACCAATTGGGGGACACCTACCCCACCAGTCTGACAATCATAGCCAATGCTACTCACTTGGCTAAGTCCAAAATTGCTGCAATCCTAATGCAACCCTTAGCATATGGGTTTGGGCCACATTTACCCTTCCCCTCCGGCTCAGCCCAAACACGAATATCCACATGCCCAGCTAGCAGTGGATAGGGAAGTACCTCAAATTCAAGCTTAGGCCAAAGATGGCATGAATATTTCAATAATAGGGGTTATGGTCTCGGTCTCATTGCATGGTGCCACCTAGGAGATAAGTTACATGGTCATAACTTCTACACATAGTGCTTTTAACAAATAAAAACCCAAATTAGACTTTAGGATATAATTAAACCACTGGTGGTCAACTGATAGCGTGGAGAATGGGTTAACCACTGATATGTGACCAGGCGGTCTAACCCTTGGCAGCCACCTGGAGGATAAGACCCGATGGTTACGGTAGCGGCTGGCATGTGACAACTATTCCTTGCAACTTATCCCGGCAGTTCTGGTCTTCAAATTATGGCTTGAGCCAGTGATAATATCCATAACTGTATCTTTGTTCACATGCCTCCGATGGTCAGAATTTTGTTGCGGTCAAGTCCATGGTTAGCCTACTATTATATCATTTCATTTGTTTGTATTTCATTTTAATACAAAGTCCGAAAGGGGTTTTTTTTTTATAGGTTCTATGCATATGTTTACACCATGTCTTACATTGTGCTAGGAGCTTAAGACTTAGGAATTTTAGGACCATTACATCCATTATGTCTCCTTGTCATCTTTACACCATGTCATGAATTTACACACACGTTTTCACCATCTCACCACTTAGGATTTCAAGCCACCATGAAGACAAACTGCACCATGATCAACTCGAGGATTTCCTCTTTGGACAACGCTGGCGAAACTGACAAAACTGAAGATTCACTGACTTCCTTGTTGAACTAAACTGACATAAGATCCTGCTAGATCAATCCTCTCCACTTGAAAGATTTTGGACCACAAAAGTTTGATTTAAGCAGATATCAGGTGAGGGTATAGCTCCCTCACTCTTCCGATCTCCATCCACCTCTCCTTGCTTGGATTCATGCCCTTGAGTCCCACTCGAAGATATTCAACATCTCCACACCTTGAAGATTGAACCTTCCTGTCCAAGTTGGTATCTTCCTACAACTCATTCATATATTCAGGTGCCAAATCATCAATAGTAGGAATTTGTGTATCTTCCTTTAGATCCATGTTCATTCGAGGTCCATACAACTTTAGATTTTCCATATTTACAACTGAATAAATACACATGTAATGAGGTAAATCTATCTGGAATGCATTATTTCCAATCTTTTCCACAATCTTGAAAGGACCATACCTGATGGGTTTCAGTTTCTTACCTTCACCTTTCAACCTGTCTTTACTGATATACAACCATAGCTGATCGTTGACTTGAAAATGATGATCAACTCGATGCTTGTCATGGAGCATTTTGTACTTGGCCTGACTCTTCTATAATTGATCATGCACTGCTTCATGTATCTGTTGTATCCGTTGAATGAACTTAATTGCTTTGTTTTCACCATCGTGTCCACCTACTTCTTCTTCACCAAACATGAAATCCATTGGTGACTTTGGTAGATACCCAAAACATGTTTCAAATTGCGATCAATTAGTCGAATAATGTAAGGCTCAATTGTAAGAATGTTGCACATAAGGTAAAGATTCATCCCACAACTAGGATGTTTGTTGCGGTAACCTCGGAGAATATGTATCATTGTCCTATTTACCACTTCTGTCTGTCCATCGGTTTGTAGATGAAAATTTGTGCTCTTCTTCAACATTGTGTCCATGAGTCCCCACAAACTAGACCCAAACTCTCCTACAAAGCGAGTGTCTCGATCAGAAATAATGGAATTAAGTAACCCAAAATGAACCCATACCTGTTGAAAGAACATTTGTGCAGTATGTTCGATAGTCACTTGCTTTTTGCATGGAACAAGAATGCACATCTTTCTAAATCTATCAACCACAACATATATGTAATCGTGCCCTCTCCTGGACACAGGAAGTCCTCCAACAAAGCCCATGGAAATGTTGTCCCATGGTTGCAAAGGAAATTGAAGTGGCATGTACAAACCGACCTTTTGATTACTTGGCTTTCTGGCCGAACACATCACACATCCTTTAATGTACTTAACAAATGTTTCATACATGTGAGGCCAGTAAAAATACCTTTGAATATGTGCCATTGTCTTTCTTACGCCAAAATGTCCTAAAATGTGAAAAGAATGTGCTTCTCGAATAGCATGCACCCTCTCTGTTTGTGGTATGCACAACTTACCCAAATGATACAACCTGTCATGAACATGAAAATTGACTTCTTCCACCTGAGTACCATGAGTTAGTGATTCATAAATATCTTCGAAATCAACATTTGTATTATATTGTTCTAAATAACTTTCATGTTTTAAAGAACTATTCTGCAGTACTGTTGAAGCATTCAAAGATGGCCTAGACAACATATCAACTACTTTGTTTGTTACCCATTTTTGTACTTAATTACTAAGTGTAATTGTTGAAGAAATCCCATCCATCTGTAATGACAAGATTGTTGCAACTTAGTCTGAGACTGAAGGTACTGAAGCAGCTAATGATCTGTGTGAATCACTGTTTCCTTACCCATTAAGTAGTGTTTCCATTTATTTACACTTTCAACCAAATAAAACGGTTCTTTATCATATGTCGGATAATTTATAACCACCTTAGAAAAAGTTTCAGAATGAAAACAAATAGGTTTCCCTTTTTGAAGTAAGACTTCACCCATTGCATAACCACTAGCATCCGTTTCAATTTCAAATGGCTGTTGAAGATCAGGTAAAGCTAAGATTGGTGTTGTGAAAATTTTCTTCTTAAGTGTATCAAAAGCTTTTTGTTGTTTCCCTCCCCACTGAAAGGAAACTTTCGAACTTGTTAAAGCATGTAACGATGATGAAATCAAAGAAAATTGAGCAATAAATTTTCTCCAATATTGAACTACACCTAGAAAACTCCTAACTTCAGTCACATTCTGTGGTCTTGGCCACTTAACAATCACATCAATTTTAGCTGGATCTATCTTCAAATTTCTAGCTCCAACTATGTAACTAAGATAATTCAATGAAGTTTTGCCAAACTCACATTTGGAAAGTTTAAGGTACAATTTTTCCCTCTGCAACACTTCGAAGACCTGTTTAACGTGCCTAACATGCTCTTCCATACTGGAACTGAAAATCAGGATATCATCTAAGTAGATTATGGAAAATTTATCAATGTATGGGTGGAATACATCATTCATAACCTGTATTAAAGTTGTTGGAGCATTACACAAACCAAAAGGCATTACTAACCATTCAAATAGTCCCTGCCTAGTTTTGAATGCAGTTTTCCAGATGTCATTTTCTGCAATGTGAATTTGATGATACTCACCATGCAAATACAACTTAGTGAAATAGACAACATTTTTCAACAATCAACAAGGAGTCTATATGAAGATATTTCTCTTCATTAGCAACCCATTCCGCATTCCAAGAGCAAAGAGCATTGTTCTCAGGCGATTTTGTGAGTTTGTGATCAAATCGGGCCGTTTCTAGGGCACGCTACGCATCAGGTTGGGCGCGCAACACATCAGTGGCACGCGGCGCATCAGGCGACAACTTTCAGTGCTATTTCACATGCGTGAGGCGCATCAGGAGCGCGCGGCGCGTTGGGTGAGGCACGCGGCGCATTGAAGTTTATGCCCAGACTTTGCCCGAAACACACTCAAACACCTCTTCTCACGCATCAAATCACAGGTAGGCTTTTATCCACGGCTCGTTCTTGGGTTTGAAAGGTTTATGTAAAGAAATTATGCTATATTTGCCATGAAAAACCAAGTGTAAGAACCCTCCTTTTCCAGTAGTTTGTTGTAAGGATTTAAATGCCAAGATTGCTGTAGGGTTTTCAAAAATAAATGTTGCCAAGGTTTTCCTATTTCCTTTGTTTCCCACCCCCTATATTCACCAATATTTTCCCCAATAATTCCTCATAAAACCCTACACTATCCTCCCTCAAATCCTAACCCCTCCCTTCTACTACAAACATATTTTCCCTACCCTACCTCATCCCAAACCCTAAAACTTCAAGATTTCCATGCCCTTTCCCTTCCCTAAATTCCTTGTTTTATTTCCATTGTCCCCATTTCCCTAATGTTTCCCCTTTCCTAACAATTCCCTTGTATATTTGTGTCCCCTTGGTCACAGCATTTTGAGAAAAAGAAAAAGTCTACAGTCAATTTTGCACACAGTTGTATATCAGCATATATATATTCGAGCTACCTTGTTTTTAAAGAACATGTCAGAGACTGTTGAGTCTTGAAAATGTCATTCATTTCCATTACACTTTCACTATTATGTCCATTATATCATCTCCATTTCACCTCCATTTCACTACTATGTCACCACATTCATCCCACTTTCATTATCATTGGGCCACCTTTATGTTTTTCCAATCTTTATTATTTCTAAGTCTTTTAAGTGAATTTGTGGTTAAAAATTAGAAAATAATGTGCATATGCTTATACCTAACAAATGGGTTGAGTTTGTTGACATGTGTAGGTTGAAAGGAGACTTCTAGAAGACCCTTATGTGGCACTCTAAGGCCAAATTCGAATTTGGTTGCAAAGAATCATGGGATCATGAGGATATGTGTCACATCTCCTAATTGTATTGTAACTCTAAGAAGACATGTGTCTTATCAGTTCCTATTTTGATTAGGACTCTAGAGGTAGAGGGAGAGATTCATGGACTCTCATTAATGAGATGGCTTCTCATCTTTTGTATAAATAGGAGATCTCTCTCCTTCATTAGTTAGTCTATTTAGCTTAAGCTTTTTAGTCCCTAGTTCTTAAGTTTGTAGTTCTTCCTTGATGGCTTTTGAAAGCTTTGGAGAACTTTGTTGTACTTTGTACTTTTGAAGAATTTGAATAAAGCTTTGATGTTCTCAACATGGAAGGAGATGTGAAGTAGATGTCATGGAGCATATTAGAATGTAAGGTAGAGTAGATTTCATTTTGTAAATATTGCTTTGTAGAATGTAAGGTAGAGTAGATTTCATTTTGTAAATATTGCTTTGATTTCATTATGTTATTTGATTGCTTTCAAGTTTGATAGATTAGATTTTTCATTCATGCAATTTTAATTCATGCAAGTGTGTTCAATTTTGCTTTGATTTCATTATGTTATTTGATTGCTTTCAAGTTTGATAGATTAGATTTTTCATTCATGCAATTTTAATTCATGCAAGTGTGTTCAACCGGTTGATTGTAGATTAGTGATGCACATAGCCTTTTAATGACTAATGATATGATAGAATCATCTTGTCCTTCTGCTGAAGCAGCAAGGATACTGGGTCTCATAGTCACTAGCTCATTGTTTGGTTGTTGCATTCTATTTTGATTGTAGATTAGTGATGCACATAGCCTTTTAATGACTAATGACATGATAGAATCATCTTGTCCTTCTGCTGAAGCAGCAAGGATACTGGGTCTCATAGTCACTAGCTCATTGTTTGGTTGTTGCATTCTATTTTGATTGTATATTAGTGATGCACATAGCCTTTTAATGACTAATGACATGATAGAATCATCTTGTCTTTCTGCTGAAGCAGCAAAGATACTGGGTCTCATAGTCACTAGCTCATTGTTTGGTTATTGCATTTTATTTTGATTGAACTAGCTGTATATTTACACTTTTGTTTAAATACTAATTCCATCAATAACATGTTTTAAGTTCTTTTGAAGTGCTAAGTTTTGGAAGTTACCATTAGGGACATAGGCCTTGTCTTGAAATCTTTATCCATACTTGTCCTTTAAAAGTATTCTTAAGACCTTAGAATAGGATTTCCATTTGCATTAAACACTTTAGAAAACCAACAAGAACAAAACCCCAAAAACACAACATAAACTATAAAACAACGAAGTAAGAGAAAGGTTAACTAAGCACATATGGTGCACCACACTTCATCAGTTTACGATACCCGGATTGATAATTTATGTAGAGCAATTTAAGACGTTAAATTGACTAAACATTTTTTGGCGCCGTTGCCGGGGAAGTGTAATTAGGAGACCTTATTTCTTACATCTGAAAAAAAAAGTTAATAATTCTTGAGTATGCTCTCCTCTTGCACTTTGTGTGATCTGGAGGATCAGAAAAAGAATTGTTATGTAAAAAAGAAAAAAATAGGAGACAAAATAAACTTCATCACTTCAATTGATTCAAAAAAAAAAAAAAAAAGAGAAAAGAAAAAAGAAGAGACAAAATAAACTTCACACCATGCCATCCATTTCATTTCATCAATAAAAGTTTTTTTCCCCATGATTATTTCCATTCAGATTGTCTAACTATTTCTATTTAGCTAAGTGGTTGCTGTGCCAAGTTTCCGTAGCTGGAATCAGTTTCCGCAGCCAGAAGCAGTTTTCGCAGCCACCACTCTGTTTTTCAAATTTACAGTCAAGATGTTAGTGCAATAAAATGAAAATGCAGGTATGACTAAGCATATGCTATGAAGACATGTACATGGAGCATCTACAGACATCAATAAGGAGAAATTGAGTAAGGGCTAATGGAAAAACAAAGACAATGATTCTAAAGGTATGGGCAAAAATTTCTTTCAAATAGTAATTAAAGGCACAATTTTGCATAGTTATTAAACCATTAAAGCTCACTATGTGCAATGATTATTTCGATAGCTCAACTAGCATTCCACGACCTTACTCCATAAATCATACATTTACTCCCTAAACGGTCTCATGATTATTTTTTGGGTTCAACTTATAGATGATTGCACTCCCACACTCCACAACAGTTTCACGATTCTTCAAATTGTGCATTCTTCATTAGTGTGCCTTTCCTGTGGTCGGGTTGGAAATTTCTGTAGCTGCCCTCCCTCTTCAATGAATGCCTCCAAATCAGCAACTACGTTCATCTCAGAAGGATTTCATTATTCATATACCAATTGTGAGGACAAGTGATCGGGTGACCTGTGAGATTGTTGCAGAGATAAAGCCTGCTCCTGCTCCTCCTGACCTTCTCCTTCTGACTCATCAGACGGTCTCCCACATAGATCTCTGATAAGGATCAACAGTGTGAAAACTACCACTATCAAACAAAGGCGTACTGTCTTACCACTAATTCCAAAATTTCACAGGCCGAATGCAGAACAGTATAGAAAGAAAAATTAACTCAGGAAAAACGTGAACAGCAGAAAAACGTCAAATTTAAAACGCTCGATTTGCCCAAACAGAGACGAATTTCAAGAAAATAAAACATGGGTTTTTTTGCCAGGTGGGTCAGTTAGATAACCCAGAAACCGTTTGAAGAAATTTGTGGCGGTCTGGGAGAAATCCTCGGTTCTTTGGAGCCTCTTTTTTGCCGCCGCGTGAAGAAAAACGGAATTTGAGTTAATTAACTGATAGTTTGATGTGTGATTCAATTCCGCGTGCCTAAGGAAGAGAAATCCAAATAGGAATCAACTATGTGCTATTATTCAAGCTTAATTACATGTCTTTAATAACTAACAGTCCCATGCAACGTGTGACTGTGTTTCAGTTTTACGACCAGCAATAAAGACGTGTTTTAAACTCATACGGCTCTTCACAGCAAAGACGTGTCCATAGTACTCCGCCAAGCAAGAGGGAAGTTTGTCGGTTGGTTCCATCAATGGGAGATGACAATAGTAAATGATTTCAAGAATTTAAATGCACGGGAGTTGTAGATTATGCAGAATTCAGGAATGTTGATATGGTGATAGAGGTTGTAAGAGAGAAAATTTCCATTGAAGCGAGAAATATTTATTGACCTGGAAAAGATTTGTCCTGCACACTGCATCTTAGCCTCTAATACGTCCACGATTGATCTCAATCCCATTAGTGCAAAAACATATGTTCAAGACCGTATAGTAGGGGCACATTTTTTTTTC
Organism: Pinus tabuliformis; assembly: GCA_031772625.1. Taxonomy (NCBI): domain Eukaryota; kingdom Viridiplantae; phylum Streptophyta; class Pinopsida; order Pinales; family Pinaceae; genus Pinus; species Pinus tabuliformis. Next base: position 445,662,690 of record CM062813.1, on the reverse strand, counting down.
AGTCCTGCACATGTGATGCCACTCCTTGAAATTGTTCGAACAGAGAAAGCTTCACCACAGATTATTGTTGACCTTATAAATGTTGGAAAGAATATAAAGAAAGTCCCTATAGTGGTGGGAAATTGCATCGGCTTTGCTGTCAATCAAATGTTCTTTCCATACACTCAATCAGCTCATATGTTGGCAATTCTTGGTGCAGATATTTATAGAATAGACAAAGTCATCACAAGTTTTGGAATGCTAATGGCTCGATCATACCTTCAGAACAGTCCAATCATATGATGATGGAGGTTTTAAATCCTCTTGGCATAGTCGGAGTAATTACTGCATTCAACTTTCCATGTGTTGTACTTGGGTGGAATGCATGCATCACTTTGGGTGGAATACATGAATCCTCTTTCCTCTATGTTTAACTCAAGTTTGAAAATATTCTCACACTCCATTTGTGATTATGGATGGTGGTTAATTTGACTACGGCTTCATTGCCACCGTGCTCACATAAGCCTTCACTCCTCCACATTTGTTTTCTCTTCCACGCACACAGCCACTTCATTTCATAGTATTTTCTACACTCTGTTTTCATTAGCTGCGGAAACAAGCCACTTTCCGCAGCTGATTCAACTTTCCGCAGCTAGCTCAACTTTCCGCAGCTGGCTCAACTTTCCGCAGCTGTTTTGTTAAACTCTAGGTTGCAGGTGTCATCAAGCAAAACAAGTCACATGGGTAGCTGGGGGAATGTTGGTACATGGATGGTGTCCTATTCATTCGATCAAATTTGATGAAAAAGACCCCGGTCAAAGGGAAGTCAAATTGTGTGTTATCACTAAGTCGCCACACACTGAGTCACTGCATGTCAAGAAAAAAAATAATAATTTTGAATCAATGAAATGAATAAGTTATTTGCTCACTTTTCTGAAGGTATTGATTAATTTTGGATTGATGATGAAAGAAGAATGGCTAACTTTTTATTCAAGATTTTTAGCTACAGAAATTGTGCACATTCCGCAGCTGTTCTCCAATTCCGCAGCAAGAAAAACCTCATTGTTCAAATCAGCGTATCTTTCTCATACAAAATCAGATTTTGATGATTTAACTATCATTGGAAAGATCTCAACAAGATCTACACAATGAGAAATCTATCATTAGAGTTTGAAATGGCAAATAATGAAATAAATTGCTGAAAGGAAGCAACATTCAACTTGGGCACCAATTTCAAAGCAGGTATAAATTCTTTTGATTTTTCCTTTGAAGACTTGTTTCATTAATACAAATTCTTAGTTTTGAGTGTAAATATCATAATTAGAGAGATTGATCACCTCTCTCCTTTGATAATCTTACATTCCATTGCAGAAGAAGTATTAGTTTTTTTGCAGGTTCCAGGAGGAAGGACAAATGACTACAAGAGAATGGTGTCTCTCTAAGAGACCAATTTGTTTCATAAGAGGATGATCAACAACAAAGAGGAAATATGCTGATGCAAAATCAGATCCAAACACTAGAAAAACTTTCAGATACTATTGTCTCCATCACATCCATACTTCATAACAAACCATTAATCTCATTTCACTCCATATTTTCCATTTACATTCACATACACTTTCCATCTCTTTTTTTCCATTCATAACCCACAAATAAAAGCAAGAGTCTCATTCACATGCTTATTGCCCATTGCCATTTCTGCTCTCCATTGCCATTTTCCATTTTCATCTTCCATTCCTTGTCATTTTCATTCCGCAAATAAGCCCTGCTTCAATGCAAATTATTGAGTCCATAGTCCTTTGAGTCTAAGTTCTTTGTAAAAAACACCTTGAGGCTTGCATGCCTTAATGGCAAGTCCTCATGCTGACAAACAATGGGAATACATTAATGTCCCTTGTTCGTTAGATCTTCTAGGTGACTCGACATCAGCAAATTCATTCGTACCTAGCAAGATGTGTTTGGGCATCTTGACTCTCATTGTCATCAATGGTGAGAGTTCTCGTGTTGACTAATGGCATCCATTAATGGCCACTAAGCCAACAATTTTCTACTATGTTCGACATCAGAACATATTTTCACATAGTAGGAATTGTGCCAATGAGTTTTGAAGACATGAAGACTATTATTTTCAGCATTTTGGAGCAGATTCAACAAGTTTTAGTAGAAGCAATAAAAAGTCATCTTATCTCTCTATCCATGACTCCTCTTGTTCAGCCACTTGAAGAAGAATATGATCAGAATTTTTCAGCCACCACACATACAACTCATCCATTAAGTGAAGGTACGTCATTTTCTAACTTTTGACCATAGAATTCCATAAAAAGCTAGAATGATAATTGTTGGAAAAACATTTTTCTTCCTCATTTCATAAAATTGCCAATACCATCAGTTGGGGGGGAATACATTCATATTCATATCTTGCCATGTCCATATCATATTCAAGAGCTCACATACTTCCAACATATATTAATTATTACATTGTTATTATGAGCATAAAATGGCTTTTGAAAAAGTGCTTAAAGGATAAATTGGATGCAAACAAAATCATGGTTGTCACACAAGAACCAACTATCATGCAAACCAATAAAGATATACTTTGCAACAATAATCAAAATATCATTATGCAAAGTTCAAAGATCAAAATAGAAGGCAACAAAAAAAAAAAAAATGGTTGTAACACAAGAACCAACGATGTTGCAATTCAAGTAAAACACTTTGCAGAAATATGAAGTTATCAAATGATATCATGCAAAGTTAAGCCAAAGCTCAAGGATCTAAAGAGTTAATGTAATATATATTGCATGAGGACATGCAATAGCTTCAGTTGGGGGGTATGTTGAGTCTTGAAAATGTCATTCATTTCCATTACACTTTCACTATTATGTCCATTATATCATCTCCATTTCACCTCCATTTCACTACTATGTCACCACATTCATCCCACTTTCATTATCATTGGGCCACCTTTATGTTTTTCCAATCTTTATTATTTCTAAGTCTTTTAAGTGAATTTGTGGTTAAAAATTAGAAAATAATGTGCATATGCTTATACCTAACAAATGGGTTGAGTTTGTTGACATGTGTAGGTTGAAAGGAGACTTCTAGAAGACCCTTATGTGGCACTCTAAGGCCAAATTCGAATTTGGTTGCAAAGAATCATGGGATCATGAGGATATGTGTCACATCTCCTAATTGTATTGTAACTCTAAGAAGACATGTGTCTTATCAGTTCCTATTTTGATTAGGACTCTAGAGGTAGAGGGAGAGATTCATGGACTCTCATTAATGAGATGGCTTCTCATCTTTTGTATAAATAGGAGATCTCTCTCCTTCATTAGTTAGTCTATTTAGCTTAAGCTTTTTAGTCCCTAGTTCTTAAGTTTGTAGTTCTTCCTTGATGGCTTTTGAAAGCTTTGGAGAACTTTGTTGTACTCTGTACTTTTGAAGAATTTGAATAAAGCTTTGATGTTCTCAACATGGAAGGAGATGTGAAGTAGATGTCATGGAGCATATTAGAATGTAAGGTAGAGTAGATTTCATTTTGTAAATATTGCTTTGTAGAATGTAAGGTAGAGTAGATTTCATTTTGTAAATATTGCTTTGATTTCATTATGTTATTTGATTGCTTTCAAGTTTGATAGATTAGATTTTTCATTCATGCAATTTTAATTCATGCAAGTGTGTTCAATTTTGCTTTGATTTCATTATGTTATTTGATTGCTTTCAAGTTTGATAGATTAGATTTTTCATTCATGCAATTTTAATTCATGCAAGTGTGTTCAACCGGTTGATTGTAGATTAGTGATGCACATAGCCTTTTAATGACTAATGACATGATAGAATCATCTTGTCCTCCTGCTGAAGCAGCAAGGATACTGGGTCTCATAGTCACTAGCTCATTGTTTGGTTGTTGCATTCTATTTTAATTGTAGATTAGTTATGCACATAGCCTTTTAATGACTAATGACATGATAGAATCATCTTGTCCTTCTGCTGAAGCAGCAAGGATACTGGGTCTCATAGTCACTAGCTCATTGTTTGGTTGTTGCATTCTATTTTGATTGTATATTAGTGATGCACATAGCCTTTTAATGACTAATGACATGATAGAATCATCTTGTCCTTCTGCTGAAGCAGCAAGGATACTGGGTCTCATAGTCACTAGCTCATTGTTTGGTTATTGCATTTTATTTTGATTGAACTAGCTGTATATTTACACTTTTGTTTAAATACTAATTCCATCAATAACATGTTTTAAGTTCTTTTGAAGTGCTAAGTTTTGGAAGTTACCATTAGGGACATAGGCCTTGTCTTGAAATCTTTATCCATACTTGTCCTTTAAAAGTATTCTTAAGACCTTAGAATAGGATTTCCATTTGCATTAAACACTTTAGAAAACCAACAAGAACAAAACCCCAAAAACACAACATACACTATAAAACAACGAAGTAAGAGAAAGGTTAACTAAGCACATATGGTGCACCACACTTCATCAGTTTACGATACCCGGATTGATAATTTATGTAGAGCAATTTAAGACGTTAAATTGACTAGACAGAGACCGAGTCAGCTTATGAGCAGGATTATGATAATGATTCTACACCAGAGGTAAATGTGCCAAGGAGGTATCACAAAGGTGGCAAAGGTGGTCAACATGTCAGGGAGGAGCCTATTTCTTTGGCTCAATTGCAAGCTTGTCCACTTGCAATGGACTGTTTTCGGTATCAATCATGTTTTGAATAATGTGAGCGGATCTCACAAATCCAGCATCATCGGGAACTAGTCCGTTTATTTGTTCTACATTTGCAGGATGGTCATGTAAACCTTGCCGGAGTGAATTTCACCTTGTCACCCGAGATTATTGCTCAGGCCACTGGGATACCAAATGTAGGGGAGGAATGGAGTAAACACCAGCAGTTAGACAGATTCACTATGAGCCATATATCAAGCCCGGGTATATAAGACACTTGACTGCAGTTTTTCCTTTCAGATTCCTAAGGGATGAGTATGCACCATTGATGAAACTCATCATTCGATATTTCAGTTGCGAGGGCAGATTCTCACGTCTTTATGCATACCATGTCCGTTTGTTGATGCATTTTACAAGGGTACGTATGATGAACATTCCATTTTTCATGTGTCGCAACATAGAGAGGATGGTGCCTTTAGTACAAAGGAAGAGCCCAGCACATCATCATAAGAGCATCTATCATTATGCATTGATTAAAATTGTAGTGATGCATTAGTTTGCACAGCAGGGCATTACTTGGGAAGATTTCATCTCCCATGATTACTTTGCACCATTACAGCCACCTCCCGAGATAGTTCATCATGAGGGAGGACCTTCACACCAGCCAGACATTCCCGAGACTGAGCATATAAGTGCTTCTCCATATGTGACATACCAACGAGGTCACAGGGCATTATTTGCATCTACACGACGAGTGTTATCTCCACCTTGTGTGGAAGGGGCCTCGCTTTCGATAGCGGCACCGCAGGTACAGGATAAGGGCAAGAAGCCCAAGCATGAGGAGGGGCCTTCAGGTGAGCCATCCGGTTTTGTTACTATTCATGATGAGACAGCTTCAGAATCAGAGAAGACCCAATATATCAGGTATCTAGAGCAGCGGAATAAACAGCTTGAGGACCAGCACATGATCATAGAGCTATAGAACATCCGTGAGAATCGCCAAGCTGCCCAACATAGAGAAATTGAGTTCACCTCTCTAGAGCAACAGGTAAATGAGGATCGAGAGGCTAATCTCGAGAGGGTCAACATATACTTGGAGGAACGGCTGAAAAGGGCCGATAGAGACCATGCATTATTGAAACACATGGTTATGCATTACAAGGTCCGGAACCTGGTTTGCAAGGCGCGAATTAGGAGTCTTAAGGCAAAATTGAGGAAAATGGTCAAAAAGCAAAAAAGACAAAAGGAGCTTGATCGTCTTCGAATTTTGGCCGAAGCCTCTTTGACTGAGCATAGTACTTGATTGGGGACCCCCAGCCCAAATTTCAACAAGTTTGGGGAAAATTTTGTCAATTTTGAAATTTTTGTGTAAAAAACAGGTTTTTTGGCTCAACACGTAGCGCGCCGCGCGCTACCCATAAGATTGGGAGGTCCAAATCACAAATGGTTTGCATTTTTGGATTTTTCATGATGAAATACACCTGCTCAGCTATTGCCAAGGCATTTCATCAAGGTTTGGGTCCCCAAAAGGTCAAAAAACATGCAAAAAATGACCTCACTGCCCCTTTTTGGACACACAGGAAGCAGCCTTGGGAGAATGCACTTTTGGAGGGGAAAATGGACATCAAATTGGAAAATTCCACTTGGGTTGGAAAGTAGACATCTAGGGATTTCCAACAAGCCAACCTGAGCTCAATTTGGATGCCAGGAAGTGCCCCAAAAGCAGGTGGAAAGGCACGCAGCGCATACGGCTCAGGTGCGCGGCGCATCAGGATTTTTTGCAAAGTTTTCATCTTCAGCTCAGTAAACGAAGCCAGTTTGACCAGTTTTGACTTGTAATGGGATTTTTCACCCTCTTTGATGTAATTAATGGAACTTTATGTTGACTTGACACTTATTTACCTATTCTAGATGATTCATTCATAAAATAGCAAAAATTTAATGAATGAATTGGTTTCCTAGCTTATAGAGGCAAGTTGTTTTGACTGCCTAGATTGTAGTGCTTTGTTTAGAATTGGTTGAAACAGCTCCTAGGATGATGAGCTCGACCCCTAGAGGCAAGGGAATGTGTTAGCTTACCTATATTATGTATTTTCTTAGTCATTTTCAGGGTTGGACTCTTGGGAATAGCTTGATACACTATTGTACATATTTTATCTGCATTTTTGGCAAATGATAGACCAGGGTTTTGCAGCACTATTTGGGATTCATGCGGCCATATGTGTTGATGGTTTGTTTCTCTCAGCACTTGTAAGTTGTGTATGTGTACCACTTTCCTTATTTAATCTTCTGCAATTAAACAAATGAAGTGTTAAGGTAGAATCCATAATTTTGCTATGCTCTGCCTTTAAATTTGTTTAATTTCCATGTTTTCTTCAGTTTAAGGAGAATCCTTGAGACTTCCTTGCTCTCCTTAGCTCCTCACCTGTCAGGTCTATTCATTCAATCACTTTAAAGGCATCAAAACAATCGCCTATCTTTCCCCAAGTAGACCTCTGCAAAAGTTGTGCCTCATCCCCGCACCCAAAATTGCCTTTCCCTTGAATTCAACAATACTTCAAAAAAATCAATTCCATAGTCCTTGTACTTCATACCTAGCCTAAAATTAGTCATCAATTCAGTCATCTCGAGCCTCTTTGATTACCTTTTGCCGAGATTGACCGGAGAGAGCCCTCTCCTGTCCTCGTAGGGCTAGCTACGAGGCTGAGCGTGGTTTGATGTAGCCTTGAGTTTTACCTTCCTCAGCCTGAGGAAAATTCGAGCGCTAACATAGTGGCGACCATACTGGGGAAGAAATAGTTCGTTGGTTGATGTGTTTGTTTCATGAGTCTTAGACGGAGTCTGAAGTTATGCCAGGTAGCCTTCGAAACGCTTTTGCTATGCATAAGCGAAAGTAGATAAACGCTGCTTCAGTCAATCTCCGGTGAGCTTGTGAATGTAGCACTTCATTTGTATTTACCCCAGTACACTTATTTGTTCTAGACCTTGGATGGTTGAGTCTAGAAAATTGATAGGCTGAAATTTATTGTGTCCCTTTGATTGTTCCGAACAATTCCACACTGGCTTCTAGAAGATACACGAGATTAAATCCTGATCCAGATCCACCTCCTATTTACGAAAATCCAAACTTGATTCGAAAAATCCTCCGTCGAGAAAGCTCGGCAACTCCCTTGGTTAAATCTCATTCATGTCCTGCAATTTTTGAGTATCTTGAAGAACTTGACTTTGACGAGAAATTTGAATTGTCGCTGTTTAAAACTCAATCCGAAAGTGCACTTGATTCTCTCATTCCAAATCCTGACTTTCCTGCAGCTCTTAAAGTTGAAAAACATAATAAATTGATTGAAAATTTTATCTTGAGGCACCTTCAGAGTGACATTCAGGCTGCAAATCTTGTTGATTTCCTAGAAGTTGCATCTGCAAATATTGGTTCTGCTGTCACGGCTTCCGCTTCAAAAAATCCCATCGAACCGCCCTTCATTCCCACTATTCCCTTGCAACCTATAATCACATATCAACAATCCGCAGTGAATTCTCCTTCCTCATCTCACATCGCTTCTCCTCCACATACACCTCCTCATACTCCTCATACTTCGGTTACATCTACTCCACCAACTACTCCCAGACCAAATCTGCCTAGCGCAATGGCTGCTCGGTTTGCTCCTCTCGCTCTTCCTCAAGATTTGCATGATATGTTGGTGGATTATCAGAGTAAGATTCCTTTATTTGATGGCACTCCTCAAAGTGTGTCCGCTCAGCAGCACATAGACAAAATGGCAAATTTTTGTGATTTATATGAGATTGACGAAGAAGATGTAACTATGCGATTGTTTGTGCAAACATTCGGAGGAGAGGTAAGAAAATGGTTCAGAGGCTTGGGAGCCAGAAGTATACCTACATTGGCTGAACTTCAGAAACAGTTTCTAGATCGTTGGGAACTCAGAAAGGATCCGCTTCAGATCAATGTCGAGTACAATAATATCAAACGCAATCATGGTGAGTCTGTCCAAGACTACATTATCAGGTTCAATACAGTTTATAATGCTATTCCGGATGATTTAAGACCATCTAGAAAATCAGCTCTTCTCAAATTCCCAGATGGTTTTGATCCGGAGATGGCTTATTCATTACGGGATAGAGATCCGCCTACTTTAGAAGATATGCAAAAGATTGTTGTTAATGTTGAGGCGAATCTGAATGACAAGAGAGCACGGTTGAAGGCAGAGAAAAGAGTGACTATAAAGGAAGAATCTACATCAGAACCGCCTTGGCTTCGTGAGATGGAAAAAATGTTCAAAAGAATGAACCTTGACAAATCAGAACCACAGATTCGTAATCCAAATTACCGTGGCCAACAACAACCTCAGTTCAGAATTAAGCAGCGTGAACAAAGAGTACAAGAGCCGGCAGCCCAACAACCGATCAAGACTCCTCTTTTGCAGAATTTTGTGAGTCAAGATTCAGATGAAGATGCTGATGTAGTAGGGGACCAAAATCACTTCTTTACTCCTGATGATCTGCCCATTTACATCACTGAAGAAGAAGAGTATGGAGAAAGTTCAGGCGCCCAGCAAGATGAAGATTTTATCTTAGCTAATGATGCAGAGTTAGATGATTATCAAAGAGGATATTTGAATGCCTTGTCCACTCAACAGAAGCAGTATTCATTGAGAAACCGAGATGTGACTATCAATCCAATTCAGAAAAGAAAAGAAGCTACAGCACCAAAGACGGATTCACCGATACTGCAGAAGAAAGGAAAGGAGACAATTGATCCCATAACTAGCAAGATATCAGCGGTAGAAAGGACAAATCAGGCAAATATAATCAAAGATAGGAGTGAAGTTCCGGTCAAAGAAGTCGACAAAGTTTCAACATTTAGTTTGGAAAATGAAATTTCCAAATTAAAAGTATCTATTCCTTTAACTGAAATCATGAAAAACAACAGCTACCGAGGTCAAGTCTCTAAAATCCTGAATTTTGATCCCATGTTTGACACGGTGAACATTGAAGATGATCAGCCAGAATTGATATTCGGGCCAGCATTGGATGGTGAGTCCCCTGAAAGTGATGTTCCTCCCTTTTATATCAGTTTGAGATTGCATGAATATGTTTTGCACAATGCTATGTTCGATTCGGGTGCTTCGCACAATTTGATGCCAAAGGCGATCATGGAGACTGGGGTTAGACATTACAAGGAAATATCATGATCTGTATTCATTTGATTTCAACCGTGTAAGATGTATCGGGCTCATCAAAGATTTGGTTGTTAGCTTAGACCAAATCCCAACGAAGAATGTCTTGATGGATGTGGTTGTGGCAGACATTCCTCCACGTTTTGGTATGCTACTTTCAAGATCTTGGGGGGCTAAGTTGAAGGGTACTCTATAGTTAGACTTTTCTTATGCTACAATTCCAGTCTTCGGTCAAATGAGAAAACTATATCGAGAGCAAAAGATGAAATACATGATAACCAACAAAGAGAAGCCAATCAATCATCCTGTAAATTATGTACATACAGATTTGGAGTCATTTGTTTTATTTGCTGATAGTTTTAATGATCTAGATAGTCAGTTAGTTCAGGCGGAAGATATACCAGAGATCATTGAAAATTTCAGAGAATTTCTGCAAAAGGAAAGAGGAGAAAAGCCAGCTACTATGGAGCAATCAGCTGAAGATAAGGGGCAGCAAACAGAAAAAACAGAGTTAACACAATTTCAACACTTGGAAGAAGATGAAGATGGTCTTTGGACCATGGATTTTGATGGCGCAGTAGGTAGTGATGGTGCTGGTATTGGTGTGTGGATTCAAAGTCCCTTTTCCGCTCAAGACAAAGTTCCAAGCAAGGTGAGAGTGTGTTCCTATAAACTAGCATTTGACTGTTCAAATAATTAGGCAGAATATGAGGCTCTCATTGCTGGCCTTAAGATTCTTAGAAAGATGAAAGCGAAGAAGATTGCAGTCTATGGTGATTCCGAGTTGGTGATAAAGCAAGTTAAGGGTGAGTTTCAGGCCAAGCATCCTCGTATGAGGGCATATCGAAATTCAGACTTAGATATTTTGAAGTTATTTCCTAATCATACCTTGACATGTGTGCCTCGCATACAAAATGGTGTTGCTGATGGACTTGCTAAAGTAGCAAGCAATTTAAAAATTCCGATGAATTCTAGAAACAATTTTGAGATTCATGTGAAACATCGTCCCACTGTCCCAGACAATCAGCGATGTTGGAAAGTCTTTCAAGATGATGAAGAGATCAATCAGTTTCTGCAAAAAAAGGGTAAGTTCAAAGATACCTCAATAGATACTGAACATGATGATGGTAGCGATAATATACAAGTAAATCAAATGGACGTGCTGCAACTTAAAGACAACATTATTCCTAAAGGATTGATTCCTTTAGAGGAGCTGTTTGACCAAGATGATGTGGCCCGCAAACCGACATTAAGACCGACTGAAAAAGGTGTTGAAGAGGTAAACATTGGGACAGCTGAGAATCCCAAGCGAGTAAAGCTATCAAAGTCATTGTTACCAAAGGTGAAAGCAGACTATGTGAAATTGTTGTCTTTATGTTCTGATGTTTTTTCATGGGATTACTCAAATCTAAAAACATATGACACAAATATTATTCAGCATACTATTCCTATTAAACCAAATCAGAAGCCTTTTCGTCAAAAGTTGAGAAGAATCAATCCGAAGCTACTACCATCAATTGAAAAAGAGGTAAACAGATTGTATAAGTCAGGAATCATTGTGCCTATCCGATTTTCAGATTGGATATCAAACTTGGTACCAGTAAGGAAGAAAACAGGTGAGATCCGTTTATGTATTAACTTCAAAAATTTGAATAAGGTGTCCTTAAAAGACAATTATCCGTTGCCCAAAATGGACCATATATTGCAACGAGTAGTTGGAGCATCAAGAATGTCACTACTCGACGGCTATTCAGGATACAATCAGATTTTAGTACATGAAGATGACCGTGACAAGACAGCATTCACCACTCCATGGGGAACATTTCATTATGCAAAGATGCTGTTTGGTTTGAAAAATGCAGGAGCCACCTTTCAGCGCGCAATGGACATGGCTTTCACCAATGAGAAAGATGTATTTTTAGTTGTTTATCTTAATGACTTAACCGTGTTTTCAAATTCTGATGAGGAACATTTGTATCATTTGAAAATTGTTTTCCAAAAGTGCAGAAAATATGGCATTTCGTTGAATCCGAAAAAGAGTCTTTTCGCCATGGATGAGGGCAAACTTCTTGGCCACAGCATATCTAAAGACGGCATCCGTATTGACCCTGCACGTGTCGAAGCCATTCAACAAATTGAAAAGCCCCGGAACAAGAAATAAATACAGTCCTTCAATGGTAAACTGAATTTTCTGCGTCGCTTCATTCCAAATCTAGCAGAGCATCTTAGAGAAATCACGAGCATGCTAAAAAAGGACAGTCAGGTAAAGTGGACCGAAGAGGCGTTGAAATCATTTAATTTAGTGAAGTTAGCTCTTTCTTCAGCTCCTATTTTGATCAGCCCAGACTACACTCAGGATTTTATTTTGTTCTCATTTTCTTCTGAGCACACTTTGGCAGCTGTATTAATGCAGAAGAGGGAAGGTGTTGAAAAGCCCATTGCTTTTTTCAGTCGGATTATAAGAGATGGAGCATTGAAATATAACATCATTGAGAAGCAAGCACTTGCGCTTGTAAAGGCCTTGAAAGATTTCCATGTGTATATATTGCATTCCCATATTCTAGCTTATGTTCCTAATGCAGCAGTTAAAGATATTTTAGTACAGGCAGATCCAGAAGGCAGGCGGGGTAAGTGGATTGTTGCGTTATTAGAGTATGATGTGGAGATTAAACCAACCCAGCTGATCAAAGGTCAAGGACTCGCCAAGTTAATGGCTGAAACGAATTTGCAAGTTTTAGACATAAATTTGATTGCTGCTATGTCTGATGAAGATGAGGAGAATTCATCCGTTCAAGTATCTGAAATGTTTCTTTCTTCTCCTTGGTATGCTGACATTTTATATGTACTTCAGCATTTGTCTTCACCTCCCAGAATGCCTAGAAACAAAAGTAGAACATTGAAATTGAAAGCCGCAAAATTCTGCATACTAAATTCTGCATTGTATTGGAAAGATCCTGGTGGAATGTTATTGAATTGTTTGGTAGAGGAGGAAGCCAAAAGAGTTGTGGAAGACTTTCATAGAGGTGACTGTGGAGGCCATCTGTTTTGGAAAACCACAGCGAACAAGATTCTAAGGGCAGGTTATTATTGGCCTTCATTATTTTCAGATGTATATAAGGCTGTTACGAATTGTCATGAATGCCAAATTTTCGAAGGGAAGTAGAAACTACAGCCTTTGCCTCTCAAACCAATTGAAATCAGCGCACCTTTTCAGCAGTGGGGATTGGATTTCATCGGGGAATTCATTCGGCATCATCAGGACAACATCGATGGATATTAACAGCCACAGAATACTTCACAAAATGGATTGAAGCAATTCCTACTCGACAAGCCACGGATGCGATAATTATCTCTTTTCTTGAAACCAATATTTTGTCACGTTTTGGATGCCCAAGTAAGTTAATCACAGATAATGCAGCAACATTTAAGTCAAAAAGGATGGTTGAGTTTTGTTATAAGTACAATATCAGCTTGGGACATTCAACCGCATACCATCCTCAAGGAAATGGATTGGCGGAGTCATCTAATAAATCTTTGGTCAATATCATTAAGAAATTGTTGGAAATCAGTAAAAAGGGCTGGCACAAGAAGTTGATAAATGCACTATGGGCTGATAGGGTGAGTCAGAAAAAGTCTATTGGCATGTCTCCTTTCGAGTTGGTGTACGGAATAGACACGGTTTTTCCAACTTCGCTTGCTGTCCCAGTAGTCAAATTGCTTCAAGAAGCGATTAGTGAGGAAGATCCTATGCAGAGAAGGATTAATCAGATGATTCATTTACAGCAGACGTGGGAGGAGGTATTTCAGAACACTTGCAAGTTGCAGGAGCACATCAAAAAGATTTATGACCGGAAAGCAAAGGCGGACACATTTCAGCTAGATGAAGTAGTTTTGAGATGGGATGCTCGACATGAAGATAAGGGAAAGCATGGCAAATCTGAAAATTTATGGAAGGGTCCTTACAAGATTGCACCATATCGTGGCCAAAACGCTTTCCTCCTCAAAGAAATGAATGGATATGAATGTCCTGGAGGGTCGATTAATGGTCGGCTGTTAAAGAGATACTACTTCTGAGTATTTTCTGCTCATTTCATCATCATTGTACATATCATTTTACTTTTATTCTATTGCACATGTAAACTAACTTATCATCTTCAGTCTGGGGCCCGAGGTGAAGGCTATAATTCTAAAAATGAAGGTTAGTTAGTCTAAGTTTGTCAAGTCAGTTGTCTAAATCTTTTAGTTTTGAGTCTAGTTTGGTCAAAGCGGTTTTTGGTTTTTCAGTCAAATTCTCAAGATTTTGTGTCGGAATAATGACTCCATCGCCCAATGGATGAAGGCACTGTCTAGCTCTTACAGAGATCTGCGGTTCTTGGCATCTCCAAGGAGCTACCATCCCCATTGGAGCCAATGTTAGAGTCGGTCTAGTTATCCCTCCGTCAGAGATCAAAGCTCTTTTGCATTTCATGATTAGGTGTCCCATCAGTTTTTGATCAGTTGCATTTCGTTAGGCATGCCATAACTCTGATGGAGCGGTTTGTGTCATTCATTCCCCTCGTGCTTGGCACTGCTAGTTCAGGACTGTTTATTAAAATAAGTCTTCAAAGGTCATTTACAATCATGTTTCAAATTTTGATGTCTTAGGTCTAGGGTTGAGTCAATTTTGTCTTGAAAAGTCTTAGAAGACCAGGCGGCCAGAGGGATGTCTTTGATAGATCATCACTTCAATAATTTTCATCATTGTACAGCTGAATTAGGACTTCTCTTCAAAACTCTGTTTTGAAGATAAGTCACCATCTCATTTTTGTAAAAATTGTCAAAATTTTCAATTCTTCAATCGTTCAAGTGCAGCCTTGGTCTCCTTTGCCAAAGCATATCAAAGCTATCCCTACAAAAAATTATCAGAGAAAATCATTATTTCAACCAATTTTAAAGGGGAAACCAAAAAGGTCAAAGCCTATTAATTTTGAAAAAGTGTCAACAACCAAACATAAGAAAATGGGTTTTGGGTTAAGCAAAAATCAACAAGGAGTCTATATGAAGATATTTCTCTTCATTTGCAACCCATTCCGCATTCCAAGAGCAAAGAGCATTGTTCTCAGGCGATTTTGTGAGTTTGTGAGCAAATCGGGCCGTTTCCAGGGCGCGCTACGCATCAGGTTGGGCGCGCGACGCATCAGTGGCGCGCGGCGCATCAGGCGACAACTTTCAGTGCTATTTTATACGCGTGAGGCGCATCAGGAGTGCGCGACGCGTTGGGTGAGGCGCGCGGCGCATTGAAGTTTATGCCCAGACTTTGCCCGAAACACACTCAAACACCTCTTCTCACGCATCAAAGCACAGGTAGGCTTTTATCCACGGCTCATTCTTGGGTTTGAAAGGTTTATGTAAAGAAATTATGCTATATTTGCCATGAAAAACCAAGTGTAAGAACCCTCCTTTTCCAGTAGTTTGCTGTAAGGATTTAAATGCCAAGATTGCTGTAGGGTTTTCAAAAATAAATGTTGCCAAGGTTTTCCTATTTCCTTTGTTTCCCACCCCCTATATTCACCAATATTTTCCCCAATAATTCCTCATAAAACCCTACACTATCCTCCCTCAAATCCTAACCCCTCCCTTCTACTACAAACATATTTTCCCTACCCTGCCTCATCCCAAACCCTAAAACTTCAAGATTTCCATGCCCTTTCCCTTCCCTAAATTCCTTGTTTTATTTCCATTGTCCCCATTTCCCTAATGTTTCCCCTTTCCTAACAATTCCCTTGTATATTTGTGTCCCCTTGGTCACAGCATTTTGAGAAAAAGAAAAAGTCTACCGTCAATTTTGCACACAGTTGTATATCAGCATATATATATTCGAGCTACCTTGTTTTTAAAGAACATGTCAGAGACCGAGTCAGCTTATGAGTAGGATTATGATAGTGATTCTACACCAGAGGTAAATGTGCCAAGGAGGTATCACAAAGGTGGCAAAGGTGGTCAACATGTCAGGGAGGAGCCTACTTCTTTGGCTCAATTGCAAGCTTGTCCACTTGCAATGGACTTTTTTCGGTATCAATCATGTTTTGAATACTATGAGCGGATCTCACAAATCCAGCATCATCGGGAACTAGTCCGTTTATTTGTTCTACATTTGCAGGATGGTCATGTAAACCTTGCCGGAGTGAATTTCACCTTGTCACCCGAGATTATTGCTTAGGCCACTGGGATACCAAATGTAGGGGAGGAATGGAGTAAACGCCAGAAGTTAGACAGATTTCACTATGAGCCATATATCAAGCCCGGGTATATAAGACACTTGACTGCAGTTTTTCCTTTCAGATTCCTAAGGGATGAGTATGCACCATTGATGAAACTCATCATTCAATATTTCAATTGCGAGGGCAGATTCTCACGTCTCCATGCGTACCATGTCCATTTGTTGATGCATTTTACAAGGGTACGTATGATGAACATTCCATTTTTCATGTGTCGCAACATAGAGAGGATGGTGCCTTTAGTACAAAGGAAGAGCCCAACACATCAGCATAAGAGCATCTATCATTATGCATTGATTAAAATTGTAGTGATGCATTAGTTGGCACAGCAGGGCATTACTTGGGAAGATTTCATCTCCCGTGATTACTTTGCACCATTACAGCCACCTCCCGAGATAGTTCATCATGAGGGAGGACCTTCACACCAGCCAGACATTCCCGAGACTGAGCATATAAGTGCTCCTCCATATGTGACATACCAGCGAGGTCACAGGGCATTATTTGCATCTACACGACGAGTGTTATCTCCACCTCATGTGGAAGGGGCCTCGCTTTTGACAGCAGCACCGCAGGTACAGGATAAGGGCAAGAAGCCCAAGCATGAGGAGGGGCCTTCAGGTGAGCCATCCAGTTTTGTTACTATTCATGATGAGACAGCTTCAGAATCAGAGAAGACCCAATATATCAGGTATCTAGAGCAGTGGAATAAACAGCTTGAGGACCAGCACATGATCATAGAGCTACAGAACATCCATGAGAATTGCCAAGCTGCGCAACATAGAGAAATTGAGTTCACCTCTCTAGAGCAACATGTAAATGAGGATCGAGAGGCTAATCTCGAGAGGGTCAACATATACTTGGAGGAACGGCTGAAAAGGGCCGATAGAGACCATGCATTATTGAAACACATGGTTATGCATTACAAGGTCCGGAACCTGGTTTGCAAGGCGCGAATTAGGAGTCTTAAGGCAAAATTGAGGAAAATGGTCAAAAAGCAAAAAATACAAAAGGAGCTTAATCGTCTTCGGATTTTGGCTGAAGCCTCTTTGACTGAGCATAGTACTTGATTGGGGACCCCCAGCCCAAATTTCAACAAGTTTGGGGAAAATTTTGTCAATTTTGAAATTTTTGTGTAAAAAACAGGTTTTTTGACTCAACGCGTAGCGCGCCGCGCGCTACCCATAAGATTGGGAGGTCCAAATCACAAATGGTTTGCATTTTTGGATTTTTCATGATGAAATACACCTGCTCAGCTATTGCCAAGGCATTTCATCAAGGTTTGGGTACCCAAAAGGTCAAAAAACATGCAAAAAATGACCTCACTGCCCCTTTTTGGACACACAGGAAGCAGCCTTGGGAGAATGCACTTTTGGAGGGGCAAATGGACATCAAATTAGAAAATTCCACTTGGGTTGGAAAGTAGACATCTAGGGCTTTCGAACAAGCCAACTTGAGCTCAATTTGGATGCCGGGAAGTGCCCCAAAAGCAGGTAGAAAGGCGCGCGGCGAATAGGGCTCAGGCGCGTGGCGCATCAGGATTTTTTGCAAAGTTTTCATCTTCAGCTCAGGAAACGAAGCCAGTTTGACCAGTTTTGACTTGTAATGGGATTTTTCACCCTCTTTGATGTAATTAATGGAACTTTATGTTGACTTGACACTTATTTACCTATTCTAGATGATTCATTCATAAAATAGCAAAAATTTAATGAATGAATTGGTTTCCTAGCTTATAGAGGCAAGTTGTTTTGACTGCCTAGATTGTAGTGCTTTGTTTAGAATTGGTTGAAACAGCTCCTAGGATGATGAGCTCGACCCCTAGAGGCAAGGGAATGTGTTAGCTTGCCTATATTATGTATTTTCTTAGTCATTTTCAGGGTTGGACTCTTGGGAATAGCTTGATACACTATTGTACATATTTTATCTGCATTTTTGGCAAAGGATAGACCAGGGTTTTGCAGCACTATTTGGGATTCATGTGGCCATATGTGTTGATGGTGTGTTTCTCTCAGTACTTGTAAGTTGTGTATGTGTACCACTTTCTTTATTTAATCTTCTGCAATTAAACAAATGAAGTGTTAAGGTAGAATCCATAATTTTGCTATGCTTTGCCTTTAAATTTGTTTAATTTCCATGTTTTCTTCAGTTTAAGGAGAATACTTGAGACTTCCTTGCTCTCCTTAGCTCCTCACCTGTCAGGTCTATTCATTCAATCACTTTAAAGGCATCAAAATAATCGCCTATCTTGCCCCAAGTAGACCTCTGCAAAAGCTGTGCCTCATCCCCGTACCCAAAATTGCCTTTCCCTTGAATTCAACAATACTTCAAAAAAATCAATTCCATAGTCCTTGTACTTCATACCTAGCCTAAAATTAGTCATCAATTCAGTCATCTCGAGCCTCTTTGATTACCTTTTGCCGAGATTGACCGGAGAGAGCCCTCTCCTGTCCTCGTAGGGCTAGCTACGAGGCTGAGCGTGGTTTGATGTAGCCTTGAGTTTTGCCTTCCTCAGCCTGAGGCAAATTCGAGCGCTAACACACTGACTTCCTTATCAAACTAAACTGACATAAGATCCTACTTGATCAAATAATTAACAATAAATAATTATGCCATTAACAGCAAATAAAGAATCCAACTTCCCCAACTAGAAATGCATTACAAATATATATATGAGCATAATAAATCAAGATATATAATTTAATTCTTATTCCAATCATGGACAAAATTAGCAAGGTAAGAAGCATGTTGGTGTGAAACTCCTTTTAACATGTTTTCAAAGAACTAAATGAGAAGGAAGATAAGATTTCTAATCTGGAAATTATTTTTGTTTCGATGTGAAGATCCAACTAGAGCAAGTATGACCAGGATAATCATGCACTAGTCTAAACACTTGAGCAATGGAAACAATATACCATTGGTAAAGAAACTAGCTTGCATAGTGACCATTGCAAATAATTAACAACAAATAATTACTCCATTAACAGTAAATAAAGAATCCAACTTACCCAATTTGAAATGCATTACAAATACGACATTATATATGAGCATAGTAATTCAAGATATTAATTTAATTCTTATTCCAATCATGGAAAAAATTTAAAAGGTAAGAAACATGTTGTTATGCATCTCCATTTAACATGATTTCCAAGAATTAAATGAGAAGGCAAATAAGCTTCCCAATCTGGAAATTATTTTTATTTCAATGTGAAGATACAACTACAACAAGTATGACTAGGATAATCATGCACTGGTCTAAACACTTGACCAATGGAAACACTTTACCATTGGTAAAGAAACTAGCTTACAGAGTGACCATTGCAAATAAGTAACAACAAACAATTACGCCATAAACAGTAAATAAAGAATCCAACTTCCCCAACTAGAAATGCATTACAGATATGACATTACAAATATATATGTGTGTGTGTGATAGAGAGAGAGCATAATAATTCAAGATATATAATTAAATTCTTGTTCCAATCATGGAAAAAATCAACAAGGTAAGAAACATGTTGGTATGTATCTCCTTTTAACATGTTTTCAAAGAATACACAGACCTTTGAGGTAATACACAGACCTCTGTCAAGATGAAACCCTAGCATATATCTGAGCAACAATTAAAACCTTCAAAAAACTTCAGTTAATGTCAAGATGAAACCAAAAATAACCACGACCTATGAGATAATACACAAACCTCTGTTAAGACGAAACCCTAGCATATTTCTAAGCAAAAATTAAACCCTTCAAAAAGCTTCAGCTAATGTCAAGATGAAACCAAAGATAACTGCGACCTCTGAGATACACCGACCTCTGGCAAGGTGAAGCCCTAGCATATTTCTGAGAAACAATTAAACCCTTCAAAAAGCTTCAACTAATGTCAAGATGGAACCAAAAATAACCATGACCTCTGAGATAATACACAAACCTCTGTCAACACGAAACCCTAGCATATTTTTTAGTAACAATTAAACCCTTCAAAAAGCTTCATCTAATGTCAAGACGAAACCAAAAATAACCACAAACTCTGAGATAATGCACATACCTCTGTCAAGACAAAACCCTAGCATATTTCTGAGCAATAATTAAACCCTTCAAAAAGTTTCATCTATTGTCAAGACAAAACCAAAAATAACCACGACCTCTAAGATAATACACAAACCTTTGTCAAGACGAAATCCTAGCATATTTCTGAGCAACAATTAAACCCTTCAAAAAGCTTCAATTAATGTCAAGACGAAACCAAAAATAACCATGACCTATGAGATAATACAAGACCTTTGTCAAGACAAAACCCTAGTATATTTATGATCAACAATTAAACCCTTCAAAAAGCTTTAGCTAATGTCAAGACGAAACCAAAAATAACCACGACCTTTGAGATAATACATAGACCTCTATCAAGACGAAACCCTAGCATATTTATGAGCAACAATTAAACCCTTCAAAAAGCTTTAGCTAATGTCAAGACAAAACCAAAGATAACCACAACCTCTGAGATAGTACACAGATCTCTGTCAAGATGAAACCCTAGCATATTGCTGAGTAATAACTAAATCCTTCAAAAAGCTTCAACTAATGTCAAGATGAAACCAAAAATAACCACGACCTCTGAGATAATACACAGACCTCTGTCAAGGCGAAACCCTAGCATATTTTTGAGCAACAATTAAACCCTAGAATATTTATGAGCAACAATTAAACCCTCAACTTTAACAATAACAGTTAAACCCTAGCTATCCAAACAATTACACTGTCAAATTGTATTCAAGGAGACTGACCCATTCAATATTTAATCCCACAATTCACACAAAGAACCCACACAGTTGAAAGTGTTTAAAAACACAGACAGATAAGTTGAACAAAGGCACAATAGTCCGTTTGACTAAATGTGTTAAAAAACATAGAAAAAAAGGCTGGTGGGACAGTGTCCTACCTTCCAACTCTCGTTTCATCGGCTTCCTCTGTGCTAGCGTGCCACAAGAGCCCCAAATGTTCCAAAAAACCATAGCTCCAACTGCAAATCGCACAGTGACCTGAAAGACAGGGGTGTTGTGGGGTTAGACATCCCTAAACCTGCAAAAAAACATCGAAATTCTCCCATAAAGCTCAGAATCTTACTGGTTTACCTGAAAAAACCCTACATAGCCCGAAACCACAATATCCCATGCCAAATCTGCCACAGTGACGAATGCAGACGAATATCCAACCCAATACACTAGACAGGGAAGAAAAAACAACCCAATAAACCAGACCAAACTCTAGATAACAACCGAACAGCCTCTCGAGCAAGCATAAAAAATGCCCCATATCCCACTATCTACATCGCCAGGACGATTATAGCTGCAACCAACATTGCAGCAGCATCGCGCAAGTTCCTAGGAGCAAAAACGAATCAGTACCATGCCCAAACAGAATAAGGAAGCATCTTCGAGAAGACTCCAAGATACCACAGTAAACTAACCCTGATGCTTCTGTTACAGGGAAAAGTGTCCATGCAGAACTGCTAATCCCACTAAGGTGTGGTAGCTACCTTAGAAACAAACAAAGTAAAACTACTTTCATTTTCCTTTATGAGAGATAGATGAGAGAAGAATAAAGGAGACCAACCTCTGTCTTGCGCTTGGTTCCTAGTTCGATTCCTATCTCTTCTGATAGTCCTTTGCTACTTTCTTCCTTGTACACCCAGCTTCACAGAGTACCTGTAGAATCAAAGTAGCATAACACTATACAAGAACGTGGATCTATTATCATAAACAATCTAGGATCAGATGTAAATTGACCATACAAATGCATGAAACATAAATGACACAAGAGTATGGCGGAAAACTTGAATAGCTTTATTGATAATCAAGAAAGAGCCAAGAGAGTTACAACCAGTTATTCTGACCCAGCATCATCCTCTCAGCAAGTAAGCCCTTCTTCACCTCATGCAAAGCTTAGATCACCCAACACTATGATGTTGCCTCAAGAAACCAACAGCAATTCCTTTCAAGATGCAAAATTCCAGCCCCATGGATCTCTGGGATGAGGGATCCATATATAGATATCTGTAAGGGAGATGAGTCAGCTTGTGATTTGATTAGTGTCTTCCCTCTGATAGTTCTTGCTTCCACTTGGAGATTGATGATCTCTTACTCATCCTTGGTCGAATTCAGAATGGCAAGTGTCACAGGAGAAGTTTCTGGAAGATTCCATGCTTCTCCAACTCGCGGATTGACACTGCCATTTGTCTCTTCTCGCCCATCGCACCCCATAGAAGGGCTTTTTGAAATTCAACGCACCCACTCAGTGTACTTAGGTGAGATGCAATGCACTTTACCTATGGAGCAAGTGAAATGATCCTGTTTTGACCAGTTCTGAGTGTTTTTTCATGGAGAACTTCTGGGAGAAGCTGTAATCAGTTGACCTTGTTCCTTTAGGGGTTGGAAAAACACTTTTAGGGACTTAGGATCCCTTGGTTTATGGACATTTTATGCTTGGGGTTGCAGTGCCCAAAAATGTCTATAACAGTTGCCCCCTAAAGCATGAGGTCGTTAATATTTTTTGATGTCGGGTGAAATGCTTTATCATGAGGGTCCGAAGTTCTTTCAAGCTGAGAGGAGACCTGTAATAAGATACAATACAATACATTATCTTCATAATATTTTCATGATCTAGCTGAGGCGGGCATTCCCATGCTCAACTTTATAAATTCATTTTCATGTACATAGGACAGACAATCGTCTGAGTGTAGACTAATGATTCTGGTAGAGCCATCATCCCTTTGATTGGATGATTATCTGTGCAGTAATGATGTACATTTGATGTCTTTATTTCCCTGAATATATATCGCAGCCCGGATGGATGAAACTAGATCCGGGGTCTTCAATCTCGTTCGATCTTCACTCAAAGTACAAGTCGATCCATGTGAGAGATGTTCTGGAGTCGAACATGGAAAGACATCGCCTGATTACTAGCCAATGATGTAAGTTGTTAACAGGCGCGAGAGGAATCACCGATAATGATAATGACCCTCAAGGTACTACAGTACAATTCACGTGGTGTGAATAAAGGAATTGGTGTCAAACACCACGCAAAATCTTTCGGTCGAAGGCCATTGATGTAAACATGTCGCCGGAAGTGAGAAACTTGCCATTGAGGCATGCAAGCTTCAAAGTACTGAAAGGGGTGTCCCTAGATCCACTTCTTGGATAATGAGCTGATGTCGACAAGAAGCAATCTGTCATAGGAGGGCCTTAATGAATCCCACATCAATGACAAGGAACGGAGCAAATGATTTTAATGGAGGTGAAAACGATCTGGTGATATAAGGTTCAGGGTGGCGATCATGAAAGAATGGAGCGTAAATGTATTACAGCGGGTGAGACACAGGTGAATTCTCTAAGTGACTTCTCTTGAACATATCGGCGACACTGACATGATGGATTGGTAGCATTAACCCCAAATGTGGATGGTGTGATGGGACCATGTTGATGTGACCGGTGAATGAAACAACCCAACCCGACTTGGATGCGGAGTGAAAGTGTCATGTTCAAGAGCAACTTGCTACCAACAAAGTTTCTTCAAGTTTTCTTCCCAATTTTTTCCCCAGTCATTGCTAACCAGTACCTCTTTATTTTTTTCAAGCTTGAGGAGGATAACATATGCTTGTTCTATAATTTGCCCTTCGGGCAAACCCATCGCTATGTTTTAACGAGCCTAGCGATAGTGAAACTCGTTCTTGTCTGCTATGGACAAGTTTGTCGCTATTAGGTTTTAACGAGTTTAACGACAAAGATAACTCGGTCCTTTTCAATTTTAGAGAGTCTGAAAAGGGACGTAAAGGAAACTCCAAAATCCCTTTTCGTCATCTAATCCCTTAAGTCTGAAAAAGTATAAAACAATACAGAAGGGATGAATTTTCGATATTTTTAACGAGCCGAACAAAACAAGCGCTCGATCTTTTTGTGTAATAATCCCTGAAGTCCAAAAAGATTAAAATCTAAAGGAGGGATAGCACTTCCGGTCCCTTTAACGAGCTGGAGAGGCCAATGACTCGGTAATCTTTTCATATTTTACGAGTCAGTTGAAAAGAGCTTAAAGGAGACTCGTCTTTGAGGAACAAGTGATAAAATTGGGTAGCAGCTGATTCCAGGTAAGGTTTGGAATTTTCCAATCACGGCAGTGTTACAAGGATGGCTAGCGAGATCACTCTTCGCAGCTGTTCCTCAAAAGGGGTAAACAATCAAATGGAGGTGAATGATAGGCCAATACAGAGTGGAGGTGATGATGGGAACACGGCCAAGGCTTTAAAGGCTGAAGTACTTCATTCACGAAGGTTATTTACCGGGAATTGGTTCATTTTTTATTGAGCTTAAACGCTGGGGGAAACATTTGCTCATTGCTTATGTTTATTTTTTAACGAGCATGAAGTCCGCGTTAAAATTGCTCGATATAACGGTCATTTCTTGACTTTACCATAAATAGCTTTGTCCTTTCAAAGATTGTACTGCATGCTCAATTGCTTCATCAAACTAGTTAGAAATGAACAATATATGTTTGAAAAATGAGTTAGGACACTAATATTTTACTCGAATTACGTAAAAAGTAATTTAAAAGTGCTTTTACCTCTCATTTTACCATTTCATTTGAACTTTGGCTTGTTGGAGCTTTGGAGGTGCTTTCCCCCCTTGATTTTCATCAGCTGATTCCGGGAGATTCTGTGGACGATTTTCGGCGCCGTCTGGACCAGGTAGGAGCTAGACCTGAGCTCTTTCATTTCATGCTTTCCATTTTGCATTCTGAGCCTGATTTCTAGTTTTTCTGAGCCTCTGGGGTTTGAAAAACTCGCCCTGGCTCCATCGCACCCTTTGTGTATCGAAAGGTGCGTTGGATGTTAGCCTGTCTACTGGCCAACTGACATGCAACGCACCCAGAACACTACTGTAGGTGCGATGAGCGCAAGGAAGGAAATTTATGCACAGTTTTTTGATGGAAATTTTGTCTGTTTCTCACCAAATCAGGATCTAACTCTTCTCTTGTTTGTTTTCAAAGATTTTTGGAGCAAGATGACTATTACATGGCGAGAACGTGAGCATGAAGAAGAGGACATGCTTGCTTTACATGATCCGGTTACAGTAAATGCACTGCGGAACTGTGGCTTGTTGAAGTTTTTCCGCATTTCTAGCATGAGACAACAAATCAACTTGCTGCAGTATTTGCTCGATGCTTGGGATCCTACCAGCCAAGTGTTCCAGATTAGGGGCAAATCCATCCCCTTGACTGTATTGGACATCTATTTTTTGACCAGCTTATCGAGGCGGGGTGCCCCCATCTCTTTCTCGGGTTCGACCCGAGGAGGTGAATCTGTGAGAGATTATGTTCGCAGGTATTGCAGAGAGGGATCTCAACCGAGTAAAGACGGCAAGATCATCATCCGAGATGTCACTGACAGGTCCCTGAGGACTATTCTATTCACTTTTGGTAGGATGGTTGGTGGTGCGGCTCTTCATGTGGCCAACCAATCTTATATGCTGTACGCCTTGGAATGTCTCCAACCGAAGGTGTTCAACTGGTGTGACGCAGTACTCCTTGTGATGAAATAAAAGTTGACCAAGGTGAAGAGCGGGAGACTGAAGAACTTTGGATATGGTTCTATCTTGACCGCCTTCACCTTGGAAAAGATACCACTGATGCAGCCGCAGTATATTGCACTCGGTTTACCTCCACCGACTGAACCACGTATGCAGAGATGGGTCGACCATATGTCTAGGCATGCTGGTCAGTCTCAGATTTCCTTTTCTGATACCTTCTTCAGGTGGTTTGATCGTCAGGAGATGGTCTATTCTGAGTATCCATATGCTGGTATGGACTTCCGGGGTGACCCAGATTTGGTACTGCCGGCTGGCGAACAGTGGGGTGCCATTGGTAAATTCTTTGACCATATTCCTGTTTATCGTTTTTCTTTTATAATGTCCTCGTGCTTTATTCTGTCAAGACTAATCAAAACTCATGTGTTCATGCAGATGTCAGTCATGTTCGGCCAGTAGTACGTCTGAGAGTGCCAGCTGCCGCCCCAGCAGGAGAGGCTGTTGGAAGGGCTATCCTTTGTGACCTCGATGTGGTCGAGACTCTTTCAGCACTACAGGATCAGGTCGAGGGCCTCACTCTCGGTATTCCAAATGTGAGGACTGACGAGCTGCCTTTGAGGTTGCAGCGACATACTACTGGTGTGCCAAGTCGATGGACTAGGCTTTTACGCATGATTGCACAGGCGGTGACTTGTTATCACGAGCATCATTAGACTAGGGTACCCCCTAGCGTTTTGAGTTTTGGGTCATTTGATCGATTTTGTCTTGGTTACAGAACATTATGTGTAAACCATAAACAGTTATATATATATTTTTGATTTTCGGAGTTTTATTTTGGTTAAGTTGCATGATCCTGATGCAAATATTGATGAGATGTTTCTTTTTATAAAAGTTGCAAATGTCTATCTAACACATAATTTGCCAATGAGTCAGTTAATGTGTTTAAGGTTTTGGAAATATGCTGATATTGAATAAAATCAAATTGCCTTTCCAAAATCTTGACCCTTAGGAGCATGCGATAGATAGCTGGATTTCGGACGGAGTAGATACTAGTGAGTTGTAGTATGACGAGCTGTGAGTCTAGCCTGACGACCAGTCGGCGTATGCCATGTGTGATGGCATCAGAGAGAACTTCTATCAATGCACTATATTCAGCAATGTTATTCGTTGACCGACCAATGCATACCCCTCTGAAACTTACTAACTCGCCGCTTGGGTCAAAAATGGCCCAGGCCACAGAAGATAGGTTCCGCGAACTACGACTTGCTCCGTCGGCATATCCAACAAAATATTCCAATAGGTTTGACATCTGCGACAAATGTAAAAAGTGGATTTACTTGACCAAAACAAATACTTTAGCGAAAACAAAAATGTAACAAAATCATATAGGTTACCACACCGAATCACGCATAGTAACGCTTAAGATACAACCCATTACGAGGTTGTGCCAGTGGAATCCTGTCATAATCCATTAACTTGTAGGCTCCTTTTGCTAACACTCGCTTAACAATATAGGGGCCCATCCATAAAGACTTAAATTTACCTGCCTCGAATTTATCGGATTCTTGGTCATAAAGCAAGATCAAGTCACCTTCTGAGAAGACACGGGGTTTGACATTCTTGTCGAACTGTGCCTTGACTCGTTTCTTATGGGCTTCGTTAGCCAAAGCGGCATCACGATGGGTTTCATCCAATTGGATTAGTCCCAAGAAACGAGCCTTCTCTTCTGAAGTCCCAGGGAGAAGGTCGATTTCGAGTTTGAGGGACGAGATTTCACACTGAATAGGTAAAATTGCTTCTAGGCCATACACCAGTTGGAAAGGTGTAAACCCGGTTGCATTTCTTACCGATGTTCGGTATGCCCACAAGGCTGAGTATAGGATCAGGTGCCAACTCCTTTTGTGAACTCCAATCATCCTTTGCAGCATGCGCTTCAGGACCTTGTTGATTGCTTCAACTTGTCCGTTGGCTTGCGGGTAATATGGAGTAGAGCTGTCGTGAGACAACCCTAATTTGGCAGCTAATTCGACCATCATGTGATTGCGAAAATGCGATCCATGATATGTGACTATAGCTTTTGGGACGCCTTATCTGGCGACTACATGATTGAAAAAGAAAAGGGCAGCTGTTTCACTTTTGTTATCTAATGTAGGCATCGCCTCGGCCCATTTGGTAAAATAGTCAACTGCAACTATGATATACCCATGCCCCCCGGTCGAGGTGGGGTTACATGTCATGAAATCGATGCCCCATTTGGCGAATGGCCCAACAGCAACTATTGGCTGCAGAGGTGCGGGTGGTCTTCTGGTTTTGCTATCGAAAATTTGACAGGCATGGCAACTTCTGACTGCGGTTATGCAATCTTTGAACATTGTTGGCCAGAAGTATCCTGCTCGTAAAAAAATTTGCGTTGTAGCGTAACCGGATTGATGCCCCCCACACGCGCCTGAATGGCAATCATTCAGGACTTTTTCGGCCTCCTCATGAGTGAGGCACCTCCTCAGAACTGTATCGACACCACGACGGTAAAGTGTATCACCGACGATCATGTAGTCTTTTGATTGGTATCGAATACGTTTTTGTTCGGAGTGGGAGGTATTGGGCCTATATTTTTGGGTTTGGAGATAAATGATTATATCTCCATACCATGGATTGCTTGAAGATATCAGAAACAAATTTTCGTCCACGATCGTTTCTTCGGATGTTTCATCGTTGGATGACGATGGGAGATCGCATAATAACTCTGCGAAAACCAGTGCTTTCTTTGACTTGGATTTTACAAATTCCAGATCAAACTCTTGTAGAATTGCTATCCATTTTGAATATTTGCCCCCCAGAAACTGTCGCGACAATATATAAGTCATGGGGTTGCAATCTGACAGAATGGTAGTTTTTCGAAAGAGGACATAGTGTCGAAATCTCTGTATCGCTTGAACAGATGCGAGCGCTAGCTTTTCAACATAAGAATATTTGCTTTCTGTATCATTTAAGTTCTTACTTAAATAATATATAGGATGTTCAATTCCATTGTCTTCTTGAACTAAAACCATTGCGATGGTTGTATCCGCTGCAGCGAGATACAGGTTAAAGTATTTTTGATAATCAAGAGCGTACATTAATGATGCTTTCATTAGGGAGTCTTTCAAAGCATCAAAGGAGGCTTGCACGACCTGATCCCAAACGAAGGGCACTTCCTTTTTCAATAGACGAGTATAACCTTTAGCAAGTTCGGCGTAATTTGGAATGAACCTCCTCAGAAAGTTTGCTTTCCCTTGGAGTTTCTGAATCTGAAGCAGATTCGAAGGTGGAGGCAAATTTATGATTGCCTGAACCTTACATGGGTCGATACGAATTCCATCTTTCGAGACTACAAAGCCAAGTAAACGACCAGAACTGATACAAAACACACATTTGTGTGGATTGAGTCGTATCTTGTAGTGTCGGCAACGTAGAAATATCGCTCTTAAGTGTTGTGGATGATCAGTCCGCTTTCGCGAATGAGCCGGAAGTTCGTCGAGATATGGTTGAACAATGTTTTTGATGTCATGGAAGGCATAATTCATTTCCCTCTGAAATGTTGCCCCTGCGTTCTTTAAACCAAAGGGTAATTTTCGATATGCGAACGTGCCCCATGGACAAATAAATGCAGTCTTTGACTGGTCCTGTGGGCAGATATTTATTTGATTATACCCGGAGAATCCATCCATAAATGAAAAGATTTCACATCCGGCGCATTCATCAATTATCTGGTCAATGAAGGGTGTAGGGTAGTTGTCTTTTGGACAAGCTTGATTTACATCCCTATAATCGACGCACACTCTAATCATTCCTTGTTTTTTCATAACAGGAACAATATTCGATACCCAATTGGTTAGAGGAACCGGGTAAATGAAACCAGCATGGAGAATTTTTTCAACTTCTGCCTTGATGGCAGCGGCTTTCTTGGGGTGCACCTGCCGTAGCCGTTGTCGTACTGGTTTGACATCTGGATACATTTGGATTTTATGTTCAACGATACTCTAGTCAATGCCTGACATTTCATTATATGACCAAGCAAAGACATCTATGAATTCACGAAAAAGAGCGTTATATATTTCCAGTTCTGAAGGAGAACAACATTTGCCAACATAAATATTCTCTACAACATCTGTTTTGGTCGAGATATTCATGGCGATAGTCTCTTCAATGTTGGACAATTTTCGCTCGGAATCCACCGTGTTTACAGTATTTGATAGAAAATCAAAAACTGAAGGATGATAAAGGTCATCAGGAGTATCTTCTTCACAATCCGAAAGAAGGGAACGATGGTGGTAATCTTCCCATGGTGTCCCTTCAATTACCATTGATTGAACAATTCCTTCATCGGTGTCATGCACTCGCGACCAAGGATCTGAAGGGGTGCCATATTCCTTAGACCTATCTATCCAAACGCTTGATGAGCGTTGATTTGGGTTTGCCTCCCATGCTAGGAACATTGATTGCTACAATATTTTTGTTGGGCTTGGAGGCAATACCTGCGCATGATCCATGTTGATATCGTTTTCTGAGATCTTTTTAATCGAAGATATCATATTGCAGGTTCCTACCGACGCTACTTCCGCCAGATTGATTGGAGGCAGAAGGGCAAAAGTTCCCATTAATATAGGGTCTTTTAGTAGGCCTACTCCGATATTTTGAAGCAAATGGGGGCTTCCATGGATCATTGGAATGCTTCCCGTAACTTGAGAACCATTGGGGAGGAAGGTTTGTTGATCGACAATTGTAATCCCTCCTTGAAAGGGAAATGCAATCTTCCTAAAATAGGTCGACACAACAGCAGTGATAGCATATATCCATGGTCTTCCTAGTAGGATGTTGTAATCGAGGTTTCCGTCGATTACTTCAACATCTATTTCTACTGTTTTCCCCCCTAGTTCAACCTTCAAGTTACTTAGAATACCATATGGGGTATATGTTCGTCCATCAAATGCTTTTAATGTCGTCGAAGATCGTGACAAGGTTGGAGATCCTAAAGTTTTCCAGCAACTCATCGACATAATACATGTAGATGCCCCCTCATCAATAATTGTTCGATGAACAGTTTTGTTGAGGGCTTTCACTTAAACGAGGAAAGCTAGTTGAGCTGGCCACTGAGGATCGTATCCTTTATGATTAAAGGATACAAGATTGGAATCCTTTGGGTCTATCCCACCAATGGCCGATAATAAATCCTGCTTTTAGGATGGGCAATTTTGCAGTACCTCAAGTGTCGACATAGCGGATGGCGATTGGGCCAGATCTTCCACTATATTATAATGTTGTGCCGCTCTAGCACGAGGATTAAATGTCGACTTGTGTACTACTCCCTTTGGCGGTTTTATTGTTAACTCAGGAATGATGGGCGGCGCAACTTCTGTCGAAGTTGTTGTCGAACTACTAGGTTGATCTTTATCCTTGTTGTTCGACAGCTGTGGATTCCCGTAATCTTTGTTCCTTGTCGATATCAAAGCATCATTTTGCTGTTTGGAAACTAACAACATCAGCACTTGAGACGGGGAAGCATTTCCACTGTCAACCAGATTTGTTCCTGGATTTGGAAACGGATCAGTTAATACTGCCGAGGTTTTTGAATTCTTGAAGAATTTTTTAAGCTCAGCTCTGTGTGGACAATCTGCTATCCAATGATCCTCATCGCATATAAAGCATGGACGATTTGGTTTCCTATTTCCAGAAGGGTTTGTAGAAGATTTTTCAGGTGATGATTCCTCCTGTTTCTTCTTCTTCCCTTTGCTTTTCTTCTTGCCCCCTAGTTGCTTGGTTTCTTTGCCTTTATCTGTCGAGACGGCATTTACTTCCGAGGCAAGAAGTTCCTCTTTTGCATTTTGACTGGAAATCTTATGGGCCTTTTTAGATGTAGCCTTTGTCGATTTCGTGTCTGTTGCGCCTATCACACCATCGCCGGCATGAGAGTCATTGTTTGATTTAGGAGGAGGGGGGACCGAAAATTCCGGTCTGGGAGCGTCAGGTATTTTATCGTAGAGCGTGCCAGACTGAGTATAAATCAAGTCTAAATATTGCGCACGAGCAATGACTTGCTCTTCGGTGACGACTCCCCCTTTTGCCACATCTTCCGTAATGGAAGGCAATAATGACTTAATAAACCATTCAGCTAAAAGCTGATCAGGAACATACGTTTTTACCATTCTACGACGACGTCGCCACTCATGTATATGATCAGATATGTGAGTGGCCGTTGTTTGTTTGAAATTGGTAAGAAGTTCCGTTCCCGTTTCGTACCTTATCGATAACTGAAAATGGGTTAGAAAGGTTGTGGCTAGGGTACTGAAGTTGTCAAACGAAGCTCTGGGCAATTCGATATACCATTTTGCTGCCGGACCAGTTAACGTCCTCTGAAAAAGGTGAAGCCTAATCGAATCATCGTTTAGGGTGTTTGATGAACACCACAGATGAAAGGTCATCACATGATTCGACGGATCTTCACCCGGATTTCCATTAAATTTAGGAATATCTGATGGAAGTTTATGCGGAATCGTTGGCCACCAAGGGGCGTAAGCGATTGGATCGTTTGTTAACCGATTTAAATCAGGTAACTCTAAAGTTGCCACAAAGGGTAACTGTTGATTCAGGTTAGGTGAAGCATACCCAGGATAAGATGGAATCGCCTGAGCAGTTGGTCTTTGCATGCCAGCATAATTCATTTGATGCTGGTAACTTTGGTAAGGTTGGTGGGCATGACCATTGTAGAATGGTTGATTTTGACCGTTTTGAATATACGGCTGCCCACTATTTGTAAATATTTGTTGCTCAGATCCTTGGTATACTTGTTGGAATTGCGGTTGTTGGTATTGCACCAGCCATGGTTGTGAAGCCATGTGTTGTTGCTCGATACTAACTGTTTGACCAAGATGTGGGGTAATTGTACCCGTTTGGACTTGTGTCATTCCACCAGTCAGCGATTGTGGTTGAGTCACAGGGTCAAGAGGCTGTTGCATTACAACCTGAGAAACCTGAGGTTGGCATACAACAGGCAGCGCTTGTACTTGCGACACCGTCACAATAGCTGGCGTAGTTGGTATATTTGACATAGGTAAACATTGTTGCATCGAATATACAACTCTTGGTTGTTGAGGTAGTATCGGTACCCAACCGCTAGACGTAATTCCAGCATAACCTGAATTTTGTTGTGAACTCCCGTATGGCTGTCCTCCCGGAGGGGACAACGAAAGGGTATACTGCCCCCCATACGGCGGTAATCCGGTACTTAAAGGAATGGTTTGCCCTTGAGGACCGGACTGCCCAAATTGACATCCTAATGGATCAATTTGTTGAGACTCAACATAAGAGTTTCCGGATACTATTCCGGATGAACAAATAGGAACGGACCATACTGTCGAAATAGCCCCTGAGTGGGCTCCTTCTAGCGATTGAGAGCTAGTTGGGACAGATGGTATACCGGCGAACATTGTTGGAGTGACAACAGGAAGTTCTGTCGTCGCTGTGTCAGACGACACAGTCCTAGATGTTGATGGTTGTTCAGACATTTCTAGTCTATCCAAAAGATTACCTAGCGATTCTACAGGAGCTTCCGCTGGCGGTAGACTAATTTCTGATGAAGAAGGATACAGAGTGATTCCGACTCCAAATTGCGATGGAGTACTAGATGGAGGATCCTCCACAATCTCTTCTATAGCAATCAGACTAGGTGGAAGAGGTAGACCGTCAGGTTCGTAGAATATTTCTGGTGCCGAAGAAGGTATGGAATCTACAGCGACAAATGTTTGGGGAACAACACTCTCCGAACCGGTTGTAGATGGAACTGGTTCAGTGATACAAGTGTTTACCCTCAGACTAGGATCAGTACTACTGTCCTTCGGTGGCTGCTGAACTTCTTCTGTAAAGGCAGGGATACCAGAAACGTTTGGAGTAACCGGAGTCTCTGATGTTGTTGGAACACTTGTTCTAACTTTACCAGTAGATTTGGAACCGGTTAAACGAGTTCGCTTTGTCTGTAATAGTTTTGATTCCAGAGACAAAGACGGTTGACTCGTAAGCCTCCGCAAACGACGGGGTTTCAATTGACTTTCTTCCACGATTGCGGATTACTCGATCAACTAAAAATAAAGGGGAAGTATGTTTCCGAATTAGATGAATTTTAGACGCTTTTGACACAACTTGTTTTTTCAATTTTAAAGTGTCGAGAAAAAACAAAAGATGACTCTAGTCACCTTCGATTTTTAATGAGCCTGAAGTGACAAGTGCTCAGGTGGACCTTTTCTGTTAAGGAGTCTGAAAAGGAACGAAAGGGACTGCTCTGGAAATCTAGGCAGAGGGATTACCAAACCAATCGCAAAACTGCAGAATACTTTTTACGGTACGACAGTCAATCTTCCCGAATGCTGTGTTCAGTGCATTGTGATCGATAGGGCGGCAGACACGGCTTCCTATGGATAAAGGATTAAGCCTATTGTGGTCTCCCAAAATATACTCGACGGTATGTGGGAGCACAAGTCCGTACTGGCACTTATCGTCTCAAAGTGGAGGAATCACCCAACCAACAGTGAGAACGACAGTTACCAGGCTTTACGACGCCGGAATACGTCTCTAGCCTAGACTTCTAAATGTTGTGCGTTAGGTTCCAAAGCGTTGTTAGATTCATTAAATTTATTTTATAGTTGATCTTGCTTAAGAAATTTGCCTTTCAGGTTCACCGCGTGATGTAGATGTACAATTCCTAAAATGCAATCTAAGATGATAAACAGTCTTTTATCTTCTTTGTGCAATGAAAATCCTAGCTACTAAGGAAAGAAAGACATAATTCTTTCAACAAAGAGCAAAGAGCACACACTATATGCACTGTCCTAAATCAAACCAATCAAACAGTCTAAATGCAAATGCACATGCATGTATTTGTTTTCAGCCTTCTTAATATGTGAATGATAAAAAGAAAGCTAATGTGCAAATCTGAATTACTTTTCAAGCGACAATTACTAACAAGTTTCTTTTCAAAATAAAAAATGAAGACAATGACAACACTTTGCGATTTGGAAATGAAGACTTGCTTTTGACACTAGAAAAACTACAAATTCAGATCAAATACAACAGTAACAGGGTAATCGACTATCAAGAGCAATCAGACTCTCTTCTATGACTGAAAACGACACTTGCGACACTTTCAAATCAAGAAATGACAGTACAATTACGTTACTTTTTTGCAAAGGAGAACTGAAAATGACTCAACAAATACACAAAAACATTTACAGTTCTTTGCACAATGGAGGTGGAATATCAGCAAGGAAAGGGGTTTCAAACAGAGGTGTACTGACCATAGGCAGCAAAACTCATGAATAGAACTGAAAAGAATGAACACATAAACCAAAATTCAGGAACAATGCCTAGTCTGATCAGCGCACCTGTAACACAGTGAATTTGAAATGCAGCGCACCTACTACACTCGGGAAGTGCACTGAATTTCATATTCACAGAACAGAGAGTGCGCTGGGCCAGGGACGAGACTTTGCTTGAGTTCTGGGTCACAGTTTACAGTTCAGTTCAGGGATTTTGGCCGAGCAAGTGGTAATCAGTAAATCAACAACAAGGGCAGATCTAAGGAGGTTACTAGAGCCACCACAAGGGCAATTAGAGAGTTTGTAAATTAGTTGTTTAATTCATAAACAAAACCCGGAGATTGACTGAAGCGGCATTTATCTACTTTGCATTTGCATAGCAAATGCAGTTCGAAAGCTACCTGGCTCGACTTCAGTTCGAAAGCTACCTGGCTCGACTTCAGGCTCCGTCTGTAAGTTTATAAAATAAACAAATGTAGATAAACAAACAACCTAGTCACTCCCCAACGGAGTCGCCATTTTGTTACAAGGAAAAGTGTCTATGCAGAATTGCTAATCCCACTAAGGTGTGGTAGCTACCTTAGAAACAAACAAAGTAAAACTACTTTCGTTTTCCTTTATGAGAGATAGATGAGAGAAGAATAAAGGAGACCAACCTCTGTCTTGCGCTTGGTTCCTAGTTCGATTCCTATCTCTTCTGATAGTCCTTTGCTACTTGCTTCCTTGTACACCCAGCTTCACAGAGTACCTGTAGAATCAAAGTAGCATAACACTATACAAGAACGTGGATCTATTATCACAAACAATCTAGGATCAGATGTAAATTGACCATACAAATGCATGAAACATAAATGACACAAGAGTATGGAGGAAAACTTGAATAGCTTTATTGATAATCAAGAAAGAGCCAAGAGAGTTACAACCAGTTGTTCTGACCCAGCATCATCCTCTCAGCATGTAAGCCCTTCTTCACCTCATGCAAAGCTTAGATCACCCAACACTATGATGTTGCCTCAAGAAACCAACAACAATTCCTTACAAGATGCAAAATTCCAGCCCCCTGGATCTCTGGGATGAGGGATCCATATATAGATATCTGTAAGGGAGATGAGTCAGCTTGTGATTTGATTAGTGTCTTCCCTCTGATAGTTCTTGCTTCCACTTGAAGATTGATGATCTCTTACTCATCCTTGGTCGAATTCAGAATGGCAAGTGTCACAGGAGAAGTTTCTGAAAGATTCCATGCTTCTCCACCTCGCGGATTGACACTGCCATTTGTCTCTTCTTGCCCATCGCACCCCATAGAAGGGCTTTTTGAAATGCAACGCATCCACTGAGTGTACTTAGGTGAGATGCAACGTACTTTGCCTATGAAGCAGGCGAAATGATCATGTTTTGACCAGTTCTGAGTGTTTTTTCATGGAGAACTTCTGGGAGAAGCTGTAATCAGTTGACCTTGTTCCTTTAGGGGTTGGAACAACACTTTTAGGGACTTAGGATCCCTTGGTTTATGGACATTTTATGCTTGGGGTTGCAGTGCCCAAAAATGTCTATAACAGCGTCCTAGACCGGCTGAACCGATCACCACGTATGGAGGACACATGTGTTTGTAGGCAAAGGACATGTGTTGTACGACACCTTAGCATGTCTGCTTGACATCTCTAGCATCTAAGTTGGACGCGTTCAGGTATTGGCATCCCTCCCCTAGTTAAATTTCTTGGTTTCTAAGACTATCATATTTGACAATTTCTCAATTGTTTTCGAAAAAGATTTAATCACTCCAACCAGGCGTTAAAATTGACCCTGTATGCCCATTTTCACCTTTTTTTCCTTGTTAAATATTGGTTATTTTAAAATAAACACTTCATCTTAACTGGTAAATAGTTTTAACAAGTATCATAATGAGTGGCATGTAATAAAATGACAAGTTTCAATTTTTTTTTTTACATATATATATTTTATATATATGGTTTCACCAATCCCATCTAATTTATTGTTTACCGTGTGAGTGAGGATCTTTGTGTTGAAAACATTAACTATATGTTTGTCTAAATAAATCTTGTATTAATTAGAGATTTACATCGAAATCCTAAATCTCAATACAAATTGTGTTGCCATTATTGAGAGTCTGCTACCTAGAGAGATAGTTGAGCTACCTAGAGAGATAGTTGATCATAAGTTATGGGGAGTCTACTACCTAGAAAGAGAGTTGGTCATAAGTTATATATTAAGGAGATCACCTTGCAAGAGCCGAGGATCAATAAACTACTTATTAAACCCGTTACTGATGATCAATGACCAGTAAAAATAAATATTAAAAGTGATATGAAAAGTACTTCAAAACCATAACCGTCATAAAAAATTTTCTTGATGGCCAGGGGCACCCGGCAAATTTAACACGACCCCAACGACCAAAGTCAAAATTCCATCTCTGCTGCAAGTAGCCTTTCAATGGTGCAACTCCAAAAAAAAATCAGGCATGCACAGTGTTTGGTCACGTAAATCGAAATCTGCATTATGCGCCATTACGACAGAATAAGTACGATATTGCCAATCAATATTAGCTACTTTGAGTACAGCTGATGTGAACAATCAGTGTAGCCATGGAAATTTCTGAGACCAAGAACACTGATGTGAGCAAATGATCTGACAACCAGCTAGTGGGAGTGCTTGATGATGTGATATGAGATGAGAACCAAACTGTAAAAGAATATACGTTGATAAGGAAGTTCACTTGCGATTTACCAATCAAAGAAAGTCTCAGTCACATCATGCATAAATCTCAGCGCTATCGTATCAGTGTATGGCTCACCCTCAGTCTCGCGAATCTCAGACTCTCAGCGTTATCGTATCACTTTAAAGCTACTAAACTGTACTATGCTCGATACGCACTGAATGTAGTCATGTGGGCCATTTAATGCTCTCTCGGCCACTCCCACTTCACGAATAAAAAAACTGAAGCTCTACAGTTGGGCTGTACAATAATTTCGTCCATGATAAGATGGGTCGTTCAAATTTTTTTTTGTATGGCCTTTCTATTATAGGGCCGGAACCTTTTATAAAGGAAGAACGATACACTGCAATACAGCTCTAGGAATTTGAAGTTTTAGCAAATAGGAAAATTGAAAGGATCGTTTTTTTGTCATTCTGCAACTTCGAAATATGCGGTTGTGCATAAAATTTAACTAAAAGTTTGAGTTGTCCCTCGTATCTGCATTTTCAAACTTATTGTTTCAGTAAGGTCACGTGGATGAGCATTATTAGAGCATGAAGAGGAGGGATTATGATATGTTACTGAGCATATAGTTGGCGATGTTGCTCACATGGATAGGTGGTTTCTATTTTCAAATTTATTTATTTTTTTAAATATGTGAAAAACATGGAATGATGTGGTATTTTGGAGAAGGAAATATATTTTCAAAGAGAAAAGGGTTTTAAGTTTTCAATGTGTTTTTTTTTCTAATTGTGTTTAGATGAAAAAATAATAGCAGATTGAATCATTCGATAGGGCAATTTAACTAAGGAATATATAAGATTATGGTAAAATATATAACAAAATTACTATGTAAAATTATAAAATTGAAAAGTAAGTTTCACTGCGGTGATTATAATTTAAGAAAGTGCATTACATTCATAGTAAAAGTGACTTGTGGACTAGCTTTTGATTGAGAAATTTCAATCTAAACTTCATCTTAGGTGTATTAAGTGGTCTTAAATCACTTATGGATGGCACTCACTCATTGGGCCACACTTTGTACTCACTAAGTTATTTAGCAGTATTAAGTGGTCAAAATCACTTATGGATGGCACTCACTCATTGGGCCACACTTTGTACTCACTAAGTTATTTAGCGGTATTAAGTGGTCAAAATCACTTATGGATGGCACTCACTCATTGGGACACACTTTGTACTCACTAAGTTATTTAGCAGTATTAAGAAGTCAAAATCACTTATGGATGGCACTCACTCATTGGGCCACACTTTGTACTCACTAAGTTATTTAGCGGTATTAAGTGGTCAAAATCACTTATGGATGGCACTCACTCATTGGGCCACACTTTGTACTCACTAAGTTATTTAGCGGTATTAAGTGGTCAAAATCACTTATGGATAGCACTCACTCATTGGGCCACACTTTGTACTCACTAAGTTATTTAGCAGTATTAAGTGGTCAAAATCCCTTATGGATGGCACTCACTCATTGGGCCACACTTTGTACTCACTAAGTTATTTAGCGGTATTAAGTGGTCAAAATCACTTATGGATGACACTCACTCATTGGGCCACACCAACCAATCAGGTGGTTAGATATTTTGTACCCACTAAGTTACCTAAGGGTATTAAATGGTCAAAATCATTTATGGATGTCACTCATCGGGCCACACCAACCTGTTACATGGTTATATATATTATACCGACTAAGTTTTGAATCAACAAAATTTATGCAAAGAGTGCTTTAACAAAACACCATTAAACTAACCATTTTACTAACTATAAATAAAAAAATTTAAAATAATAACTTATAATTCTTTTAAAAAATCATATAAAGAAAATATATAATTAATGTCACTTGAAGTCATGTGTCTAATATATTAGGGATTTTACTAAGTGTACTAAGTCAAAATCTTAAAAAAAAAAACAAAAAATAGCAAAACATACATAATAGAGAGAAAATATGTGACTATACTATTGATTGAAGTCATTTGTTAGTTGGGGTTTTACTAAGCAGGGTAAGCCAACATATGGGTACTTAACTTGTTATTGTTTTTTATATTATTTGTCTATTTTGGACAAGGTTATTTTAATTTAATTTTTTATGTTAGCACATAATCTTAAAGGAGGTGTATATATAACAAAGTCCTCATCTGTAAATAATCCATGGACAAAGGCTAAAGGGAAATCTTCTTACTGCAATGTGATTTCCTTGTTCACGTGTTTGGGTATTACAATGATATCTCTTGTGGCCATTACAAAGTGGCATTACATTTATGTTGCATTTTAATTGGATTAAAATTTGTTGAAAATTTTATGTAGATTTACTCTAGATTTATGATCTCAACATGCTAGTGTGAATTATTTCTTCTCTATCCAACATTGTTTTAAAGTTGTTCAAAGGTTGAACCTAGCACTTTCTAAAGATGTCTATAGATTTATATGGTTTTTTACCCTTTTTTTCACAACACCCTCCTCTTTGGGCAATTTTTTGTTATTTCTATGGATTTAAAGGGCAATCCTACATATTTGTGTCCTTTTCTAAGGCAACACACTCCCCTTTTTCTATTTTCAACGAAAATTCTACTTTTTTCAAGGCAACACTAGTATCTTGTGCATTTATGAATGGAGATTGCTTGGTCGTCATCTTAAGCAGGGCAATTACCATATTGGACTAATCAAATGATAATATTTCTTCACATCAATGTTTCAGGGATGCATACACAGATGCGGGTGTCAATCCTGTTAATTAATGTGATTAGACGGTCAGCCGGCAGACAGGAGAGCCATATGGCTACCAGCATCGTCCCCAGCGCCAACCTCAAGCGAATTCATAACACATTGCAGAAGGAAATAAATGAATCCGAAAGCCGAGACACTTTCATCTCCCTCATAGCCATGGCCCCTGCAGAACGGTATGCAATTCCTCCTTTGCTCCATGGCGTCTGCCCTCCGCAAACTGCTGAACCTTGCATTCACACCATGACTGGCAGTCGATGCTGGTTACTTCCTTGCTTGGATCTTGGCAACGGATTTCATTTCTCTCACTCCAGCCACTATATCTTAGACCAGGCCCAAACCTCTCCTGCTCACTCTTCGCGTCGAAATACTTCCAATTCCTCTGCTGTCAACTTAACTCATAATCCTGCTATGGCTCGCATTAGGCATCATATGCGCAGCAGGCGCGGCGGAACCCGCGGAGGCATCATCCGCACGCCGACTTCGACCAGCTCTACCACCGGTTCCCCTGACTCCTCCACTGATACGCTCAATCCTCTCAACTCTCCCTCTCGCCGCTACCCAAATACCAGAAGTGGCAGGGGTCGTGCTAGAATCCAAGCCATTGAAGGGAGAGACGTAGCAGTCCGCTCTGTGGATTTCCCTCTTCCACCTTATCCTGCTCCCCACAACACCCAGTTCCGTTTCCGCAACACCTTAAATCGGCCTATAATCACTGCTACTGTAACAATTTCCTTTGCGGAAGAGTCTGAGCCGCAAGCTCCTCTGTCTGGGCTCAAGGGCAAGCAGAGTAGGGAGGCTTCAGGCAGCCGAGGAATTAGCATTCCTGGCAATAGGCAACAGAAAGAAGGCAGAGCGGCTTTGCATGGCAAGGCTATAGCTGACGGTCCTTCAACTGAGAGTGACAAGCATAATGGCACGAAGGCTTTGGGAAGTAGACCGAACGACACTTCTGAAACGCAAATGGGCACAGGTGGTGCTGAGGAGGCTCCACCAACTCAGGGACGTGGTGTGTCTGATGCGGATGATGATTGGTACCAATTTGCATGTAGAATCGAGGAGGAACCAGCCCCAGAGGATCCACCGACTTGACGCGTGGCAACCAATTATTGCTGCTTTCTGCCAGGTGGATG
This sequence comes from Pinus tabuliformis, assembly GCA_031772625.1. NCBI lineage: Eukaryota > Viridiplantae > Streptophyta > Pinopsida > Pinales > Pinaceae > Pinus > Pinus tabuliformis. Next base: position 445,621,074 of record CM062813.1, on the reverse strand, counting down.
TGTCTAAATCTGGGCAGTATTTTTAGGACTCCTGTTTTTTTTTATTCTAGACATGCATTTTCTCTCTCAGTCTTTTTGGAAAAACAATGTTTACCCAGGTGTGGTTTTCTTTCTGGTTCAATGGGCTGGTTTCCCCTATGTTGGGGCAATCTTTATGGTTCAATGGACTGGTTTCCCCTATGTTGGGGCAGTCCAAAAAAAACAGATTCATTTTTTGGTGATGATTGATGCTCAACAACTTTGAAGTCAAGCCTCTCTATAACCTCTTTTTGTACCATATCAATAGAACAATATTACTTAGAAAAAAAAAATGTTTCATGGATGCATTTGGAAAAACCCGTTATGCTCCGTACGATGACAACTATGACCTTATTTTATTGAAAATTGATAAAACCCATAGAATGATTACTCTCTATGTCGAGCTAAATCTTGTTCATCACACAATAATAACAAAAGTGCAAAGTAAATTTGGGATACTTTTCACAACTTATTCGACATAGTGAACACTACTTATAACACCCCCATGGATAACCCTGATGTTGTATTTGTATATATCTCTATTGTGTTGGTCAAGTAGGTTTTGTTGGGCCTGTGTGCCCATTTGTATATATACATTTTGGGGTTTGCACGCCCATGTGTGTGTGTGTGTTTTTGGGCCTACGTGCCCATGTGTATATATTCATTTTGGGTTTGTGTGTCTATGTTCATATGTTTTGAGGCCAAAATACTTGTGTTGTTAAAGGCAAATGATCCTAACAATGCAATATGCAAATTTCCCATATCTTAAAACAACACACCATTACTATAGACTGAGTTGAACATGAGAGTTAGGGGGCTAGGACTCCACAAGAGGGAAAGATCAGGAATTGGAGCCATAACATGGGCGCTAAACCATTAGAATAATACTATATTCCAAAAGTGACTTTATGAACATATCCCAAAGTTATGAAAACATGACATAAGCCTAAGTCCAAAATAAGTGGACGGGAGTGGTTGGTGTGAGTTCCTAAGTGGCGAGGGCGAGATTCTCATGTGACACTTAGCTAAAATATCACAAGCATTCAAAAATTATGTTCTCTTATTCATTCAATGATTAATCAACCATCATTTCTCTTGTACCCTACTACTCCATTGTATGTTCATTGTCAGTTCACTATTAGTTCATTGCCAATTCATTGTTGGTTCACTACTAGTTCATTGTTGGCCCCTGTCAAGCTGCTAAACCATATGGTTGAGTCATTGAAACAAAGTTGTGTTCCTTAATCCCCCTTTTAGCCCTTATTTTAGGTTTCAATGGTGTTCGGCCAATCGCCCCCTGTGGCATTGGTGGCCCCTCTATCCCATCCTTTGGCTTCTGGTCGCTCAATAAGGTAAAAATGTTAGCTGAGACTCCATATTCACTTAGATTGATCAGGAAAGTTGGAAAGGGTAATAGTTCTCTCAGCCCCATATTACCAATACAGAAGAAAAATAAGCATCAGTAGGAGCAAAGGCCATTTTAAGCAACAAACTTTAGATTAAGTGAGCTTGGATAGCCACTAAACTGTAACTTGGTAAATCTATGTTAAATCCCTTGATGGAATCTTGTGGCCAATTCTCCTTGCTAATCTTAGGGAAGGATGGAGCTTGGAGGGGGAATTGGTTAGGTATAATTTCCTAGTGTGAGGCATGAGGGGTGCTTGAAAGGCTCTTGAGGGTAGTTGGAACTCTTAGAACTACAGTGCTTTGAGACTTATTGAGTAGTATGTGTTGAAAGCCCAAGAATATTAGTGGCACAACTTGATGGAAAACAAAGGAAGAAAGGGGGTGCATTACCTTGGGTTGTGTAGGTTGGGGGATGCAATACTGTAATTACGGAGATTGGCAGAGTTAGTACCCAGGCATACTTGTTTAGTACTATCGATATGACTGTAGTTGTCTCTTGGTGAGCATTTTCATTGGTTGACTCATAGCCCTAGCTCGGGGGTGACCCATTACTAATAGTATTAGAGTAGTGAGGTCTATGGATAGGTGGAACATCTAAGATTTGTAGCTAGTCAGTGTCTTGTAAAAGATAACTATATAATTTACACTTTAAACGTATTGAATGTTGTGTTACTCTAAAGTGTAAATATCATTGTACACACTTATGTGTTTATGTGTGATTATATATTGTTTTGGTCATTATTATTGTTGTTTATCCATATTTCATCATTATATTTCTTTTTATCCATAATGATGCTTTCAAAGTGCAAAAAGAAGAGGAATAAACTCATAGGACCATTTTTACCAATTAGGCCCAGTTTGGTAGATTGGTGTGGGTGAATGCATGAATATGGGTGACACTTTTGGGCCAAATGTGGCGATGAAATTTCAAGTTGTTCCTCTTTTATCAAACTGAAGCCCTCAAAACTCATATAAGCATTGTGAATTTTGATTTGAAGTAAAAGTACAATATGTGGAGAATTGTGTTGTTGTCCTAATGATATTTTTTGCAAAAATATTTAGTGTCATATATTCTCTCAATTTTCCATAAAATGCAATGCTTTTCCTTGCAAATTTTCGCACATCTTAAGAGGTATGTGTGTGTTCATATATATATGAGCATGATCTACACAGAAAGAACTAAGTTTTTCATATTAAAAAAATATTTTTTAATGAAAAACTATATTTTCTATTATTTTTCAAAGTTGGCAAAGTAATATTTCAATTGTATTTTAGAGACACATGTGTTCGCGTAACATTTTTCTTTTAACTCTTTTAATAAATTGAAAAACTAAGAGTAGCCTTTTGATGAGGACTCGTAAACAAATATAGTGGTATTTTTTGAAATTTTTTCATTTTGTATATTTTATGTTATTGATTTTTTATTCAACCCCATTGAAATTGTCCAAAAAAATTCAAAGATTATGTTTAAAAGAAATTAGATGAAAAGTATCATATGAAGTCAAAAGTGTCAAATTCATATGCCATTGGATAGAGGATTCTTTCACGAATCCAACATAATCAACTCCACCACTTAAGGATAAATTCTGCCCTGAATCTACTAGGTACAAAATCAGGTTGCAAAGAAATTTGCAAAAGGGGTCCTAAAGTTGTGATTTTTAGGACCTCAGGAGCTCGATCAAGTGCTTAACAATCTTTCGAGAACTTGATTTCGAAATTCAAATAGCTCAATCGAGAGTTTAAGAAACCCTCGATCAAGCCCTTAATGTGGTTAAAAAAGGCCTGATCTATATTTAAAGCTCGATCTATCTTTAAGGCTCGCTCTAGCTTTAAGGCTCGATCGAGCCACTTTTTTTAATTCCATGCCTAGGTTGTATTGGTGGGAAATTTCAAAAACATGGCTTGATCGAGCTCCTAGATAACCTTGGGTTACATTTTTTAAGCCCTCAAACAACTTGATCGAGGGCTCAAATATTGCTCGATTGAGTGCTTAAAATGGCTCGATCGAGTTGTTGTTTTTCACCCAAAATGCACCCTCTTTCTAAAAAGTGTAACCCAACTTCATGCATAAACCCATGTTTGAAACCTTTCATGAACATTTTAAGCATCAAATGATGTTTTTTGGGGTAAAAATTCACCCCTTCAGCGCAACACTTATTTTTTCTTATTCTACAGGCATAAACCTTTCCAACGACACAAGATTCACCGCAATTAGAGTCCATATGCAAAAATTATGCCACTAAGAAGTTGACCTTCCTAGTTTCACCACCATCATTCGAGAGGATGCCACATCATCCCCCATAGCTCATGGAAAAGGGGCTAGCCACATGATTATGATAAATAAGACTTTAAAAGAGTTCATATTATAACTTTGGTTAAGAGTTGAAGGAGTCAAACATAACCACTAGTAGGCTATCGAGTTGTGTTATAACCATGCCATTAGGAGGAAAATGGTTTCCATTCTTTCTGAGTGCATTTGTTTCATAGACGAGTAGAGTAGTTGGTAGGGATAGGGAAAGAGCACACATAGAGGATTTTTTCACTGTAATAGCCCACAGGCCATAAGCCTTACTTCTTTAAATACTCATAGCTATTTTCTATTCAGAGAAAGAGAGCAGAGTTGTTTCACCTTCCAGCTACCTTTTCTCTCGAAAGGGTTTCCAAGGATATTTCTTATGTCAAATGTGGTTTGTCATTTTTTATTTTGTTGTTCTCTATTTTCTACATAAATTTTAATTTGCATGCATACATAATAAATAGTATTCTACAGATCTAGAAATCCAAAGAGGAATAAACCCGAATAGTATAGATTTTTAGATTTTTAAGTATAGTTTTATTATATTTATTGTGATGAAATTTCTAGTGGAATATACACAATAGTTTATAGATCATATTGGTAGCAAAGCAAGTTTCTTTGGGTATATTATGGGTATTTGAAGGAGATCTATATCGATTAAGCCAAAAGTTAGAAAACATTAGTCATGGTCGACAAATTTACGAATAACCCCTGTGATCTTGCAAAGGAGAGGTTTTTGCGACTAGAAGCACAAATTTTAGATATAATTGATAATGTGAATATCCTCATGTTATCCCTAAGAAATAAGCTTGGGTTATTCAGAGAAAGTGGGGGTTCTAATGCAAAGGACCAATCATAGTGGAGATAAAAGATTGTTGGAAATACTGAGAAGGGGTTGAATCAATATTTAACTTTTTCTTTCAATATAGTATCATAAAACATTAACCAATAAAATCATATCAAGGAACACAAGCTATATATATATATATATATATATATATATATATATATATATATATATATATATATATATATATATATATATATATATATATATATATATATATATATATATATATTTGTGTGTATGTATGTATGTATGTATCTAGACAAATTATTTATTTATTAAGGGAAGTTATAGCTTTTAGTTTACCTGCTACAACCCTTGATTATCTATTAGCCACTACTAAAAGGAGATACAACCCTTGGTTTACCAACATCCACTAGAAGGAGGTGACAACCTCCTAAAGGAAGCTACAACATCCTTTCCTAGCACCACCCTACCACCCTTTATAATAAAGGACAAAAATAAAAACTCTTGGGTTCTAGTACCAGGGATAGTAGCCTAATTACAAAAAATACTCAATCCCTGTTGCTTTATTCTACAATAAAGACAATACAGGGATAATATATGAATACTACAAAAATATAGCTCAGCATAACAAGAATATATCACCACCAAAAGATCATCTCATACAAACATACTATCTAAATAATACATATCACAAGTACATTTTAATATATTCCTAATAGTTCTTCTCCAATGCACTGCTCCATATGCATTAGCATACTCATAATAGACCTAACACTCTCAATAAACAGATCTGCAATAGCTAGAAAATGTGTGTTGGTGATCTAATCAGGTAGTCACTCTTTCACTACACAAAGCCATTGATTAATCAACATTTTCAGGTTACATATGTTTCTAAGAAAATAGAAGTGTATGTATCTTTACTATGTCCACACAAGTGCAACCTTCCTCCATACCCACAAAACCTTCATATATTACTTAACTAAGTCGTCAACCATCAAAATCGATCCAACTGTTTGGATTTTGGGCACTCAGTGTCAAAGTCCTGGTCTCATGCAAGTGTAGCCTCCCATTTCGATAAAAACAGAACTTAATAAATTCATCAGTGAATAATGATTGGAAAACTATCACCCTTTAAAAATAAACCACGTAGAGAATCAAGTCTTTCCTTCATGTCTGAATGCATTCATACTTGGTCCTGTGCCAAAACATACAAAAATAACTAGAACATTTTATCACAACTCTTCATCTTGATATTTCTCCTTTTCCACTTTGGACTGCTCCTCAAATCATCGTAGTTCAGATACACAAATTTTTCGATCAGTGAATGTCCATGGTTAGGACATATTTATACACTTTGGGAGGAGGTATCTTAGGGCCAACTTGAACATTAAATTTTATTTAAATCTGATTAGAGGTTAATCAGTTTTCATAACTAAGTTTGATATGGAGCAAGGTGCAACCAACACTCAAAAAACACCATGTAATGAGCCGTCAAATAAATGCCAACTTAAATAATGAAAGGATCGACTCTCATAAAATTTCTCAATTAAACAATGGCGTGCACCTCCCAAAGAAATAGTTGCTCGTGGAAGTGGCATTTCATGAAACATATGATCATTATCTAGAATGACTTGGATTTTATGTGTAAGACGATGATGTGAAAAATATTCCTTCTCTAAGTTGTAACCCTTTAGACAGTTGCCTAAGATAATAATCTTATTCAAATTCTCAGGAGTTTAATTTACCTCCAGTACTTTGTCAGTGAGAATAGTTTCATAGTGAGGAATGAAAAAGAAAATGTGGGTCTATTCATTGTCCTGCCATTTTCATTAATAGAGAAAAAATTATATTCAAAAGAATTTATATCTTTTCATTCGATTGTTGAAAGTACAGGGTCATCAAGGATCATACACCACAATATCATGCACCCAAAAAAATTCTCTTAATAAAATCATCAAAAATAACTACATGTGATGGGGCTCTAAGTCAGAGTTATTATTTGACTTTATTACTCCATTCCATAGAGAATGACTTGTAATTGTGAGTAATGTGGGTCTTCATTAAATATATTCATTGTAAGGTCACTTAGAATCAAACCTCTTTGAGTATGCATTGTTATTTCTCATAAATCTTCATTTTCCCAATGACCAAAACAAATATCAATAATATTTAACAATTGTGAATTGAGGACCTTTGGGGAGTTATATTTTTGGAATTTTCACAAACAAGTCCTTGTGTAACTTGCATGAATATCGACAAGAAATTACAGAGGTATCTTAAAAATACTTCATCAATGGCCCATTCACCCTTTAACATCAATGACAATTTATTCCAACAAGCTTCCCCTTTGTCATTGATGTCAACATTCATGCTCCCCCTATCTCAGTCCCCACATGTTGTCATGCTCTCATTTTCTCCATGCTTCACTAATTCCTTTCTCATTCTCTCTCCCCCTTTAACATCAATGGTAACGAGTGTCTTTATTTTTTGAGGTTTCTCCCACTGACACTATTTATTCTTCAACATGTTTTCTTCTCCAAACCTTACTAGGTCTACTTGTAAACATGCTTCTAGGGTTTTGATGATATCCTTTATAATTAACCCTGCTATGAGCTTTACAATCCCTAGCCTTATGCACACAACTTGTACTTGAATAACAACAACCAAGAAACATACTTTGGTACCTTGGTGAGTTGGATTTCCACGATGGTCATCTGATATTGTTCAACCTTGGAAGAGATCCAGTCTTCTACTACTCTTCTTGGTAAGATGTCTTTTTGAGAATATCAACATAGCTGCTTCGATCAAAAGCTTCACGCTTATTTTGGTTTTCACTTGAAATTTTGAGGACAATGATTTTGCTTTCAAGTTTTCTTTAAATTTCTCATTTGGGGACTTGGTTCTTGCATTATCTTTTAATGCAGTTTCACCTCGACTTGATTTGTTATAGATAACAATGTTATCTAGCCCTTGCAAGCTTTTCAACCTTGCTGAGCTTGTTAACTTCAACCCTTAATGATACAACTTCTTCTTCATTCTTCTCACAATATTCTTCCTTCTCATTTAGCTGAAATTTTGTCACTTCTTCAATCCTTCTTACTTCTTCAAGATGGAGGAGATAATTTCTTCTTTAAGTATTCTCTCTTGTTGATCAAATTTAGTTTGTAGCTTGATCAAGTCAGATTTTTCTTGAAGATGACTTATAAAAATTGCTTCTCTCCTTTTTCCCTTTGTATCTTGGTCTTTAAGCAAGAACCTTCCTTTTCAACTTGTTTTGCATAAATCTCTTCTAGCCTTTCCCAAATATGTTTAACAGAGGAGCATTGTCCAACTTGTATTTTACGGGATCTGATAAGCTTCTTAGTATGCTATCCATTTCTCTTGTATCATATTCTTTATAATCCGTTGTGGTTGTATCTCTGGTAACAAATGCAAACCATACACAATCTAGGGCTTTCAAATAGTTCTCCATAGAAACGCTCCATGATTCATAGTCTATTCCATCAAACACAGCAGGTGAAAACATCACAGTTGGGTCAACTAGATCTTCATTAATGACTTTTGTATGTTTTGGCATCATTGCAACACAGGAGACATACTTTTCCTCATCCTTGGAGAGTTTTAAGGCTAGCCTTTTTGGTGATGATAATATACAACTACTAGTTTCAAGCACATGGTTTTGTGGCTCGTGGTATTATGTCAGTTGTATTTGGTTGAAAAGAAGCTTATCTCCATTGTAATTGTGTCAAGCGCCAAGGTGCCAAGGGTTAAGAAGAGTCTCCCCGACTAATGTGAGGGGTAAAGTGATCCAAATTTAAACAGGAACACAACAAATTATAGATATAACCATAAATATAGATATGCAACAGAAATAACACTTCATTTCATTAATATCAGATACTGAAATATGCTTACAAACAGAATGGAATAAGACTATCTCGGGCGATGGTAGCTTATCTCTGAGAAGAGATGTGGCGGCTACATGCCTCTGAAATGTGTTACAATGAGGCTTGAGGGCCTATTTATTATTGATAAACAATGGAAAACCCCAAAAATTCAAAAACCTAAGCCTAGGAGATGAAACACCAAACTATGGGCCCTGTTGGGGTAAATTGGTACATCATCTTCCCAAGGTCGTAACTTTGGTATACGATCTCTGTTTGACGCACATGATACCTCATTAGAAACACCTATTCGAGAACTATAACTGTTGATATCAAATTTCAAGTTGAAAATTCATATTTTCCACACGGTGATTTTTCTAACAAAACATCGTTCAGGGCCTCAAAATGGCTCCGGTAGTTCATGACCCAAAAAACTGCCAAAAATAATAAACTGTGCTACAATTAAGAAAACTAAAAAACAAAAATAAACAATGGTGGGGATCCAAGTGGAATAGGTGGGTGGCCACCAATATCCACCTAGATCATTCCTCCCCTCTTAGGAAGCAATGGTCCCCATTTTGTTGAGTTTCTCCATGAGATGAGGAAAATTCTGCTGAACTTGATCCCTGGTGAGCCACTTGCTCTAGTGAAGGAGTTGGCCTAGTTTGAAAACTTGATATATTTGTATCCTTTGTTGTTGGGTGTTCTTGATCTGTGTGTCCATGATTTGATTAGTTGTGGCTTGTTCCATGCATTTTGGATTTAACTCTTTAGGTGTGAGTTGTTATGCAATGTCTGATGTGTCCAACAATGGTGGGAAGTATTGTCGAAGGCAGTGCACATTGAACACTAGGTGTAGGCCAAGGAATGGGGTAATGATGAGCTCAAATGCATTGTCTCCCATAGCCTTGGTAATCGTGTAAGGACCATAGCGGAGTGGTTTGAGTTTCTGATCGGCTCTGGTAAGGCATTCCTTCTACAAATGTAACCCAACTTTGTCACCCACCTGAAACTTGTGTGGCACTCGATGTTGATCATGTCGCGACTTGTACTTGGCATTTGATATCTCTAGAATGTCTTGGACCTGCTGGCGGATGCGTTGGATGCATTCAATAAATCTGGCTACTTTATCAGCCTCAGACAATACATGTGTGGATTCGTTCTACGTAGTCACATGAGGCATGACAACATCAATTCGACACAATGGTTGAAATCCAAGGCCCACTTGAAAGGGATTGCGATGAGTCGAGCTATGGAGAGCTCTATTATAACTTTATTTCACATATGGAAGACTCTCATCCAAGGTTCAAGGATGCTAGGAATTGTACATGCGGAGTATGTACACTATCATCCTATTGACGACCTTCGTCTGGTCATCAGTCTGAAGATGGAAGGTAGTCGATTTTGTGACCTTGGTGTCCAATCGTGTCCAGAGGATTGACCAGAATGTGCTCGGAAACCTGCTATCCAGATCTGATATAATGGCCTGTGAGATCCCAAAATGTACCCATACTTGTTCAAAGAAGAGTTTTGTAGTGTCCTTTGTTGTGATACTCTTCTTGCAAGCCACCAATATAGCCATCTTAGAAAATTTGTCCACCACCACAAATACACAATAGTTACCATGCTTGGTAGAAGGGAGGTATGACAAATAGTCCATGGAGATGGATTCTCACGGCTAGCTCGAAGTAGGTAGAGGAGTGTACAAGCCTTACTTCTTGATGGTTGGCTTGGTGATGGTACATGCAGTGTAAGATTTGATATATTTCCCAACATCCAGTCACAATTTGGCCCAATAAAAGTAATTTTGTAATACAACCATAGTTTTCTCCACATCAAAGTATCCTGCTACGCTACTGTAGTGCGCCTCCCAGATCAGTTTGGCATGCTCACTTGAAGGAACACAAATGTGGCCCAGGTAGGATAATAATGCATCCTAGAGGTGGAAACCAGGAACTTCCTTTCCATCTACCTGCATTTGGTATGTGGAGGCGAACTCTAGATCATTTTTGTATAGTTGCAGCCATCTAGAGGTCTTGTGACCACAAGAGTTGAGAATAGTAGTCAGTGTTGCAACTCGGGGCCGGCTAAGGCAATCTGCAACATGATTGGGGCTACCCTTTTTGTATTTAATGTCCAGGTGGAATTGTTGCAGATATGTAGACCATTTCTGATGGCGATCATTCTACAACTTCCCCTGTGTCTATATAAACTGAAGAGATCAATGATCGGTGTGGATGACCATCTCCTTCCCTAGAATGTAGTGCTTCCACTGTCGGCAAGCATGCACGATGGAATACATCTCTTTATCATAAGTGGGGTACTTCTGAATTGTATCGGAAACTGTCTCACTCTGATAAGTCATTGGATGCCTGTGTTGGGTGAGGATTGCACCAATACCATAGTCTAAGGTGGTTGTCTCGATTTTGAATGGTTACTGTAGGTTTAGAAGTGTGATTACCAGTGTAGCGCAGAGGCAGTGCTTCAACTCAATGAACGACTTCTGTTGGGACTCGGATTAGGAGAACTTTTCTTTCACCCCACCCTTAGTAATCTGACTCAACGACCAAGGGATATGGGAGAATTCCAACATGAACCTTCGATAAACATTTGCAAGGCCCAAAAAGCTACAAAGCTCTGTTAGAGTGGTCAGGGCTGGCCAATCCCGAATGACTTGGATCTTGGTCGAGTCCACATGCATGCCATGCTCATCTATGATGTAACCCAAGTATTGGACTTGCCTCATGCAAAAGGTGCATTTCTCCAAGTCGACACACAGTGTGTGCTACCGAAGGGTTTGAAGGACCTTTCGAATGCGTTGCAAGTGTTCTCCCTAACTCTTGTTGAAGATGAGGATGTCGTCCAGATAAACCACCACGAATGATTTGTTGAAGGGCTGCAAGATGTCATCCATCTCATAAAAGTGGCAGGGGTGTTTGTCAACCCAAAGGGCATAACCAACCATTCAAAAAGGCCTTCCTTAGATTTAAAGGTGGTCTTCCATACATCCGTGGGCTTAATTGGAACCTGGTGATAACCAGACTTCAAATCGATCTTGCTGAAATACTTAACCCCCTTGAGTTGGTTCAGTAGGTCATCAATCCATGGGATTGGATACTTGTTCCTGACAGTGATTTTGTTTAGCGCTTGATAATCTATGTAGAGCCTCCAAGTCCCATCCTTCTTTTGTACAAGTACAATCAGGTTCCCACAAGGTGAGGAACTTGGTTGGAAGTGCCCTTTTTTCAGCAACTCCTGTATTTTCCGTTTTATCTCTTCATTTTCTAGAATGGAGTGGTGATATATCGGCCCATTGGGTAGCAGTGCTCTAGGAGTAAGATCGATTGGATGATTGACCTGACAATGCAAGGGTACCCCTATGGGTGAGGATAAGATGTCCCTCTATTCTTCCATGACTGTAGTCACCTGCTTCTGTTGCTTGGAGGAACCCCTATCGGGGGACATGGATGTGGCTACGACCTTCCCTTTACTTTGAGACCGAATAAAAAAAAAAAACAAATTTCCCAGTCCGGGAGATGACCTTACTTCATTGCTTAGCAGAGATCAAAGAGATGGTGGTAAGTGGGGCTAGCTTCGGTATCTTGTATAACTTAGTACCCAAAGAAGTAATAAAAGAGAGGGGTCTAGACTCATATACAACATGCCACTTCCATAAGTATGGTTGACCTAATAATATTGATGGGTCTCTAAATTAGACATAAATTAAGGCCCATGCCTCTAAATTAAACATAAATTAAGGCCTATGACCATCCTTCAGCACATTAAACCTCTCTTTTTGCATTAGATAATGTATTTTTAACTTTAATATATTCATTAGGAAGGTTTATGAATAATTGCATATTTGTGCCTAATATTATTTATTTTTGTGGAATATTATGAGAATATTGGACAAATTATGAAGATTTGGAGGAGGAGATAATTTAGGGACTTGCTCCCTACTACAGGAGGATCACTATTAAATAATAAATCAACAAGATATTATGGAATTATGGCACAGATTGTGGAACTCCAATGATTGAGAAAATCTAGGAATGTGTTCCCTGCCATTTAATGCAGATTCCTAGTATTGGGAACCAAATCCACTAATCAAGGGATTTTGGTGGGGAAAGCTTCCTCCATTCATGGGGAATGATTCCTAATCATTTTGTATAAGTACCAAGTCGAATTTTCCTCTAGGGATAGATTTTCATTAGTGTTCTTGTGGAGAGAACTCATATTTCTGCAGCTCCATTGTATTTTCTTACAGAGATGTAATTGTATTGATGAAAATAATGAAGATTGGTGTCATGTTCAACTTCTAAATCTTGTTCTCCTCCATAGGTATCTGAGTTTCCTTGGGCTTGGCCATCCCAGGAGCCTCAGAGCCCTTTTTATCATTTTATTTCCTTCTTTTCACTTCTTATTCACATGCATCTCTTGTTTTTATTTCTTTCTATTTATGCATTTAGTATTAATGATTTCTCGCTGTATGATTGGCTTAAATGGTTGATGTAAATTATTTTTCAGGATCAAAAGCATCATTTCATCCTTGAAGAAATTTTTAAGGTCATAGTAATCATTGAGCTACTTGGATTAGTCTTCTTATTCCCAAATCTAGATTTTTGTAACTCCTTTGTGGCAACTAGCAGTAAATTTCTGCTATTTTTTAGAGCATGCTAACGAGATTCAATCAAGTTGATTCCACTTGTATTAGATCACAAAAACATTCTATTTCATAACAAAATTTACCCCATTGAATTTTCACTTGATTAGATTAGGAATTTGATGGATTTACTAGCTCACTAGTTCTCAAATTTCTGATTTTTAGACTAGTAATTTTCTGCTATTTTTTAGCATGGGTTAACAGAAGTCTTTTTGAGTGATTCCACTTGGAATGGAGACCTAAGACATCCTAGTCAATAAAAAAAATTATCCCATCCAATTTGGATTGGATTTTCTTGGTTATTCGATGAATTATAATTTTGTATAGTAAATCAGTAACATCTGGTAGTAAAGTAGGGGATCTTGTAGGAGAACAAGCACTTCTTGTAGGAAATCCTGTAGCGGCCTGTTTCGAACCCAAATTGCAAAAAATCATCATTGAAGCTGGGATTAGGTATCTAATTGACCTCCATGCCATCAATACCATCTTAACCCTCTTCCTCCATACCTATCTCCCTTGCTAAAGAACAAGTGAGGATTATCATTTGCATTTATAAAACAAAAAGATTATAAAAAGAGTTCTTTTATATTCACATATGCACATAACAGTTAATAATCCCTAGATCAGACTCCATTCTTAGTTAGTTTAAATCATCACATGTGATAAATAATGTTAAGTTAGGTTTCTTTTACATTTAGTTCATGGTCTTTATGCAATTAGAATATGTTTCTTTCCTTGTACTTTATTTCTTGTAATAGGTTAGGACTTCCATTTTAGTTCATTTTCTACAATTAGTTTAGGGTTTGATTTCAATACATGCACTCCATTACATCATGACAGCAAAGGAATGACACATTGTATGCTACACATATAGTGTCGATACCTCTTAAGTTTGTATGAACCCGGGGTTGATAATTAAAAGTCGGTATCCTTGGGAGTTGCAACATTCTTGCTGCAATATTGAGGCTCATCAAATACATCACACAATACATGATCCGTGAAGGGTTTGATGCTTTACGGAAGGAAACATTATTAGATGACACGAAGATCACGTCCTTGGTGAAGCCACCCGATGGTGTACGGGTGTGGATGTGTTGTAGTCGGTAGGCTCAGCCACTTCACGACCTATACCGAAATTATTTTCTTTTGTCTCCCATTGTCGACAATGAACTGCAATGGAGAACCCTTAACCCACATTTGTAAGTGGAATAGGTGTTCCCCCTCTTCTGGATCTTGGTGGTCTTCGTAGTGGCGCTTGGCTCCATGTCAATGATTTGATTCCCTTTGTCATTCCCTTTCTCAGGTTTTGACTTAGAGTCAAAACATGCGTCAAACCCAACACTCACTTGTGTTGTGAGTGGAGCTCTTATGAAACTCACACCACTTTCTCGTTTTCTTCTTTGTCTTCATGGTGTTGTTATTTTCCTGCTGCTTCGGCGGGTTATCCTGGGTGGCCCAACCTTGGCTCTACCCTTTTCTTTATGGTTTGGGGGCACCTTTCCCTTGCTTTGGATTCGCAGATCCAAAATCTCATTTTTTCTGTTTAAACTTTTTCTCGATCTTGACAGTGTATTGGTACGTTGTGATGAGCGAGGAGATGCCTAGGAACTTCATCTCATCCTGGATGTACCTGTGTAGGCTACCGCAATACTTGAGTACCAAATCATTCTCATAATATCTTATACCCAACTTCGTGGGAAGGGTATGAAAAACATTTGGAAAATATGGCACGTCTTGGTCCCTTCCCTATCACCGCGTGGTCCACTTTATGTATTTATCCTCGTAGCTCCCAACAGGATAGTACTACTGCTTGATGGCGTCCTGGAACAAATCCCAAGTGGGTGCGACCAAAAATAGTGAGAGAGTAGTTTCATCATTCTTCTCACAATAAGTTTCCAACAATATTTGACGTGGGGGGCATATTTGAGCAAAGAAAAAGTAATATTTTCCCGGCCAGAAAATTCATGAACAAAAAAAATCCTTCTAGCAGATTTAACCATTCTATAGTGTCTGCATCTATTTAATCCTCAAATATGTGAATGTCAAATTTAACTTGTACCTTAAAGGGTATGGCACTTCCAGAGTAACCATTGGAAGAAGATGTGTCACCCTTGGGTAGTCGCTGAAGGATCTAGGCAAAGTTGTCCATCATCGCGTTCCTTTATCGCTCAAGGGCTTCTTTGAGCAAGATTTTGAAAGGTTCTCCTCCCCCCTCATCTTTCTTTTCTTCTTCAATGGGAGTCCATCGGGATTTGTGAGGCTAGTCTTGCAAAGGTTCAACCAGTTCAAGCCATAACCCCTTATATCTAGACCTCATTGGGGACATGCAAAGAAAAACAGAGAAAGAGCAGGCCGCTCTGATACCACTGATTCAAATTTAAACAGGATCACAACAAATTAAAAATATAACCATAAATATAGAGATGTGGCAGAAATGGCACTTCATTTCATTAATATTAGATATTGAAATATGCTTACAAATAGAATGGAAATAAGACTAGCTTGGGTGATGGTAGCTTATCTCTGAGAAGATATGTGGCGACTACATGCCTCTAAATTGTGTTGCAATGAAGCTTGACGGCCTATTTATTATTGAGAAAAAACCCCAAACATACAAAAACCTAACCCTAGGAGATGAGACACCAAATTATGGGCCACGTTGGGATAAATTGGTACATCAACTTCCCGGGGTTGTAACTTTGGCTTAGGATCTATGTTTGATGCACACAATACCTCGTTAAAAACATCTATACGAGGGCTAAAATATATAATAAAAGATGTGATGTTGATTATTTATAATCATCGTTGGTGATTTTCCAAAAAACCATTGTTTAGGGCCTCAAAACGGATCCGAAAATTCAAGACCCGCAAAACTGTCAAAAATAGTAAATTGTGCTACAATTAAGGAAACTGAAAAACTAAAAGAAACAATGGTGGTGGTCCAAGTGGAATAGGTGGGTGGCCACCAATATCCACTTGGATCATTCTCCCCCCCGCAAGGAAGAAATGGTCCCCATTGCATTGAGTTCCTCCACGAGATGAGGAAACTTATGTTGAACTTGGTCCCTAGTGAACCACTTGCCTTGGAGAAGGAGTTGGCCTGCTTTGAAGACTCGATATAGTTGGATCCTTTGTCATTGGTTGTTCTTGATTTGTGTGTCCATGAACCAATCAGTTGTGGCTTGTTCCATGCAGTCTAGATTTAACTCTGTAGGAGTGAGTTGTTCTACAATGTCTGATGTGTCAAGCAATGGTGGGAAGTATGGTCGAAGGTGGTCCACATTGAACACTGAGTGCAGGCCAAGGAATAGGGGAATGTTGATCTCAAATGCATTATCTCCCACAACCTTAGTAATTGTGTAAGGACCATATTGGAGTGGTTTGGATTTCTGATAGGCTTCGGTAAGGCGTTCCTTCTGCAAATGCAACCAGACTTTGTCGCCCACCTGAAACTTGTGTGGCACTCGATATTGATCACATTGCTGCTTGAACTTGGAATTTGATATCTCCATAATGTTGTGGACCTATTGGTGGATGTGTTGGATGTTTTTAATAAATATAGTCGCTTTATCATCTCAGATAGTACATGTGTGGATTTGGTCTGCGTAGTCGGCATGACAACATCAATTGGACACAATGGTTAAAATTCGAGACCCACTTAAAATGGACTGAAACCAGTCGAGCTATAGAGAGCTCTATTATAACTATGTTGCATATATGGAAGACTCTCATCCCTGGTTCCAAGATGCTTGGAATTGTACATGTGGAGTATGTGCACTATTTTCCTATTAACGACCTCCATTTGGCCATCAGTTTGAGGATGGAAGACAGAAAAATTTGTGAGCTTGGTGTCCAATCGTGTCCAGAGGCTTGACCATAATGTGCCCAGGAACCTGCTATCCCGATTTGATATAATGGTCTGCGATATCCCAAAATTTAACCATACTTGTTCAAAGAAGAGTTTGGCAGTGTCCTCTATTGTGATACTCTTCTTGTAGGCCACTAATATAGCCATCTTCAAAAATCTATCCACGACAAAAAAAAATACATAGTCATTACCATGCTTGGTAGAAGGGAGGCCCAACATATAGTCCATGGAGATGGATTCCCACAACTGGTTGAGAGTAGGCAGAGGAGTGTACAGGCCTTTCTTCTTGATGGTTGGATTGGCGATGACATAGGCAGTGCAGGATCTGATATATTTCCCAACATCTAGTCACAGTTTGGGCCAATAAAAGTACTTTTATAATATAGCCACAATTTTCTCCGCACCGAAGTGTCCTCCTACTCGATTGTAGTGTGCCTCCAAAATTAGTTTTTCATGCTCACTTGAAGGAACACAAATATGGCCCAGATAGCATAATAATACGTCTTGGAGGTGGAAATCAGGAACATTCTTTCCATCTACTAGCATCTGGTATGTGGAGGCAAACTTTGGATCATTTTTGTATAGTTGCAGCCATCCAGAGGTCTCGTGAACACAAGAGTTGAGAATAGTAGTTAGTGTTGCAACTGGGGTTCGGTTGAGTCTGCAACATGATTGTTGCTTCCCTTTTTGTATTTAATGTTCAAGTGGAATTGTTTCATATATGTCGACCATATCTGATGGCAATCGTTCTGCAACTTCCCCCGTGTTTGTATAAACTGAACAGGTCGGTGATCGGTTTGGATGACCGTCTCCTTCCCTATAATGTAGTGCTTCCATTGTCGGCAAGCTTGCATGATAGAATACATCTCTTTATCATAGGTGGGGAACTTTCAAATTGTATCAGAAAATGTCTGACTATGATAGGCCACTAGATGCCCATGTTCGGTGAGGACTGCACCAATACCATAGTCTGAGGCATCTGTCTAGATTTCGAGTGGCTGCTACAGGTCTGGTAGTGTGAGTACTAGTGTAGAGCAAAGGTGGTGCTTCAACTTAACGAATGCCTTATATTGGGACATGGACCAAGAGAACTTTTATTTCGCCCTGCCCTTAGTAATTTGACTCAACAACCAAGTGTTATGGGAGAATCCCAACACAAACCTTTGAAAAAAAATTGTAAGGCCTAAAATGCTACAAAGCTCCATTAGAGTGGTCGGGGCTGGCCAATCCCAAATGACTTGGATCTTGGTTGGGTCCACATGCATGCCATGCTCATCTATGATGTAACCCAAGTATTGGACTTGGCTCATGCCAAAGGTGCATTTCTCCAAGTTGGCACATAGTTTGTGCTACCGAAGGGTTTGAAGGATATGTCGAATGTGTTGTAAGTGTTCTTCCCAACTCTTGCTGAAGATGAGGATTTCATCGAGATAAACCACCATGAATGATTTGGTGAAGGGCTGCAAGATGTCATCCATTAGCCTCATAAAAGTGGCAGGGGCGTTTCTTAGCCTGAAGGGCATAATCAACCATTCAGAAAGGCCTTCCTTGGATTTAAAGTCGGTCTTCCATACAATTGTGGGCTCGATTGGAACTTGGTGATAACCAAACTTTAGATCGATCTTGTTGAAATACTTGGCTCCCTTGAGTTGGTCCAGCAGGTCATCAATCCGTGGGATTGGATACTTATTCCTGACAGTGATTTTGTTTAAAGCCCAATAATCAAGGCAGAGCCTCCAAGTGGATCCTTCTTCTGTACAAGTACAATCGGGATCCCATAAGGTGAGGAATTTGTTCATGTGTACCCTTTTTGTAGCAACTCCCGGATTTGTATCTTGATCTCTTCGTTTTCTAGAATGAAGCGGTGGTATATCAGCCCGTTGGGTAGCGATGCTCCGGGAGTTAGATCGATTAGATTATTGACCTGACAATGCAAGGGTACCCTTGTGGGTGAGGAGAAGATGCCCATGTATTCTTCCACGACTACATCCACCCACTTTTACTGCTTGGAGGAACCCCTACCAGGGGCCATGGATGTGGCTACAACCTCCCCCTTACTTTGAGAGCAAATCAAAAAGAAAAAAAAAAATCCCAGTCTAGGAGATGACCTCACTACATTCCTTAGCAGAGATCAAAGAGATGGTGGTATATGGTGCTACCTTCGATATCTTGTAGAACTTAGTACCTAAAGAAATAATAAAAGAGCAGGGTCTAGACTCATATACATCATGTCGCTTCCATAAGTATGGTTGACCTAATAATACATCACACACTTCAAGAGGGGCAACATCACATAATACCTCATCTTTTAAGGGCCTGATGCTGTAGGGAAGGCAACACTTCTGCTTGACACGGAGATCACGTCCTTGGTGAAGCCACCTGATGGTGTACAACTGTGGATGTGTTGTAGTTGGTAGGCTTAGCTACTTCACAGCCTCTACTGAAATGAGGTTCTTTTGGCTCTTGTTGTCAAAAATGAATTGCAGCAGAGAACCCTTCACACATATGTGAGTGGAATAGGTGTTCCCCCTCTTCTGGATCTTCAGGATGGATCTTATGGGTCTTGGCGGTTTCCATAGTGGCGTTGGGCTCCGCGTTAATGATATGCTTCACTTTATCATTCCCCTTGTCAAGTTCTGACTCAGAGTCGGAACATGCGTTGAACTCAGAGGCCTTCAGCACGACCGCCAATGGCTGCTTGGCCCGACACTCACTTGTGTTGTGAGTGGAGCCCTTATGAAACTCACACCACTTTCCCATGTCCTTCTTTTCCTTAGTGGTGTTGTTGTTTAATTTGTGCTTCGGCGAGTTATCCAGGGTCACCCCGCCTTAGCTCTACCCTTTGCTCTGTGGTTTGGGGGTACCTTTCCCTTACTTCGGATTCGCAGATCCAAAGTCTCACTTTTTCTGTCTAAACTTCTACTCGATCTTGATAGCGTATCAGTACACCCTGCCGAGCGAGGAGATTTCCAGGAACTCCATATCATCCTGGATGTACCTGTGTAGGAAGTCGTGGTACTTGAGTGCCAAATGTTTCTCAGAATCTATGATACCCAACTTTGTGCAAAGGGTATGAAAAACATTTGTGAACTTTGTCACGTCTTGGTCCCTTCCCTGTCGCAATGTGGTCCACTTTATGTATTTATCCTCATAGCTCCTGATAGGGTTGTACTTCTCCTTGATGGTGTCCTGGAACGAATCCCAAGTGGGCGCGGCCGAAAATAGCGAGGGTGTACTTTCATCCTTCTTCTCACAATAGGTTTCTCACCTGTCCTTGATGTCGGGGGCGGCTTTGAGCAGAGAAAAAGTAATATTTTCCCAACTAGAAAAATCATGAACAAAAAATATCCTTCTAGCTTATTTAACCATTTATTTGCAGTGTCTGCATCATTTTGCCCCTCAAAAATGGGAATGTCAAAGTTAACTTGTACATTAAGGGGTGTGGTGCTTCTAGAGTAGCCGCTAGAAGTAGATGCGTCACCCTTGGGTAGCCGCTGAAGGATCTAGGCAAAGTTGTCCATCATCGCGTTCCTCTATTGCTCGAGGGCTTCTTTGAGCAAGATTTTGAAAGGATATCCTACCCCCATGTGTTGGCATTATGATACAAGTGTTGTCCTACTCAGATGACAGATCATAGTGCAGCAGGTCAGTAGCAAAGAGTTGATGATCAGACTACAAAGAATTTAGAAAGAAGAGTATATACGTAGGTTCACTATATACCAAGTCGCGTACATAAGCAGGTTATACGCAGATTCACTATGTACAAAGTCGCGTATATACACAGGTTCGCTATATACCAAGTAGGGTATACACGCAAGTTCACTGTATACAAAGACGTGTATACACGCGGGATTGCTGATCAAAAGTCGCGTATGCGTATGCACGCACTTTCATGCATGGAAAAGCGCGTACATGTGGGAAAGCTTATTTTTGGGTCCGTGGTATTTAGACCTATGGTTTTGGTCCTTGGTATTGCGTCCGAAGTGTTGAACCCAGGTATTGGGTTCCTAGTATTGGTTCTCAATGGTTTTTGGACCACGGTATTGAGTAAGGCCTAAGACTATAAAAGGAGAAGAAGATCATTAGGCAAAGGCATTGAGAAAGTCTTGAATATCTGATGAAGTATGAGATCTAGTATGCAGGTTATGGGTTCATGATGCTTTGCTTGATCTGAGCTAAGGAGGAATCTCAGCGGTAGATGGAGAACAAGATCTAAGGATAGATCGGGATCTAATGGCTTGGAATGAATCATCTCTATATGGTTTGATCATGTTTATTCTAGATCTGTATACTGACACATGTAATGTTCTGATCTGGGTATAACTTAAGTTTGAAATAGCTGCAACTCATGAATGAATATTTACAGATGTATACGCTAGTTGACTATGATAGAAGCGCATACATATGTAGGTTAGATACATCTAAGTAGCGTATACCATATGAGCTATGATGTTGAAGTTACAAGTGGTTCTGGTTGTTGATGACTGTTTACTGGTGTCAGTATTCTGCATAGTCAGTTTGGTTGATTGTGTTTAGCTTCAGTGTTGATGGATGAGATCTATAATGGATCAGGATCAGAATGACTTATCTTTATGTGATCTGATGAACTAGATCTGGTTGCTAACATACATATTATCTTTGTATATGTAATGATCTGGGTATGTATGAAGTCAGGAAGTGGAGTGAAGTTATAAGTAAGTAATTAATGACATATATGCTGGTTTGCCTTGGTGAACTTTCGTATACACGCTGGTTCGACACTTCCAAGTAGCGTATGCACTCTGATGCATGATTTTTGATGATACAGTTGGTTCTGAATATTGTTGCAGAGTTCAGTGTTGTGCTCTGTGTTCTGGTGACTGCATTTTGTTGACAGGGTTTCAGTGATTCAGTATTGGGTGATTCAGAGATTGATGATGCTAGTGTTGATTGATTGTGTGCTTCAATGATATTGATGGGTCCAGTATGAAAATTAGATGAAAAGTGGCCTTCAGATTATGATGTTGTGGTCCATGAGTATCCTGGAGAAAGAAAGAGAAGGTTGTAGCCTTTTGTAGGTCGGCACCTACGTACTAGTACATCAGCTAGTACAATAGCTAAGGGGGTGATAGCTCCCTTCCAGTAGCAGCTGGAAAACGAGTAAAGGTTGGACCATTTCATTAGGCCGGCACCTACGTACTAGTAAATGGATCGGCTAGTACAAGAGCTAAGGGGGTTGTAGCTCTCTTCCAAGAGAGTCTGGAGAACGAGAGAAGGTTGTAGCCTTCTGCGGATAGAAGCTTGCGTACTGGTATAATACTGCACCAGTACAGAACCATTGTAAAAGAATTTTCTTATTAAAAAGAAGATTGAGACGACTTGCAGCAGGTGGTTTTCACCCACATTGGGTTTCCACCTTACATCATGGTGTTCATGTGTGCTTCTTGTGTGTGATTATCTATTCTATTTTATTGCTCCTGATTACTGTTCATATGGTTAATGATGTTCTGATGCACTCATTAAGGATCAACTAACTGAATCATAAGTTTACTGGATATACGCTTGTTTCATTACACACAGTTGCGTATACACGCGGTTTGCCTTAACTGAAGTAGCGTATATGAATCTTAATATGGAAATGAAAAAGTTTTATTGATTTAATAATACTGATTCACCCCCCCGTCTCAGTATTATTTCCAACAGTCTTTCTTTTCTTTTTCCATGGGATGCCCTCGGGATTTGTGAGACTGGTCTTGCAAAGATTTGACCAGTTCAAGCCCTAACTCCTTATATCCCTACCTCGTTGGGGGCATGCAAAGAAAAACAGAGAAAGAGCATACCACTCTCATCCCACTGGTCTGAATTTAAATAGGAACACAAAAAATTACAGATATAACCATAAATATAGAGATGCAGCAGAAATAACACTTCATTTCATTAATATCAAATACTGAAATATGCTTACAAACAAAATGGAAATAAGACTAGCTCGGGCAATGGTAGCTTATCTCTGAGAAGAGATGTGGTGGCTACATGCCTCTAAACTGTGTTACAATGAGGCTTGAGGGCCTATTTATTATTGAGAAATAATGGAAAACCCCAAACATCCAAAAACCTAACCCTAGGAGATGAAACACCAAACTATGGGCCCCGTTGGGGTAAATTGGTACATCAACTTCTCGAGGTCGTAACTTTAGCATACGATCTTCGTTTGATGCACACGACACCTCGTTAGAAAGATTTTTCCAAGAAATACAACTGCTAACAACGAATATTGGGATCATAGTAAATATCCGTCGCCTGTGATTTTCCAAAAAAATGCCGTTTAAGGCCTCAAAACAGCTTCGAAAGTTCAGGACCCGAAAAACTGCCAAAAGTAGTAAATTGTGCTACAATTAAGGAAACTAAAAAACTGAAAGAAATAATGGTGGGGGTCCAAGTGGAATAGGTGGGTGGCCACCAATATCCACCTAGATCACAAAGGTCTAAGCAGGGTCTCCCCAATTAGTGTAAGGGACTAAGGGTTGAGTAGAGCTCCCCAACAGACTTGGTCAGAGTTTTGGCTAAAGACTAATGGAATTCCATTAGGTTGGAATTTTCCCTGAGTTGGGATTTTCTAGGGTATTTATCAATACTAAATTTCTTTATTTGTGTTTTTTATTAATGTTTATTTTACGTTGCCTTTTTAACATAACAAAAATGAATCCAAGCAATCCCATGGTTCATTACAAGTCAGTTTGATATGGAGATGCACATAGTCAAGGGACATTTAATTATAGATATGTTTTCACAATTTTTTTATTGTATCCCGCCCTTGCATTCATTTGTTGTTAGAACATTGATCCTATTTGTCACATATGTGTTCTAAAAGTAAATTGTAAGTATCAATTTACATTAGTTGTACTAAAAGTAAGAGTTGATTGTTAATGTTGGTATCAGTTTGTGCTACTATATTCACTAAAAGTTACTATATATATATAGGTAGCTATTCAAGTACAAAAACGAATCAGACTTGGTCACATAATTCAATCTATATATCTATATATCTATATATATCTATATATATATATATATATATATATATATATATATATATATATATATATATATATTGAATTATGTGACCAAGTCTGATTCGTTTTTGTACTTGAATAGCTACCTATATGTCCCTGCATAGTCTAAGGAGATGTCAATTTTACCCGGAAATCCATGGAAATTCTAGCATGATTTTGATAAAACTCACATTAAATTTTGGAAACCCTGGTTACGACTGTCAAGCTTCAAGATTTTGGGTGCACCAAGGGTTGTTGAGATGGTGCTAAAACTATTTCCACCATCAAAAACACACTTCAAGCACTCCTACTCTCATTTTTTTGAAAAAAAAAGGCCATATTCCTTCCATTTTTTGTCGTCGCGATGAAATTGTCACTCCATAGACAACGTCGTATGTCCTCAGGGTTATCATGGAAGCCTGTCATCATATGGAATGCCATACCAAAGTTCTTATTTTCTGACAACATATCAGTGTTTGGAATGAATAAGTACCTAGTAGCATATATATATATATATATAATGTGAATTCCGTGTCAGGTTGTTTACTGACAACTTATCAAAGTTTGACCAATAAGTATCTATTTACATACTAAACAATATTGGGGGGGACTTTGTTTAAAATATAGTTTTCTAATTAGGAAAATTGTAATTTTAAGTTTGAAAAAAATCATCATGTTCATTATATATAAATTAAATATATATATATATATATATATATATATATATATATATTATTTTTTTTCATATGTTGAACTTATTTTTCATTTTAACCAAAAGTTATTCAAATAAAAAAATAAAAAATTCAGTTGCAATGAAAAAAATAGAAAATCCACCCATGAAGCGTAGAGTAGAAGGTGATAAGGTGTGTTGTTAAGTTACTCTGTGATGTGAAGGTCACCAGTTTGAAACTCCTTGGGCAAAAATCCATTCATATTAAGGGTTGGTGTGGCCTAGGCTGGGTGCGATCCCCAAGTGATTTTGACGACTTAGATTCCCCTAGGTCGTTGTTTCTCAAGCCAAAATTATACACACAAAAGACAAAATCATTTATTAAATTATATATATATATATAAACAAACTTAAATTTAAATTTAAACACTATACAAATTTAAAAAATACAGGGTGTAAATATATATCATTAATGAATTTATTATTAATTGATTGCATAATATTTACTATCTTGAGAATTCTAATTTAATTATCAATAAATATTAGATGGATTGTAGAGATCTATCTTCCGTGGAATATGCAAGAATATTCATACTAGTATTCACACATTAATAATTAAAATTTATCTCCAAATTAGTTATGTTATTTTAGTTAATTGATTTCTAATTAATTAATTAAAAAATGTCATATCAACACAAGTCATATTGGGTATGTCGTATTCATAAGGCATGGTATTGTAACAAAAACTATTTACAAATTAAGAGTTTCTATGATAAAATGGAGGTGAATCTCCATGATCAAGCATATTGTTACATGTTTAAAATATATATTTAACTCATATATTAACTTTTTTATAATTAAAAATAATAAAAAATTAAAATAAAGTTATATTTAATCTTTGAATTCAAGCTTTTATGATTCATAGTGTTAAGACAATCACTAGTACAAAATAGTTAATTAATTACTAAAAAAATGACTAAAATTTGCATATATACGACTCTTTTTCAATCGGTGACCAGTGGTAGCTAATTTACAGTATCTTTATAACGCAACCATCTTTTAGTCGTTTTTAGCTTAGTCATTTATTGGTTGTCTCAATTTTATCTTCTAGTAATATATTTAGTCATTAATTGCCAAAATTAATGACCAAATATACAACAAAATATATTACTATATGATCACCCAAGAAAACCAATTAATGACCAAAGAAATATGACCAAAATGTTGGTCGTGTTATAAGATACTGTAAATTAGCTACTAATAGTCATATATATGCAAATTTTAATCATCGTTTGAAACCAATTAATGACCAGAGAAATATAACTAAATTTTGGTTGCATTATAAGATACTATAGATTAGCTACTAATAGTCGTATATATGAAAAATTTAGTCCTCATTTGTAATCACAAATGTATCATTTGTAGTAGTCATTTATCTTTTTTTGGTAGTTTCATGTTCATTATATAAACGACTAATTTAGTAGTTTATATTCATTTCATTTATTTTCATTAATAATCGTTATAAATAACTAATTTAGTTGTATATTCATTTTATTTGTGTTCATCATTAATCAATATAAACTACTAATTTAGTAGTTTTAAATTGATTTTATTGTTCATTATTAATCAACATAAATTAATTAATGTGATTTCGTGGCTAAATAAAAGAAAATGTCATACAATATGCATGTTGATCTAATATGAAAACACAAGTTACCTATGTTAATTATAATACTAAAAAATATCAAGTACAACTATAAATAATTTCAACCACAAATTATATTATATGAAATGTCAAATATTACAATATGAGTTTCCAACTTAATATTGGTTGGACTACAATTTACACATGAAACCTTGTTTCATCAATTCAAATTAACATTATTGTTGTGTTGCGAAGGCATTGCAAGTGAATTCACCAACTCTAAAAACTTGACCATCAGTCTGTATGTGTGTGTCTCATGTAGGATATTGGCTTTAAGAGTATCACTAGAACGGTTCTCTTCTCTCTCTTTTTGCATTTGTCGCTCCAGTGTTTTTGTTCTCCTCTTTCTTCAATTCTTGCTTCCTACCATCAATATTGGTTCCTCTTCTGAAAATGAAAGAAGATACAATGCAGATTATAAACCATGAAAGACGATGAACACTATAATATAAACAAAAGTAGATTATAAAGGATTTACACAACATATACCTCAACATTAGCAATGTCAATGCCATTTTTCTCCTGAAAAGTAAGAAACTCGAACAAGTTTTCTTCAGTTGGACAATGGTGGTTGTTATGTGTCCAGATGACCGGTATAAATAAAGAAAATGAAACGTCACAATAGAAAAGAAAACGTAAATAACTTAGTATTCAACCTTCAAGAAAAGCTTAGGCACAATCTTACCTAGTTATATGATACAAAATTTCCGGCTATAGATAACTTGTGAAAACAAATGGAAATAAAAGGACAACATGTAATAAATAATGTATGTTAACTAGTTGCAAATTGCATCATAGAAGAAAAAAATTCTCCAATGGCTACTCATACATTTGGGTGGGTAACATGCCCCAACATTCCATGATCCTTAGGGTCCATAAGATATAAACCTCCTAC
Source organism: Pinus tabuliformis (assembly GCA_031772625.1). NCBI lineage: Eukaryota > Viridiplantae > Streptophyta > Pinopsida > Pinales > Pinaceae > Pinus > Pinus tabuliformis. The sequence continues at coordinate 445,593,823 of CM062813.1, read as the reverse complement.
TGACATAATGATTCATTGGTTGCATCTTGGCCTTGCCTCTCCTTTGTGAGTCCAAAAAGTAAAAATAAGTCCATCCTGAACTAATTGTACTACATAGTATCATTTTCACATGCTATCTCCACATACCCACCAAAAATTTTAGATATTCCAAACAAATGGCATTTTAAAATTGTTTCTATAACTATGCCATTTACTTCCAATGTATCTAACTTAGAACTCAAACATATAGTTCCCAATTTCCCAATTCACTTGCCATGAAATTCACCATTTTCTATAGTGTTAATTCAATGAGGTATCCTTTGGGTCAAGTAGATGGTTAGGTTATTGGTCATATTCTAACTTATTAGGTCATGTGAAAGAAATATTATGTACCCAAGTGCAACAATTAGACAACTAACAATCAGACTAGTAACCTAGGCACTAGGCCCTAAATATGGTTATATTATGGTCTAAGTTTTATCTTAGTAGGGGATGTGAACTAAATTATTATGTACCCAAGTGCAACAATTAGATAACTAACAAACTCTAGCATCTTACACCCTAGGCCCTAAAGAGCTATAAGAAATGAGAATTCTCTCAAATTGAAGTCTAATATTTTGTTCCTTGCATTATATTTTGGCACTTGCATATTCATTAAATTAAACATAAAATTTATATGTATTGGATATTGGCATTCGTTTGGCACCTTTAAGGGAGGTTGACCGCCCCCTAGGCATGCCATCCCCATTAATAGTGTTAATGTTTTCTATGGTTCTCCACCAAACTTGCACATACATGCAATATCTATTTGTTTCTCGGCTCCATGCTTTGAGGTTATACAATTTACGCTTTTTATAGAATAAACTAGTTTTTCTTATATCATGTTTTTCTAGAAGTGGTATTTGTGCTCTAACTTTGTATCACATTGACCTTTTTATGGTCACTTGTTGGACATTGATAAAATTATATTATCTTTAGTATGTATTTTCATATACATTTGAAATTTGGTCATTGTTTGAAGTCATTTTGTAAAGAACCAAATTGAATCATATACTGAATGTTATCAACTGGAAATTCCCACCTTGCAAAAGTTGAAGGAAGTTCAGATAACGCTATGAAATAAGTCACTCTAACCTTGCTTACCTCCTCTCGATTCAAAGCTAGTGCTTGCTAACTTCTAGGAGGTTTTCCAAAGTGTTATGAGGCATTAAATTCAAGTCAATGAATGATTATAACTTAGAGGAACCTTAAATCCAACAAAATATTATTTTTTTGTTCATAATCTACAATTAAATAACAAAAGCATCAAGCTGGAATTGCCTAAGAACTGAAATAACATATGGAAAACAATGCAAAATTTCACAATGTTTTAGACATGCAACACAATGCTACTCCAAACTAAAAAATCCCTAAATAAAGTTTAGAACATAACAAGTACAATAGGTTGTAATGTCTAATTAAATAGTATTTTAATGCATCTTTTAGTATTTTTCATGCTTCCTAACGCACGTAAATCGAGAAAGACAATTTTTTTCTCTTTCTAAAATAGAAAACAAGAAAACTGAAAGCAAATCCCACTGTTTTATGATAGAAAATTAACTAACCATAAACAAAATATGCATATTTTATATCCCCTATATGCCCAGGGTGCACAAAATCGAGGAAGTAAATAATCTTTGTTTGTGAATGATTACATAGCTTAAGTAAATTAACGAGTGCATGGTGGGAACAAAAAAATGAAAAGCAAATAAGGTGAACAAAACAATTCAAGTCCCACTACTTAGAGTGTAGGAAAATGTAGAACTTCTTACACACAAATCACATGAAACAATCATGAAAAAAAGGTTGATAAGTGCTTTTTATCAAGGGTTTTAGGAATAAAAAAAAATGACAAGTAATAAAACACCAACAAGTCTCCTAGTCCTTTGGGGAAGTCAAGTTTATTCAACTCCACTACTCCAGATGGGATACATACAAATCACAATGTTGATATTAGAAAAATCCAACCACGCATTCTCTACAATAGCTCTTTGTCACACACTCAAAAAATAAAGGAAGCAATGAGAAAAGGTAAGAACACTACTTAGACACTCTTACTAATCATCAACCCCTTTGATTGCTTCTAATATGTTTTATAGAGGAAGAAGAGAATAGGTTGAGAGAGACAGATAAGAATAGAATGCATGTTTTCCAAAGATAGTCCAAGATGCCTCTAGATGGAGCACTCCTCCAAATATAATATGTTGTAAATATAAGAATTAAATCTGCCTTAAGCCTTCTCTTCAAGAGTGCTCCTTTCTTGACACAGTTGATTTAATAAAAACTTTGATACAAAAAAAATAGAATTAACATTGACTTAAAGAGGCTAAAATACCTTTTCTGCTCCAAGTCTTGATGTTTTCAATGTAGAGTTTTAAACACTTGTCAAATGCAGAACATTAACGCTGACATCACCAACCTCTACACCCTCAATAGTGACCAACAGAACATTGCTGGCAACATCCCAATGTTCTTGTTGTTGAGAATTTCTTGGTTGTTGGAGCATTGAAGGTAGACAATTTTACCCCATACCTGAGCTTGCTCAGATGATGAAGCATAACATGAAACCATTGAAATTGCTTGATTTAAATATGCCTATAAGGAATCACAACAATAATCAAAACTAATAAAATTCATTATTGCTCGAGAAAATATTCCTATATGTCATGAGGAAATGCAATTTGTAAGAAAAAATATTAAGGTCAGATATTGCACCTACTTTAAATCTAAAATGTTTAGGACATGGTTTTTGAATCTTGACAAATCTAATCAATGCCTCAAGCCCACAGTGAAAAATACAATTAGAAAAAAAGGAAGAGAACCTAACCACAAGAAACACTTACAAATTCAAGTCCATTTTCACAAAATATTTGCATGACATTAGAGAGAATACCAACATGATCACCACTACACAATTCAAGTCTCAACCCCTGCAGATTGGATTATATCAGACACTTCTCATCACCAACCAACCATATGCTCAGTTTGTCAAACAATTAAAGGGAACTCACCTAAAAAAACTGCAATTTATGTAATTGTATATCTATTTGTGAGTCTATGTATATCCCTATCTATCTTCATGTGTATACCTATCTATCTATCAATATGTCTATCTGTCTATGAGTATATATCTGTAAAATCTTAGAACATATCCAAATTATCTCAAAATGCTTATATGAATAATATGACATACCTCAAGGACCCTTCTTTCTATGGATGCCTCCAAACAATGGATTACTGACCACTGTTCTACTTCTGAATTCACTAGGAAACCATCTATATTTCTAATATAATACTCATTCACATCCAAAAAACAGAGACATAAAATCCAATCAGTACACGAAAAGAGAAATATAAGTAAAAACGTTAAGTACTTGATAAAAAGATACTCTCTCAAAGTGGTGTGTCAAAATCCATACCTGATAAGCATTAGGTCCTTTGGCATCAACAATGCCATGAAAAACTGCATATTGCATGTTGATTAAAGTGCACATACATTATCAAGCAAAACCTTTGGCTAGTCTTTTCACTTGACATTAATAACTGAATAACCTTTCTTGACATAGTTCTACAGAGTCACAATAGGCGTGGCTTGATCACTCTTGGACCCTGCACTACCAGTATGTGATCTCTCATAGCCACGATTGGTAAACATAATTTTATGTAGATGCCTATCTATATGAATAATAACCATAGACACAACAGGCTTGGCACCTCACTTGTCATTATCCCCCTTCAGAACATTGAATAGTTAAGCTTGATCTTTGAAAGACTTTCAAAGTCATCAGTTGGAGCCCTAATAAGTTCATCAGTAACATACACCACAGTCGCAACCCTTGTGATGTGATTCCAGACCTCAGTCGCAACAACATTACAGTTAAGGTCTGTGAGAACCAAAAATATTTCAGAAAGCAAGCCTGACCTATCTCTTGCTATTAATTCGATTAGTGTGTGTTCAGCAACAACCTTTATTCCAATGGATCTCCTCATTGAAGGCAAGAGGCAAGCATTGGTTCCCAAGGACTAAAATCAAAATAGGTAGAATTAGAAAGGGATTCTTGAATGGAAATGGGCACTCTCTGAAACTATTTGTGGCAAGAAAGAGATCTAAAAATACTTGTTGTATATACTCAATCACCTATTCATCTCTAACTTTGTTTACAACAAACAAAGTAGACCTATGAAGGGTTGTGGTCAGTTGGACTGTACAAACCTTCTAGAATAGTTTCTAAAATAAATATTAAAAATCCATAAACTGGGGGTTCTTTATGGAGCATGTCAAGGAAGCCCATGAGTCTGTATGGTGTGAGGTATCTTATTTAATTTGGTAAAACATAAGGTTAGGTTTAAGGCTTCACTAGGAGAAGCCATTAATGGGTAGAGATGAAATCACTCTTGTTATTGATAAGGACTTTTATTGTGAGAGGGGTCACCTAGTTGCAAACCTATTGAGATTCTAAAATTATTATATATTGGTTAACTAGGTAAAATGAACTTCATAATTTGTTGTGTTCACCTGTATATGCTAGAATTAAGGACTTGGAAAGAAGTTTCAACAAAATTTCTACTCTCATGTTTACAGGGATTTGAATCTCCAATCTGACAAGCTTTCAAAACAAGCATTAGAGGGGAACACAGGTACATTTATCTTAATGGATATTTGATTCTGCCAAACAAACTTTTTTTTCACTTTTTGTATGCCCCAATGAGGCAAGTAGCTAGTGGAGGCTTAGTTATGAATGTGTTAGCTCTATGTAGATGCTCAGTAGCATGAAAACTTGATCATGTAGGACAGTATGGTATAATTTATAAAGGCCTTGGAAGACATTTTCACTTGAAATATGTGGACCAGGTTTATGATTCCACACAGAACATCCTTTTTTGAAGTGCTTCAAAGCACAATCCAAATGTATTTCTTCATTTATGCTTGAAATAGAAAAATATGATTTTTTTTCCTTGGATAAGGAAAGATTGGGAATTAGTCCCCCTAAAAACAATTGCTTATACTTTGATTGGGTGTGGTACAAGATTGGGGGTGGTACTTGTTGGAGTGGGTATGGATCCTTGGATTGGCCTGAGCCAAGATTTCAAGTAATCTTTGGACCTAGCCAAAAACCTTCAAAGTTGAAAATATTTATTATAAACAAATGTTACAATGATACTCCAGCTGTAAAAAATGGGACATAAGGTGGTTATATGGGGAGGAGTTAGGCTTGGGTAGAAAACAACAACAAGGGTAAGAGATCTACAAAATCCATCTATCTAAAGTTGCTATCAATCTTAGGAGTAGGAAGATTTATTAAGTTGGGGAGAAAATGTCAATTCAAGCAATATATCACCAATTTGGGTTTTCTTGTCTCCTTAATTCCCAATGTTGATAAAGAAAGTATGTGGGAATGGCTACATCAAGGTCCAAAAGAGAATAAGTCCATGGTTGTTTGTTTCAAAGGTGATGCATCAACATAACACATAACAGGTTTGAAGAGGCCTTCTTCAATCATACACGCTGGAAATTGATGAAGGTTTGTTGGCATAATGTGAACAAGCCTTACCTCTCTCTTGAGAAGAAACATAATGATAGAAGCTTTATATGTACTTTTTGATTATAGTAGATTAAAATATCATGATGTCAGCACTAGGACAGATTCTTTCGAGTTGTTTCTTGGAATTTTCTATGACATCAAAGCCCCACAATCCAAAATGGCCCGGCTTTGTCTGTTCAGCATTGGGCCAAAAAATTGGGTTGATGTATCACAATCTTGAAATTTCCAAATAAAACAACCAAACACATACATATAATTAATCCCAGCAGTACCATTCAAGGCATAAATTGTCACAACAGATTACGTGATCGATTTCGGGAAGTTCGATTTTTTAGGGAAATCACCTAAAACGTTCTCTTCCAAAAAACAGTATATATAATTAACAGAAAAATGTTCTCTTCCACAAAACATTATATATAATTAACAACAAAATGGGGATACCTGGACGAAAAAATCATGATAGTGTAAATGCAGAAGCGTTGTTGCAAGGGTTGGATCGGCTTAGACGCTCTGCTGCACAGTCAAGCGCACCACAGACTCTGTTGTGGGACAAGTCGAAGAGTAAAATATCGTTTGTAATATACCTTCACTGAGACTCAAACCCAAGACCAAGCCAATACTAATCACGGCCCCAAGATCTGTAGTCCCAAACCTACTTGCTCCCATTGCGCTTCCTTGTTCTTATGGCCTTCGACAAAGAATGAATTGCTTTAGTCACTAGAGGCGAAACTAGAGAGTCCAGAGATGAAGATCCAAGGGGTATTTCAATAGCCTTTTCTGGAATAATACCCTTCAGGGTGTTAGTTGTCAATGGCGTGGTGTTACTAGCCTCTGATAATAAATTCTTCCCAAAATTCCATCGTCATTGTCTCGTTGTCTCTTTGTAGGTTCTTGTCTTGCCTCGGCATCTATTCGGGCAAACTTAAAGTAGTCAATAAACTGTCACTAACTCCATCCCCTTCCAATTATAGAACGAGCAGCAAGAGGACGAATTACTTCAGTATTACCGTGTGGAAAGAGCCGAATTAAAGAGGAAGAAAGCATCTTGCCAGCCTCGATTCAACTTATTTCTTGAAGCCTTATTTGCGCGCATTTTTGGAGTTGATACTTTAAATGAAGGCACTATACCGGGGCCTGATCATGCATTTTCAGAGATATGCTCGTAAAGCAAAGCTTATAGCAATGACTGCAAAGGATATGTTTCCCAAACCTCACCAACTTTGTATGGACTGTGCTCACGCCCTCTATCGAATGAAGGAAGAGGCTCTGGTCATTCGATGCCAGACTCTGATCTCAGATATTTGTTTGATGATTGGCAATGGCGGGTCGTCCAATGAAGTATGCATTGACTATTGCACCAAAGGAGACAACGATCTAGAACCCAATCCTGTCATGTTGTTTGATTCATCCAAGCACAAGAGGTTCGGAAAAAAAAGGAAGTATCAGAGTCGATCCAAGATCAATTGATCATTTATCTAAAGCTAATAGAGTTGACTGGAAAAAACCGTTGGCAGTTGTATCGAGCCTGCACATAGGAACATTGTGTGTGTGAAGAACAAAGAGGGATTGTTGCATTTTCTAGATTCGATGCAATATAGATCTAATATCATTTTTAGCTTGATTGATGCGAAGGAGCTCCGAGAGGTGCAGATTTAGAATCTAACAACGACAAAATTGCATTTTCCAGATTCGATGCGATATAGATCTAATATCATTTTTAACTTGATTGATGTGAAGGAGCTCCAAAGGTCGCTGGTGCAGATTTTGAATCTGACAACGACAAAATTGCATTTTCCAGATTCGATGCGATATAGATCTAATATCATTTTTAACTTGATTGATGTGAAGGAGCTCCAAAGGTCGCTGGTGCAGATTTTGAATCTGACAACGACAAGATTGCATTTTCCAGATTCGATGCGATATAGATCTAATATCATTTTTAGCTTGATTGATGCGAAGGAGCTCTAAAGGTCATTGGTGCAGATTTTGAATCTGACAACGACAAAATTGCATAATGGTTGAAATTAGGGGTAAAATGCTCAGCGCGGCATGAGTTATAATTTGGCCACATTTCATTATAATTTTTTATTGGTGAAAATATTATTTATTTTGAGCCTTATTTTTTAAGTTATTTTAATAATTTGTTTGAGAAATATTTAAAATGCTCAGCCCGGCATGAGTTATAATTTGGCCAAATTTCAATATAATGTTTGATTGGTGAAAATATTATATATTTTGAGCCTTATTTTTTAAGTTATTTTAATAATTAAAACCAATAAGTTATTTTAATAATTAAAATTGGTTTGAGAAATATTTAAAATAATCAGTGCGACATGAGTTATAATCTGGCCACATTTCATTATAATGTTTGATTGGTGAAAATATTATTTATTTTGAGCCTTATTTTTTAAGTTATTTTAATAATTAAAACCAATAAGTTATTTTAATAATTAAAAATGGTTTGAGAAATATTTAAAATTCTCAGCGTGACATGAGTTATAATTTGGCAACATTTGATTATAATGTTTGATTAGTGAAAATATTATTTATTTTGAGCCTTAGTTTTTAAGTTATTTTAATAATTGGTTTGAGAAATATTTTATTTGTGAAAGTAGTTATTAAAAAAAAAGAGTTGGTAGTAGAAATTTTAATTGTAAAAAAGAATTGTTGGTAAAAATCAAATGCAGAACCACAAAGAATAAGCTAATTATTCAACAGACTAATGTGAGTTGTGAGCATTAGTCATAGGTAGTTCTTAATAAGGTCAAGATGGTGTGACCCGTCGTGCTCCGGGAGCGTCATTATAAGTTATTTTATAAGGTCAAGTTGTAGAATTGTCTGCTGAAGACATTCTATACCCAGAATGTTATCCTAGATAACTGATGAAGACTGCGGAGGGTCGTGGATTCAAAGATGGTGGCAGTTCTATAGGATGGTTCAGTATCGAGACTAACCCATTGCGCTCTAGGAGGTTGAGAAGCATCAAGTCTGCAAAGTACATCAACGATGGTATGAAGTAGTTATGTTTTAAATGGAGGTCAAGTGATAGATCGAAGATGTGGTGGTGAAAGAGTAGTGTTTGCAAGATTCTAGAGTGGATGTGAGTGCTGATGAAAACCAATCAAACATATTATTCTTGTTGTTGTAATATGTGTTTTTCATGTAAGCTTTAAGGGAGGATGTTGGAAGTAATGCTTCCATGTCATGTATAATTATCATTATGAGTTACGAAGAGTCAATCTAGAAGTTGTTGATTTTTATGTTATGAGTTGGAGTCATAATCTAAATGTGTCAAAGTAAGTGTGTTATGTCCTATATATGTAATGTCTATGAGATCAATAAAATAATTGTGGTGTGATTTGTGTTGTGAAAACAATCTCTCACTCTCTTTCATATTTCTAAGCCTCAACATCTGTTCAGGCAAATTTAAAGCATTCAATAAATTGTCACTAACTCCATCAAAGCATGAGATCAAAGGTTGTGTGGAAATATGAAGGAATGAATTAGTGCTCACGAGATTTAACAACAAAATTATACATTCAAAATTAGTAGAAGTGCTAGATTACAATCACCTAGCCCTAAACTAATATACCCAAACCTCTAACAAACAAGACTATGGTGTAAAAAGAATCTCAAAATTCATTCATCATCCCAGATTCCCCGACAATGCAGTCTGAGCCATTGAGAAAACTCCATCTTATTCAAGTCTTAGGTAAAACCAAAATTGAAATGGCCTATATATGAGACTATTCAGATGAAAGGGAAAAAAGAAAAATTCATAAATTCATAAATTCAACATATTGGAGTGTTAAACACTCCAATACTGTAATTTAATGGAATAAGGTAACATGTGTTAAAGTACATTTAGTTAATTGGTATTAACTCATTAGTAATTACTAATATGTCATTAAGTGCCATTAGTTAAGAAAACAAACTACAATATCCTCTAATAAACCCACTCTAGTTAAATAGCGTGCAATGGTTGAAGCTCTACCTTAATGATTACAAAAACCAATAAAATCCATGCATCGACAGTTAGTGAGACATGGCTTATTTCAAAAAGCGTTCAACCAACATTTTCCATAGTCAAAGATTGCATTATCCAACATTTTCTTGGTTGTAAATTGTCGGTGATGGCATGCCGAAACTGATGGCTCACCAAACATCTCTATCTTATCCAAAGAAATGGATGAAGTTGCCAAAACCTAATTCCATGAAGTAGGAGTGGGATGCACACAGTAACATCCAAAACTAAATAGGTTGAAAATTGGAAAATTTGATTCTGTCGCGCTTGTGATTACCCAATCGATCTAATCCCCTGAGTTTCCACATCATCACTTACGTCGTCCAGAGTACAAGAAGGCCTTTGGGTATCTCCAGGACAAAACATGCGTAAAACAAAAGGGAATATCAGTATCGATTTAAGATGGGTTAGGGTTGTTCTTTAAAAAAAATTATTGAGACATAAAACCCTAGCAGTGACATGTAATGTTACATGTGAACTTTCATAGCGGAAACTTGTATCTGTAGTTATGGATAAGGGTTTCATCAAATATCCAAAATGCCACACATGAGGCATGCAAGACGGTGGGAAAAACATATTTAATCCAAAGAAATTACCAAAGAAGGGATATCTTTAAAATGTATGAAAACTTGTATCTGTAGTTATGGATAGGGGTTTCATCAAATCTCTGAAATGCCACACAGGAGGCAGGCAAGACGGTAGGAAATGCAAATTTAATCCAAAGAAATTACCAAAGAAAGGATATCTTTAAAATGTATGAATGTATGACACTTTTACTGAATCTTATCATGCCACAACATTGATATTTTTACTTTAGTCAAATGCCACACAACACAGGGATTGAAAATATCTTGTATCAGGAATAAACTTGCCTTGAAAATCGGCACCTATGTTGCTAACCACAAACCCCATCACAGATAATAAGATAGTGGAGGCCTGCAACAATAGACTCAAAGAACTAGTTTCTTGGATACCCCAGATTTGATTCCCTGTCTCTGCAAATCACAACCATGTTCTCTTGCCAAATATCACAATTATTATGTTCTCCCAATGCCAGCCTCCCGAATGTGAAGGAATTTGCTTGCCCAACACAGTGTCTCCAACTTCTTCAAGCATTCATCGCATCGCATCTTCTGCAAGAACATCGATAGTTCCATTCTATTTCTCATAAATCTCGTGGTCAAAGAAATTGTAAAGTGAACTGATTAAAAAAGAATGCCTATCAACGTAATTATAGTTATAGTTATAAAAAATAAAAAAAAATTGAGTCAAAACGTTAAATAGGACATCACAACATCTCTACCATGGGATAGGAATTCAATAATTATGGAGAAACCCTATAGGCCCATGGAAAAATTGCAGGCAGAGAAAGGGGTGTGGAGTTTTTTACTAGAGCGAGGCGTAGTTTTAACGAAGAGTGAATGGGCTCTGGACAATTTCAGGCTTTGATATCCTTGTCAAATGAAAAATAAGATTAAATGATAACCATGAATTTTTATTCACATGATGTATATTTTTCAAGTACATAGATCGTCTTCGTGATAAACCCTTTGAAGACACACAACTACTCATCAAATATGTTTTTCAGATGAGATGTTGGTTTCTTACTATCAGACCCACATGAAGGAGGAGTTTGTGGATGATGCATTGGAGGAGGGGATTTTAAACAAATTTGGGCTAGTCGCAAGGATTTTATCCATTCGCATTTGGAAGTTACATTGAAAGGTCACCATGCCTCGATTTTCGGGCCTACCAAGTCTTTAGAAAGAAAAGTTAATAATTTGATAGGGCAGTCATCTAGCGATTTAGAGGCCCTAACCCCTGCTCCAATTGCGCATTGTTCAAGTCCTCTAGTTTTGGCAAGCCCAAGCCTCAAGCCATTTGTGAGGGGCTGAAAAACTCTTCTTGGGGTTCTCTAGCTCTAATTTTGGTTTCCCTTTCATCCTTATAGAGATCAGAGAAAGATATCTGATGTGTTATGACTTTTTTTTATGGATTTCAGAAGTTTCAGAAGTTACGACTTTCTATGGTTTTTTTTTCTTGTCCTTCATCTCAAGTGCCATTGGCCTAGCTCACCCTCCTTGGATGAAATGGTGAAGGAGAGCCTTGCCCCGACGGCGAAGGAAGGTCAAACTGATGTTGAGAATATCTAAATCCATCTACAATGTTAAAATTTAGAAACAAAAGGGTATTCACAATTTTTAACACTATAGATGGAAGCAAAGACCCCTGTAGTGAAATGGAACACTTTAGTCGCAAAATCGCAATTTTCCATTTTTGAAGTGACACAGTTAAAAATTACTAACATAAATGACTAATTCATATACTTCTTGTACTTATTATTTGGTCATATTTTGATTCTTGGACTATAGTATGCATTTACGTTAATCATTATTAATTTTTTCACTTATTATCTAGTCATATATTTTAGTCATGTACTAAATTAGTCATTTCAGTTAGTTGTTTTTAGATTGGTCACTTATAATCTAGTTGTATATTTTATCCCTAGACTAAATTAGTCGTTTAAGTTAGTCATTTTTAGTTTGGTCACTTAAAATTACTCAAATTTAGTAGTAATTCACTTGAAATAATTGTGGGGACTAAATGTTTTAGTCACCTAGTCACTAATTTCATCATTTTCTACTAATGAATTCTTCTGGTAAAATCACATTACAATTATTTTACAGATGTGTTTTTAACCACCCAATGTGGTTCATCATGAGGACTAAGATGGAGAGTCTGATCTAGGCTTGCAATTAAATAATGTAGAGACACAAAGAAGAAAAATAATTCGAACAATTAAATTCTAATAAATAAAAAAATAATTTAAATAATAATTTTTTTATTAGTTCAGCATTGGTGAGGCTACATCATGGTCGTGTCCAAGAATAACACCGGAATAGGGTGGGGAATTGAACTGGTGACGTAATGTTTAGTAATGTCTTAACGGTGCACCCGGTCATCGTCTATCCAAGACCCTACGGAATTTTTTTTGTAAGTTTGGTAACGATGAGGTACATCAAGGTCATGTCTAAGAATAACACCTGAATAGGGGGGAATTGAACTTGAGAAATTGAGGCTCTAGGTTAGTAAAATGTCAAGTTACCCCAGGGGTTGGTCACCTGGAAGGGTTGGTTGGCTCCTTAAGGTTCTGTAACATGTGTAGAAGGTTAGATTGGTTGTGTTTTGTTGGTTCCACTTCCTTAATTATACATGGGGAGTTGAATCAGATCATAGTGGCCTCTCGTCACATGTTTACCTCAGTGGATGGTTAACTTGGGTAAATGTGGGAGGAGGGTTTTACACTCTATATGCTATAATTGTTGGTCTAACCCTCGCACTATAAGTTGATTTTTTTCTAAAATCAACATGATGTCCTACCTTGTTGTGTTCATATCAATCAAGACTCATCCCATTAACATTTTTAGGTGCTAGTATATGTAAATTGTGTATATGTATTATTCGAATCTCCCTCTAGTGTGTTCGACGTATGGTTCCCATTCCATAAATCTGCCAACTACTTCCATGTCCGAGAGGCATCCTTGTCCTCCAAAGATATCCTGCTCAACTTAGGTGATTTCTTCCTATATTTGAGATAATGTATTATTCCTATATCAACTAACCAAAGCTTCTATCCTTTTATAGGCTTGAGTGAGCACCATTTCCATGTAGTAGGTTGCTTCCCACCTTACTCTTGCATGTTGTTTGGACATCATACAATTTAGAATTTCCACGTTGCAAAGCCTTGTTGCAATGTGAAGATTAGGGGAATACAAAGAAGGGAATGAAGAGATGAAGCTGAGCATAACCCTGAGGGAAATCCTTGTGACTTAATCAAGCATGAAGTTGCATTAAAAGAAAGTGCCATAGAGTTAGGGGAAGAGTAAGGTGATTTCTAGATATTAGGGGCTAACGAGACCAAGAAACGAAGAAGTAGAGCCATCAGAGGGCCCAATGAGGGGAAGAGAAGAATGAGAGAGGGGAAGAGCGGTAGAAAAATCAGGAGCAAGGACTACCCAAGAAGGAAACAACTAGGTAAATTTGGCTTAAGCATCAAGGCAAGGGATTTAATAAGAAAAATGCCCCCTTCTGGCCATGAAAGCTACAAGTGGGATTCAAAGGCTATGAATGGCCATATTTTTCAAATATTTCAAGGCTTGTTCCCAAAATTGCTCCCCAACTCATGTAATGAAGCTCTGGTGCTCAGGCCTTGCATTCTCTAAATTGCATGCTGAGATTGTCGCACAGAGCAATACAATTCAAAGGAATGCAAATGTTGTGCCTACGAATCTTCATGGCTACCATTTTTCTCTAAAGTGATAACTTGTCTTTATAGCCTTAAACTCCTTTTTTTTCCATGAACATATGGGATTAATGTTTGGTGTGTCTTCCTAATGAACTTTGTGTGGCAAGGACTATTGTGTTATGAGGCGAGAGGTGTTATGCCATGTCCACCAATGGTTAGCTTTGGTGGCGTGGTGGTCATGTGTCCACCCACCTATCCTCTCAGTAGCAACCCATTTGGGGAAATCATGTAATATTATATAAATCAATTGAAAAAGATATTCTTAGGATTAAAGATTTCAATTACTCTCACTATTCTACATTTTGGCACTTTTTAAGGTATATTTTTTAGTAAAGTTTGTTAAAATCTAGCAAAGAGTTGTTGGAATTGTAATAAGCTTTGTAGTCTACCCAATTCTAGTGCCCAAGGGGATTTTCAAGACATTTAATCCATTTATGCATTTAAAAATGCAATTCAAGCAATGAAAAAATTATATATATATATATATATATATATATATATATATATATATATATATATATATATATAAAACCATGGATCTATCAAGTGCCTAGGGGATCAAATCTCCTGATGTACAAACAATTTTTCAAGTTTTGCACTCTAAAAGAGATTTGCACTTCAAGATATTTGATCCCTAAAGGCGCTTGCTAAATCTATGGTTAAGATGGATCTATGTTGGTTAATATTAATGTTGAAATATTAGAGGAGAAAAAAGGTTTTTGAGTTGGTTGCTCACTGTCCAATTAAATATTAATCGCGATGAATTGTTAAATGTATATTATTCTTATGTATTAATTTATTGTAATTTGCCAAAAACTTATTATTATTGGAGTAGGTACACTTTTATTTCAATTGTATGCAAGTTATATATATATATATATATATATATATATATATATATATATATATATAGACTATGGATCTATCAAGTGTCTAGGGGATCAAATCTTTTGAGATGTAAGTTTTACACTCTAAAAAAGTTTTGCACTTCAAGATATTTACTCCCTAAATATATGCTAAATTTATGGTTAAAATAGACCTATACTACTTAATATTAATATTGAAATATTAGATTAGAAAAAATATATCTAAATTTACTACTCACTATCTAATTAAATATTAATTCAATTAATTAAATGTATATTATAATTGTGTTTATCCAAACTTCTTATTATTATTATTAAAGTAGGTACGCATTCATTTCAATTATATAAAAGTTTTTTTAACTCATTGCTTTGTGATAAGTGTAACCATCATCAAATAAGGTATGAGTTTACAAAGGAAGTTTGTCATTTATTTTTATATTTTTCTTGTATTAATTAGATAGTTGACTTATATTTTCTATATTTAAAGATAATAAAATTTTAATGACTAAGAAGTAAATGAATTTAATGAAATTATTAATATGGTATTTGCTTCGCTTTATTTTATGTTGTATAAATATATTATATAGGTTAATTATTAAATTTAAATTAAATTTTTTTATTAAAATATTTTTTTATTAGTTATTTAAAAAAATAGTTTAATTTGTTTATTTATTAACTCACGGGGTGTAGAATAGATGGTGGTGGGGTGTATTGTTAAGACATTCCATGATATGAATGTCACCAACTTTGAAACTCTATGGGTAAAAATCTAGCCATGTTAAAGGCTGGTGTGATCGACACCTGATGCAATCCCAAGTGATTTTGATGGCTTAGATACCCTTGGGCCGAGGTTTCTCAAACCAAAGATTAAACATACAATCATCTCAAAACTTACACAACTTAACAAACAAATAAAATTTTTTATTTATTATTTTTATTAAATCTACCTATCATAAAAGTCATAAAACTCTTGCATTAGAAATACAATGGATATGTATATAACTTACTTGTCTATTTAATTTTTCTTGAAATGATCAATAACTACATTAATTAAATTATTTTATAAAAACACTCTAAATTTAAATAAACCAAAATATAGCATATGCAACATGGAATCAAATTGAAACACTAACATGTTTTTCCACATTCATCAAATTTTAAATCACAAAAAAAATCCTAAACTATAGGATATTTTGGGATTTGTTGTTTTTATTGTATTAAAGGTCACATAGGCCCACTTTCTTAAGAACTTTTTGGGTTTCTTAAAGTTAAATGTTTCCTCAACTCATTTGAGATTCCAAAATGTCTCAACATTACACATTGTTGTTTTTATTTCGCTACATCCATTGATATCGAGTAGTTAAAGTTTTGCAAGACTAAAAGGCCCTCTTACTTCCTCCATTGAAGAACAATCTTGTAACTTCAAAGATATTGGTGTTGTTAGCAATGCTCTAATCTCTACCAATTCATGACCAAACTTGATGTTGAGGCATTGAAGATTAGGCAAAAAAAAACTTGAGGAAATAACAATTCTAATCCTTGTCCCATGGAAGTCCTAAGTCTGGGTTAAGAGAAGAATCCAATACTTTGTACCTCTCAATTATACTGGTTATGTGGAATGGAATTTCAATCAGTGAACAATATCTTATACTCAAAATTTCAATATTGTTCACTTCTATGACACCTATTCTTTCATAATGTATCATCAATGTTTTTAATTAATTGATTGAATTCCCACCATGTGGGGAAAACATTTCAAATTGTTATATTGATGAAGTGAAAAATCCTTTTAAGCTCATTAGCTAACCCAGCAAAGGTGGAACTTATAGAGAGTGGTGAGGTGTGATTTGGGGACGAAATCCTTCCAACTTTTCATAAGTCGAAAGGTCTAAGCTTTCAAGCATGTTGGCATCTTCAAGTGCTTTGCTTGATATTTTGAAGTGATGACACAAATTTTTTTTTAAGTTAAATTAAACTCCCAAATGATTTTGGGAATATTTGCACTCTTTTGACGCTCATTAAAATTCATATTTTAAGGTTTATTTTCCTAAAGAAAGTAATATTTTCAAATAAGTCAAAATACCACAAATTCCCTAAATAGCGCTATACTTCAATAGTTAATCAATCAAACCAACAGTTGAAAACAAAGGCTAAAATTTATTATCTTTGAACTAGTAGATATGTGCTTATTGAATGAGTATAATGATAAATATAATGGACGAAATATCAACTAAGCACAATTTATTACATGGACGAGTGGATATGGTGGTGGATTCAAATTTTGAAATTTCAATAGAGGTAAATGAGAGCATTATGATTTAAGTATTTTGTGTTGTATTTTTATCTAGATTTCATTAACAAGGGTTTCAATTTTAATTTTGTTTAATAATTGAAGATGATGGTTCATGGTCATTGGAGACAACTGTCAGTGTGGAAGTACTCCAGCAAAGCAGGGTCTAGAGAGAATTTGACTGAAGAACATAGTTGTGACACACCATTTTGATGCGGGGTTTAGATGGATTTTTTTTTCTTCAGAAGAAAAAAACTGACTAGGCTATATTATTAAAATCAATATACCAATACATATGATTCGATCAAGAAATATCAATATTTTTCTATCATCAAACAAGAATTCATCCCTTTTACTAGATGTTCACTATCTAGACTATTGTAAGGAAAATTACAAAAAATTGTAAATTGTAACCATTTCTACAAAGAATAAGGTCTAGATATTCAATCATGACAAAAAGTAGAAGAGAGAACATCTTCACCAATACACGTGATAAGGCAAACAAAATGTCTCCAAAATACATGTTCCACTATGGAAAAACAATGCGTCCCTCTTCCATAATTTTACCATCAATATAGCAGTTGAAAAATATGGT
Organism: Pinus tabuliformis; assembly: GCA_031772625.1. Lineage (NCBI taxonomy): Eukaryota > Viridiplantae > Streptophyta > Pinopsida > Pinales > Pinaceae > Pinus > Pinus tabuliformis. Next base: position 445,576,181 of record CM062813.1, on the reverse strand, counting down.
GCCTTCAACATTTGTAAGTCCAACTTTGGATAGAGCATCTTTAGTCTTATTTTCTTCCCTGTAAACATGTTGTATATAGAAACTCTAAAAAGATTTAATAAGGTCTTTGATATGGTGAAGCCAACCCCAAAGATCTGGTGCATCATAGGTAGCAGAACCCATAATGCCATCAATAAGTTTTTTAGTCATCGTAGATGTGGATGCACTGCAAAGATTTCTCCCTCGCAAACCATAGGAGTCCCCACAAAGCCAAAAATTTTGCCCTGGAGTTTGAGCCCATCCCACCATGCCAATGTAACTTGTAATGTGCACTTTCACTGATTCAAAGCCAAACTCCACAACCACATTGTCCCTGCTGGGACACACCATCGAAGGAGCATGCCAATAGAGAAATATGTGGGGTCACATACCATTTGGTTGAAGGGAACAATCATAACACATCATCTAGTAATGTCTTAACAGTGCACCCGGTCATCGTCTGTCCAAGACCCTGTGGATTTTTTTTTGTAAGTTTGGTAACGATGAGGCTACATCAAGGTCATGTCCAAGAATAACACCTGAATAGGGGGAATTGAACTAGCGACCTAACGTTTAGGAGCATCTTAATAGCACAATCACCGTCTATCCAAGACCTCATGGACAAATCATTTAATAATAATTCATTTTTGGCTCAAAATTTTATTATTCAAATAAAACGTCTAAAAATCTATTAATTACCAAATTATTTAATAAAAACTAAAGAATTAATATAATAGAAAATTTAAAATAATAATGAACTGAATTTAAAATAAAATATTAACAAATAATAAGAAAAGGACCAAAATAAACATAAATAAAATAATGAATAAAAAATAAAACAAGATAGAAGAAAATCCACCATGTATGAAAATGAGTCTAGAATATATATTCTAATAAAAAGAATTAAAGAGAAAGATTAAATATATATATATTCTGTGCAATAAGAAACATGACCAAAATAAATAAACTTAAATTTCAAGAAAATAAATAAATAAATAAATAAAATATGGAAGAAAATTCACAATTTGTGAAATAAGAGTTTAGAATAATATATATATTATAATATAAATTTTATTATTTTTCTTTTAATTTGAGCAATGTAGATGTATCATGGGGTAAGTGTGTTGATGCTTACCATGTATTGATGTGGTTGTTTTCTTTTCTTTTTTAATATAATTTTTTTTAGTATATACATAATTTTTAAATTTATTTATTTTTTATAGAATTGAGAAGTTTTTCTATTACAATGAAATCTAAGATGCAGGTTCTTCAAAGGAGGACAAAATATAAGAACCAAAATCTTCAACAAGAAGGCTATTGTCGGCATACATTACACCAACTTTGCAACAACTATGCACACGACAAAATTGGCCTAACAAAAAAATAACTTTCGAGAATGAGATCATGATACAGGGGGGATCAATTTATATTTCATTAGTCTAGCCTTCAAGGAGACTAATCGCATTGTTGTGTAGATCTCCTTCATTCCTCTAGATTTGGAGCTTGGCCAATTGATCACAGAGGGCATCAATATCTTCTCCCTGTCGATTCACTCGAGCTTGAAGTCTTTGCATCTCTTCAACCGAGAATAGAATAGTAGTGGATTGTTGGAGAATTTGCTTATAGAGGTCACTACTTTCGGCATGGATATTGACAGGGGGGTGTGGGAAGAGGTTGCATGCATTATTGTAGCTAGAGTTCTTAGGGTTATACCCTCAACTTTCTATAGTAGCCAAGAAGATGGTAAAGGGACTAGTAACCAAACAACAAATGGGCTAGAAGAGGGAGTTCGAGGGACCAGAATTAGGGATGATCAGGGATGAAAGAGGGTTATATTTAGCAAAGAGAAAAGGACTCTCCAGACAGGAAGAGGAGCAGAAGAAAATCTAACATCATGATAAAAGTAGGACAAGGTAGAGAACAATTTTAAAATTAACTGGTAGAGTGATAATTAGGTACCTTCTAAGCTTCAACATGCCCAAATTGGAATGAAATTTCACTCGTGACAGCTTCCATCTAATAAAGTTGACTCTACCTGGTGAGAGGAGGGTTGAGAATGCATGTAGAGGCAGAGGGGCATCAACCGTAACTAGAAGGATGATTGAGAAAATGAGAAGGAGCTTATATTTGACTGTTAGAACCACTTGAGGAGCCTTCATCAAGTCAAAGGAAGGAAATTCTCAACTTCATATATGAAATCAGAGAGGATCACTGACAAAATTATGCAGGAAAGGTCTAAGAACAATGAACCTAATATTGTAGATTCGGTCACCTTTCACAACACAAAGCACGAATCTCACTTGAATGATGAATTTCACAAGACCTCCAGAGAATGAACAAACTTGAAGTATACCCTGATGTCCATAGATGAAAATTTTTTCTCCCATACACATGCTAGAAGCCAAATTCCTACCTAATCACCTCATTACCATCCTCCATGAATAAAATTTTGGGAGTTGAGAACTCACACGCCACAAAGATCATATCAACCATGAATTTTATTAATAGTTGCTTCCATGTAGCCTTGGATGAGGTCGATGTGAGGGTATAAAAATAAATGAAAGGATGCTATGTTGTAGAGTTCGTCATATGCGAGGAGTGGAGAGGTGCATGGCTTGCATGCCTACAACCTTCTCATTCCACCAAGCCATTGAATTATTATGCAAATTGTTGAAGGGGGGATGAAATTATGGTAAAGAACTTTAACAAACCCTTCAAAATAGTTTTCTAAGCTCACAAACTCATGAATATCAAAGATGAAACAATGATTAGGGACCTACATAGTGTTCATCATGGGATAAATTTCCATCCTGACTTGCGTTTGATGACAAACTGTCCTGCGTATAGAATACAAGCATGATTTGCTTAATCATCAACATCCTCATATTGATTTCAAAGAATGTGGTGGAAGGACTTACTAGGGAAGGAATCCAATATGTTAAGAATTCATCAAAGAAGAAGACATAAATAGTTATTCCTTGGAAAAGAGCTATTATGTAAATGATAAATGGTGATAAGGGAATCTCCCAAAATGATTATCTTGGAGATTTCCTTATCTTTAGTTAGTTGAAGACGAAACACGAGGTCGTATATTTCAGCCACATTATTCATCCTCTTGCCAAAACCCCAAGAATACTTTATTTCTTGGTTTTCCTTGGGATTCAAAAGAATCCCTCCCCCTCCTGCCACCCTAGCATTCTGTTTTGAGGCTCCATCAAATAAGAGCATCCATTTTTTCTGCAAATTCTTCCACTCTTCAAAGTCTGCATCTGAAAGGCGAAGTTTCTAGGTTGTTCCAGAACAACGATGCAAGAGAACATAAAAGGGAAGTTGTCCCAATGGGTGCTAAATTAAATATTTTTTATTTTAGAAATTACAAAGTTTTTAGAGTTTTGTTTGCCAATGATTGTTACTGTTAACAAAAAAATATTAATTTTCAAAATATACTTCTAGTTTAAACCAAAAATATAAGGACTCATGGAGCTTCACATAAACAAAAACATAAAAGAGATTAAGCTTAGGCATGGACACATAGTAACTCAAAATCAAGCTGCTTACACCAACCCTTTTATGCCTAGCTAGACTAGAAAACCAACCTAACTAAGAGACCAAAGACATGAAAAAATTAAGTAGAAATTGAGACATCCACCTCAATGGGGTTGAAGCACTCCTTGCTATATCCACTCGGACCTAGAACATGAGCTAGCTACTATTTAATATGCTTGAGACAAAGCCTCATTTCCTTCTAATTCAAAACCACTTTGTTCAGCATAAGTAATATTTTAGGCTTTCACTTCATTCTTATCCATAATTACATTTCTTAAAAGCATTTTTAGTTTTTAGCATAACTCAATAGTAAGTAATTATTGGTTTTATCTTACCCAGGTATGTCTCAAGTTGGGATCCTAGTCAGAGATGTCTACCATAACCTTAAAATTTTAGATGCAGATACATTCAATGGTCATAACTACTCTTAGCTCCCAAAGTTCCTCTTGGACTAGTGCAAGAATTCAAATTGCGAAACCTGATTTCAGGCTTTGGCTAGTGAATGAGCATGATATGTGCCTTGCCGCCTCGACACCCCCCCACACATTCATTATGACTGCTACTACCCTACAACACCTAGCTCTTTAACGCACCATAGTAGAGTTCATTGAACATGAGAAGCCAACATCCCTTGGTAAAAATTCTTGTAGACCTAGGAACATGAAGAATAACATAGGTGAAAGAAGTTACTCCCCTAGCCTAGGGGGTAGGTGAATTTTCTACGAGAGCATAATAGAATACTATTTTATGATAGATGATTACTACCTAATGGTTCTTCACACAGTCTTGTGTCATTGATATCATTAAGCAATTACACTTCAGAAAATATCAACAATAAATGCAGCAGAAACACTAAAGATCAAAGAAAGGCACCCAAGCACAATAGAGATAGGGAAACACAACCTTGGGAGGAAACACAACAACTTTTCTTAGGAGAAATTATTCTTCAACAAGGTTTACAAATCAACAATTTGTTTAGAAATCTATGCCAAGTATGAATCCAAATACCAATAAAAACTTGGTCAAAGTAACAACAAGTCAATGTTGGTAAAACTAGCCAAAATGTACAGAAGTCAATGTTGGTAAATTGCTCAGCCGCCAGTTAACATTAGGGGAATTTTGAGGTCTAAAATGGGTCTCCTAAGAAAAATGTACAACCAAAATAAACTTTATAAGAACCAATAGGATTCAAGATGATGATGTAAACCATGGGGGATGATTCATCATTTTTTGGTGTAAAAAAGTAAAAATCTTAAAAAATAATAAAATAATAAGATTACTTTTTCAACTCGTATTTTAAACTTATCTCCCTAAGGTTTTACTCAAATTTCGTGGGGGAGTACTCATTGGATGCCAAATTTAATTCATCATCCAAGCAGTACCCATGTTGCATATTTTCATTGGACCCTGCTACACGAAAAATGAGAAATACATGAAAAAAAGTGATTGCAATCACGCTTTTCATGTATTTCTCATTTTTCGTGTAGCAGGGTCCATCAAAAGTATCCAACATGAGTACTTCTTGGATGAGGAATCAAATTCTGCATCCAACAAGTGTTTCCGTATGAAATTTGAGTAAACCCATAAGCCGATAAGTTGAAAATACGAGTTGAAAATATAGTTTTTTTCTTTTTTCCCTCTAAAATTTGATGATGTAATATAATACTATTTTATTATTTCCACTACTATTTTATAATTTCCTTAGGAGGCCCATTTTAGACCTCAAAATTCCCCTAATGACTTTGGCCCTACAACCCCTCTGATCAATTGTTACCCAAGCGAAGAGTGCTCGCAACACAAATGATGTGACAGAAAGAGTGTGGAAAGAAACAATAGTGGATAAAAAGTGGAATCATCTAATTCAACATTATTCTAAACTGATATAACAACCGACTACAACGAAAATGAAAATGAAAATGAGTTAATGAATGTCATGCACCATGTTCACTTTGAAAATGATGGAAGAGGGAATATGAACATCATCATTTAGCCAAGCGTTCATACATGAAGCATTAACATCAAATAAACAAAACACAACATTAACAAAGCCCACCTTAAACCATAAACGCTAAGAGTTTTCCATAGGCTAAAGATTAATCAAATCTTCAAGCACGGACTACACACCATCTAAGTTTATTACGAAATGGAGTGTGGCACTTTTTTCACATCCCACTGAACCCGATGCATGATGTTACATAATATTTGTATTATATTTTATTTATATACATGTGATAAAATGTTTAAGCAATAGCGCATATTAAGATTACCTTATGTGTAAGCGTAAAGATTACCGTAATGAAACTTGTGCAAATGTTAATGAAGTTTGGTTTTATATTCTTTTTAAATGAATTAATTTAATAAGTTTCTACGTAATTGATTGGTTATTTAGTAATATTAAATTAATTAATATAGTTTTAAAATAGAAGAAGACAATATTTCAAAATTATAATAATAAATTTAATTATTATGTTGTTGGGACATATATAATCGACCTTGTTGTATTAACCTGACTATACAATGTATTTTTTTTAATATAAAGTTAAACTTTGATATAACCATTAAAAAAAAAAATCTAATATTTTATTGGATATGTTAGAGGGAATATTAGCTTTTCAATTTGAGCCCTATGTGAGGTGGCTGAGTGATGTCACAAGTCTTGTCAGAGTACATTTAAAGGAATTGATTGTAGGATGCATCAGATTGATCACAATCACATTGTGTTGAAACTCGCTTCCAATAGACCTATACATATACAAAAAGGAATCACGGTGAGAATCTTGAATTAAAATTGCAACAACGATTCCTGAGAGATCAAATACCTCATCCAATGTGCATGTTGGTGTGGATTAATGGAAATCATCATGATCTGAAATTTAACTCAAACAAATTGTAACACAACTAGTAGTTAACCAAAACTATTACGAATGACCGAAAGAAACAACGTCAAGTGACAAAATCATACCATTATCATTCCTCTTATACAACTTTCCAAGAAATCCCTCCACCCTGTCATCTTTGACATGCCATTCCCATATTCCTCGATGCGTCAACACTCCTAATGCTTCCATCAACTTGAAATGAACATTCATCGATGCCCAATCCTTTGTTATCAATTCACATTGTGCACCATAACCAACATCACCTCCCATATCCCTCATCTGTGTTCCAAATCAACCACGGAGACTACAATTAACATCGCCCAACATCCTTTGTGATTGAATTGCTAGGTAAGTTGCACTATGATAAGACCTTCACATTGAGTGAAGGCTCGCAATCCCCCTGACTCTTCCTTAGTTATAACTTCCATTCCCATTGAAACTTGAATGTGGCATTAACCTAGATAGATCATCAACCTTCCAACATTAAATACCTATTATCCCTACGTGAGGTGAATGTATCATGTGTCTCTAGCCTTCAATGTCATTAGTCGTCTGACCTCGGAGTCGTATGCCTGGTGTTAATGACCTTAACTTTCTTTTTGGTTTTTTATTTCATAGAAGGTTTTAAAAATATTTTTTCTTCACAGAGAACTATGGATTATTGACATTTTAGTGGTTCTTTATTAATATTTTCTAGATGTTTTATGTTCAAAATAACTTTATTATTTTCGAATTTTTTTTCGAAGAAAAAATTGTAATTTTATTCAACCTTAAAAACAAGAAACAAAATTACATTCTGGAGATGCTCAAAGGAATTTGGTCATATCAACCTTCCATCCGATGCAAAATATGAATAAGAAACTATATGAAAAATACATCAATTATATGGGGCTAAGTGTGATAAAAGTCACTTAGCTTCCCCTTTTTTCCTTTCTTTTTCTCCACATTTCACCATACTCCTTATTTAGGAGTAGCTATTACTATAGCCATTTGATTACTATCTGTTTTCCGAGGGATATCTTTGTCTCATTCCAAGCTTTTAGATACATGAGATTTCTTTATACCTCCCAAATCCTTTTCCATGGGAAATTCCACTTTCTGTTGCTCTGGAAATATGATCTTTGTTGATTCAGTAACCTTCTAGGAAGCATCCACTAATCTAGACCTATCCCCTTCACCACCATTTGATTGGCTTCCAGGTTGGGTTTGTACTTCTGAATTTGGATGATTTTCTTCGAACTCTTCTTTTTAATCTTTTGAATTGTTAAGAAATTTCCATCCCCTTTGCTTAGGGGCCTACCTCTTTTTATTTTTGATGCCTTTTTTGCTTGTGGGCAAGAATTCTGCAAATTTCCTATTTGGAAGCAAGTTTGGCATCTAAAAGTCATATTCATATAACAATTGAGTCATTTGAATTTATTGGAAATAAAATATATAAAAATAAAATTTAAATTTGGAGATGATTAGGACCTCATCACAAACAAGGCTACAACAAAGTTCTCTAACAACTAGGCACACATCCAACTGTGGCCTTATAACATCCCAACAATACCTCTTAACACATAGCCAATATTCTTAGTTTAGTTAGTCAAATAGAACATCACATGTAACATAATTTTCAACATAAGGGAGAAATAAGCAATGAAATAAAGGTATAACCAAGGCAAATACATTCAATCTTATTATGAAGGATGTTGCAATAGTAAGAGTACAAATTTCTATTGCTCAAGACTACATGAAAAAGAAAGTACAAATAGTATTAGTCACACTTGTAGCTATGCCAAACCACCTGCATATTCTAACCCCTTCTTCTACCAACAACAATCTCATTCTAGCTCTACCATGCCTTAGACACTATGTAGCCCCAAAATCAATGTCGATGCTCCAATTCTCTTGACAAGAGAGACTATAGTTGGGCCTTCATCACCCTCTATCACAAATATTTCTACTCTAGCCTATGAGAAGATTTAATCCAGGATGACCATCAAAATGTTATAGTGATTCGAAAGCAAAGAAAATTTGAGTAGGAAAATGTCGTTTTGTGGATTTCACGATAACATTGTAAGATATGTGGTTTTGAAAGAAACATTACTTTTATAATAAATACCTATCTCATAATTCCAATCAATATCAATTCTCAGTAAAAATAATAGATTAAATGGAATAAAATCTAACTCCACTTGCTAACTATCTTAAATTTTGATTTGATTTTAGGTTGCAATATTTGCAAACCCCGAGGACATTTGTTGCATGTTAATTCTTGTTATATATATCATTGACAATAATCTAAGAAAATATATATTATATAAGTGACAAATATGTGTGAATTTTATAAATATTATTAATAATAAATAAAAAAACAAAATAGTATCTACATTATTTTATTCGAGAAAAAATCATAAATTTTGATAATCATATTTTTTGTATGCCCATTGTTTTAAAACACATTTTATTGGGTGGAGAGGCTCATTTTATAGTTAGTATGAGGGAGATGTGTAATTCTTTTCAAGCTCAACCTCGAATTGACACATATCCTTTTCAAAATAAAAATAAAATATTCTATAAATAAACAACAATGTCAACTATAATAAAAAACAAACATGAATATGCATATTTGGTTAGTTTAAATTAAAAACATTATAAAACATCAATAATATTTGTTGATATAACAACCTAGTTGAAAGGAAATGTGATAAAAATATTTCACTTTCATAACATATTTAAAATTCTATATTAAATAATATAATTTTATATTAACTTTAAAGAGAGAGAAAGCAATTAAAAGCTCAGAAAATCTTTTATTTTCACTTTACAGTTTGAGGAAGATGTATAATTCTTATAATTTTTAAAGATATTTGAATATAGAAAAAAAATTGAATGTTTTTTTTTCTAGGTTAAGACTAAACTAAGTACCCACGGGGAATTGAACCAGTGACCTATCGCAAGGAGTGCCTTAACAGCGCACCCATTCACCGTCAATCCAAAGCCCCGTGGGCAAAAAAAAAAAAAAAAAAAAAAAAAAAAAAATTGAATGTTAACCATAATAAAATATTTTAATGTCCGAGGAGAAGTTTTTTTTTTAGTAAGTCTAAAAATTTTGTTGATCAAATAGAAATAAAATTGCATCATTTGCCACCATGTCTCATTTTCTGGCATAGTTGGCCCTATACTAATAGTATCTAAGAAAAGATGAATTGTACTAAGAGTAGCAAAGAATATGTAAAGGGATATAAGAAATAACTAGAGAGATGAATCACCCAGATCGAGGCTCATCCTCAAGGTGGCCCTTTTTTCCTCTCCTTTTTGAAACCTTGACCCAACCTTCCAAAGGAAGTTTGATTGAAGCGATATGCAAATTATCATTACACACTGAGGGAGATTGTTTATTAGATTTTTAAAAAGCTGACTCATGAGCTCGTTTCAATATACCCGAGAAGCATTACTATTCAATATATTTGTTCTTGTCAAAGGAGCATGGTCCACGCCAAGAGTTTTTGAGCCTTAGATATTGTCCCCCGGATGAATTTCATCATCATCTTCTTCATCACCCTTGTCTGGCATAGAGGAAGCCATGCCATCCATAGGAGGAGGGTTGCAAGGCTTCCAACTTTGAGATCTAGAATTGTAGATATTCCACTTTTGTTGAGAATTAAACACTAGACAAGAATTTTGTAAGTGACATATTTGATAACATAAACGACAACAAAAAGAAGCATTCTCATAATCCAAAGCTTGGGTCTAATGAAAATCACTGATTTTTAAATTGATTTGATCTAAAAACATTTACCAATATCAATTTAAACACAAATTATTTCATACGTGTATACACCAAGCCGCCCACGAGAGGCATCAATAGTAAGATAACAACCCAGAGTGTCTCCAACGCCCTGAAAAGTTGTATAGTGCCACAAGTGAGCTGGAAAATTAGGAATCCTAGCCAGTATTGGCCTCTTTGTAATGACAATTGTGGATGGGTTAAAATTTGGGAACTAAGGGGTTAAAAACAATCCAGCATTGCCCCAAAACCAAGGCCCTTTATTTAATTTTTCTTTTAATAATGTTTTGGTTCCCCAAATAACACAATGAAGAAGCGTCTTAAGAAGAAAATAACCTTGCAAACTTTAGTCCATTCCATATGGATCCATTGGTAGAGATCATTCATTCAGAGCCATAAGCCATTAAATCAGAAAATTAGGGTTGCCTCTAAATATGCCTCGTGAAGATCCTCCATATTTGAGTGAGAAATTTCTAGGGAAGGAACTTCCTCAGACTTTTCCACCAAAATTAACCAAGGGGCCATTTGGGTCTGATTTTCCTTGGGAGCGTTTGAGCATGGACGACATATTTATAAGAAAAAGTTTGAGAGGAGGAAGACTTACCTCCACTCCCCCATCATAGACGAAGAACCATGAAAATAGTGGCTTGTTTACCAATATTGTAAGCTGAGAGAGGATCAACATAATCTAACTGCTTACCTTGAAAAAGTAGGTACTGCACGGTTAAGGGAATACTCACTTGAAGCTTTAAATAAAACTTGAGGTCTCAAACTAGATCTGAAGAGAAAATTCTAATGAGCAGTGACTACCTAGAGGGGAGTTTGGCATAGATATGATAAACAGTTGGTGAATATGACACACAATCTCCTGGAAACATATCTATAAGTGTAAAGGAAAAATTCCTCTGCGAGAGAGTCTGGGCTACTATGAGGGTTTCCGAATATTTTTTATTATAAATAGATCCTGAAAGCCCTTGCAGAACCAAAATTTATATTCTTCTCTTTAAGAAGTCTCATTCTAATAAACTTTAAGTATGAAGAGAAGATTTAATTGAAAGTCAAAAAATCAATTTCTTCCTAATAAGAAGGAGACATGTAGTTCATTCAATTATTAATATAAAATTAATATATAGCATTTAAAAATATATTAGTATTGGTCTAAACAAAATATTTCAATATTCAGGTTATGTAATATTAACGTTATTTGTCCACGACGTCTTGGATAGACCGTGATTGAGTATGTTATTAAGGCGCTCCTAGATGTTAAGAAACCAATTCAATTCCCTTCCCTATTCGGGCATTATTCTTGGATATGACCATGATGTAGCCTCACCAATGTTGAACTTACAAATAAAATATTTATGTTATTTAAAAATATATTAATAACAAAAAAGTGTTTTAATATATATGTGTGTGTGTGTGTGTGTCTAAGCAAAAGTTGTTTATTTATTATATCCAAAAAAATTACACATGGTAGTTTGCTCTAGTCTACTACTAGTGAAACTAGAGTATTTTCAACATCCAAAAAATACTAATATCATGAAAGTTCAACATTAAAAGACTATTGTCATGGGGCATGTGGCTTACCAAAGAAACTATTAACCTTAAACTGAAATACCAAAAAGAAAAATGAGCAAAAGAAGAGTGTACTAAGACTATCATCCAGTCTCGAGGGAGTTTGATTCTTGGACTGCTATCAATTCTTTGCTACTCCCCAGTGAGCAACTTGGACCTAGGGGAAAACCTAGATTCCCCTCTATATACTACAATCATTGGTCCAAACCTTGCACTATAAGTTGGATTTTCTCCAAAATCAGCATGATCTACTCGCTAGTTATGTTCTCTTCAACCAAGACTCGCGCCATTAACATTTTGAGGTGCTAGTATATGTCAATTGTGTACATGTATTGGTTTAATATCCCTCTAGTGTGTTTTAAATCTAATTCCCAATCCATAAATCCACAAACTACTTCCATGTATGAGAGGCATTACCATCCTCCAATGATCTCCCACTTAGCCTAGGTGATTTCTTTCTGTATATGTGGCAATGTATTATCCTTGTATCGACTAGCCAAGGATTCTACACTTTGTTGGGCTCGAGTGATCTGCACCATTTCCCTATAGTAGGTTTCTCCTCGTGTTACTCTTACCATTTAGAATTTCACGTAGTTAAGAGCCTTGTTTCAATGTGAATCTTAGGGGAACAAGCATAAGGGAATGAAGAGATGATGCTAAACATAACACTGAGGGAAAGTCCTATGACTTAATTAACCATGAACTTGCATTAAAGGAAATTGCCCAAGAGTTGGGGGAAGAGCCAAGGGATTTCTAGAGCTGAGGAGCTAATGACACTAGGAAATGAAGAAGGAGAGTTGTAGGAGGGCACGATAAGGGGAAGACAGGAATGAGAGAGGAGAAAAGTGGTAAAAAAATCAAGAGCAAGGCTTGCTCAAGAAGGAAACAACTGGGTAAATCTAGCTTAAGCATCAAGGCAAAGGATTTAATAAGAAAAACACCCCCTTATTGTGATGAAACTTGCATGTGGGATCTGGAGGCCATGAATGGCCATATTTTTCAATGATTTCAAGGTTTGTTCTCAAAATTTCTCCCCAACTCATGTAATGAAGCTTTGGTGCTCAAACCTTACATTATCTAGCTTGTGTGGTGAGGTGGTCACACATAACAATAAAATTCAAAGGACTGCAAATGTTGTGACTTTAAATCCTCATGATCACCATTTAGATCTGAGGTGATAACTTGTCTTTATAGAATTAAACTACTTTTGTTGCCATCAACATCCGAGATCATTGTTTGGTGTGCCTTCTCAATGAACTTTGTGTGGCAAGGAATTTTGTGTTATGATGGGAGAAGTGTTATGCTCTGTCCACCAAAGGTTAGCCTTGGTGGGTGGTGGCCACACATCTCCCCACTTATCCCCACTGTAGCAACCCATCTAGGGAAACTATGTAATATTATATAAGGCAATTGAAATAACATTTCTGAAGGTTAAAACATTTCAATTACACTCAGTATTCTACATTTTGGCCTTTTTCAGGTCTATTTTTTAGTCAATTTTGTTAAAATCTAGCAAAGAGTTGTTGGAATTGCAAGTTTAAGCTTTGTAGTCTACACAATGCAAGTGACCAAGGGGATTTTTTAGTGTTTAAATTGCATTTTTAAATCCATAAATGGATTTAGTGCCTTGAAAGGGATTTTCAAGGCACCGAATCCATTTATGGATTTAAAAATGCAATTTGAACACTAAACTCTTTGAGGACGAGTCCGTTTGAGGCATTGTATGGGTGGAGTTGTAATAATCCCATCAGTTGGAGTGGTCCAGTTAACATGGTGTTGATTGGACCAGATATTTTGGGAAAGATGGAACAAGAAATGTAGGTAATAAAGAAGAATCTAAAGGAAGCACAGGACAGGCATAAAAGTTATGCAGATCAGAACATGTTGTTTAAGGAGTTTCAGGTTGGGGAGTAAGTGTACTTGCGCATCAAGCTAAAGAAGATCTCCTTGTGGATTGGATCATATGCCAAGCTAGCACTTGGGTTTTATGGACCTTTCAAGATTCTTGAAAGGATTGGACCAGTAGCCTATTGAATTGCACTGCTTCCGATAATGAAAGTCCATGATATTTTCGATGTTTCATTGCTTAAAAGGTATGTTAAAGATGTTGATCATGTGACTCACTGGTTTGTATTACAGGTGGATCTAGATGGAGAATTCCAGCTGGAACCTCAATGTATATTGCAGAGAAAGATACTCATGCTTAGGAACTGAGAAATCGAGCAGTTTAAATGGCAGTGGAAGCACTTTAGGCCCGATAAAGCTGCATGGGAGATGGCAGATCAGATGCAGGATATGTATCCTTCTCTATTTGATGGTTGAGAAGATGTCCTTGATATATTTTTTTGGTATATGTCTTGGTGTGATGATTTGGTATATGTACATATGTATATGGGTGTAAATACTGCCATGAGATGTGTTATAAAGCTCCAATAAGCGATATGGGTATCATGTCATTATGGTTATTAAGTTGTTATGTTGTCATGTTATTTGTTTCTCAGTAGGTTGTTCATTGTAAATACAGCAACAAGGTAAGTATAAAGCTCCATTAGAAGTATGTTTTGCTTTCAATAGTCTTGTTGGTTCTAGGTGTCATTGAACACCAAGGATGATGTTACCCAAGGGGGATGGTTCTGTAATGGCCCTGGTGAAAATCCCATGTAAATAAAATTTAATAAAGGAAAATTAATAACCATGGTTATGGGACACTTATTCCACGCTGAATTTTGGGCAAAAACATCCTCGTGTGGGTGTTCATTTGGTTTATTATGGCTAAGGAAATTGGCAAAGGCAATGACAAAGGCTTTGGAAAGGAATGAGGCATTAATTGGCATTTTATTTATGAAAATAACAAAAATTAGGAGAAAATGAAGGTGAAAGGTCACATGTTGCATGTGAGGAGGAAAGTGAAGGAAAATAATGGAAAATTGAAGAAAATAGAGGCCTCATTAATAAAAAGGCTTATGAGGATCAGTTGGTACCTTTTGTCAGTTTAGTTTTGGAGCTCTCTCTCTATTCTCTCTCTCACTCTTGGACAATTAGATAATTCTTGGAGCACTTCAGCATTGGATCAAGAAAATAAAAGAAGGAAAAGGAAAGAAAGGATCAAGTAAGGAAGAGTAGGATCAATCAGCTACAACAGGATTATTTATAGGTATCGATTTGCATGTGTGATTTCCTTGCTATTTTTTGCATGCATGGTTATGCATGTGTGTTCTTGGTTCTCTTGTTGCTATTGGCATGGGTTTTTCCAGGTGTGACAATGTTCTTCATCCTTGCCTTTCCATTTCTGGAATGCCATGGTGTGATGGGGTTCTCATGTTCTGGTTGAGTTGGATTGTCAGATCGATTCAAAATTGAGTGAGGTGGTCTCTTAAAGAAAGAGCACATGGCCTAGTAACCCCTGAATCGGACTCTGGGTTGCGGTAAAGATGGATTTTCTGTTACCTCGGTGGGCCTAGGAATCCTCGACTGGTGAATGGCGAGATTTAAAGTAAAGCCTAGAGGTGGGTGCCCTCAAGGCCTAAGAATCCTTGTCCAGTGAATGGAAGGATATACAATAAATCCTGGAGGGTAGAGTCTTGATTAGGGCCTAGTGATCTGGTGGGGATGGTGGTAAATCCTAGAGACTAGGAGACAACAAAATTCCTCACGATGTAGGTGGAGAAATCTGATATCATCCATTCTTGTTTAGGGCTTAGTGATCCGATGTGGATTGCGGTCAAGCCTGGTTCTATTGATGATGGTTAGGTACTCTAGCCTCACGAAGCCCTGGTTGATTTTTGGTTATGAGTCCCACATTCATGCTTGGAATATAGCACGGGGGTGATTGGCTGAAAGAAATATTTGGTTCATCCAATCTATGGTCAGGTGGTTTGTAGAAGTCCCATACCTAGTTTGATTTTTCTCTCATTAATAAAAGCTCTTTCTCCTTGGTATTTCATGTGTAAATGTATTGGCATATATATGGAATTTATGGATGTTATATCCTTGATCATTTTTGTTGGTTATATGTTGGTTATGAGTATGTTTTATGACAGTGATGATGTATGGCTCTCGTCATGTTTTTATTTGTAAATGAATGAAAAATGAATATATGACCTGATAGATGATAATGCAACAATTGTGATAAGGCATCAATGTTTCTTAGTGATTCTCAGATAAGTATGAGACCCCTATGCTTAGATATGATGTTATGACTTGTAGAATGCATATTTGTGACATGTTTGATGAAATGCCTGTCATGGCTAGTAGGGGTCCAATCAATTCATTGATCAAGCATTTGCACTAGTATCATTGTTTTGATGTTATTTTTCATTTCTGGAAGTTTCATGAAGTTTTGGGTAGTGGCATGAGCCTTGGCCCAGAAGAAGTGGCACAGAATCTAGGGTCACAATCTCAGAATTAGCTGAAAAAGTCCCCAAACATTGGCATGCCCTTATTGTGGGAGCGACTAGAGGGTCCTAGTCACATGCATGCCCATGTCGTGGGAGAAACTAAGGCTCTAGGGTAGTAAAATATCAAGTTACCTTAGGGGTTGGTCACCTGGAAGAGTTTCTTGGCTCCTGAATGTTCTGTAGAATGTGTAGAAGGTCATATTGGTTATGTTTTGTTGGTTCCACTTCCTTAATTATACATGGGGAGTTGAATCAGATCATAGTAGCATCTCGTCACATGTTTACCCCAGCGGACCAGTTAACTTGGGTAAATGTGGGAGGAGGGTGTTACACTCTATATGTTATCATTGTTGGTCCAACCCTCACACTATAAGTTGGTTATTTTCTAAAATCAACATGATATCCTCCCTTGTTGTGTTCATATCAATCAAGACTCATCCCATTAACATTTTTAGGTGCTAGTATATGTCAATTGTGTATATGTATTATTTGAATCTCCCTCTAGTGTGTTCGACGTATGGTTCCCATTCCATAAATCTGCCAACTACTTCTATGTCCGAGAGGCATCCTTGTCCTCCAAAGATATGCCTCTCAACCTAGGTGATTTATTCCTGTATTTGAGACAATGTATTATTTCTATATAAACTAACCATCCATTTATAAACTTGAGTGAGCAAAATTTCCATGTAGTAGGTTGCTCCCTTCCTTACTCTTACATATTATTTGGGCATCATACGATTTAGAATTTCCCTCGGTGCAAATCCTTGTTGCAATGTGAAGATTAGGGGAGTACAAAGAAGGGAATGAGGAGATGAAGCTGAGCATAACCCTGAGGGAAATCCTTGTGACTTAATCGAGCATGAAGTTGCATTAAAATAAAGCGCCACAGGGTCAAGGGAAGAGTAAGGTTATTTCTAAATATTAGGGGCTAACGAGACCAAGAAACGAAGAAGGAGAGCCATAGGAGGGCCCAATGAGGGGAAGAGAAGAATGAGAGAGGGGAAGAGCGGTAGAAAAATTAGGAGAAAGGACTGCCCAAGAAGGAAACAACTAGGTAAAGTTGGCTTAAGCATCAAGGCAAGGGATTTAATAAGAAAAACGCCCCCTTCTGGCCATGAAAGCTACAAGTGGGATTCAAAGGCCATGAATGGCCATATTTTTCAAATATTTCAAGACTTGTTCCCAAATTGCTCCCCAACTCATGTAATGAAGCCCTAGTGCTTGGGCCTTGCATTCTCTAAATTGCATGCTGAGGTTGTCACACACAGCAATACAACTCAAAGGAATGCAAATGTTGTGCCTAAAAATCTTCATGGCTACCATTTTTCTCTAAAGCGATACGCTGTCTTTGTAGCCTTAAACTCCTTTTTTTCCATGAACATATGGGATCATTGTTTGGTGTGTCTTCCTAATGAACTTTGTGTGGCAAGGAATATTGTGTTATAAGGTGAGAGGTGTTATGCCATGTCCACCAATGGTTAGCTTTAGTGGTGTGGTGGCCACATTTCCACCCACCTGTCCTCTCCCTAGCAACCCATTTGGGGAAACCATGTAATATTATATAAATCAATTGAAAAAAAAAATTCTTATGGATTAAAGATTTCAATTACTCTCACTATTCTATATTTTGGCCATTTTTAAGGTATATTTTTAGTCAATTTTGTTAAAATCTAGCAAGGAGTTGTTGGAATTGTAATAAGATTTGTAGTCTACCCAATTCTAGTGCCCAAGGGGATTTTCAAAACAATTAATCCATTTATGCATTAAAAATGCAATTCAAATAATGAAATATATATATGTGTGTGCGTGTGTGTGTGTGTGTGTGTGTTAACCATGGATCTATCAAGTGCCTAGGGGATCAATTCTCCTGAGGTACAAACATGTTTTCAAGTTTTGCACTCTAAAAGAGATTTTCACTTCAAGAGATTTGATCCCTAAAGGCGCTTGCTAAATCTATGGTTAAGATGAATCTATGTTGATTAATATTAATGTTGAAATATTATAGGAGAAAAAAGGTTTTTGAGTTGGTTGCTCAATATCCAATTGAATATTAATCGCGATGAATTGTTAAATGTATATTATTCTTATGTATTAATTTACTGTAATTTGCCAAAAACTTATTATTGGAGTAGGTACACTTTCATTTCAATTGTATGCAAGTTTTTTTAATCTATTGCTCTCTCTCTCTCTCTCTCTCTGTATGTTATATATCTTAACCATGGATCTATCAAGTGTCTAGGGGATCAAATCTCTTGAAATGCAAGCCTTTTTTAAGTTTTGCACTCTAAAAGAGTTTTGCACTTCAAGAGATTTGATCTCCTTAGATATATGCTAAATTTATGATTAAAATAGATCTATACTAATTAATATTGATATTGAAATATTAAATTAAAAACATATATCATAATTTGCTACTTACTATCTAATTGAATATTAATCTCAATTAATTAAATATATATTATGCTTATGTGTTTGCCAAAAACTTATTATTATTAAAGTAAGTACACATTCATTTCAATTATATAAAAGTTTTTTTTTTAACTCATTGCTTTGTGATAAGGGTAACCATCATCAAATAAGGTATGAGTTTACAAAGCAAGTTTCTCATTTATATATTTTTATATTTTTCTTATATTAATTAGATAGTTGAGTTAGTTTTTCTATATTTAAATATAATAAAATTTTAATGACTAAGAAGAAAATGAATTTAGTTAAATTATTTGCATTTTATTTTATAATGTATAAATATATTATATAGGTTAATTATTAAATTGTATATATATATATATATATATATATATATATATATATATATATATTATATTAAAAAAGATTCGTCTAATTTGTTTATTTATTAATTCACGGGGTGTAGAATAGATGGTGATGGGGTGTATTGTTAAGACATTCCATGATGTGAATGCCGGTTTTGAAATTCTATGGGTAAAAATCTAGTCATGTTAAAGGCTGGTGTGGTTGACACCTGGTGCAATCCCAGGTGATTTTGATGGCTTAGATGCCCTTGGGCTGAGGTTTCTCAAGACAAAGATTAAACATACAGTGATCTCAAAACTTACACAATTTAGCAAACAAAAAAAATGTTTATTTATTATTTTTATTAAATCTACCTATTATAGAAGTGATAAAGCTTTTGCATTAAAAATACAATGAATATGTATATAACTTACTTGTCTATTTAATTTTTCTTCAAATGTTCAATAACCACATTGATGTTAAAATAATTAAGTTATTTTATAAAAGCAATTTCACTTTAAATAAACCAAAATATATCATATACAACCTGGAATCAAATTGAAACACTAACAAGTTTTTCCACATTCATCAAATTTTAAATCACAAAAGAATCCTAAACTATAAGATCTTTTGGGATTTGTTGTTTTTATTATATTAATGGTCACATAGGCCAACTTTCTTAAGAACTTCTTGGGTTTCTTAAAGTTAAATGTTTCCTCAACTCATCTGAAGATGCCAATGTCTCAACATTACACATGGCTGTTTTTATTTCGTTACATCCATTGATATCGAGTAGTTAAAGTTTTGCAAGACTAAAAGGCCCTCTTACTTTCTCCATTGGAGAACAATCTTGTAACTTCAATGATATTGGTGTTGTTAGCAATGCTCTAATCTCTACCAATTCATGACCAAACTTGATGTTGAGGCATTGAAGATTAAGTCAAAAAAAACTTGAGGAAATAACCATTCTAATCCTTGTCCCATGAAAGTCCTAAGTCTTAGTCAAGAGAAGAATCCAATACTTTGTACCTCTCAATTATACTCGCTATGTGAAATGGAATTTCAATTAGCGAACAATATCTTACACTCAAAATTTCAATATTGTTCAATTCTATGACACCTATTCTTTCCTAGTGTATCCTAAATGTTTTTAATTGTTTGAATTCCCACCACGTTGGGAGAACATTTCAAATTGTTATATTGATGAAGTGAAAATCCTTTTAAGCTCATTAGCCAACCAGGAGGTGGAAACATTTTCAAGAAAAGAATTTTAAGTTTGGAATTCATAGAGAATGGTGAGGTGTGATTTGGGGACGAAATTCTTCCAACTTTTCATAAGTCGAAAGGTCTAAGCTTTCAAGCAGGTTGGCATCTTCAAGTGCTTTGCTTGAAATTTTCAAGTTTCGACAAAAAAAAATTTTAAAGTTAAATTAAATCGTGTAGTCTAACTAGGTGGAGGAGCTGCCCGAAAAGTTATGGAAATTCTGATCATATTTAGAGAAAATCCGGGAAGGATTTTTATAAATCCAAATTATAGTTGTTAAACTTCAAAATTTTAGCTGTCCTAGACGTTTTTGATGGTGCTGAATCCATTTCCACCATCAAAAACACGATTCAAACACTGCCTCTACAAGATTTTTTGAATTTCTTTTGTTTGGATTCCGGCCAATTTTTGTCATCAAAACAATTCCTTAGCCTCGTTAAACTACTCCAAATTAATTCCCAAATGAGTTTGGGAGTATTTTCACTGTTTGACGCTCATTAAAATTGATATTTTTAAAGTTTATTTTCCTGAAGAACCTAGTATTTGTAAATCCATGTATTTAGATAAGTCAAAATACCGCAAATTCCCTAAATAGCGCGATACTTCAATAACTAGCAATTGTCCCAAAAGGTACAAAGAGAGGCCGATAGGATTAGTAAAAGGAAGAGAGTTCTATAGATAGTCAGGCATATATAAAGTTGAGTAGTGACGAAGGCAATAACCACGTTGACCATCCTGTACCAGTACATTTGATATTAAAAGAACAAAACCAAAACCAAACCATTCATATCAATATAGTAAGTGTAGAACGCGTTCATACTTACTAAGATTATTGGCAACACGCTTTTTTTTAAAGTAAAAAGTAAATTACAACGTTGTACATGGTAAATGAAAAGTGAAGAAATTTGTGATTTGCAAATATTAAAACAAATCACTTATTTTACTAGTTGACACTACAACTAAAACATTAACGTTATTAAAATTTTGAAACCGATTTTAAATTCATGTATTATATTTTTCAAAGTATTTTGGGAAATCTTGTGAAATAAGGAATGCAATTGGTAGTATAACCAACTTGTCTGCAATAATTATTAACATCACACCATACAAGTATCTGTAGACAGCAGTAACGCTTAGTCATGAAATTGCAAACAGAGATAACCTCAGAACCGCCAAATACCACTCCAGGAATTGTAGATTCAAATTACCGTAAAAGCAATTAGGTCTTGTATTTGGGCTTACGAATCCAGATAATATAGATTCGAATTAACTAAGATCAATTATGTAATCTGTGTATATCCTTTCAAAAGAGAAATATCGCCAACCAATTTCGACACTGGAAGTGTTGGAGGTGTACCGTCATGAAAAGACTACTCCACATCAAACAGCTGACCATAACCATTGAATGTTGAGTATAAGTAGCGATAATCAGAGAATGCAGAAGATGACAGCTGTGAGAAATCATTTATTTTCTATACAAAGTTTCTATGTTTGTAACTTCCACTTCATTCGATTCTCCCAAACACAAATTCCAAACATGGCCTTACAGATACACAAAAATTTGGCCATATGCTTCTTGAATATCACCACTATAAACAAATAATAATGTATTAAAAGTTAGCAATTGTCTATGAAGGGATAAGGTACACAAAAAATGACTTCAACTTTATAACATGTAGCAATTGAACCTTACAGGACCGTTGGCCTGCAATATAACCTTTATTAGCTCTTCAAGTGTACTAATTTCTGACATCTATTCTCTTCATCACTGCAGGTTACTGAGAGTGGAAGGCAGGAGTGCCATCTAGTTGCCACTGTTGGTAAATTTTCTGTCATCTGGAACTTCCGGCAAGTAAAAAACAGCGACATGTGTGTTATAAGGGCCAGAATGGGCTAAAAAGCTGCTATTGCTACAAGATAAAGGAGAAAGATCCTTATCCTTGTCTCCTCATACAATAAAGGAAATGGATTCTCAATTTCCTAAATTTACCAAATCTACTTATGGAAGAGAAAAACATAGATATTTGCAGCTCAAAATGCTCTATAAAGCAACTTAAATAATTGCAAGAAAGTAATTGTTGCTACTGATCTAGCAAAAGAAAATGCCTCTTTAGTGAAATCTCAATTTGAAAATTTGAAAGACAATGTAGATAATTTGAATACGTTTTTCATTAAAACATTGAATATTGATTTCCTTGAGTCTTCTATTATCAATCATCCTCCTAGATCTATAAAGGATGATGTAGTAGTAAAACCTTTCTAATATGCATGGAAAAATGGTGCCAAACAAAGTTTGGATCTAATATAAAAAATCCTTATGGTCCTAGTAACTCAGAAGATTTCAATAGTATTTCCCATGACAACATAGATCCCACATCAATCACAAATCTAAATTGTAGATATCAAAGGGAAATATTAATGAATTTCCAAAAATGGAATGCTTGGGCCAAAACCCATAAGTCTATCTTTAAGAATAGGATCACATGGTGTGACATGGTGCAAATACTAACATGTGGGTTTACTAACAATCTTGAACTTTTGTGGGAGAGAATCCATCTAAATAAAAGTTCAGAATAATGACTTCCGAGAAATCAGTGGAAGAATTAATCAAAGTAGTATTTGCTAAATTTTATGGCAGTGCATTATTAGATGAGCAACTTCCTGCTATCCTATTCATGAAACAAAAGTTTTGTGATATCTTCCAACTTCTTGAACTCTTTTGTACAATGTAGGACTTATCAAATCTTAGACCCTAACGATATTACATATGTCAGGACATATTTAGCACCAATGCGTAGTAAAACTCTAGAACTCATTCGAGAAACATATCCAATTGAGATAAAAAACTTTCAGATGGCAACCAATGACACCATTTCATTTACCTTTCAAAAAGATGAACAGGACCTAAACTTATCCACATTATAAGCCAGCAGCTGTAATCTACAGTAAAGAATGTCAACTGAACAAACCTGTCCTCCAAAATGAAAATGATAGCACTTCTAAAATCCAAGGAGTAAAGGCCCAAGAGCCATATCTAGACAATATGAAACTAAAATAACTGAACTCACAATACTTGGCACTCTAATATGCATCACCAAGCATGTGAAGAGCCTAGAATAAAAGAAATAGTTCATTATAAAGAAAACACCTCTACTGTCAAGAACTATCCTCATCTACTATTTTAATTGCAAATATGAATCTGAAATGCATGAGAGATAAAATTCGCATAAATTCCAGGGATTTGTGGTGCTGGACGTGTGTTATTTCTGGAGGAAAACCATAGTTTCTGTTTCAAAGCTGCATTGGCAGAAGGTACCAACTACTGGGCAGAGTTAAGTGCATTTTCGATACTGGAAAATTTAACAATTAAGAAAGGTACTGCTCAAATCCAGATACTGGGAGAGACAAAGCTAGTCATCAACTGGGTAAATGATAAAAAACAATATGCAGATTTTGACCCTATCAACACTAATAGAAAGAATTAAAGAGCTGAATGAAAATTTCCCTAATAGGTTGTTGTAAACATCGACCTATCTAAAGTGAGAAACGTGTTTCTTTATAAAAAAAGTTGTTGGTTGAATCATAAAACCCAAAACAAAGAGCAGTGGACCACGTACTTGAATACTCTTTGTTCATACAACAGAGAACAGTTCTATTAAGATATAACTAAACATGCTAGATATAAGTAAAGATATATACAATGAAAGTATTCGTTGGCTTGTAAGCATATGTACAATAAAAGCATTATGTAGAGATGTAATTGAGAATGAGCTGCTAATCATATATGCATGATGGGCCATGGCATCGGCAACACCAGTTAGTGTTTATTGTGGTGCCATGTTGTGCGAGCTGTTCCTGCAGTTGATGTCGCATCTGCCTGTGTGCATCCCTTTCATGGATGTGAATTGTAATTTTAAGTAGTTTCCTTATATTCTTTAACAACGTAATTGCTGGGCGCAAACGGTAAAGTGGCATGGATTGTTGTGGCAGGATCCTTGTCTGCATATCTTGTAATGTAAGTTCTTGTTGCTGGATTTCTTCGCAACACTCGTACAACTGTCGTAGGTAGCATGTATTCATACCTGTTGGCATCCAAAAAGGAAACACTGTAACTGACAATGAATATGTTTGACGATTTTGTTTGAATATTCGAAATAAATTAAACGATTCTAAATGAGTATAAAATCATATGAAATTAAATGTAATAGCAAGAAATGTATGTGAAACTTCGTTATGTAGTGAGTGGTGTTTACCATGTGGGTAATTCTGGAAGGCAGGTTGTATGATTGGCTAAAGTGTATTATCCTGGATAGATTTTGATGCAAGGAATGATTCCTCTTGCTGTCTACGCTTAAGATATGGATTCTTGTGCATTTGTGCAATGCGGGAGAATGGGAATGCTGGATTGATGTGTATGTCCGCTAGTGACCGCACTCTTGAAATTGCAGTGAATGTTAGCCCTTGGCGTTCTCTGGTGTCGATGTCCACTGTTGCTTTGTCTAATGTCATTCCTTGTGACTTGTGTATCGTTAAAGCCCATGCCATTTGAAGTGGTATCTGACGGCGTGCACCCCTTGTGATGGGAGGAATGGGTACATATGTTGGGTGTGAAATGTCCCACGGTGTTCCTCTATATTGTTGAAAGTCAACAACCACAAAGGATGGTAATGCTGGGGATTTTGAGTCAGTTGAATAAAATATTGAGATGACCTTCCCAAGCGCGCCATTGACAAGACCTGCATGTACCCATAAGTTGCTGGTGAGCATAACTTTTTGTTCACTGCATAAGAGCACCTTTGCAGGTAGGTGCTCATCTTCTGTTGTAGTAGGAGTTTTCTATCTTTGTTGTTCCGCAGAGCAAAGTGCTACTGGGATGTTCAATTGTTTGAGCATTTTCTTATTATGCAAGACAACTGCGTTGTTTGTTGCGAATAGGTGCATGGACTCGTCGAATGTGCATTTCTCTTCATGTGTAAGAGAGGAACTTGTTCTTGACATTAGATGTTGCCAATCTTCAAGTGTAGATATTCCATTCCTAAGATTTGCAAGTATTTGCCGGAAAGCAACCTGGGACGAGCTAGCTCCTTGTTGACGGAAAACGGTTGAAAGTGTTATGAATATGTCGAAGCTGCGCCAAAGTGCAGTGCCACGCGATGTCCCAGCATATAAAGGAATGTCTTTCACAGGTGGGAGTTGGCCTAAATCTCCGACAAGGATAATTGAGCGATTACCAAATGGTGTATTCCGATGAAGAGGGAATGCCTCTCTTAGACGATCGTCAATGCGAGAAAGCATTTTTGGACCAATGAAGCTCATTTCGTCAATGAGGATGTATTCTACATGACGGAGTTGCTCTTGCAGGTGTAGGAGCGACTGGCCTTCGAGAGGATGCATTGTCTGGATAGGGATATGAAGGGCAGAATGAATTGTGAGGGCATTTATGTTGAAAGCTGCAACGCCGGTTGGTGCAAGTAACAATAAAGGGTTTTTGTTGGCTGGCGAGTTTTCCACAAATGCTTGGTGAAGGCATTTAATCAAATGGGATTTTCCTGTGCCAGCTGTTCCTTGTACGATGATCTTCCGTGGGGATTTTGGCGAAGGGGTTTTGAAGTGTGAAAAAACAGCGGTGAAAGCTATGCTTTGGGTAGGGGATAATGTATGCTCATGGGGAAGGTTGGAAAATGAATGATGTTGGTTTTGAATGGGTGAGCGGTTGAATTCAATGAAATTGATGGCAGTTTCTTGCAAGGGGGGAGGGACAGTATTTTGTGACCAATTGTGGTTGACATCGAAGTCGCGGTAGCCAATCATGTCGAGGTCATCAATTGCAATATTGTAACCTGGGTGTAGTTGAGAGAGGATTTGCCATTCATCCAGCTGAATGGAATCAGGGGGGGTGTGTGGGGTAGGTTGATCTTCAGTAGGTGGGCTTTGTGGGTTTTCGGGTTCGCGATGGACATGCCATGGTGTATATGCACCCTTTTTTTGTTCCCAGTGTGCAATAATTTCTGCATCATTTGAACCGATATCATCAGGGAGTGTTCGGAAGGGGAAATACAAGAGTAATTCACTCCAACAGAAGGTGGCATAAGAAGGATTAGTAGAGGAAGGAATGACATTGTAATGGGGCAAGACATGTACAATCATTGGGGGGAATATGTGTTTCCAGTGGTTTCTTCTCCGCTGGGCAGAATATGACCATGAGCGAGCAGCTTCAAGGAGGGGCAGTTCTTCTAGTGAGGCAGGCCTGTTCATATACGCAACGATAAAGTTTGGTGTCGAACCAGGATTTTCAGTATCTTGCGAAACACGTTTGAAAACAACCCTGTTGACATTCAAAGAACGGAATGTACGACTACAAAGAGAGAGAGGTAACTTTTGTAACATATGGCATATTTCTTGTGCACCAATGTCTCTATCTGCAATGGTTTCTGTAAGGAGTTTCCGGATGACACCACTAGTAGGTGCTTCTGGAAGGGCACTTTGTGATAGTCGCGATAGCATTTGACGGTAGCTCTCAGATCTTGTCTCTGCTTTTGTTGCATATTTTGAAATATATTTCAATACAGCATGGCGAGAAAGGACTGGTTGGCAATCAACATTTGCTCTCCAAATAGAGAGTAGATCGGCATTGTGAATATTCAATCTTTCATCATTGCGAGCAGGGACATAGGTTTTATGACCCTTATCATCAATGAAAAGTGAAGAAGTGGACTTCAATTCCCACGGTACTCCATATCGGCAGCTAAGCACATTGTCTTTCTTACGAAGACAGGAAGATTCATGACACTTTGTATGACGTTGAACGCAGTTGACAAGCTCTGTGTAGTCTTCAAATTGATTGGATGCGAATATTGATGCTGTGTCAAGGAGACACGGGTTATGAATTGTTGACTGGTGAAGCGGAATAGTTCGATGTTCTGCCTGACGTGGATTCCAAGCAGTTACGTAGTGGTCGAAATATTTCTGTGCATTAGCAACTTCTAATGCATTGTCCCAATCAAGTGTGTCCATGTCTGGTGCATTTTGTAGCCAAAGGAAGCCATGAATGTGTGCGGATCCTCTATGTTGCCATTCGTATCTGAATATAACATGAAGGGTACATTCAGTTAATACATGTATATGCAATGTATAAAATTAATGTAGAGGGATATGGATATTAAATAATACCTGCACCAGTAGTCGGTTGCATGGAGGCCTTTTTGAAGGATTTCTTCAAGGAAAATTGTAAATCTACAATGCATATATTGGGCTGTTAGATGTGGGTTTTTAATTATGTTTTGGATTTTCCATTGGAAGGGGTTGACTGAAGTGGAATGAACACTTGTGGGCATGATCGTGTGCAAGTCATGCCATTTAGTATCAGCTGCACTGAGAGTGAAGAAGAATGTTGGGCTTCCTATTTGCGTGATCATGTCAGTCAGCTCAGATCGGCGTTTGTTCCAGAAAGACCGTGTTCCTCGTAGAGCTGACCCAAACCTCATTATTTGCTCTGGCAATCTTGAATCCGGAGAGTCATGAAGACACTGGCGTAGGTATGATACCGTTGTTGGCAAGTTGTTCTCAATGTACTTCTTCATGAAGACACTGGCTGTTGCTTGGCTACGGTGGCGCATTAGAATGTTATAAAGATAGTAGCGGAATCTTGGGTGTTGGCCAAAGCAGTTATCATGGTAGTGAAGCAAGTGCAAAGCATATTCATGCATTTCAACTTTTGTAAGTCTTGGTTGCATGATCATTGCAATGCCTATAGGGAAGAGTGTGGGGAATGCCATGGCAAGGAGGCCGATGGTGTTGTATTCATTTATAGCGGTTGGAGATATTGGAGGCCAATCGATAGAGCTTGTTGAACTTGAATGGGTCGAGTGCAAATAGTTACAAATGTGGTCACGCTCGGTACATGAATTTGGGAGGACTGGAACGAAAGAAGAGGGTTGGATTTCTAATGGAGGTAGCATGACATCATCAGGATTATAAGTGGTATCAGTAGTGGTTTGATGGGGTTCAAAAGAGGAGGTGGTTACACTGTGGAGAAGAGAAGAAATGTCTGTAGGGAGATCTGGCAGCGTAGAAATTGTAGATGAATTCAATTGAACATCACGGTAGTAAGGGTCATATTTTATTTTGTATTCAAGGGCTGCAAGGACACGTGATTTGCAAACGTAGAATTCGTAAGCCTTTTCAGATGGATTTTGCCTTTTCACAATGAGGATGTCTAAGTCAGAGAGCATCCGGGGTAAGTATTTGGCAATACTGGTGATATCTTGAGGGAAGCTAATTGTATGGCCACTATATTTATATTGACCACCACGGGAATGAGTGACTTGTAGAATGGGGTTGACACGTGCGATGAGCATTTCTTCAACTTGGGTTAATTGGTGAAGGACACAGGGTTGTTCTCCAGGGTCCATGTTGTTTAGTTCAGAAAAACGATTGGTAGATTTAGATGATGCACAACGAAAACAAGAGAGTCTATTGTGGAAGAGCTTTGTTTTCATTCCTGGGTATGCTTCCTTGCATGTTGTGCAAACATGCAAGGTAGAAAGTCCATCAATCCTTTCTCGAAAGCGACGGTGTTCTTCGTTAAGGGGAGGGTTATATTAGATATGATGAACGTGTGCTGGGTTGGTTTGTATAGGTGGGAGAGCATTTGAGGTGGGAAGGGATGTAGAGGAAGTAGTAGGGTTGTTGTGCTGTTCATAAAGTAGTCGACGTCGTGCATTTATTCGATCCTTTTGTTGTGCATAAAGAATACGCCGCCGCTTGTTTTTGGCCGCAAGTTGATTGTTTGGTGGCATATCTAAACAAGTACAAGTAATAGTTGTTAGTTTTCGTAAACAAGTAGTGCATGTTTGGTATCTCATTTTATTGGGTGCACATCCATTGTGAAATTGGAACATTATATTTTGAACATAGATTTAAATTTTTTTTAGTTCAACATCGGTGAAGATAGGTAGATTAGGTAGAACGGAGAACATACAATTAGGAATGCTATGAAATCATATGTTATTTCAGTATCTTTCATTGAGAGGAGAGAAACAAGATTCAAAATATTTCGTTCCCTTTTCTTAAAAAAAAATTTGTTTGACATGTTTGAGCGATAAAATGAATAGCTTAGCAAGCAAGGGATCAATGTGTAGCATGTAGAGAACGAACGAGACACATATGTAGTGACTCTTTACAAATGTTGATATTTATATTACGTAAAATGTAAATGGCAAACATACATATGTTGGAATGACTGGAAGAGAGTATTTGCAATGAAAACTACAGGTTTCATCATAATAACATGGGTGTGTAATTTACAAAGATGAGACAATTAGTTGTGTGGAAATGTTTGTTTATGTACAAACAGGCGTGGTAGATGAAGCCTTAAGAAAAAGTTCACAGGCGGCGAACAATAGGTCGTTTTGGAGCGGACAGTGCTTGAATGTCAGTGAGCGCTTCCTTGCATGCAGAGGCATATTGAATTTCCTCTGAATTGATCAGTATTGGTTGCAAGCGTTGAACACCGTTGAAGTAATCTGTTTTAATGGAAAGTGTTAGCTGGAAACGGTGCCCTGAAATCCGGCCACAAATTTCCTGTAGATCAGTTGGTTCGATAGAAAGTAGGAACAGGTCTTTAGCCGTGATGCCCATGAGCTCGTTCCCTGCATCATTGAAAACTGTGACGTTCTGTAGATTCCCGGTGTGGTCATGTAGCTCAATTTTGAGTTTGTAACGGTAGTCACATTCTGGGAAGTCACCGTTACATTTTGTACAATGCCAAAGATTGTTAGAATGCTCCACAACCTTCTTCATGCATTGTTTTCCATTGAAATCTAGTGGACATGCTAGAAAGTAGAAGTCATCCATATGAAGAGCAGTAATTGTTGCTCGAACTGAAACCCAGATTGCTTTATCAGAGGGCTGCATGCCAGCAATTTCATGAAACGTCTTTCGTGGCAGGGCACGTTTCGAAGCAACACCATAGTTTCTACTCAAAGATGGAGAAGAAGAGCTATAGCCGGTTTCACGGAACCATGCATGTAGTTGCTGAGTTTCTTCAACCTGTGGATTTATTGTGAGAGTGCTCGTTGGTATCGTCCCTATTGTGGTGCCATTAAATTCAGACACGCGGCCTCCTTTGATTGCAAGAATTGGTGGGTTGTCGAAAGAGTAGAATTCAAAAAGATGCTGTCCGATGTAGTCACAGTGGTCTCCCCATAATGTTACATCAATGCTAAAACCCGACCTGTCCTTTAGTATGAGTGTTTTCCTTAATGTCTCACTTCCATCTTTTCGTCGAATTGTTGATGCAGGTGACGTGGAAGTAACAACACCAATGACATCTACATTTGTATTTGGAGTTGCATTTTTTACTTCAGCAATATTCTTGAAGTGAAAGCTCTGGTAGGGAAACGTTGGATCATCTGTAGGACATGGATTGATAGTGGAAGCAGCAGACAAGTAAATCTCCCATTTGTTCTTGAGGTGGTTGTAGTTTGTATTTGCTTCTCTCACTGTGCCATTTGATACAATGTATAGTTGCCCAACCTGAATTAGATTGTAAAGAGATTCGGCCAGTTCAGCAAATGCAGAAAGGTGGATCTCTTCCTTATCACGGTTGATAAGGTCAAATCCGAAAACTTTTCCTGAGCCTCGCACATTGTTGTATGCCTTCAATGATGTCTTCGCAGATGCTCTACCTTGGATAGACCAATACTTTTGGTAAGGGTTGAGTGCCGTGAATGGAATTGTTGTAGTTGTTGCCGTAGGTGGTGGAGTAACTAAAGAGGGCAAGGTATCTTCAGCTGACGAAGAGCTAAATTGGGCTGAACCCGCCTGTGCATGTTGCAGCGTCGATGTGTCCTTCATCAACGCTGTTGAGCGCTTCACAACTTCAAGCTCAACGACTCGGATGGACCTTATGTAAACAAGTAAGAAATGAATTAATAAAGATTCCATTTTCCTTCTTTTGATGCAAAAAACGGCTAGGCGGGAAAAAGTAAAAGAGGGTGATTTCAAATGGTGGGCCTTACGAGGAGTTTTGGAGCACCGTGCAAGCTGCTTTTTGAGCAGAATTATTGATCCAATTTGGATGTCTCCAGAGACAACTTGTGGGCCATATGCGGATGGTAGCAAAGTCTTATGTTGATGTGCTCCATCAGATAGAGTAATGTGGAAGTGCGAGGATGTTGTTTTCAATGAGGTAACGGAACCTACATCGATTATCTGAAGTAGTGGTTGAATCTCGGTGCAACCATTCAGCAATAGAGGAATGGCATTCGGTGTCAAGGTTGTCTCCATAATAGAACAAGAGGTTTCTTTTTCCCGTGATAGGAGTACCTGCAATTCATCAATTTCACCACAATACAGAATTCTAGTCAAAGAAGATGTGACATGAATGCGGAATCTAATCTAAGAAGGCTAACTGTTGATGGTGAAACAATAATAAGGGCACAACCTACACTGGGAGGAGAATAACCTCTCATATTAACCACCCAAGGTAATCCACGTTAACGAAATGCTTGTTATTTGATTCAGGGAAAAGCTACATTTTGTTGGAATTTAGAAGCACCTCAAGCGGCTCAAAAATGCTTATAGTCTTACAGTACCGGCAAAACATCAATGAAATAGGAAAATTTCTCAGCCAATCCTAATACTGATCCTACACATTAAGAGATGTTGTTCAATCAAGGCATTTGCCATGTATTTCACTCACTTAATTTACCCTTTCCAGACCCTTCTAAAAGGCTGACTATACTCCATATGGCTTTGTAATAATTTATGATATATTAAGTATGATGTGAACAATGCACAATTTTTTTCTTTAATATGTTATATTCGGGTGTACTCACTGGGCTTGTGCATTTCTGCACATTTTAGGGATGTTGAAAAGCAGGCATTGCATATAGTGAACACGCTCGTCAAACACCATCTATAGCTATTGAATCTGAAAGTTCACACATTCCTTCAGTCCAGGCATATAGAAGAACTATCAGAAACAGGACCCTGAAAACAGCGGGCAGACCATACCAACAATCAGATTCCATCAGTCACATAACAGTGGCCAGATTGCGGACTATCATGGGCAGTTTCTATTTATTTGCAGCCTGACCAATCCACCTAAATGCAGCGATCTGGAAAAGAGGAGTAATTCAATTCCCATTTTCTTTTTGTACAAAGTTAAAAAGAGGGAAATGGAGTATGATGTGAAAGGAGAAAGAATGACATCTACATTTGTATTTGGAGTTGCATTTTTTACTTCAACAATATTCTTGAAGTGAAAGCTCTGGTAGGGAAACGTTGGATCATCTGTAGGACATGGATTGATAGTGGAAGCAGCAGACAAGTAAATCTCCCATTTGTTCTTGAGGTGGTTGTAGTTTGGATTTGCTTCTCTCACTGTGCCATTTGATACAATGTATAGTTGCCCAACCTGAATTAGATTGTAAAGAGATTCGGCCAGTTCAGCAAATGCAGAAAGGTGGATCTCTTCCTTATCACGGTTGATAAGGTCAAATCCGAAAACTTTTCCTGAGCCTCGCACATTGTTGTATGCCTTCAATGATGTCTTCGCAGATGCTCTACCTTGGATAGACCAATACTTTCGGTAAGGGTTGAGTGTCGTGAATGGAATTGTTGTAGTTGTTGCCGTAGGTGGTGGAGTAACTAAAGAGGGCAAGGTATATTCAGCTGACGAAGAGCTAAATTGGGCTGAACCCGCCTGTGCATGTTGCAGCGTCGATGTGTCCTTCATCAACGCTGCTGAGCGCTTCACAACTTCAAGCTCAACGACTCGGATGGACCTTATGTAAACAAGTAAGAAATGAATTAATAAAGATTCCATTTTCCTTCTTTTGATGCAAAAAACGGCTAGGCGGGAAAAAGTAAAAGAGGGTGATTTCAAATGGTGGGCCTTACGAGGAGTTTTGGAGCACCGTGCAAGTTGCTTTTTTGAGCAGAATTATTGATCCAATTTGGATGTCTCCAGAGACAACTTGTGGGCCATATGCGGATGGTAGCAAAGTCTTATGTTGATGTGCTCCATCAGATATAGTAATGTGGAAGTGCGAGGATGTTGTTTTCAATGAGGTAACGAAACCTACATCGATTATCTGAAGTATTGGTTGAATCTCGGTGCAACCATTCAGCAATAGAGGAATGGCATTCGGTGTCAAGGTTGTCTCCATAATAGAACAAGAGGTTTCTTTTTCCCGTGATAGGAGTACCTGCAATTCATCAATTTCACCACAATACAGAATTCTAGTCAAAGAAGATGTGACATGAATGCGGAATCTAATCTAAGAAGGCTAATTGTTGATGGTGAAACAATAATAAGGGCACAACCTACACGGGGAGGAGAATAACCTCTCATATTAACCACCCAAGGTAATCCACGTTAACGAAATGCTTGTTATTTGATTCAGGGAAAAGCTACATTTTGTTGGAATTTAGAAGCACCTCAAGCGGCTCAAAAATGCTTATAGTCTTACAGTACCGGCAAAACATCAATGAAATAGGAAAATTTCTCAGCCAATCCTAATACTGATCCTACACATTAAGAGATGTTGTTCAATCAAGGCATTTGCCATGTATTTCACTCACTTAATTTACCCTTTCCAGACCCTTCTAAAAGGCTGACTGGACTCCATATGGCTTTGTAATAATTTATGATATATTAAGTATGATGTGAACAATGCACAATTTTTTTCTTTAATATGCTATATTCGGGTGTACTCACTAGGCTTGTGCATTTCTGCACATTTTAGGGATGTTGAAAAGCAGGCATTGCATATAGTGAACACGCTCGTCAAACACCATCTATAGCTATTGAATCTGAAAGTTCACACATTCCTTCAGTCCAGGCATATAGAAGAACTATCAGAAACAGGACCTTGAAAACAGTGGGCAGACCATACCAACAATCAAATTCCATCAGTCACATAACAGTGGCCAGATTGCGGACTATCATGGGCAGTTTCTATTTATTTGCAGCCTGACCAATCCACCTAAATGCAGCGATCTGGAAAAGAGGAGTAATTCAATTCCCATTTTCTTTTTGTACAAAGTTAAAAAGAGGGAAATGGAGTATGATGTGAAAGGAGAAAGAATGTGGGCAGTTTGAATATAATTTTAGCCTTACCAACCCATGTAATTTCATGACCTGAAAGGAAGGGCTTTGAATGACCTCACCTCATACTTATGCTTAGGTGTCGAATTGTTAGTATGACCTCACCTCCTACCTATCCTTAGGTGTGGAATTGTTAGTATGTCAGTTTCTTACGCACCACACATGCAGAATTCAGAGTAGAATGACATATGTTGAAGAGAATTAGGGAGGAGCCTCAGCCCAATAAATAGATAGATCATGAGAACTTGCCCCTACTACGGACTGTGTTCTCCTTGGAAACCAGCAGATGTTCATGTGGGAGACGTGTTCACCATAGATCATCCAAAAGCATATTTCATTTCAAATACATGACAAAAATATGTTGTTCAATGTAAAGCAATTTATCTTCCTAGCAATGAAGCAAGTTTTGAACACATACATAACCAATAATCTCCCTAATCTATCAGAAATATTGTGTTCCTCATAATATCAACTCAGCTTTAGATTTTAAGAGGGAATGATGTGTATGCCCAACCAAGCTCACAGGATATTATCATGCATCAATATATCCACCATCCCAGCTTATTATAAAGCCTGAGTGTTCCATTTTGACACTGAAGTAAATGTTGATGCTCAAGTGTTACATTGCCTTTCCAGGACTTTTAATGCTACTACTGCAATCGACTTAACTATCTCCTATTATAGAACTTTTATAAAAAAGCAAACTTAGCCATCATGTACAGCCACACAATCGGATGCTGACAATTGATCATCAATAGTTTTCCCCCAGGAAAATGTCAAATATTAGATAGCTCCATTGCATCTTAGAAAGCATTCACAGAGCCTTCAACACTGCTCCTTGAGTCCCCAAAAGTCACACAGGATATCATTGCAGCTGCAATGACATCTTCTAACTTGTAAGAGAGTAATAGGCAGATCCAAACTTCTAGGTATGTCCAGAAAAATTCAGAGCAACTGAGTCAAACAGGGTATGATTTCCAACATAAATAAACAAAATCCCAGATACTGTTGAGACATAGATAGGAGCCTACTCAGCATTAGTATCCTGATCACTGTGCATCTGCACATTAATAATTGCATGGGCAACATATATGCCAGGCAAGCTACATAACCTGTCAAAACCCACAGAATGGTTTGAAGCGTCCTCATATGCGTATAATAATCTCTCTATGGATGATGTACACAGAAGATCTCCAAGTCACTTGAATGGCTTCATTAACCTAAGTTAGTAGTTAGCACCCCACTCAAAGCACTGAACCCCTAGATACACTTGGCATCATGTGAACTGGTACCTGCTATTTTATTAGACAGATCAGAGTTTACCCTCAGTAACTGTGACTGGAAGTTAACCATTTAGGGGGCTACATTGATTATATCCTGAGTTTATCCCTTGGGATTTGAATATGGGATTCAACAAAGAATATAACTTGTATTAAGCATTCAACCTTTGGGGATAAAGCTACGCATTCATGCCTCAGGACATGGCTTTCCAACTGCACCCTTTCGTAGAAGAGGGAACATATGCAATTGTGTATGTTTCATGGAGGCTATAAAAAAGGCTTGTATTAATCTAGTATTGCGGAGAGTTTGAATAAGATAACAGTCCATAACCACAGAGAAGATAGGTGGTTAAGGCATCATAGCTTTAATCAGACACAACAGAGATTTCCTTCATTAAGAGAAATTAATTATTGTGGAACCAAAAATTTTCATATATAAATAAACATCCAAAGACTAAGAAAGAGTTATAAGCAAGGACTGAATAGTCCAATCATAAGCCATGAACAATAAACAAATAATCCATGCGAATGTAACTCTTCTAGAAGTTATATAATTTATACATGTATTAAGCATAAAACTATAGAAATCCTACTACAGAAACCCTTGATTCTTATAATGTGAACTGGCATTGCTAAATTAAAAGAGATTTGTGGAAGAAATTACATTCTACACTCGCAGAATTACCCGACCCTTTTCTTCATATCAAGAATCCATTCAAATTCTAGTCGGCCGACATAAAAGACATGTTCGTCTGAATATGAAATGCTATGAGGTGAAGAGGTTTGAAAACTTGCCTGGAGCGATCACCTCTGTCACGGCTAAACTTGCAGCTAAAAATAGGCTGATGAACTTTTCCTTGCGCTTGCAAAATCTGAGGACTGTCTTCAGGGCTTCAGGCTGTCCAACAAACTGGAAAACAAACCGTGGATCAAGTTCTGCTCTAACATCCAAATGCAACTCCCCTGCCTTAGATAGATAGATAGCTAAACTTCTTAAGTTTTCCTTACATGGACAATCTGATAGGTTTACACTTTGAATGTACCGACAGTTTTTCGGAAAACAAAAGACAGGTTCTTCTGAATATGAAATGCTATGAGGTGAATAGGTTTGAAAACTTGCCTGGAGCGATCACCTCTGTCACGGCTAAACTTGCAGCTAAAAATAGGCTGATGAACTTTTCCTTGCGCTTGCAAAATCTGAGGACTGTCTTCAGGGCGTGAGGCTGTCGAACAAACTGGAAAACAAACCGTGGATCAGGTTCTGCTCTAACATCCAAAGGAACCGCAGAACAGTTAATGCATAAGGTGGAAGATAACTGCAGGAAGTTAACACGACCCGCCATTCCCTCGCAGAACCACTCCCTCGCAGAACTGTCCCGCTCTATTCTGACGCTACCTGCACGAGACTGAAAAACTCCTGGTTATGCCATTCAGAATCCAATGCGACGTGTCAGTATGAGGAACAAAGGGGCCATTCAGAATCCGATGCCACGTGTCAGTATGAGGAACAAAGGGATGACGAAAGTCCCTTTCAAAGGAAGGCCTATCGGCCTAATTAATTAATCAATCAAACCAGACAGTTGAAAACCAAGGATTCAGTTTATTATCTTTGAACTAGTAGATATGTGCTCATTAAAGGAGTATAATGATAAATATAATGGAGCAAATATCAAGTGGAGGAAAGGAAATATCAAGTGAGCACAATTTATTAGATGGGCGAGTGGATATGGTGGTGGCTTTCAATAGAGGTAGATGAGAGCATTATGATTTAAGTATTTTGTGTTGTATTTTTATCAAGGTTTCATTAACAAGGGTTTTAATTTCAATTTTGTTTAATAATTGAAGATGATGGTTGTAGTCACTGGAGATAAGTCAGTGTGGAAGTACTCCAACAAAGCAGGGTCTCGAGAGAATTCCACTGAAGGACATAGTTGTGACCCACTATTTAGATGCGGGGGGTTTAGAGGAAATTTTTTTCCCTTTCACAAGAAAAAAAATGACAAGTTTATATTATTAAAATCAATATACCAGTACATATGGTTCAATCCAGGTCACTGCAAAATGCATTGAGGTGAGGAAGGGCCATTAAATTACAATACTTTTTTAGTGGCTTAAAAAAAATTGTCAAATTGTCATGCCCAAACATAAGACAAACACATTTTATATATATATATATATTCACCAGATAAATACATCTTTACAATGGCCCATAGCATTCCACCTGAGCAATTCATTGCAAAAAAAGGTCAATGACCATGTAAATGCACGTGATGTCATATTTTATGCTTTATTTTTTATTTTTCTAAATTTGGTATCTTAGGTTTAAGACGAATGTGATTCATTTCAACGCTGGTACTCAGAAGTAGTAATGAACTATCTAAAGCAAGATTTTTATGTTTGTGTTGATTGGCAAGAATTTGGATCACAATTTCAATTTTGAATACATTTAAATTAAAATATTTATATGAATAATGATGAGAATTAGTGTTTTTTAATTAGTATGATAAGGTTTGTTTGCATTCATGTGAAATCATACATTAAAAATTTAATATTTAATTAAAAAAATAATTATGATTTTAATTAAATTTATTATAAAGAAATTTGTTTTCATTTGAACTGTATAAATAAGAAAAGTGCACTTTATTTTCTATGTGAAATGTGTTTTTCACTAAGTCATATAATTTCAAGCAAGATTGTGATTTTTCTTTATCCAAAATACATTTTTTAATGTACAAATGGATTGGACACGCTAAAAATTAAATTAAAATTAACAAAAAAAATTACCATGAAAAAAACTATTTCATCTATTAATTAAACTATGCTTATAAGAAATAATTTAATTAGTAATAATAATTGTTGTAACATATTTAGATGGACTTCCCCAAATTAAATAATGAATAAAAAGGCATATCTCAATTAAATGGGTATATTTTTTAATATTATATTTGAGTAATGTTGTGTTTTTCACTAAGTCATACAATTTCAAGCAAGATTGTGATTTTTCTTTATCCAAAATACATTTTTTAATGTACAAATGGATTGGACACGCTAAAAATTAAATTAAAATTAACAAAAAAAATTACCATGAAAAAAACTATTTCGTCTATTAATTAAACTATGCTTATAAGAAATAATTTAATTAGTAATAATAATTGTTGTAACATATTTAGATGGACTTCCCTAAATTAAATAATGAATAAAAAGGCATATCTCAATTAAATGGGTATATTTTTTAATATTATATTTGAGTAATGTGTTTTTTTTTTTTTTTTAATGAAATGACGTTTTAAAAAATTGAGTTTAAGTTATTTCATTTGTAGAATTGGAGTGTTGAATTCATTTATGCATTAAAAATGTATTTTAAACAACAAAAAATCACATTCTTGCTTGAAATCATATTTTTTTATTAAAATATATATTTTGAAAAAATGAGGATTTCCCTCTTTTCTAAATATTCATGAGCAATATGTTTTTGCATTGAACATAGATCTCCAATATAGTAGAGATGTTGTCCCCTTCAACATTTTCACTTGATCAAAATAAAATAAAAATTAAATTAAATTAAACATATAAAATAAAATAAAAACATAAATTTAATAAGCTCAGTGTATTA
Organism: Pinus tabuliformis; assembly: GCA_031772625.1. Lineage (NCBI taxonomy): Eukaryota > Viridiplantae > Streptophyta > Pinopsida > Pinales > Pinaceae > Pinus > Pinus tabuliformis. The sequence continues at coordinate 445,536,967 of CM062813.1, read as the reverse complement.
CAGATGTTGTAATTTCATGTATAATATTTGTCTCGGTAAAAAATAAATATAAATAAAACAAATAAAAAATAAGAAAGACAGTTCCTAATTATCTTTATCATTATAATTACTAATTAAGCCAACCTAGATCCATCTTAACTCTCATCTACCAAGAACCCAGAGGATCAAATCTGAGAATTCTCTTCCCAAAATATTTGAAAGGAAGATAATTCAATTATAAAAAAAATAATTATTTATTATTTTATTATATTTGTTTTAATGTAAACTTAATTTATAATTTTTTAAGTTTAACCAACATAGACCTATCTTAAACATTGATCAAAGTTGAGTCGAGAGGGATCAAATTTCTTTAGGTGCATACTTATTTTAGAGTGCAAAAAACAATGTGTAGTTTTTCATTGTTCAACTTGTATTTTTGAATGTTACAGATATTACATAACATGTTCATTGAGCCATTTCATCAACACACATTAAAATGATTTTATTATTATTAAAATATTTTTAAGTATCCATCAATATTAACTCATATTAAAATATTTTATTCATAACCCACATTGGATATTTTATTATATAAAACATTAAAATAAAAATTTTAACATGTATTTTCGATATTATATAGATATTATGAAGTTGAAACATTTTGAAATATTCACATGTTAAAATATCTTTGAAAAGTATAAAGTTTAAACATTTTACTCATATTTTTTTTATCTCTACTTATTTTCCATGAAATTATATTAGGTCATATGGACAACTAATTATACATGCATAACAAATTCTTTTTTTCTTTTTTTATTATAGTCACCATTACTTTTCTATTTAGAGAATATTTTATTTTTATTTTAAGAGGGACACATGTCAACTCCAAGTTGAGCACGGACATACTTACACATCGCCTTCACATTGGGTTGTAGAATGAGCCTCTCGGCTCAATAATGTTATATAATATAACTTAGTCACATTATGCTTAATCCATATTTGTGTTGGGTGTGTGTTATATTCTTTCCATGACTAGCCCCACGTGCAGAGCTCGGGGTTAGAGGGGGGAAAGGCAACACCCCCTTTGTTGCGTAGGCGTAGCGGGGGTGGGAGGGAGGTCACAGGGGGGTTTACTGCCCCCCTATCGGGGGCTAGTAGCCCCCACCCCCACTATTGGGGGGAAAGGCAACACCCCCTTTGTTGCGTAGGCGTAGCGGGGATGGGAGGGAGGTCACAGGGGGGGTTTCCTGCCCCCCTATCGGGGGGTGGTAGCCTCCCTCTACAAGGTCCGGGGCAATGCCTGGGGAAATTTTTTTCTAGACCCTATATTGGGTGGGCGGACCTACCTATGGTTTTGTGCATGACACATTTAGGTTGGAGCATTTTCCTACTATGACATAGAATCTCTCCCTTTATGCTTCTCAAGATGCATTTAAGAGGAGATTCTTTTGCACAAATATCCAATCACCCTCTTTCTTCGACTTTAATGCATAACTTCCTGGAAACATAAGCCATTTTGTTGTTTCTATTATCATTGGAGCAATGAAATTTTAAAACTTGTAAGTTGTGACATTGGTGTAACTAGATTTTGGAGTAAACCATCATTTGTAATAGTATGTATATGTATCAATTAATAATTTATTGCTAAATGAATTTCTCTTGTTGGTGGTTTGTTCTTGTGCTCTTTTAGAGTGTCATATATTTCTATTTTGTATCAAACCTTATATTAGATAATGTTAGAAATTATCTCCTAATTTGCATGGAATTTAGTCTTATTGGGAAACTAATTATTATGGCGGTATAAAATAAATTGTCGTTGGTCATTGGTTTGTTCTTGTGCTCTTTTAGAGTGTCATATATTTCTATTTTGTATGATACCTTATATTAGATAATGTTAGAAATTGTCTCCAAATTTGCATGGAATTTAGTCTTATTGGGAAACTAATTATTATGGTGGTATAATATAAATTGTTGTTTTTAAACGATAGTTTAAAGATATGCAATGGATAACCATCAAGTACTTTACCTAGGAGTCCTCATATAGTTTCAATGAGAAAAATAAACATGTTTCAAATGTTCAACATTTTTTATTGAAACCTCCACAATTGTTGTTGTCAAAGTATTATAATTTAAATATATTTAATTTTTAGTTGATATGTCTACAAGTTATATTAAAGAGTATAGTCTCTAAATAATACACCTAGGTGAAAATTATTTTTCAATTTTCAATGAAATTATTTTATGTAAAAAATAAACTAGTTAGATATGATATAGAGCCCTTTTAGAGTGAGTTTGTTATGATTTTATTCAATGTTACTTTAATACACATTGGTTTTGTTGTTCACGCGCGCACACACACACATACACACATATTGATTTTACTACATCTCGTGATAAATAGAAGGAAAGGTTTGATTAGAGCATGTGTTTACCACATTTAATACTTATAAGTGTTTGCTCTCTGAGAATGTAATAATAAAGGAGGAAATGATAACATAATCCTATAACATGATGTTAAGATATCTACAATGTCCATTTATTATAAGTTTAGCCTTTTAATTTTTAGAAGGTTCAAATACTACGCATTCAATCTTTTCCATATTAGAATATAACTCATGATCCAAAGCAATGCTAAAATATATAAGGTAAAATGTACTTTATATTTAGAATCAATAGTATATATTAGATTATGTAAATCATAACATAAACTGTATTAATTAATCTACTTTTGATTTTTTATTTCAAATTAATCTTAAAATAATAAAGAATGAGATGTTGATTAGTTTTTTGTCCATTTGTATCATCTTATGTACTTAGGTGACCCACATCTTACTAAACTTTTGAAAAATGCAGTAAAAGATGTGACACATTTAGATTGGAGCATTTTCCTACTATGACATAGAATCTCTCCCTTTATGCTTCTCAAGATGCATTTAAGAGGAGATTTTTTTGCACAAATATCCAATCCTGGGAAAATCTCCATCTCCAAGCCTCATCTTGGGGGCTAGCTAGATTAGATCAGTTTCTTTTGGTCCTCCTTAAAATATGGCTCAGTTAATTTCATCCGCAGGGAACAAAATCAAATGGCAGATTCCTTATCAAAAAAAGGTCTTCAAGCTGCTCCGGGATCGTGGCATCTTCAGGTTTCCTCTGATGGAAAATGTTATTCCATTCAGGACTTTTTCCCTCCCAATTTCTAGATTTTCTTGCAAAGTACTCTATGATTTTCTTCTGTGCTAGAAGATGCTAGTTGTTATGAACTATATGCTATGTGTTTTTGTTTTGAACAGGCTTACTTCGGACTGCAATTTTTGTTTCTGAATAGGCTTACTCCGGACTGCTCTCAGTTTTCTCTTTGTCTATACAGGCGAAGTCCTTTTATACCGATCCGGCTTATGTATAGGGTCTCACTTTGATGATTTCTATTTTTGATCTAGTCTCTCTGGCTTGATCTAGTTTTAATCAGGATATGGCTTCTCTGATGTCACAGATTCTCTATCATTGGAACATATACTATCTCCTGGCTAAATGTATATTTGGACTCTTTTATATTTCTTATATAAAAAAATTATGCTTTTTCTGCTCTAAAAAAAATCCAATCACCCTCTTTCTTTGACTTTAATGCATAACTTCCTGGAAACTTGAGATATTTTGTTGTTTCTATTATCATTGGAGCAATGAAATTTTGAAACTTGTAAGTTGTGACATTGGTGTAACTAGATTTTGGAGTAAACCATTATTTGTAATAGTATGTATATGTATCAATTAATAATTTGTTGCCAAATGAATTTCTCTGGTTGGTGGTTTGTTCTAGTGCTCTTTTAGAGTGTCATATATTTCTATTTTGTATCAAACCTTGTATGAGATAATGTTAGAAATTATCTCCTAATTTGCAAGGAATTTACCCTTATTGGGAAACTAATTATTATGGTGGTATAATATAAATTGTCATTAGTTTGTCATAGAAAGAGCTAAACAGGAGGAAATACTATGGAGACAGAAATCAAGGATCAGATGGCTAAAAAATGGAGAAAAGAATACTAAATTCTTTCACAAAACGACGGTCCAGCGCAGAATGATCAATCACATCTCTCATATCAAAAATGAACAGGGGAATAAAGTGGAAACGCATGAAGGTATTGAAGCGGAATTCCTGAAATACTTTGAGAAGGCGCATCAGGAACCCGATATCAATAGAATGCCAGCCATCAATAAGGTGATCAAGAACATACCAAGGATAATTACAGAGGAACACAACAGTCTTCTCCTCAAACCCATTAACTTAGAAGAAGTTGAAGAAGCAATGCGGAACCTGAAGGAAGGCAAAGCGCCAGGACCGGATGGCTTTACTTCCAATTTTTTTCACAAGTTCTGGGATTTGATAAAAGAGGAAGTATGGCAGGTGGTAGAGGAATCTAGAGCACTCAGATGGATGTATCCTGGATTAAATGCTACCTTCATAGCCTTAATCCCAAAAGGAGAAGATTCCAACACTCCAGACAAATATAGACCGATTGCGCTGTGTAATATCATATACAAAGTAATCTCCAAAGTTATAGCGACAAGATTAAAACCGCTGCTCCCTCTGATCATATCGCCCGAGCAATCGGGCTATGTTGAAGGTCGCCAAATAACAGATGGGATCATTCTAACGCATGAGATAATTCACTCCTTAAAGCAATCCAAGAAATCAGGTATGTTGCTCAAACTAGACTTATCCAAAGCATTTGATAGTCTTAGCTGGGCTTATATTCAAAAAATCCTTCTTGCTTTTGGTTTTGCTCATTCATGGGTAAGGTGGATCTTCAATCTTCTATCTTCAGTCTTCTACTCTGTCTTAATAAATGGCATTCCTTCAGCTACGTACCGGCCTTCCAGAGGCATAAGACAAGGTGACCCCTTATCTCCCTTCATTTTTGTCATCATGGCAGAGGGTTTAGGTAGATTCATCACTTCAGCCAGACTTACCCAGCAATTACGAGGCCTTTCCTTCAATAACTCTCCCGTCTATACCCATCAGCAATTTGTAGATGACAATATGCTTTATGGCTACTCTTCAGTGCAAGAAGCTCGTATCCTCAAATCTATCCTGACAACCTTTTCTGATGCCTCAGGAGCTCTCATAAATCGAATTAAATCCCAAATCTTCTTCTTTAACACCCCTGCTGCCACTCAGCGATCCATTGAAAGAATCTTGGGCTTCACCACTGCCTCTCTGCCATCCAAATATCTAGGTGCCCCTCTAATGGACTCTGCCCTTAAGCACTCTTCCTGGAAGCAACTCCTGGAAAAACTTGAGGAGAGGCTCACTCTTTGGACCAATCGAGCTCTGAATATGGCCAGTAGAATTGTTCTTATTAAAGCGGTCCTTCAATCCATGCCCCTTTATCTCTTCTCCATCCTTGCCGCCCCCAAATGGGTACTCAAAGAAATCAAGACTCTGCAGCGCAATTTTCTATGGGGAAGTTCGGGGCAAAACAGAAAATGGGCTTTAGTGAAGTGGGACAAAGTCTGTCTTCCCAAAATAGCAGGAGGTATTGGGTTAAGGGACCCTGAGCACAGCAACAGAGCAATGGGAGCAAAGATCTGGTGGAGATGGCTTGCTCATCCCAACACTCCATGGGCCACTCTCTGGACAGCCAAGTACACAAGTAACTATCCTATGGAAGAAAGAATAAGAATGACTGAGATAAGCACGGGTTCGGTATTTTGGAACTCAGCAATACAACAAAGGAGCCTTATACAAGAACACAGTTTTTGGGAAATCAAAAGTGGAACCACAGCGAGATTCTGGGAGGATTCATGGCAACAATTACCTAGGCTAAGGGATATTTTACAAGATCATCAAATTCCAGAACGAGAAATGATACCACAGGACACAGTCAGAATGTTCTGGAAAATAGATACCAATCAAGAGCATAGGCAATGGCAAGATGCAGCTCATTTTTTAACTAACTGCCCTGAGCAAACGAAACATTACCTCAATGCAGAACTTCAAAAGAGACAAGTCACAACCTCAGAGGGTATGGACATCCTCAGGTGGGGATATGAAGAGAAAGGAATCTTCACTGCAAAGGAAGCATACAAAATCATTATCCAAGATCGGCTCAACAAAGATAAAATCTGGGAAGTCATCTGGCGCTCAGCTAACTGGCCGAAAGTTTCTACATTCTTATGGCTTCTCTGTCACAACCGAATCCTGACCTGGGATAATCTCAGGAAAAGAGGCTTCTCAGGACCGTCAATATGCCTAATGTGCATGAAGGAGGAGGAAACTGCTATACATTTGATGCAGACTTGCCAAATCGGAAGAAAACTCTGGGAGAAGGCAGCATTTCGATGCCAAAAAGAAGGCAGAGTTCAGGGAGACATTAAAGCGACTATGTGCAAATGGGAACAACCGCCTTTTCAAAGCAACTTACTCAATGCTCTCTGGCATCTAATACCAGGACTTTTAATGTGGAATATATGGAAAGAGCGCAATAGTAGAATTTTCAAAAATAAATCTTTGCCTCTAGAGCAAATATGGACTAAAATTCAGCAAAACCTAGTGGAAACTCTTTCAACCAGAGAATGGCATGCAGAAGACTTCCCTACTACACCTCAGGAAAAAACAATATGGGATAACTGGGGGATTCAGATAAATCAAATAGTAGCAGGGATAAAGAATAGTGCAATGCAGGGTTCAGAGCCAAATACTTGGGTCCCGCCTCCCATAAACATGTTCCAGCTCAACTTTGATGGCGCTTCTAAGGGAAATCCAGGCAAGGCCGGATATGGAGGAGTCATCAGGGATCACATGGGCATTCCTCAATGTATTTATCTGGGATCAATAGGTTGGGACACAAATAACTCAGCGGAATTGGAGGGTCTATGGAGAGGTCTGAAATTAGCTCAAAAAAATGGTTTCTTTCCTCTCATTGTCGAAGGGGATTCACAAATCATAATCAGAATGCTCATTAAAATGCTGCACGGTTCTCCTGCTCACAAAGTAAGCAAAAGTTGGCGAATGGCTCAAAGGTTAGAGCTAATCTACACTTGGACGGTTCAGCATCAAGCAATCTCCTGCAAACACATCAGGAGGGAAGGCAACAAGCTTGCCGACCTTCTTGCCAATCTTGGAGTGGAAGCCAAAAACAGTCATTTTGAAGGTCCTATATCTAACCTTGATGCAGAGGATCAGATAGTCAAAATTCAGGAGATTGTCCTCAGTGACATAGCTCAGTTCAAAAGAACCCACCCGGATGCGGGTGCTCTTTCCAGATAACAATGCAATACATCACCGAAACAACAGCTGGCTTTTTTGCTGGCAGTCGGGCGTGCTGCAAGGTACAGGGGGTTGATAGCATTTATACGCTCAAGGCATTCACATTTACTATGGAGCTGTCTCGAAACCAGTTATACTTCACCTCACGCATGGTAACAATGAAGGCGCATGGGCTCTGGGTACTGTTATCAAGTCATGGCATTAATGCCCCTTGGCTCTTTAATACAATGACGCTCCCGTCTTGCCGCAGTATGTTGTATGTCTGGTGCGGAAGGCTCCAGGAGTTTCATAGAATTCCCTCCCTGTTACACCACTGGAGTTCTTTCTGCCTGTACAAGCTCTCTGTGCCCGCAATCATAATGCGCAGGCGTGGCATTCCTCGGCGAGGCAGCAACTATGGCAATAGAGGAGGTCGAGCATATCCGGCTCCCTCGACTGTTAATCCGATTTCTGCAATTCCGCCTTCTCCTCTGTCGCTGGAAGCCGAGGGGGCACATCCGAACAACTCGTTTCAGACTTCTAGTTTTTCATTCCAGAGTGAGGTAAATAGGCCTATCATTACTATCAATTTTACTGTTTCGGTGGTAGAAGAGGAAAGGAATTCCTCCAGTTCGGCTCCCTCTGACAACGACCCCTCTCAAGACGACAGCATCCTGCTTGGGGATCTGTCAGGGCATGTGTATCGCGCGGGTCGTCAACATGAAGACCCTCCGGCTTCTGAACAAATTCAGCCACCGCATTTCGCCAAGGAGAATGCCTTGGTTCAGGATCAGAACCCAAATTCGACTCCGGCGCGGATAGAGGGACCTTCTGGTGGTCCTTCTCATGGTTACACTCGAATCCTGCACCTGGTTACTCATCCCAACGGCGAGCCAGTGCTAGACGAAGAAGGTGGTGTAACCTGGTTAGCATCGCCCAGTCCGGAAAGGGAGAAAGCGCCATCATCCCCGAATCATGTTGGTTCAGATCAGTAATCTCTGGCTGTGTAGCCATCCTGCTCTCATGTTTTGTATTTTTGTTTTCAAAGTCTGGGATAGGAAGTTAAATGCTAAATACTGGCATACCCTGTCAGCTGTTTTGGTCCACTTCAGAGACTTTTTGGTTTTAGTTGTCAATATAGGTCCAGTATTCCACAGGTATGCTATATCTAGTATGCAGGACCTCAATGTAATCGTGACTGATGTGCTATATGGTAAAAACCATGATTTTCCAGCTGAGGACTGGCTGAGGCCTCCTCTCGAAATGTAACCTCTCTGTACATATTTTTATTTTCTTAATAGATTTAGCCTTTACCGAGAAAAAAAAAAAATTGTCATTAGTTTGTTCTTGTGCCCTTTTAGAGTGTCATATAAATCTATTTTGTATCAAAACTTATATTAGATCATGTTAGAAATTGTCTCCTAATTTGCAGGGAATTTAGTCTTATTGGGAAACTAATTATTATGGTGGTATAATATAAATTATTGTTTTTAAACGATAGTTTAAAGATATGCAAGGGATAACCATCAAGTACTTTACCTAGGAGCCCTCATATAGTTTCAATGAGAAAAATAAACATGTTTCAAATGTTCAACATTTTTTGTTGAAACCTCCACAATTGTTGTAACTATCAAAGTATTATAATTTAAATATATTTAATTCTAGTTGATATGTCTACAAGTTATATTAAAGGGCATAGTCTCTAAATAATACACCTAGGTGAAAATTTATTTTCAATTTTCAATAAAATTATTTCGTGTAAAAATTAAACTAGTTAGATATGATATAGAGCCCTTTTAGAGTGAGTTTGTTATGATTTTATTCAATGTTACTTTAGTACACATTGATTTTGTTGTTCACTCACACACACACACATACACACATATTTATTTTACTACATCTCGTGATAAATAGAAGGAAAGATTTGATTAGAGCATGTGTTTACTACATTTAATACTTATAAGTGTTTGCTCTCTGAGAATGTAATAATAAAGGAGGAAATAATAACATAATCCTATAACATAATGTTAAGATATCTACAATGTCCATTTATTATAGTTTAGCCTGTTAATTTTTACAAGGTTCAAATACCATGCCTTCATTCTTGCTCATATTAGAATATAACTCATGATCCAAAGCAATGCTAAAATATATATGGTAAAATGTACTTTATATTTAGAATCAATAGTATATATTAGATTATGTAAATCATAACATAAATTGTATTAATTAATCTACTTTTGAGTTTTTATTGATAATATTCAATAGTTTTACTATGTTGATCATCTTATATTTCCCATAAGATCTCCTTTGTCATATCTCATATATACAAATGTTATGGCATGCCCTGAGGAAATTTGATTTTAGGTTCAAAATATTTTATTGTGAGTGTTCCATGCAATTTCCAACCAAGATTAAAGATTTAATAAGGCATTTGTGTGTTATGGTCATTTTGATTTTTACTTATGATAAATAAAAATTATGTTATTGAAGAGTAATGTTTTAATCAAGCCTTTAATGGTGAAGGGTTAATTTATTATGAGAACATCACTCTTGGAGGGAAATTTTTTAAACATAACGTTTCTTGATGGGAAGCATAAGGACCCAAAACATCAAAAAAATATTGTATGGCAGGTAGAGAGAAATCCAAATTCCAACCTTGGATGGATATAGACCATGTATTGTGCTCCAACTCAAATCTCTCTTTTGAAAAGGCATATGCTATATTGTTCCTATAAGGTAAAAAATTATATGAGAAAGGTAACATTTGTGTTTGAATATCATCATATAAAGTGAAATTTTTTATTAAAGTGTTTTTTCATAATCTTTTCATATTTATTAGTGTAATAAAAAATTTTGCATTTTTGAAATTTCATATTTTTGGCTTTGTTACAAAATTAGTTTGAGTACCCTTTGAGAAATTGATAGTTTTTTGTATTTTTTTTTTTGGTTTTGAATTAAGCACTGGGTCGAGCTCATGAGCTCATACTCACATGATATAGAGTTGATTTTCACCACCACCAACATAACCTCTAGGTGAATCCATACTTCCCAATGCAGGGCCCACATGGTAAATGAAAGGGATTTCAACCTCAAACTTCATAAAGAAATCATAACATGGTGATCGTCAATCAAATTACTCTTTTGGAGTCAATTTTTGTACCCTTATTTCATCTATATATTAATAAAATGTTTTTTCCTTCTTCTTTTTTTATTTTTTAAAACTATTTTCTAGTCAAATTAACTTTAAAATCTTATATAGTAAAAAAATTTAAAGAAACCAGTTATCTTAATTTTATTTATTTATTATTCAACTTTTAATTTCTATTTTTTTAATTGAAAAATGTTTGTCCACCGCCCCCCCCCCCCCCGCCCCCCCCCCCCCCCCCCCCCCCCCCCCCCCCCCCCCCCCCCCCCACACACACACACACATATATATATATATTCAACCCATTATATGAAAATATTTATATACTATCATACAAATTAAGACTTGTTATAATAGAAAGCAAGCCATAGAGAGTATAAAAAATATTATCATTGTTTGTTTCATTAGTTAAAAGCGATCACTAGTTATCATGAATATGTCTTATGCTACTGGTAGAGTATATAATAGAATTAGAGTAAAACTAAAAAACATAAGACACATTTGAATTAACTTGACAAATTTAGAGAAGTAGATGCCTATGGCACTTCTATTTGCATATAGGCTTCGAGTACTGGATCCTCCTAAATGATAATGGAGTTTGAAAGAGTTCCCTTTGACTTAGGGTTCCCCTAGCTTTTGTTTCTCCTTGTCATTGTCATATACATTAGACACCACTATGCTGATACAAAACACCACTTTAATGACTACCTCAAACTCCATGTCCATGAGGTCAAGTTTGCACCAAGTTTGTTGAGGATGGATTGATGTTGAGTGCCTCTATCGTCCACAACCTAAGCAATAAAGGTTTTAGTGAGCCATTATTGCCTAATGATTCTAAATATTTTAGCGTCTTAGGTCCTAGAAAAATTATAGTTTGATATCCATCCCTCATATTCATTCTCAATTTATTTAGAGCTTGTTTACATTTTTATTTTTTTTTACCATATACTCTAGAGTTGTTACCTCTTCTTTAATCTCTAGTGGGAACTTTTCATGAAAAAGACTTTAAGCATTGAAGGTTTCATTTTCAACCCTCGTTAGATAATGGATAGGAAAATCAAAGTTGAGATTACTTGGGGTAAAGTTGGTTTTCCCTATGTTCCCCTCTTACTAGGCTTAAGTTTGTCAACAAAGGATGGCTTCACCATATTTGTTAGGGTGTATTAGAGAGAGGTTCATAGTCCAAGGGAAAAGGGATAGGGGGAGGTGGAAGGTTACATGAGAATACCAAAGTAAAGCATTTTCGCAGGTCAAGGACCCTCACACAACGAGGATACTAAAGAACTAAGACAACAAGTCCTTAGAGAAATAAAGTGGCAGTGATTCCCTATAGTCAATTACAGACTTGTTACCCCAAACCCAAGCCCTCTTAGACCAGTTTCAAATCCTTCGTTTGTAAAAGTAATCAAACTAGATGAACTAAGGCACAAAACAAGCATAAACACTAAAATAAAATTTAATTTGGGACAAAACATGCAAACAAGAGAGAACTAGTACTAACCCAAAGCTTACATGCTAAACAAAGGAGTGACAAGTAAGGTTACGTCTCAAGATTCTCAAGTAGATTGAGCATGCTCATTTCTCCATTGACTCATTCTTCCAAGCCTGTTAGTTGGAATAAAAAACCTCAACCTTGAAATATTTATAATTGTCATTGAATTTATCATTCTTAGACCTTCAATGTTAAAAAAATGTTATGAATAAATTGTCATATTCATGACTAGTCTTATCCTTTCTTTATCTTTATTCATTTGCATATGTCACATCATAAACAAACATGAAGATCACTCCTTATAAATGTGTTATCTTCCACAGACATACACCACTAGATCATCGTAATGCTCCCATCTATCACTCCATCTTGATAGACATGTGAAATGATCATTAAAAATATTGATAAATTTAAATATTAATATAATGATATTAAAAATATTGATAAATTTAAATATTAATATAATGATATTAAAAAATTGATAGTCTATATTAAAAAGACGAAAAAAAATTCAAAATTATAATTAATATAGTATTTTGTATTATTCTAAACTAATATATCAATGTGAAAAAAATATATGGTGAAATAGCTTTTATTCTTTTGATTTTTAACTAGTCCTACGGGTCACATATTCTTTGGGATGGAAGAAAAACCAAGCTTTATTCATCATAAAATTTGATTCTTGTCATGCTATCAAATCAAACTATCCATCGTAAAAATATCCCATATTTTTAATAATTATATAATATAATCAAACAATCCACCGTGAAAATATCCAATAATTTTAATTATATAATATTATCCAATAAGCAAGAAGAAGAAAAGATAAATTTATTGATAACTAACATTATGTTCGGTAATGACCAATAAACTTATAATAACTAACATTATGTTCGGTAATGATCAATAAATTTATTTTTTTATTTTTTATTTTTAACTATATGATGAATCGGTCACTGCCAATCCTAAGGAGTCGTGGGGATTGCTTGGACGGCCAAAAGTAGCTGGAATCTAGGTAATTTTTTTTCTTCTAAAAATCTAGTAGAGGCAGTGTTTGAATAGTGTTTTTGATGGTGGAAATAAATTAAGCACCATCAAAAACGTCTAGGACACCTAAAATTTTGAAGTTTAACAACTATAACTTGGATTTACAAAAATCTTTGCCAGATTTTCTCTAAATATGACCAGAATTTCCATAACTTTCTGGGCAACTCCTCCGTCTCGTTAGACTACGCGCCAGTGCTAATCTATGGGAGACCCAAAATCAATTCTCGTAACTCCCACTAACTATGACCAATAAACTCATTAATAACAAGAAAACTAGAATCTAATGGGTACAAATTCCATGTCAAATCCCATATAATGGGTAGATTTGATTTCAAAGTTTGAACCCTACCAATACACCACACACGTCGAACTTTCCAATTTTGATGGCTTATTTATTTGAACGATTTAATTACCTTTAATTGCGATTGAAAATTTTATCACTTGGGGTGGTGGCGCAGTTGGTTAGCGCGTAGGTCTCATAGCTATAGTTGGGGAATCCTGAGGTCGAGAGTTCGAGCCTCTCTCACCCCAGTTTTATGTTTATGAAAAAGGCGTACAAATACAAAACATAATTATGTCCTTACTCATCAGCGTTAAGTGATTTATGTGGATAGGGCTCCTCAATTTTAACCATTACTCTCAGGGTTTTCTTATTTTATTTTATGTTGTTTCTTCACCTCAATTTTATGTTTAGGAAAAAGGCGTACAAATACAAAAACATAAGTATGTCCTTACTTTTCGTTACTTTTGAGCGTTAAGTGATTTATGTGGACAGGGCTCCTCAATTTTAACCATTACTCTTACGGTTTTCTTATTCTATTTTATGTTGCTTTCCTTTTTTTTTTGATATTTTTAAGAGGAAGTGGTTAAAAAAAAAGGGTTTTATGACTTCAGGAAATGTAGTTCTTTAAGTTATAATAGTGTGAAATGATGTAAAAATGGGTTCTTTTAATGGGTAAAATACATGGTGCTCATGTTATGTGATATATTTTAGTGAATCTAGTAATTTTATTTTAGGTGAATAAATTTTGGGTTATAAAATTGATTTTCTAAATCGAGGAAGTTTTTAAGCAAATTGAGAATTTATTGGCTCTCTTATATGACGTCGACAACTAATATTGAGACACTATATATATGGGGATGGCCAAAATGTTGGTGGGACTCAACTTGTTAGGTGTTCAAGGGATTGGCCAAATCCACAATCATTTTAAAAGGCCTTGCAATATTCTATCAGTCCCTTGACTATGAAGGGATCCCTTATTCCTAGGGTGCAAAGACTGATCGCACTCCTTGCTAATGTTCAAGGAGTGATGCATCACTTCTTATCGGTGGACAAGGAAAGATGAACTACTCAACTTTGATTTCATGGGGAGAAACAATAGTGTTTCAACATTGTGTCATTAAGATATCTCTCAAGCAGATTCTAGGGTGGCAAAAAAGGCTATAATAGATGTCCTCTAATGTGTGAGGTTAGAAGAGGAACTGATGGTTGAAACACATTACCATACTATAATATTCATGGTGGCGCAAGTAAAGAGAAAAAGATTAAGGAACCAATAGTAAGTCATCAACCAATTATATAGATCATGTAAGCATATTCATGCTTAGTATAAGAGATAACAAATCATGGTTGCCAACACAATACATTGTGGATTCATGTAATAATATGTGATTCCATGGCCACAAAAAAGTATATAATATATCTTAAGTTATCAAAAGAGATCATGTAGCCATAAGAAATTACAATGTTGATCTATGTCACAATATAAATCAGGAAGATATCTAACACTAATGAGAGAGTTCACATTGTCTTCAAAGTACATATGATAATGAAGTACTCCATCATAGCTTGAGAGGGGTAGCTGGAATGAGTGAGGTATTTCCCTAAGCCCGAGGTCTTTATCCCGACCACAATGGTACAAATATACATCATATGAATAAATGAGCTAATGTTGAGCATGGTAGAAATCATTTGATTACTAGTCATTGATGAATATTATTAATAGGTGTGAGGGGTCCCACCAATAATGAAAATGGACTCCAAGGTACCTCGGACAATCTAGCGAGTGTGAATCAATTTGTTGATGTTAAAAACTACTAGAATTAATCAATCATAAGTGAATGAGGTAAACCCATTTTTATCATGAGAAAATATTTCATTGATGATGGCAAGCTCCAAGGTTCTAACTAGTTTCTAGATGCACTTACTAGATAATGAGTTGGTTTTGATAGGAAGACATCAATTGAAGGAGGGCCTTGATGTATCTCCCATCAATCGACATGAAAGGAACACAAAGAGATGATATGAAGACATAGAGTCACCAAGTATAACTAACATAGGGATGGTTGATACAAAAGGTTAACAAAACTGCAAATAGTTGACTCAAGATTAAACTTCCCTTGAACATATCAAACATGATTTGTGAATGTTTTGGTAACATTGATGCAAGGGCACCATTGATATAGTGCAATGACACATGAGGCATTGATACACTCTCCATTGTGACATAAAGAGTAACCAATTAGACGTGTATATGACTCATAATTTTGGTACAACTTTTGGGTAAGTTATAACCCAACTATAAGATAATGATGCAATAGGTGCCATGTTCAAGGTGAATGTGATTGATGTCTGCAGCTTCTTGATACAAATCTTAATGATTCCCACCCTCCCCCTGCCCCCTCCCTCAACTTTTTGTTTGTTTGCTATTTCCTTCATGGATTAATGAACATAAATGAGAATACAAGTAAGCTCAATAATGAGCCCAAAAAATATTTAGAAGTGTACTCAACAAGGTGTTTTTTCGTAGATTTTAATGAGCTTGAAAAAGAGGTAAAGGGATGCTTGACATGGTATTCTTATCATAGTTTAATGAGCATGAGAAATGGAGAAGAATGAGCTTATCATCTTTTAATGTTTAATGGTCATGGGAAGAATGAAAAGGAAGCTCATCCTAGAGAAATGAGTAGCACAAGGATATGCATATAGTTCTATGCTACTAGAACTGATCTAGTAAATGTGAAAGAAAATACTATAGCAAAATAAAACCACAAACCACAAAGTTCACTACACGAATGGTGAGGTTGCAAAAAGGAGAAAATATATGAAAATGGAAAGACATCAAGTGTGATTATGGTGCTAGTAAGTAGGATGAAGGAAAACAATAGTGTAGTAGTAGGGACTAAGACATTAGCAACAATATGCATATGAAAAAGTTAAGAAATATAAAAATATTTGGGACCACGTAAGGATATGGTTAAAAAAATGACGAAGAGAAAATAATGAAGCTCAACTTTTAGTCATGAAGGGTTGAAATGTGGCTTCTTTAGCCTACAAAAAGTCATAGCATGTGCACCAAAATTGCAATCAGGTACTACTTTAAGTTTTCGATGAAGGGTAGGCACTACCACACAAGTTATGACATGCAAAATTGGAAGGGATAAGGTCTTAATTTTGTAGGATTAAACCTAAGGTGCTTCAATGATAGTAGAGGCAATCAATAATTTAAGGAAAAAAATCTATCCCTATATGCTAATGTCGAAAACGTGCACCTAAAGTTCTGTGGATGTCACCCATAAAAATTTGAACCCATCCAATAAAAAACATTTAGAAAGACAAGACCCATGGTTAAATGACACAAAGAAGTCCCATAAAAGTAGCAAGGAAGGATGGATGAGATGTAATGAAAATAATTTTACCTCTCAAAAAATCTGGTGTACATTGCAAGGGATTCCAAAAATGCAATCCTAGTTTCACCATATCAGGTAAGAACATAACTGCTATTTTAATTTTTTGAAATTTATATTTGTTTTGAATATTTGGACATGATGTACTAGTTATATATGGTTCAACCCTTACTTACAAATTCTAATTATGTGATTTGAAATTCATGTTTGGTGTAAATTCATGTTTGAATTAAATGCTCAATTATTATGACAAATACCAAATTAGCTAGATGACTAACATATGTGATCATCAATTCTCACCATGGGTGTTGTTGAGATTGCAACAAGATGATGGAGCTTAGTGAAAAGAGTCGCCTTCACTAAGTGGGCCCGCAGGCTATTTTTGGCGCAAGTCTATTTTTAGACTATGTCTATTTTTAGACATATGGATCATGTCTATGGATTGCAGGTTGCTGTTTATGGATGATTGATCAAGTTGGGAAAAAATAGATGGACTTCTATTTTTGATGAAAGTGTGAGTGATCACAGTGTGAGTGATCAAAGTCAAATATTATTATCTCACAATAATATTTGGACTATAAACTTAATCTTATTCTCTTGGAGCACTTCAGTTTGAGCTACAGAGGTGGCACATGCAGCTGTCAGAAGGAAATACGCTTTTCTTATGAGTCAGTTGAGTTGTTGCATGCATGACTTCAGTTAGAACTCAATCAGTTGAGTTTGGTGGAGTTGATTGTGGAGTTGTGTTCAGTTTAGCTTTGTTAAACTGGTTGTATTTAGTCTAACTGGCAAATAGACTAGAGATGAGTTGGGTGAATTAATTATTAATTAATTCACAAGTTATTAACCCATAATACAACTAATGAATACATCAATTAACTCAGTTGCATGTCAGTGCATGTTCAGTTCAACAGGGACAGGTGGTAGAGAATCAGATTGCTATCAGTTGTGACTATAGTTGTGCACCAGATCTTGCACAATCAAGGGATTGAGTATGCCAATGAGTTTGCTCACATATTGGCCCACATTATAGCTTGTTCTCACGTCCAACAAAGAGTGAGTGACTATTTTGCAGGTGAAAAATGAGTTTGGTGAGCCATTCTCATCAGTTCTTGAGCAGGTATTGAGCAGTGGAGGCAGGCAAGCAGTGGAAGAGATTTGGAGATCAGATCTGAGCTGTATTGTGTGTAACAGAGGTGGAGATACTTGTGAGAAGTATTATGTTGTGTAATGTTACATGACTCAATCATTAATATACAGATAGTTGGGGTTTTTAGCGAGATGCTTTCCCCGGGATACATACTGTGTTAATGTGTGAATGCTCTTGATGTTTTATTGTTATTGATGCTGCTATATTGATGATCAACGTAGAGGAGCTTATGTATTGTGTATGTTTTCCGCAATAGTACATGATCAGGATAATCTCCATTGAATATGTGTTAAATTATTCAAAATTTCTACATGGTATCGGAGCTGCTTGATTTGTAGAAGAGATTTTTACAGGATATCAAGCGAGGATTGATCATCAGATCTACTATTCAGGAAGTGTTTACATTCTATTTCTTCAGGCAGAGTCTGTAATCGGGCCAGGTAGCCTCTGGATTCATCCTTCCTTTGGAAGGTGAGATATCCGGTAAAAGCCCATACAGTCAATCTCTGTACGAGAAATATTTTGTTCTCACGAATTCTAGATCGGAAGCAGTTGAGTTGGTTGCTGGTGGAATTCGAATTTGCAGCAGTGTTTTCTTGGTGACAACGCAGCAATGTCTTTCAACGGATTGCGATTGGAGTATGCTCTTGAGGGCAGCTCAAATTATATTGCATGGAAGGACAGGATGGAGGCAGTATTGGATGATAACGGGCTGAAGGAGTTCATAGATACAGATATCCCAAAGCCTACTGATGCTGCTGAGGCGGAAGTTTGGCAAAAGAAGACCGCAAATTGTCGAAGGATTCTGTTGGAGGGCGTGAAGGATCACATTGTGTCCAGCCTCCATGGAAAGGCTACTCCATATTTGATGTGGAAATCATTAACAGAATTATTCCAAAGCAAGAGCGATCAGAGGAAGCTGGCGCTCAAAGATAAACTCAGAAACATCAAATGCGAGAAGGGTGACAGTATTCCCAAGTATCTCACGAAGTTCACTCAGTGTTGAGATGAGCTGGGAAGTGTGGGGGTTACTGTCGATGATGAGGACTTGGTGAGCTTGGCTCTCCTTGGTCTTCCGAAGAGTTGGCATTCCTATCAGGACTCTGTCAATGGTCGGGAGAAGTTGCCATGATGGGAAAGACTATGGTCAGATCTTGTGCAGGAGGAGATCAGGCGGAGTACCAAGGACAGATCTTCGTCAAAGGGAGCTGATGAAGAGAATTGTGCTTTGGCTGCCAAAGCAAAGAAAGGGAAGAGAAAGAAAGCTTCTCAGTCTGGTGCGAAAGGCAAGAAGCAGGATATGTCTAAGGTGAAGTGTTTTCACTGTCACCAGCACGGACACTATGCCACAAATTGTCTGCAGAAGAAGAAGAACAAGCAAGCTGCTGGATCTGCAGGGGGAGAGGCCTTAGCTTCTCAGTTTGAGCTTGATTTTTCATTGATCGCATGCTTGGTTTCAAGTGTGATGGGATCAGTGTGGTTCTTGGAAAGTGGTGCGTCTTTTCACATGACGGGAGATAGAGATTTGTTCTCTGATCTGGAGGACAAGGATCTTGGAGTGCACATCGAGATGGGCGATGATGGTAGATACAGTGCGACCGGTATCGGTACCATTTCCTTTGAGAGGGAGTCTGGTAAACCCTTTGTATTGAAGGAAGTCATGCATGTTCCAGGATTGAAGAAGAATCTCATCTCAGTGGCGATGTTAGAAGACAAGGGGTATGGTGTTGTTTCCAGCGAGGGAAAGGCCTTCCTGCGTAGCAAGACAACTGGTGAGACCCGGAAGATAGGGGTTCGAGTGAGGAACCTTTATCAGTTGCATGTAGATGGATGCGCAGCAATGGCAGGCAAGGCAGAAGGATTGGTGAGCCGGGATGATGGCAAGTTGTGGCACAGGAGATTGAGTCACCTTCACCATGGAGCCTTGAAGACACTGCAACAGATCACTACAGGGCTTCCTAAAGGCACACTTGCGCAGTCAGATCAGTGCAAGGAGTGTACTTTGGGGAAGTTTGTGAAAGCCACCTTTCACGAGAAGGATAGTCGCGCCACGATGATCCTTGAGAGAATTCACACAGACGTGTGTGGACCTTTCTCAGTTGCTTCGACAGCAAAACACAGGTATTATGTGATTTTTGTTGATGATTTCTCTCGTAAGTGCTGGATCTTCTTCATGCAGAAGAAGAGCGAGACATATTCAAAGTTCTGTGAATTCAAAGCACTGGTCGAGAAGGAGTCGGGGAAGAAGGTGAAGGCTCTTAGGAGCAATAATGGTGGTGAATACATCTCGGACGAGTTCAAGGATTTCTGCAAGACAGAAGGGATTCGTAGAGAGCTCATAGCTCCCCATAACCCACAGCAGAACGAGGTAGCTGAGCGAAAGAACAGAACGATTGTGGGTGCTACACGGGCAATGTTGCATGATCAGGGCCTACCCCTTCACTTGTGGGCAGAAGCATGCAATACAGCAGTTTATGTGCAGAACCGTTGTCCTCATAGGATACTTGGCATGAGTACACTTGAGGAGACTTATTCTGGTAAGAAGCCTGATCTTTCTCATTTGAGGATTTTTGGTGCTAACGTTTACATGCATGTGACGAAGGATGCCAGGAAGAAGTTGGAGCCGACCGCAGAGGTTGGGATATTTGTGGGGTACACTGATACGCCCCACAACTATCGTGTGTATTTGCCAGACAGTGGTAAAACTGTTGTGCGACGGGATATAAAATTTCAGGATGAGAAAGCCATGAAGTGTTCGCTTGAGAGGGAGCTACACTTGCATGCAGATGAGGAGCTATTAGTTCCTAAGGATGAGCTTCAGGACGTGGATCAGCCACAGGACGAGGTTCATGGAGTGGAAGAGACCACTCATGCAGCGCCAACCATCAGAGGGCGAAAGCGCTTGACAGAAGCTGAGCGACTGGCTCAAGATGCAGAGAAAGTTGTAGGACCACCTACAGCCCAACGCAGGCAGAGACAGTCACCTGATCAGTACACTGGATACATGGCTCTTATGAGCAAGTGTGTTGTGACTGAGCCATCCTCTTTCGAGGAAGCTGTGGAGGATCCCGCATGGGTAGACGCCATGGTGGAAGAGTATGATTCTATTGTCAGAAACAGTGCATGGGAGATTGTTCCTAGACCGGAAGGGAAATCAGTGGTGGGTTCGAGATGGATCTACAAAGTTAAGCAGGCAGCTGACGGGAGTGTGGAGAAGTACAAGGCAAGATTTGTTGCCCGAGGCTTTTCACAGATTGAGGGGATCGATTATGAGGAGACCTTTGCACCTGTCGCAAGGTACTCTTCCATACGGACGATTCTTGCTCTCTCAGCGTAGATGGGATGGCACATTCATCAGATGGATGTGAAGACTGCGTTCCTCAACGGAGTCATTGAGGAGGAGGTGTACATTGAGCAATCCGAAGGCTTTGAAGTCTTCAACAGCGAGTCGCATGTGTGCAGGCTCAAGAGAGCGTTGTATGGGTTGAAGCAAGCACCACGTGCTTGGTACACACGGATAGACAACTATTTCACAGGACTTGGATTCTCCAAGAGCGAGGCGGATCCGAACCTATACCAGATTGTGGTGGAGGGTAAGTTGCTTATCATTGTACTGTATGTTGATGATTTGATTCTAACGGGTGATGAGCTGTTGATACTGTCATGCAAGAGGGATCTTGCTACAGAGTTTGAGATGAAGGATTTGGGCCTCCTTCACTATTTCCTGGGATTGGAAATATGGCAGCGCAGTGGTGGACTGTTTGTTTCTCAGGGCAAGTATGCTCGGGAGATACTGGAGAAGTTCAACATGCATGGCTGCAAGCCTGTTGATACTCCTCTTCCTGGAGGTTGGAGGAAGGAGGATGCCACTTCGGGAGAAGAAGTGGATGCCACTGTTTATCGACAGTTGGTGGGGTCGCTGATGTATTTGGTCAATACACGACCTGATATATGCTATGCAGTTAACCAGCTTTCACAAGCTATGGTTAAGCCTACCAAGCTCTTCTGGAAGGCGGGCAAGCATGTATTGCGCTACTTGAGAGGCACATCGGGATATGGTTTGTGGTACAGACAGGAGGATGAGGTGAAGCTATGTGGCTTCACGGATGCAGATTGAGCAGGGAGCCCAACAGACAGAAAGAGCACATCAGGAGGGGTCTTCAGTATTGGATCGACAACAGTTTCTTGGTACAGCAGGAAACAGAGATCTGTGGCACTCAGTTCAGCGGAGGCCGAGTATATGGCAGCAAGTTTGGCTGCATGCGAGGCTATATGGATGAGGAAGATCCTAGTTGGTTTGTTCGGTTCTTATTTGGATCCTACTGTGATTTACTGTGATAACCAGAGTTGCATTAAACTCTCGGCTAATCATGTATTTCATGATAGATCTAAACATATTGACATCAGGTACCATCATATCAGAGATTGTGTGCAGCGGAGGATCATGTTACTTTCGTACATTCCAACGGAGGATCAGGACGCTGATATTCTGACGAAGGATCTCACTAGGAGCAAATTCGAGTACCACCGAGGCAGGATAGGGGTTGCTGATAATCCATATCTTGTCGAGAGGGAGTGTTGAGATTGCAACAAGATGATGGAGCTTAGTGAAAAGAATTGCCTTCACTAAGTGGGCCCGCAGGCTATTTTTGGCGCAAGTCTATTTTTAGACATATGGATCATGTCTATGGATTGCAGGTTGTTGTTTATGGATGATTGATCAAGTTGGGAAAACATAGATGGACTTCTATTTTTGATGAAAGTGTGAGTGATCACAGTGTGAGTGATCAAAGTCAAAAATAGAAAAGTCAAATATTATTATCTCACAATAATATTTGGACTATAAACTTAATCTTATTCTCTTGGAGCACTTCAGTTTGAGCTACAGAGGTGGCACATGCAGTTGTCAGAAGGAAATACGCTTTTCTTATGAGTCAGTTGAGTTGTTGCATGCATGACTTCAGTTAGAACTCAATCAGTTGAGTTTGGTGGAGTTGATTGTGGAGTTGATGGAGTTGTGTTCAGTTTAGCTTTGTTAAACTGGTTGTATTTAGTCTAACTGGAAAATAGACTAGAGATGAGTTGGGTGAATTAATTCACAAGTTATTAACTCATAATACAACTAATGAATACATCAGTTAACTCAGTTGCATGTCAGTGCATGTTCAGTTCAACAGGGATAGGTGGTAGAGAATCAGATTGCTATCAGTTGTGACTATAGTTGTGCACCAGATCTTGCACAATCAAGGGATTGAGTATGCCAATGAGTTTGCTCACGTATTGGCCCACATTATAGCTTGTTCTCACGTCCAACAAAGAGTGAGTGAATATTTTGCAGGTGAAAAACGAGTTTGGTGAGCCATTCTCATCAGTTCTTGAGCAGGTATTGAGCAGTGGAGGCAGGCAAGCAGTGGAAGAGATTTGGAGATCAGATCTGAGCTGTATTGTGTGTAACAGAGGTGGAGATACTTGTGAGAAGTATTATGCTGTGTAATGTTACATGACTCAATCATTAATATACAGATAGTTGGGGTTTTTAGCGAGATGCTTTCCCCGGGATACATACTGTGTTAATGTGTGAATGCTCTTGATGTTTTATTGTTATTGATGCTACTATATTGATGATCAACGTAGAGGAGCTTATGTATTGTGTATGTTTTCTGCAATAGTACATGATCAGGATAATCTCCATTGAATATGTGTTAAATTATTCAAAATTTCTACAGGTGTCTCTATGATGAGGGCCAAGGGGATCATATTGACATATGAAAATCAAGCGCTAAAAATGATAATAATTGAACCAACTCAACCACACACAAAAATTAAAAACACTCACATCACACACTACAACAAAACTAAAATACATAATGTACAAAATGCGCCATAGTATGATAGGTTACACAATGTAGTGCCCATTGTTGGGCGCAAACCAAGGATTACCATTTACATGTATGAAATCATGGGCCATTATCAACATCATATGGTACACCATGTTGGGGCCATTCCATATAGAGTCAAAATGCCATGTTACTAAAGTGCAAGGATTCTGGTTAGTTATCTAATATGTAACACTGTGTGTGCTAGAACTCTTAGTAGTTCATATCATTTTGAGATCTTCCATGTACCTTTATATGTATGTAATTATGAATACCTCCCTAATTAAGAGGGAGTGTTGAAGAATGTAACTAGTGTCGGTCTCCATAATTGTACATGTCAAAAGAAATTTTATTATTAAAGAGAATGACTTGTTAAAGCATGGGTGTCATGCTTGGGTCAATGATTTCTAAGTCAAAGCCTCTGTTAGTGTCAGTGTCTTCACACTTCCATTAGTGATCAAATTGCTCTTTTGCACGCATATTAGGTGTCTCATCCAATCAGTTGCATTCCATTAGGTAATGGATCAACTGATGTAGTGGTTTCGTGTCAATTTCCCTCATGACATTCACCTGTTGACTTGTTTTCACAATTTTTAGGTCATTTATTGTCATCCTATTTTATTTCATTTATAAAAATCAGTTTTAGGGTTTAGTCTCACTAGGTCCTAGGGTTTGTCATCGTGGTCATCGTAATTGGATAAAAAGGTTAGCATGCACATGAGGAGGATTAATAAGTTCATCAAATCATAAATTTACTTTTGATATGCTCAATAAATATTTTTTTACCTCAAAACTCTGCTTTGAGGTGAAAACAGAGTTTTTCTATTTTTTTTTATAAAAATTTCATGTAATTTAAGTGTTTCTATATGTAATAAGTCCAGCAGTTGTTCCTGGTCACCAACTCCTGCCACTGCAAAAAACAAAAGCACCAATGCATCAGTCCATCAAATGGTCAAGAAAAGTCAAACTTCAAATGAAAAACAGAGTTTTTGAGAAAAAGTGACTAAGACTTTATAAAAGTGGGTTTTCAATGAGGAAAAATTAAAGTGCATCATTTATAAAGTGAATTTATGCTAGCCATTCATTTCATTGTGAAAAACATCAAGTGGAGAGCCAAAATCGCGATTTAAAGGGAAATTGAGCAAAGGAGGAAGAAAACCCTGTTTTTGCAGCAAGTTTGCCTGGTGCTGCGCATCAGAGGGTTGGCACTGCGCATCAGACCAATGCTACGCATCAGACTAGTGCTATGCATCAGACAATTTCTGCCAGTGTAAAAATATACAGGCCCTGTGCCTTAGGCAGGCGCTGCGCATTGGCCAGGAAAGTTCCAAAATCACTCAAATTCATCCTAAACTCTCCCAAACACTGCATTTCACTCCTACAAGTAAGTTTTCATCGATCTTGAGCTGAAATTAGTCTTCTTCATGTTTTCTTCATGAGTTTTGCTTCTTAAAATCAAAACCCTAGCTTGCCTTCATACATTTTCATCTCATTGCAAAATTTTCACTGCATTACAAAACCACCATCTTTTTCCCCTTTTCCCAAACTTCATTTCCCTTAATCTACCCATTAATTCCATTTTCCCTTTCCCTATTCCCCTAAAAAACTAATTCCCTTCATTAAACCCTAAGTCCCTCATAAGTCAAAACCCTAATTTCCTAAATCTTTCCCTTCATTCCCCTACTCCACTTCACATTTGTAAAATCTCTTCATACTCATCTTCTTTGTTCTCACCCATTGTCATTGTCCACCATATCATCATCACATTGCATCATTAAGACAAGCATCATGGAAAGAAGCAGTGAATCAAGTTTTGAAGAAGGTACACTTAGTGATAGCTCAAGGGAAAGAAATGTGCAGTCTAGGAAACCTCACAAGGGTGGAAAAATCATTAGGGAGGAACCTATTAGCATGAGTGAACTCCTTGCTTGCCCTCTAGCCACCACATGTTTCAGATATCAGTCCTGTTTTGAGTTTTGTGAAATGGTTGAGAGAGTCAAATATCACCATGAGTTAGCAAGGTAGTTTGTGATAAACATGGAAAATAATGTGGTGCATCTTGCTGGGGTCAATTTCACTCTTTCACCAGCTATCATTGTAGAAGCTACAAGAATTCCAGATGTAGGGGAAAAGTGGAACAAAAGGCAGAATATCAGTAAGCAACATTATGAACCTTATATCGAGGCCAAGTACCATGGTAAACTTAGCAGGGTGTTTCCTTTCAAATTCTTGGAGGACCGATATGTTCCACTCATGAAGCTTATCATCAAATACTTTACACGTGAGGGTAGGTTATCCAAACTTTATGCCTGCCACATCAGATTGATTATGCACTTCACCAGGGTCTGAATGATGACAGTGAGAGAACATAGAGAGGATGACAGTGATTGCAAAACGAAAACCATATCCACATCAGCTCAATAGTATTTATCATTTTTTTGTCATCAAAATTGTTGTTTTGCATCAACTCACTCAGTTGGGAGTGTCATGGGAAACTTTCATTGCCCATGAATGCTTCAAGGGGCCTCAAATATTTTCAGATCCTCAAGAGGAAGGTGAACCTTCCAAGCAACAAAAAGAGCCTGAAAGTAAAACAGAGGAGGCTCATGTTCCTGTGTTTGTCACTTATGAAAGAGGCACTATGATGCTTTTTGCAGCTGCCAAGCGAGTACTATCTCCACCAGGGGTGGAAGGGGTCTCGTTTTCTTCACTAGACCACAGGCAAATGCTATCTTCACCTAGGGTGAAAGGGGCTTTGCCTTCTCCAGAAAAATAGGTACAGGGAAGAGACAAAGGAAAGCAAAAGATGCATGAGGAGGACCCTACTGAAGGGCAAGATAGGGATTTTGTTTTGATTAAGGAGGATGTCACTGATTTGGGCTCTCAAAGCTCAATACTCAAGGACATGATTATCAAAGTGAAGGAGGTTGAAATACAAGCCTTATCACTTAACCTTGAGAGGGCCAAATGGATCATCAACTATATTGAGCGGGAAAGCAAGAAACTGGAAGATAAGAAAGCTATTATGGAGCCACAAATGATTAGAGAAAATAGGCAAGAGGCAAAGAAAAGAAAGATCGAGATGACCTCCCTTGAGCAAGAAATTGACGCTGACCGGGAATCATGGTTGGAGAGGGTGAACATTCACCTTGAGAAGATGCTTGAGAAGGCCAACAAAGAGAAGAAAATGCTGCTCCATATGGCTTATCATTACTTAGCTCAGAATAAGATTTGCAAGACAAGGGTAAACAAGCTAAAAGCTAAGTTACAGAGAGCCTTGAGGGCCAAGAAAGAACAAGACAAACTTAAAATCTTGGCTGAAGCTTCATTAACTCAGCAAAGCAGTTAATAAGCTTGCCTCTTGCCAAATTTGAAGAAATTTTGGGAAATTTTTGTCATTTTACAATTTTGTAATTAAAAACACAGGAATTTTCAGCTGATTTGCCAAATGGATGGCATTTTTGGATTCCTCATGGAAAAAAAATGAAACCCAAAAAGTTTCATAAAATTTGGAGGAGATCTAGGTCACCTAAAGGGCAAAAAACACCTAAAAAATGCCCTCTCTGCCACTTTTTGGACCCACAGGAACCAGTCTTGGGAGAAATGAATTTTGAAGGGGAAAAACAACTCCAAATCAGAAAATTCAAAGTGTTCCAGAAACTAGACAGACAAAGATTTCCAACAAGCTATTTTGGGCCTGATTTGGTGAAGTGGAAGGCCTCCAAAAGCAGCATTGAAGTGGCATTGCGCATCAGGCTCAGGGCGATGCGCGTCAGGCAAATTTTTGCCAATTTTTGATGGTAAATGATGTAATATGATGTAAATTTGATGAAAAATGACTTGAGGGGGTAGATACATCAGCTCGAGGTGGTGTGAGGTTGAATGAATTAGTTTCCATAGTTTTAGAGGCAAGCTGTTCCACTGCCTATTTTTTAGTTCCTATTTTAGATGTTGTTGAAATAGCACCTTGATTCATGGATTCGACCCCTGATAGATAGCATAGTTGGTTTGATGCCTATATTATGTACTTTCTTAGTCATTTGTAAAGGTTGGACTCTTGTGGAAGCTTTGAGCTTCATCGTAAATCACTTCTATAGTTTGGTAAGGAAATGAACTAGGGTTTTGCAGCATTTTGTGGGATTCTTATGGTAATGTGTCTTGGCATTGTTTCTTCCTTTGTTATTTAGTTTCTCTTATGTGTATATGTGTCAGCATCCATATCTTTCTTCATAACTAAATGAATCAAGATAATAGGTGGGATCCATTGATATTCAGTGCTCTGCCTTGAGGATACATTTAGTTTTTAATGTTTTCTGCTGTTTGAAGAGGACTTATGAACTTTGCATGCCCTCTCCAACTCCTCACTGGTCTTAGACTTACCATCACACCCAATTCAAAGTGCCAAAACACCTACCTATCTCGCCCCACAGAATCTCCTGCAAATCTGAGTTGATTTCCTGGACCCAAAGCTGTCGTCTTCATTTGATCCAGCAACCAACCATCAAAATCAAACAAAATACTCTGACCTAATATACCTAGCCTAAAATCAACATTTATTTTCAGTCATCTCAAGCCCTAGTTTCCATATTCTAATTGAGATTGACAAGGAGAGAACCCTCTCCCGACCTGGTAGGGCTAGCTACCAGGTTAAGTGTGGTTTGATGTTACCCTAGACCTGCCTTCCTTCAGCCTGAGGTAGATTTAGGCACTAACATAATGGCGACCATACTGGGGAAGAGGTGACAGATCTTCTTCGGGAAAGATCATTCAAGTTGCAGATCTGATTGCTGATGGTGGACAGCAGTCAGACACATATGAACGCTGAAATCATATACCTGATGACTCCAATGTTTAAGATCCTGAGCTTCGACTTCACAGCCAAAGAATCCAGTTTTCAGAACGTTGATGGTAATCACCGATGACAGGGTATGTGGCAAATTCGTTATATAGTGAAATGTTATTGATTTTAAGGGATGAGATAGCAAAATTTCAGATTGATTAGAGTTTTTTAACATCATTGTTTCTTAGCCTGAAATCTAGTCGAATCACACCTGAGAATAAATATTGTTTTCTTGGCTTAGTGGTTGAAAGATTGGATGTTCAAATTAAATCACATGAATTCCAAGACCCTAAATAGTTCTTGGAAACTCTCCCTCCTCACAAAGAAGAAAAGATAAGGCTGCCCTTGGATGGTTGGATTGAAGGATGTTATGATTTACAGCGAGGATGTGATAATCTCCAGCCAAGAGCATATGTTAATGAGCTGGGGCAGCAGATAGAATCTGGTTTCTATGATCCCATAGCAACATATATGGAATATATTTTTCAGTTGAAAGAAAAACCAGGTTGCCTTTTACAGAGCCAGAGGTACTATGGGTATATACCGCTGGTAGGATTTCCAACCATCTTCTAGTTCAAACACTATAAAAAAACAACATCATTGTCACAGTTACTTGATTGGTTGATATGGCATTACAACATCACTTGATCTATTGGTTTTGCAGCAAAGTAGGGTAGATTTGTAAATAAATAAGCTGCCTAAGGCAGCATTTCAGTTTTCAATATTTGTTATGTACAGGTTGCAGTATGTACTTGTTTTTGGATTGGTATGAGTTGTTTTGAGTTTGTAGTTGTTTGGCCGTATTGCCCAATGGATGAGGCACTTGGTCTACAGTGTTCTTGACACCTCCAAGGAGCTACCATCCCCATTGGAGCCAATGTTACTGTTAGTGTCTTCACACTTCCATCAGTGATAAAACTGCTCTTTTGCACGCATATTAGGTGTCTCATCCGATCAGATGCATTCCATTAGGTCATGGATCAACTGATGGTAGTGGTTTCATGTCAATTTCCCTCATGACATTCACCTGCTAACTTGTTTTCACAATTTTTAGGTCATTTACTGTCATCCTGTTTTATTTCATTTATAAAAATCAGTTTTAGGGTTTAGTCTCACTAGGTCTTAGGGTTTGTCATCGTGGTCATCTTAATTGAATAAAAAGGTCAGCAGGCACATGAGGAGGATTAATAAGTTCATCAAATCATAAATTTACTTTTGATATGCCCAATAAATATTTTTTACCTCAAAACTTTGTTTTGAGGTGAAAAGAGAGTTTTTCTATTTTTTTATAAAAATTTCATGTAATTTAAGTGTTTCTATATGTAATAAGTCCAACAGTTGTTCCTGGTCACCAACTCCTGCCACTGCAAAAAACAAAAGCACCAATGCATCAGTCCATCAAATGGTCAAGAAAAGTCAAACTTCAAATGAAAAATAGAGTTTTTGAGAAAAAGTGACTAAGACTTTATAAAAGTGGGTTTGCAATGAGGAAAAATTAAAGTGCATCATTTATAAAGTGAATTTATGCTAGCCATTCATTTCATTGTGCAAAACATCAAGTGGAGAGCCAAAATCATGATTTAAAGGGAAATTGAGCAAAGGAGGAAGAAAACCCTATTTTTGCAGCATGTTTGCCTGGCATTGTGCATCAAAGGGTTGGCGCTGTGCATCAGACAATTTCTGCCAGTGTAAAAATACACAGGCCCTGTGCATTGGGCCCAGTGCGTTGCGCATTGGCCAGGAAGGTTCCAAAATCACTCAAATTCATCCTAAACTCTGCCAAATGCTGCATTTCACTCCTACAAGTAAGTTTTCATCCATCTTGAGCTGAAATTAGTCTTCTTCATGTTTTCTTCATGAGTTTTGCTTCTTAAAATCAAAACCATGGCTTGCCTTCATACGTTTTCATCTCATTGCAAAATTTTCACTGCATAACAAAACCACCATCTTTTTCCCCTTTTCCCAAACTTCATTGCCCTTAATCTACCCATTAATTCCATTTTCCCTTTCCCTATTCCCCTAAAAAACTAATTCCCTTCATTAAACCCTAAGTCCCTCATAAGTCAAAACCCTAATTTCCTAAATCTATCCCTTCATTCCCCTACTGCACTTCACATTTGTAAAATCTCTTCATACTCATCTTCTTTGTTCTCACCCATTGTCATTGTCCACCATATCATCATCACATTGCATCATTAAGACAAGCATCATGGAAAGAAGCAGTGAATCAAGTTTTGAAGAAGGTACACTCAGTGATAGCTCAAGGGAAAGAAATGTGCAGTCCAGGAAACCTCACAAGGGTGGAAAAATCATTAGGGAGGAACCTATTAGCATGAGTGAACTCCTTGCTTGCCCTCTAGCCACCACATGTTTCAGATATCAGCCCTGTTTTGAGTTTTGTGAAATGTTTGAGAGGCTCAAATATCACCATGAGTTAGCAAGGCAGTTTGTGATAAACATGGAAAATAATGTGGTGCATCTTGCTGGGGTCAATTTCACTCTTTCACCAGCTATCATTGCAAAAGCTACAAGAATGCCAGATGTAGGGGAGAAGTGGAACAAAAGGCATAATATCAGTAAGCAGCATTATGAACCTTATATCAAGGCCAAGTACTATGGTAAACTTAGCAGGGTGTTTCCTTTCAAACTCTTGGAGGGCCAATATGTTCCACTCATGAAGCTTATCATCAAATACTTTACATGTGAGGGTAGGTTCTCTAGACTTTATGCCTACCATATCAGATTGCTTATGCACTTCAATAGGGTCAGATTGATGATCATTCCTTATTTCATATGTAAAAACATAGAGAGGATGACAGTGATTGCAAAATGAAAATCATATCCACAGCAGCTCAAAAGTATTTATCATTTTTTTGTCATCAAAATTGTTGTTTTGCATCAGCTCACTCAATTGGGAGTGTCATGGGAAACTTTCATTTCCCATGAATGCTTCAAGGGGCCTCAAATATTTTCAGATCCTCAAGAGGAAGATGAACCTTCCGGGCAACAAAAAGAGCTTGAAAGTAAAACAGATGAGGCTCATGTTCCTGTGTTTGTCACTTATGAAAGAGGCACTAGGATGCTTTTTGCAGCTACCAAGCGAGTACTATCTCCACCAGGGGTTGAAGGGGTCTCGTTTTCTTCATCGGACCACAAGCAAATGCTATCTTCACCTGGAGTGAAATGGGCTTCGCCTTCTTCTCCAGCAAAACAGGTACAGGGCAGAGACAAAGGAATGCAAAAGATGCATGAGGAGGACCCTACTGAAGGGCAAGATAGGGATTTTGTTTTGATTGAGGAGGATGTCACTAATTTGGGCTCTCAAAGCTCAAGACTCAAGGACATGATTATCAAAGAGAAGGAGGTTGAAATACAAGCCTTATCACTTAACCTTGAGAGGGCCAAATGGATCATCAACTATCTTGAGCAGGAAAACAAGCAACTGGAAGATAAGCAAGCTATTATGGAGCTGCAAATGATTAGAGAAAATAGGCAAGAGGCAAAGAAAAGAAAGATCGAGATGACCTCCCTTGAGCAAGAAATTGAGACTGATCGAGAATCATGGTTGAAGAGGGTGAACATTCACCTTGAGAAGATGCTTGAGAAAGCCAACAAAGAGAAGAAAACGCTGCGCCATATGGCTTATCATTACTTAACTCAGAATAAGATTTGCAAGACAAGGGTAAACAGGCTAAAAGCTAAGTTAAAGAGAGCCTTGAGGGCCAAGAAAGAACAAGATAAACTTAAAATCTTGGCTGAAGATTCATTAACTTAGCAAAGTAGTTAATAAGCTTGCCTCTTGCCAAATTTGAAGAAATTTTGGGAAATTTTTGTCATTTTACAATTTTGTAATTAAAAACATAGGAATTTTCAGCTGATGCGTAGCGCCACCGGCGTTGCGCATTGAATTGGCTCAGTATTTTGCCAAATGGCTGATAGTTTTGGATTCCTCATGAAAAAAAAATGAAACCCAGAAAATTTCATAAAATTTGGAGGAGATCTGGGTCACCTAAAGGGCAAAAAACACCTAAAAAATGCTCTCTCTGCTACTTTTTGGACCCACAGGAACCAGTCGTGGGAGAAATGATTTTTGAAGGGGAAAAACAACTCCAAAACAGAAAATTAAAAGTGTTCCAGAAACTAGATAGGCAGAGCTTTTCAACAAGCTATTTTGGGCCTGATTTGGTGAAATGGAAGGCCTCCAAAAGCAGCCTTAAAGCGGCGCTGTGCATTAGGCTCACGGCGCTACGCATCAGGGAAATTTTTGCCAATTTTGCCTAAAAACTTAGAATTTCACCCAGTTTGACTATCAGTTGACTTTTTCTATTCTCCTTAATAAATTTGTGATGGTAAATGATGTAATATGATATAAATTTGATGAAAAATGACTTGAGGGGGTAGATACATCAGTTATAGTTGGTTTGAGGTTGAATGAATTAGTTTCCATAGTTTTAGAGGCAAGCTGTTCCACTGCCTATTTTCTAGTTCCTAGTTTAGATGTTGTTGAAACAACTCCTTGACTCATGGATTTGACCCCTGATGGCTAGCATAGGTGGTTTGATGCCTATATTATGTACTTTCTTAGTCATTTGTAAAGGTTGGACTCTTGTGGATGCTTTGAGCTTCATTGTAAATCACTTCTGCAATTTGGCAAGGAAATGAACTAGGGTTTTGCAGCATTTTGTGGGATTCTTGTGGTAATGTGTCTTGGCATTGTTTCTTCCTTTGTTATTTAGTTTCTCTTATGTGTATATGTGCCAGCATCCATTTCTCTCTTCATAGCTAAATGAATCAAGATAATAGGTGGAATCCATTGCTATTCAGTACTTTGCCTTGAGGATACATTTAGTTTTTAATGTTTTTTGCTGTTTGAAGAGGACTCATGAACTTTGCATGCCCTATCCAACTCCTCACTGGTCATAGACTTACCATCACACCCAATTCAGAGTGCCAAACACCTACCTATCTCGCCCCATAGAATCACCTGCAAATCTGAGTTGATTTCCTGGACCAAAAGCTATCGTCTTCATTTGATCCAGCAACCAACCATCAAAATCAAACAAAATCCTCTGACCTAATATACCTAGCCTAAAATCAGCATTTATTTTCATTCACCTCAAGCCCTAGTTGCCATATTCTAATTGAGATTGACAAGGAGAGAGCCCTCTCCCGACCTGGTAGGTTTAGCTACCAGGTTAAGCATGGTTTGATGTTACCCTAGACCTGCCTTCCTTCAACCTGAGGTAGATTTAGGCACTAACAGCCTCCATTGAAGGCTTTTAGGTTTTTTCTTGAGTCAAAAGAGTAATTGTAATAAGCCAAATAGGTTGAGTTGCCTCTCTATATAAGACATAATATTACTTAATCAAGTGATAAATCATAAACAAGGCAAACCTTTTGCACTGACACAATTGTTATTGATTCAATCTTGTTTCCTTGGAGGAGCTCCCCATAAGCTGATGTACCTTCTACTACATGCTCCCCTTAAGTCTGAGTTGACCTCAATGTTTCTTTGAGATCTCTTGATGTTCCTTCTTCTTCCAAACCAAGATGTATTTATTTTTGACGTATGGATCTCTCTCTGAGTTTCTATTTTTTCTCCCTTGAATATATTTCTTCTTATGACTAGACTCCTTGAGAATCATGTGAAGCTTGCAATATTTGGTCATATGACAAATATTATCACATATAAAACATCTTATGTGACCAAGGTGTTGGGAATATGGATTTTCCTTTTAATTCATAACAACGAATCTGACTCACACATAAATTGTCAATCTGGGTAGGCTTTTTGTTTCAAGCCCATTGTGTAAAATATATGTAGGAAAAAATGGAAACTAGCGATAAACAAATATCAAAACTAGCGATATGGGAAAGGGTAATTTGTTTCGGGAGTTAAATAAATAATAAGAATTAAGAGTTAATATGACCATGGAAAAGAAAATTCACTAAGTAAATGCTTCCGAAAATACATTCATCATCCAACATTATGACTTAGGTGAAAATGTGTTTGGGGGGTTTTTATGAGGAACCATTAATTTTTCCCAAGTAAAGAGTGATTTTACCTTGGAAATGGATTTGAAGGGAATGAATGAATTATGAAAGGGGTGAATTTTTATGAAGGGGCTTTAGCACTTAGGCCTTACAAGTTATTGGGCCAAGGGTCCGGTCCCTCCAGAAGTTAGAGAAATGCTCTGAGCCCCTTTAACTTTCAGGTTGTTGGTGCCTTTAGTACTTATGGGAAATTAGTAAAATTTAGGGAAAAATGAATGAGGAGGTTAATTAGCTTAACTTTTGTCTATGATGTAAATGTCTTCATTGTCATCCATATCTTTAAGTGCTTTTGATGATGAAATCATATGACTTCATATCTGGATAATCATTCATCATACATAATTTTGCAACAATTCATCTACTTACCCTACCTACTTATCCTACCATTTTTCTTCCTTTATTAGAGTGCACTTAAACTGGCAAACCCTTATCAGAACCTTTTCTTTTCTTTTACAATGGTATTCTAACTAAGTCTAACCTTATTACATCCAAGGGTTCAGATTAAACTGTTGAGCTCCTTCTTTTATTTACTCTACCTATCTACTTATCTACCAAGATTAAACAGTTTGGTTAGATTTTATTCTTTATCTCTAAACATGAAATTCAAAACATGGAATAACTAAGATTAAACTATTTGGTTACCATGGATTGTGGCATAACAACATTTTGCACACAATCATAATGGTACAAAAAGTAAAATAGCAGTGGCATTTTGACTTGCACACTTTCATGGTCATTTTATTTTTCTTGGGGTTCATTTTTTATTTTTTCTGACCTTTTCATTATTTTTGCCCTTTGATTTTTATTTTAGGGAATACCCTCTTTACATTTCTTAATTTTTTTGATTTTTTACAAATATGGAAAACATTTGCAGAAAGCAAAGGTATGTACATATTTTAGAGCTAAACCAAGTCAATCATGATATATGACACCTATTGGTATAGGAACATAACATGACGTATGGCTTAGTAACTTAAGGATTTCAAGGACTTACCTAACTTCCCGCCTAGTACCAGTGAAAACATTGCTCCTTCAATAAATGAGTCCCACATTTCCATACCAACAATCAAACATCACCATGGACATAATCCAGTCCAATGAAGCTTATAAACGTGCCCTTTACTAGGCACTAGACAAACCAAACAATGGATAACACTGTTATGTATATTAAGAAAAATAACAACATACCAGACTGATGATAAAACATGCAATGTAACATAAAACAGGCAATGATCTTAACCAAAACATAACCTTCGCCATGCCCAAAATGAAGTCCACACATTGTAAACCAAAATAGTATCAACAACCCAATGATCTCGAAGCCCTCAAGTCATGAGAATAATCACACATACATTTCATTAAAGACAACCAGGAATAACACCATTCCTATATAGACAATGATTATACAACCATTGTAATAGCCCATAACAAAATCATTCAACATTCATAGTGCAACAGAAATAACACACATTTTGTTATAAACTTTTGCACATATGCTTTAAGAACTTCTCAAAAATGTCTTTCTTGATCCTATGGTGGTCTTCAAGAACCTTAAATCTCATCCTATCAGATAAGTGCATAATTCCAAAAGAACCTTATGTTTGATTTGAGAATTCTTATGTATGTAAGTATAAGTGATATTGATATTAGAATGAATCATTTTTCGACATAAATTTTTCTACTTCATCGAGGTCATGATGTAGTTATTTAATGATCTTTCATAGCTTCTTATCTTTCTTCCATTCTATCCTTGTTTCTTCCACTTAGTTAGATTATAGAATGGAAATAATGCATTTTAAACCATTTATGTCTTCGTTTTCCTTGAAATCCTCATGTGATACAATATAAGTCAAATATTCCAGTTATTGAACCTCAAAGGCACACATGGAAGGATTTGCATATAGTTGTTGCTCTTCCATATAATTTTAAGCCCCTATCAACATGTTGTACATTCTCTTCCTAAGAATTGTTGTACATTAGTATGCCATCAAAAATACAAACACAAAAATTTTAAGAGTTTGAAAATATAATTCATCAAGCTTTAAAATGTTAAAGGTGTGTTTGTAGATACAAATGGCATAACCAAAAAATCATAATGGCCTTCAAGTGTCCTAAAGGTTGTTTTGAGAACAAATGCTTCCCTCATTTTGATTTAAGATATACAAAATAGAGATCCAACTTAATAAAAAAAATTACTCCATGTAATTCATCCAATATTTCATCAATGATAACCTAATATCCCCCCTCGAGGGGTGTAGCTCAATTGGTAATGGCCATGAAAATCAAGTGTTATGTGTGAGGAGGTTCAGGGTTCAAATCACCCTTATTCACCTATGCTCGTGGAAGGGGCATATGTAGGCACCTAAAGGTTATAGTAGTATCATTTAGAATCGACGAGTACAAGACCAACCCAGTTGTCAATTCCTCTAGATACCAAAACAAAAAAATCATCAATGACAGGAATAGAAAATGTATATTTGATTTTCATTTTGTTGAGTTTTCTGTAATCTAGAAACATACACCATGAACCATCCTTTTTTATAACCATCACCATTGGTGAAGGAAAAGTGCTCTAGCTAGGTTGACTGATACTAGTCTAACATATCTTGAACCATGCGCTCAATCTCACTTGTTTGTACATGAATATACCTATAAGGCTTAACGTTAGGAGGTACACTTCAAGGTTATAAATGAATTTTATGGTTATGATCTCGGGTAGGTGGAAGACCCTTAGGCATCTCTCCAAATACGTTAGAATGATTATTGATAATTTTTTGAGTCCACTGGAGAAGAGGATACAAATGTATGAACATCTAATGAAAACAATTGTGCAATTACATGTTGGTGTCCCACTTTTAGAAAAAAATCATGTTATTAGAGCTTATCACTACACTAGGTTTCCCTTGGATACCTCTAAGATCAATTTCCTGTCCTTGTGAAAAAAATAAATTATGAAAAGATCTTGGAAATGAAGGGCCATTGTTGCCAATGATTGTAATCATTGGAACCTTCATACAACATTAGGACCACCCATTTGGATTGTAGTCATGGGACTAACCAATCAATAATCCCCCATATTCAACTTAATATTATGGAACTTCTCTGAAACATTTATGGTACCTCCATATGCAATGATTACTTAAAATTTTGGTGTTGGATATACACAATAGTTAATAAGTTTTGGAAATTGGTAATGGATGGATTTATGATTTCTACCTGAATCAATAATTATTTTTATCTTTATATTTTTATATCCCTCAATCTTGAGGGTTTTCGGAGCATTGATTCTAGCCAATCCATGATAAGATATTGTTATAGTAGTCTCTTCTAGCTCTATATCTTTTGAAGTTTCCACTTCTTGATCTTCTTCATCTTCATGGTCTTTGTAGAATAATGTATTTTCACTGCATTTATGCCCCTTTCTATACTTATTATCACAATTCAAACATAGTCTTTTCTCTTCTTTAATCCATTTATTGAGGATTCAACCTTGCCGGTTTAGGAGAGGGAGCATGATCTTCTCCATAATTATTAGTGATTAATTTTCTAGTGGCCATATTTTAATTTCGAATTTCCCTTCTAGAATAAACGCATTCTCTAGAGATTTAGGTTCAAAGAGACACACCTCGTGCTGGATGCTTTCCTTTAATGTTCCCATAAATAGGTCTAACAAATTATCCTCTGGTATATTCCTTACTTTAAGACTCAACTTTTGGAATTGTTGATTTTGTTCAGTATGTGGACCTTTTTGTCGAAGATTTACCAATTAAATGACGAATGGATTTCTCTTAGTACCCCCATAATGTGTAGTCAATTCCTTTCTAAAAATGGACCAAGATATAATAGAATCATTTTTCCTTTCATAAAGCCATTGATACCATACATGTTGGCCTTTTTCTGAAAACATTGATGTAATATTTACCTTTTGTAAGGATGCCACTTGGTTTAAATTAAAGTTGTTATCACTCAAGTTTTCCCCAAAGTTGTAAGAAAGGGAAGGATGCCGAGGTAACCACAGACCAATCTTTTAGATACAGAATCTAGCCAATCTGTATCCAGAGAGGGCTCTCTCTTTATGATTTAACTTTGTTTTTAAAGGTATTAGGCCAGCTATGAAGTTCGAGGGTTTTGTTTGAGTTTGGGTGGTGAGATCCAATAGAACAGAGAGGTAAAACTGAGTAGTTCAGTCCATTAGGCTAATGGAGTCAAAGAAGATGGCTTTCTGGGTTTGGTTTCTTAACAGAGGATGGCTTCATAGAGCAAGGCAGTCAAACAGGGAACAAATAAAAGACTTGAAGCAGATGGAATGAGCTCAAATGGGTTAAGGGCAGTTAAGAATCCTTCAACCTATTTAAAGAGGGAAAAATGGATGATTACTGATAAGGAGCGGTTAAGTATTCTTTACCAAATAATCAATATGAAAGAATCAGGAAACAGGAGCAATTAAGAGTTCACTGCTTATCCAAATTTTGAAGAAAACACAGAGAACAATAAAGACTGAAAAAAGAGTGCAGTCAAGCATATTCTGAATTTAACCTTTTCTTTATCATTCAGATTTATGAAACACAGATGATATAATAAACAAGAAAACTGTAAAACACGAGATATAGGGGACTTATTGATCTGGAGGTTGATTCAAGAAATCTGTGACAAGTCCTCTGCTTCAATTCTTCATCCAGTAGGCCATGCAAGAGTTTGATTCCAACATCTCTTTATTCCAAATTTTAGTATTACAGCACAGTCTAGGAAACCACACACCACACCCCAATACTCTAATGGAGGGGGTATTTATACAACAAAATATGTACAATAAATATCTCATAACAGCGGTGAGATAATATCTAGGTTTAACTAATAAGAGTTTGCAAATGAAAATAGAAACAACTAGGAACGATATCTGATGTTGTGCTGGAGGCAGGCCTTTAGGGTTTGGCTTGCAGCTATCCTCTGCAATAACTCTGCGCTAGCTGCCTATCTTAACTGATGCATTAATTCTGATTTGCTTTTCTTCAATGCTGACCTGATACTCTTTAATTCTGGTTTGACACTCTTTTAATCCTGTTTTGACAGTCTTCAATTCTGATCTGCTACGCTTTAATGTTGATCTGACCCCTACTCACCACTGTCTAGTATTTAGCCCAAAATTTCCCTTTTCCCAAGGGTAACAACGCAGCTATGGATAAACACATGTTGGTGGGACGCTGGAAGTTGTTCTGCGCCTTCCAATTCCATAACACTTAGATCTTTCTGTGGAGATTACTTAGACGTTTTCTGGTGATCGGCGCACTAATTCATGGCTTTCTGAGATAGCTGAAAGGGTACCTGTAATTGAGGAGGAACATTGTACACTGGAGGGTCGGTTGACAGGCAGAGGAGCTCGTCAATGGAGCCTTTTTGGTTAGAAACTAGAAATGCGACCTTAGTCGATTTTATTTTGCAGGAGAGCGTGGGGCGCTGTATGCAAAAAAACATAGCAAAAATGACTTTTTCCCTTTTATTTGACAAAATGAAGTTTTGGCGGGATTTTTTGTTTTGAAAGACGGATGATGTCAGCGGGA
The DNA here is from genome assembly GCA_031772625.1 of Pinus tabuliformis. Taxonomy (NCBI): domain Eukaryota; kingdom Viridiplantae; phylum Streptophyta; class Pinopsida; order Pinales; family Pinaceae; genus Pinus; species Pinus tabuliformis. The sequence goes on along the minus strand of CM062813.1, from coordinate 445,496,890 downwards.
GTACAGGGGTAGATGATGTGGCAGTGACGTGGCAGGTGATATCAGCAAGAGGACAGGTGATGTCAGCGGATGACGTCAGCGGGGGGTGGTAAGTGGTTTTGCCCCGCACCGCTTTTGGGGTCAAGTGGTTTTGGGCAGAGGGCTAGCGATCAGGCTCGATGAGTGACGTGTGGCAGAGTACGGGCGCCAAAACCGCCAGTCCCCACGAGTTAAACAGCGGCGGTTAGGGGGGTCATGAAATGGATGCGGACCATTGGATGGTCAGGCCCATATCGGACGGTGGACGGGCTTTGAACTTGGTGGAGGATTAAGTAGCGGGGCCGACATGATAAACCAAATGTTTTTAAATGTATTGGGGTGGTTTTCATTGGTTTGCGGGGTGTTTAGTTATTAATTAACCGAGGGTTAATTAATCCTTTTATGCGTGCAGGGAGGGCTCTTAATAAGTTTCAGATAAACTTATTAATCCACGTTTTTAAAACAGTGCTATGGTCGTATTTCGACCGGGGCGGGGATATGTAATGATATCAGGATTTTATTATATATACATATTATGGGAAGGGTAACAATTTACATGGGATTTATATAATAAAAATTAGAGTTAATGTGAAAAATGAATGCGCGCTGAGTACAAAAACAGTTTATATATTTTTAAACTTAGGATAAAGAGGGAATGGGGTTTATATGAGAAATATGGCTACTTTCTTGAGTAAAACAGGGTTTTTACTTAGGCAGCGGATGAAATGGAAGGAGTGGCTTTTTAGTGATATTAAGAATAGATTCTTAATATTTTAAGGGGGGAATTACTAAATGATTAGGGAAAAATATGAAGGGGAGTTAGTTATGAAACCTTGCCTCGCTTGAGCTGTATCAAGTGTAATGTCCGCCATGGCACTTGTGATAAAAGTAAAAGTTAACACATGGAAAGACATGATCTATCACAAGTATCATTCTGCAACACCAATCTACCTACCCAGCCTACTTTGCCTAGCATTTTTTCTTCTCTTTACTTGGGTGCACTTGGACTAGCAAACCCTCATCAACTTTTCTTTTCTTTTCATGGCAAGCCTACCTAAGTTTGCACTTATTACATCCAAGGGCTCAGATTAAACTGATGAGCTCCTTTGCTTCTCTACCTATCTACTTATCTGCCAAGATTAAACAGTTTGGTCAGATTTTATTCTCTATCTCTAAAACATGAACTAACCAAGATTAAGCTGTTTGGACATTCATCAATTGTGGCATAAGTTAACAAGCTGCACACAATGCTTATTTACAGAAAAATGAAAAAGTAGTGGCATTTTGGACTTGCACACTTTCCTGGTATTTCTTTGTTTGGGGTTCATTTCTTTCACTTTTTTGACCATTTTATTCTTTTTACCCTTTGATTTTTCTTTTAGGGCATACCCTCTTTACATTTTTTACATTTTTTTTTTGGTAATATGGAAACCCTTTGCAACAAGGAAATGGATGAACATATTACAGAGCTCAACAAGTCAATCATGAAATATGACACCTATTGGTATAGGAGTATAACAGTGGCTCCACTTAGGGATGGCTTTCCCTGGTGGAAAGTCAAGAACAATATGTTAGATGGCCTTTTGAATAACTTGGACTGTGCTCTGAAGTCTCCTTCAGCTAGTTGCTTTATTGTATGTATGACAACACACTTGTGAAGCTTAGGGCCTTCTCTTCGAGCTTCAACTGCAGCAAGTTACTATCCAATCCAAACTTGTGACATTATTAAGGATATAGTATGTACATGTTAGAGTCAGAATACATAAAAAAACTGGATCAAAGTAATGTTTCAACATTCGACCATTCACTGGTTCTTCTTCTATTTCTGTACCATCCAGGCTATTCAGAAAGTAAGTATTGTTCCCTTGCAATGCCTGGATGATAAATGGCCCTTTTCATAGGAAGTCAAACTTCCCATGTTTTCCTTTGTCTTCTCTCCTGGAATCCCACCTTAGAACTTTGTCTCCAAGGTAGAAGTCTTCTGCTTTGGTCCTTTTATCAAATATTTTCTTGAGTTTTTCTTGTAACACTTGGGATCTTCGGTGCACTTCTCCTCTAGTCTGCTGCAAATGGATGGTCTGATTTATTCTCTTTTGAAATTCGTTGGGTTCCACCTGAGCTTCTTGCAGTAATTTCATTACAGGAACTCCTAGAGATGAAGGAAACACAACCTCCATGCCATAAACTAACTCATAAGGGCTAGTTCCAATAGATCTGTTTGTAGTAAGTCTGTCTGCCCATAGTTCATTTGTAAGTTTCTTGTGCTAGCTTTTCTTGTTTTCTTCCAACAATTTCTTAATAATATTAATCAGGCTTTTATTGGAAGATTCAGCTAGACCATTGCCTTGAGGGTAATAGGCTGTGGAATGGCCTAAAGTGATATGGTATTTGTTACAGAAATTTATCATTTTCTTGGACTTGAAGGCAGCAACATTGTCAGTTATTATCTTTTCAGGACAACCAAATCTAGACAATATGTTGGTTTCTAAGAATCCTATAATCAATGTGTCATTGGTTTGTCTAGAAGGAATGGCTTCTATCCATTTGGTGAAATAGTCTGTGGCAGTAAGAATCCATTTATGTTGGCCATAAGAGGGAGGATGGATTTCTCCAATGAAGTCCAAACCCCATTGTTGAAAGGGTTTTTCAGTGGAAATTGGTCTCAAGGGTAAGGGTAACAGTTTCCTTTTGCCTTCAAAAATTTGGCATTTGTGGCAAGCAGTGACAAACTTCTTTACATCAGCGAACAAGGTTGGCCAGTAAAATCCAGCCCTTAGGATTTTGTCTGCAGTTGATTTCCAGTAAAGGTGTCCACCGTAGTCCCCTGCATGAAATTATTTGAGAACTTTGTCAGCTTCTTCTTTTATTAAAAAATTCAATAGAATACCTTCATGATTTTTCCAAAAAAGAGCATTATCTAAAATACAAAATTTTGAAGCTTTCATCTTTAAAAACCTTTTCTTTGTTCTGGATAACCCTGGAGGAGCCTGCAGGTTTAATAACACATGAGTTATATCAACATACCAAGGTGATTCTAAGAAGGCCTGGTTGATTTGTGGAGTCACCTTCTCCTGTTCATTATCCATTTCATTAATATCCAAGGCTTGAAAGTTTGTTTCAGTCATGAGTTTAGCCAATCCCTGTCCTTTTATAAGCTTTGCAGGTTTTATTTCAATATCATACTCCAATATATTAGCTATCCATTTACCTCGTTTGCTTTCAATTCCATCCTGAGTTAGGATGTCTTTGACAACAACATTTGGTACATAAGCTACTACATGTGAGTACAATATATAGACTCTGAAATCTTTAATAGCTTTCGCAAGTGCAAAAGCCTGTTTTTCCATGATTTTGTAATTCAGAGGTGCATCTCTAAGTGCTTTACTGAAAAAGGCTATGGGTTTTTCACATCCTTGATCATCTTTTTGTAGTAAAACGACTGCTATAGTGTGTTGTGACGCAAATGAGAAAATTATGAAGTCTCTATCGAACTTTGGACTTGTGAGGATTGGTGTTCTGGTCAAAGCCATTTTAATTTCTTCAAATTCTTGTTTGGCTTCTACTGTCCATTTAACCTTTGAATCCTTTTTTAGCATATTGTTCAGCAATCTAATTAATTCAGCCAAATTAGATATGAATCTTCTCATAAAGTTAATCTTCCCTAGGAAAGCTTAAATTTCTTTGACATTTCTGGGGTGGGGTACTTGCAGAATAGCTTCTATTATGGCAAGATCAATTCTGATGCCATCTTTGGAGATGATATGGCCTAGCAGTTTGCCTTCTTGCAGACCAAACAAAGACTTTTTAGGATTTAATGAAATACCATACTTTCTGCGTTTTAAAAACACTTGTCTCAAATGATCTAAATGTTGCTGATCTATCTAGAAAACACAGTGAGGTCATCTAGATATACAACCAGAAAATCGTGAATTTCTTTTGCAAAAGCTATGTCCATTGCTCGTTGAAAGGTTGCCCCTGCATTCTTAAGTACGAATGGCATTTTAACATATTTGAATGTACCCCACGGTGTTGTAAATGCAGTCTTTTCTTGGTCATCAGGATGAACCAGAATCTGATTAAAACCTGAAAACCCATCCAAAAGTGAAATCCTGGAAGCCCCTACTACCATTTGTAAAATATGATCCATCTTAGGTAAAGGGTAATTATCCTTCAAAAAAACCTTGTTTACATTTCTTAAGTCAACACATAATTTGATTTCTCCTGTTTTCTTCTTGGTAGGCACTAAATTAGACACCCATTTTGAAAATCTGATTGGGGAAATTATCCCTGTATCATGCATTCGTTTGATTTCTTTTCCAATTAAAGGAAGGAGTACAGGGTTGATTCTTCTGAGCTTTTGTTTAAATGGTTTTTGATTTTCCTTGAGGGGTATTGTATGTTGAATTACAGAGGTGTCATAAGACTTCAAGTCTTCATAGCTCCAGGAAAAAGCATCTTGGAATTATTTGATCAGTTCAACATATTTTTGTTTTTAATTAAGGGGCAAAGATTTGGATAATTTTACCATTTTTGGATTCTCTTCAGTTCCTATGTTGTAGTCTTCAATGTTTGCTTTTGGAGGTTCCATCTGGGGTTTCTTTGGAATATCGTTGAAATCAAAGAGATCTTCCAAAGGAGTTAATCCTTTGGGCAAATGATTGTCTTTCAAATTGATAATTTCAGATTCTCCTTCAATAATCTCATCAACATTCGTTTCTTTAAGATCTTGTATTTCCTCTTTGGTAAATTTCGTTAGATGAAGCATTTGAGTTGCATTTTATGCTGAAATGTTTGTTTCTATCTGATTTGTTGGATCAAACTCACTAACTGTATCTCCATCTATGTTAGTGCTAGAAAATTCTTCTTCTAGGGTTAAAAATTGTTGATATGATTATCACTGTCAAACACTTGCCAGTTCTTTACATTATCAGGTATGGCTGGCCTGTGTCTAATTTCAGCTGTGAATTGATGATTTGGTTCAAATGGTAATTTACAGGTGTTGGAAAACATTGCTAGGCTATGAGCTTGCAAGTTGTGTTTTCTCGAGATTTTGGCAAGCTGAGTTTCTAGAAATGTATTGAGGATCTCTATAGCTGTTCCTCTGTACTCTCTCAATCTGGGATCATTTGTTAAGAACTTCCCTTTTATCTGTTGAATGATTAAATCAGAATCTCCTAGGATTGACACTCTAGTTGCTCCCAATTTCTTGACCAGTTTAAGACCTAGCAACAGAGCTTCATATTCAACCATATTATTAGTGCACCTAAAGTTTAACCTGTAGGCATGGCCTTCAGCATGATTGTTTTCAAGATTGTGCACCTAGACTCCTGCTTCCGCTCCTAATTTGTTCATAGAACCATCAAATTCTAAGTACCAAAGGATTTCATGTTCACAATTAGTATCTGGTGTTTCAGGGATCTGTTTGACAGGGAGATCTGGCTTTCAGTTTCTTCCGGTTTATCTGATGTTTCATGATTTTCAGAAATTTCTTGGATTTGGACACTAGACCTTTCATTTGCTATTTCTTCTATTTCATCTGCTAGAAGTTTTATTGCATGTGGGGGATCAATTTCAGCATTGTAAAGGATAAAAGAATCCATATCTGAATGTACAGAGTAGATAGGGAAATTTTGAGGTTTCTATTGACTACTTACTACATACTTCATTAAGGTTTCTCTGTATAGTCTCTTGGGTTGAGCAAACACTGAAATAGTAGTGTAAGACATGTCTAGCTGTAGAGATCCTTGAAGCTTTGCACCCCAATATCTAGACAATAACATGCCATACTTTGGTGGAATATCAACTACTACTATGTCCATTAAGATGGTTTTGGCAGGATATTGGACTAGTGACACACATAAGTCTTTGATTAAACCCAAACATTTGACCTGACTTGAATCAAAAGAGAAAAGGTCCTTATATGGCCTGGTGATGTCAAGGTCTAACCTCTCCATTACATATTTAGGCATTAAGTTATGGGAGGCACCTTAATCAAACATGGCGTTATGAAGTGTTTTATCATGTATGTATAAAACTACATAGAACGGAGGAAATTCTCCCTCTACTGTTTTTCCATTTACTCCAGGGCCAAATATCAGTTCAGGCTGGTCATCAAAAACATTTACTGAATCTTCGTTCACAGAAATTTTAAGTGATCTGCTGATTTGACTTTTGTAGACGTCATGTTTAGTTAATTCTGATAATGGAACAACTATCTTTAGTTTGCTTACTTCTGTCTCAAGATTGAAAGGTTTTTCGGTCTGAGTTCTCGTATTTCAAATGACTGAATTTTCTGCGTTTCTCTCCTCTTCAGGAATGGGATTAAGGGCTGAAGTTACTTCCAAATCAAGTTCTAGAGGCTCTCCTACTTTTCCTTTAGAAGGAATAGAAGTGGAAGGTTGTCTGTTAGGTGGCTGATTGTCTGATATATCTTCAACGACTGGGTTATTAGGGTTAGGATCTGTTTTAGAAAGAATATGTACAGGGCGGGTACTGATCTTACCTTTGTTAGGCTGCTTGGTACCTTTCTGTTTACTGGTTTCAGGGACATCTATTCTTTTGCTCCTCAGATGGTATTATTTGTGGACTTCATAAATCGCTGTATCATACCTCTCCCTAAAGTCAAATGATTCACCTGACTGAGTTTGGAATGGTTTAAGGATGTGAGCTTCTTGATCCTCTTGGGTCAAGAAAACTTGTTGTTCATTGTTGAGTCCCATCAAATTTATTTGAGTGTCTTCTGTTGGTTCATCGGAAATTGAGGCTTCAACATAATTTTCTTGAAATGGGGGCCTAATATTTTGGTCAGGCCCTGTCTTTCCATTGTTAGGATTTTGGTTCTTCCTGAAATTTGGATTTCTCCCAGTATTGCTTGGTTGACCATCCCAAGGGGATTTTCTCTTAATTGTTTCTACTCTATTTCCAAGTTTATCCATTCCTTTAATAATAGCATCTAATTTTTGTTCAAAGGCAGAAGGTTCTTCTTTGAAAGGTGTCCTCCTTTCAGCTCTGGCTCTAGATCGCTTAGATATCAGGTTGGCCTCAACACTGACAACTATACTCTGCATCTCTTCTAAGTTTCGAGGAGCTCTTTCCCTAAGTTGGTATGCCATATCAGAATCAAATGCATCAGGGAATTTAATCAAGGCCAAATCTGGAGGAGGTCTGAGATTTTTAGGAATAGCATTGTAGACATTATTGAATCTGGTACAGTAATCTTGGACAGTTTCTTGTGTGCCTCTTCTTAGGTTTTCATACTCTAATAAAATGTGAAGAGGATCTTTCTTCTTTTCCCATCTGTTAAAGAAGGTATGATAAAGAGCTTGTGGGTTATTGATACTGTTTGCAGGGAGGGCTCTAAACTAGGTTCTAACATCTCTAGTTAAACTTTGAACAAATACTTTCATTCTAACATCATCATCATCAATCTCATATTTTTCAAAATAGTCAATCATTTTATTGGTATGTTGTTGAGTTGTGTAAGTGCCAGTACCTTCTAAAGAAGGGATTTTATTTTGATAGTCTTGGGGCAGAGCCCCTGGATTGGCAGGTAAGTTTAGGGGGAGTATATCGGTTTGCCATGGTTGCAGAAATAGATGTGACAACTGGAAGAGTAGGGATAACAATGGGAATGTGTGTTGTAGATGAGGGAGTGGAAAGGGTAGTTTGAGGTGCTGATGGTGAACTTGGAGAAGTTGCAGTAATCATAGAAAGGTTTGGTGTTCTTTCATAGGTAAGCTCAGATTGAATGGAGTTCTACAAATGTTTGTCAAGGTGTGAACTAGCAGAATTTCCTTGGCTCTCTTGACTTCTAAGAATCCTAGGAATCAAATTAGGATTTTCAAACACAGGTGGGGGATTTGGATCAAGATGTGATCTGGTGTAATGAATCCTTTCTAAAGCCAGTTTCTAGGTGTGTTCTTGGTTTTTTCTTGAAATAGATTTGACAATACAACTTTAATAGTCTCTTCTAGGAGGTTTTTAGATGTGGGAGTTTTGAACTTTCCTAAAGATGTTTTTTTTTTGAAAAAAGGAACGGATCAAGTATTTGAAACCAACTGTTCAATACATAAACTAGATCAGAGATAGACTGAAGCAGCATTCATTTACTTCTGCAATTACAAAGCAAAAGCATTTCAAAGGCTACCTGGCTAACTTCAGGATCTATCTATAGTTTATGAAATAAACAATAGTAACAAACAATTATTCAGGTCCTCAGCGGAGTTGCCAATGATGTTATCACTTAGGTTTTCCCCAAAGTTGTAAGAAAGGGAAGGATGCCGAGGTAACCACAGACCAATATTTTAGATACAAAATCTAGCTAATCTGTATCGAGAGAGGGCTCTCTCTTTATGATTTAGCTTTGTTTTTAAAGGTATTAGGCTAGCTATGAAGTTCAAGGGTTTTGTTTGAGTTTGGGTGGTGAGATCTAATAGAACAGAGAGGTAAAACTGAGTAGTTTAGTCCATTGGGCTAATGGAGTCAAAGAAGATGGCTTTCTAGATTTGGTTTCTTAACAGAGGATGGCTTCACAGAGCAAGGCAGTCAAACAGGGAACAAATAAAAGACTTGAAGTAGATGGAATGGGCTCAAATGGGTGAAGGGCAGTTAAGAATCCTTCAACCTATTTAAGGAGGGAAAAATGGATGATTACTGATAAGGAGCAGTTAAGTATTCTTTACCAAATAATCAATATGAAAGAATAAGGAAACAGGAGCAATTAAGAGTTCACTGCTTATCCAAATTCTAAAGAAAACACAGAGAACAATAAAGACTGAAAACAAAGTGCAGTCAAGCATATTCTGAATTTAACATTTTCTTTATCATTAAGATTTATGAAACACATATGATATAATAAACAAGAAAACTGTAAAACACGAGATATAGGGGACTTGTTGATCTGGAGGTTGATTCAAGAAATCTGTGACAAGTCTTTTGCTTCAATTCTTCATCCAGTAGGCCATGCAAGAGTTTGATTCCAACAACTCTTTATTCCAAATTTCAGTATTACAACACAGTCTAGGAAACCACACACCACACCCCAATACTCTAATGGAGGAGGTATTTATACAACAAAATATGTACAACAAATATCTCATAATAGCGGTGAGATAATATCTAGGTTTAACTAATAAGAGTTTGCAAATGAAAATAGAAAACTAGGAAAGATATCTGATGTTGTGTTGGAGGTAGGCCTTTAGGGATCGGCTTGCAGCTGTCATCTGCAATAACTCTGCTCTAGCTGCCTGTCTTAACTGATGCATTAATTCTGATATGCTTTTCTTCAATGCCGAACTGATACTCTTTAATTTTGCTCGGACACTCTTTTAATCCTGTTTTGACAATCTTCAATTTTGACCTGCTACTCTTTAATGCTGACCTGACCCCTGCTCACCACTGTCTAGTATTTAGCCCAAAATTTCCCTTTTCCCAAGGGTAACAGTGCAGCTATGGATAAACACCTGTTGGTGGGACGCTGGAGGTTGTTCTGCGCCTTCTAATTCCATAACACTTAGATATTTCGGTGGAGATTATTGAGACGTTTTCTGGCGATCGACACACTAATTCATGGCTTTCTGAGATAGCTGAAAGGGTACCTGTAATTGAGGAGGAACACCATACACTGGAGGGTCGGTTGACAGGCGGAGGAGCTCGTCGATGGAGCCTTTCTGGTCGGAAACTAGAAATGCGACCTCAGTCGATTTTATTTTGCAGGAGAGCGCGGGGCGCTGTATGCAAAAAAACATAGCAAAAATGACTTTTTTCCCTTTTATTTGACAAAATGAAGTTTTGGCGGGATTTTTTGTTTTGAAGGACGGATGACGTAAGCAGTACGGATGACATCAGCGGGAGTACGGGGGTAGATGACGTGGCGGTGATGTGGCAGGTGATATCAACAAGAGGACAGATGACGTCAGTGAGGGGGTGGTAAGCGGTTTTTCCCCGCACTGCTTTTGGGGTCAAGTGGTTTCAGGCGGAGGGCTAGCGATCAGGCTGGATGAGCAACGCATGGCAGAGTACGGGCGCCAAAACCGCTAGTCCTCGCGAGCTAAACAATGACGGTTAGGGGGGTCGTGAAATGGATGCGGACCGTCGGATGGTCAGGCCCAGATCGGACAGTGGACGGGCTTTGAACTTGGCGGAGGGTTAAGCAGCGGGGCCGGCATGATAAACCAAATGTTTTTAAATGTATTGGGGTGGTTTTCATTGGTTCGCGGGGTGTTTGGTTATTAATTAACCGGGGGTTAATTAATCCCTTTATGCACGCGGGGAGGGCTCTTAATAAGTTTCAGATAAACTTATTAATCCACGTTTTTAAAACAGTGCTATGGTCGTATTCCGATCGGGGCGGGGATATGTAATGATATCGGGATTTTATTATATATACATATTACGGGAAGGGTAACAATTTACATGGGATTTATATAATAAAAATTAGAGTTAATATGAAAAATGAATGCGTGCTGACTATAAAAACAGTTTATATATTTTTAAACTTACGCTAAAGAGGGAATGGGGTTTATATGAGAAATATGGCCACTTTCCTAAGTAAAACAGGGTTTTTACTTAGGCAGTGGATGAAATGGAAGGAGTGGCTTTTTAGTGATATTAATAATAGATTCTTAATATTTTAAGGGGGCAATTAGTAAATGATTAGGGAAAAATATGAAGGGGAGTTAGTTATGAAACCTTACCTTGCTTGAGCTGCATCAAGTGTAATGTCTACCATGGCACTTGTGATAAAAGTAAAAGTTAACACATGGAAAAACATGATCCATCACAAGTATCATTCTGCAACACCAATCTACCTACCCAGCCTACTTTGCCTAGCATTTTTTCTTCTCAATAACTTGGGTGCACTTGGACTAGCAAACCCTCATCAACTTTTCTTTTCTTTTCATGGCAAGCCTACCTAAGTCTGCACTTATTACATCCAAGGGCTCAGATTAAACTGATGAGCTCCTTTGCTTCTCTACCTATCTACTTATCTGCCAAGATTAAATAGTTTGGTAAGATTTTATTCTCTATCTCTAAAACATGAACTAACCAAGATTAAGCTGTTTGGCCATTCATCAATTGTGGCATAAGTTAACAAGCTGCACACAATGCTTATTTACAGAAAAATGAAAAAGTAGTGGTATTTTGGACTTGCACACTTTCCTGGTCTTTCTTTGTTTGGGGTTCATTTCTTTCACTTTTTTAACCATTTTATTCTTTTTACCCTTTGATTTTTCTTTTAGGGCATACCCTCTTTACATTTTTTACATTTTTTTTTTGGTAATATGGAAACCCTTTGCAACAAGGAAAGGGATGAACATATTACATAGCTCAACAAGTCAATCATGAAATATGACACCTATTGGCATAGGAGTATAACAGAAGTATTGCTCCATTTGAAATATCCATGTTATAGTATCGTTACCATCAAACTTACTCATATCGATATTCAAAATGTAGTAGTTCCTTGACACTAACTTGAAGCCCTAGTGATGTGGACATTGGATTGAAAATTCATGTTTATAGTTCTGCAATTCAATATTTGTGATTTCCGGTTATAATAGCATACTCCCCAGATGAGATTAGTCTCAACACCATGCTTCTTCTTATGTTCATGATTTCCTTGGATCTCTACATCCATTTTAGGGAGATATTTTAATAGAGTTTTTTACAATTATTTTATATCTTCCCTGATGGATTTTTGTATATATTCCTTGACATTTTTCATTTCTTCCTTACTTCAATCAACTTGATTTTTATTTCATCCGTAATTTTTAAAGGGTTTTCTTGAGAACTTGATAACTCTACCTTTGTCAACATACAACCATTCATTTTATTGACTTTCTTGTCTGATTGAGAGAACCAACATTCCATGTCTTCACTTTATTCATAAATCCTAGATGAGACTTAGAAGGTTTAATTGGTGTAGTATATTTTTGATATTTCTTTGGATCTATGTGGGAAAAAAATAATAGTACTCCTATTTATCACAATTTCTAGACACTGAAAAAATGGATCTTCTAATCAAAAGCTAGCTCACTTGTAAGTTATGTACCTTTAAAACATAATTTGGAGAGTATTTGAATGTGTGAACTTTATCTTGATATATCATTGAGATTTGAGCCCTTATGAATCCGAAACTTTGATTTCTAATACTTTTATATTTGTTATTTTCAATTTCATAGGTTTGACTGGAATTAGATGTTCCAAGTGAAAGTTGGAAAGTTATGGTAACTTTCCCAAAAATGGTTGTTTTTTTGCCTCTTATCACGAGAAAACTTAGATGGTGATCACTCTAGCCTACATAACAATATAACAATAGAATTGTAATAATTGAATATATAGGGCTTAATAAGGGTTTTTAGAGTTACATGGGGCTTTTATAGGTCTTAACATGCCTTGCCCTTCAAAAAAGTGTTGTCCTTAACACTTGACTATCTGTGGGTGTTTCTACATGAACAACTTATCTTTCTATGTCACTTATTCCACTGGTGGGTTCTTCTATTTGATGAATTACTCAATAATTACTATATTTCTCAACTACTTAGTCCTTATTTCAAAGATTTCTTCTCATTCTAATATTATTTTTCCTTCTTCATTAATCTCCTATAGAATAATTTGGACCAGGATCTTGTCATTGGTTACCTTCTTTAAGAAAGAAACACGGAAGACTAGATGTACATATGAATATGGAGGCAACTCCAATTTGTAATCCATACCTCCAATCCTCTACAACACCTTATAGGGGCCATTATACCTTGGTGCTAATTTATTGTTATTCTTTTGTTACTTAAGGGACATTTGTTTATATGGTTGTAGTGTCACAAATACTCAATCCCCCACTTCAAATTTCCTTTAATTGTGATGTGGATCTACTTGTTGTTTCATCCTATTCTATTTTGTAGCCAAGTTGTCCTTTAATAGTTTGATAACCTCTTGTTGGTTCCATATGTGGTCCTCTATTGCTTGAGCCTTTATAGTTCTTTGAAGGGCGATGTGATGAATGGAGGATGATATCCATAATGTTCCATAATTTTTTATTTTATTTTTATGAAGTATGGAAGGATGTGTTTTACTACCATTCTGCCAAGGGCAACCATTTGACCCATTATGTTTGTTTATCACATGCAATGCAACTTAGATATCCTTCTAAATATTTAATCACAATCTCATTTTTTCCATCAGATTGAGGATGGTAAGATGAGTTGTGATTCAATTTATTACTCAAACGAGAAAATAATCTAGTCCAAAAATCTCCAAGTAAAAATTGGATCTCGTTCACTTACAATAATCTTTGGTATTCGATGTAGCTTTTGGACTATTTCCATGAATGCTTATGTCACTATACTTGCCTTAAAAGGATGAGAAAGAGAGCAAAAATGGGTATACCTTTTCATTTTATCAACCATTACCATAATGACACTCTTTCCTTTAGATTTTGGTAAAGTTGAAATAAAATCCATTGAAACTTCTTCCTGACACTGGCTTGATATGGCTAATGGTTGAAGGAGCCCTGGGGTTTTGATTGTCTCTGCCTTATTTTGTTGGCATACCACACATTCTTTCACAAAAGTTTGCACATATGGTTTAAGACCTTTTCAAAAAATATCTTTCTTGATCCTATGGTGGTCTTCAAGAACCTTGAATGTCCTCCTACATGATAAGTGCACAATTCCAGAAGGACCTTATGTTTGAGTTGAGAATTCCTACATAAGCAATCTTGATATTAGAACAAATCATTTTTCAACATAAAATTTTCTATTTCATCAAGGTCCTCTTGTAGTTGTTGAATGATATTTCATATATTCTCATATCATCTTTATTCCATTCTATCCTTGCTTCTTCCACCTAGCCACATTATGGAATGGGAATAATGCATAGTAAACCATTTGTGTGTTCCTTTTCATTGAGCATTCATTTCCCACAAAATATTTTTCTTTTCAGTTTCGTAGATAAATTCAAACTCATAACTTAACATCTTTGTGACTCATTTTTTTTTCTCTTCTAAATATATTATTTTCTACAATAAGTAATTCAGACTATCATGATCTGTTTTGACATTGAAGTGTCTTCCTATCAGGCATGGACACCATTTCTTAACTGCATGTAGTATGGTAATTTTTTTTTCATAGATGGGTTTAAGTAAGTTATTTCGTTTAAGTTTTCTACTTTCAAAGGAAAGGGGCCTTCCTTATTTTCAAAACTAGAATCACACTCCACAATTAGTGTTTTTGTGAGGTCAAGTGTCACGAAGACTAGAGTTGTACACATAACCTCTTTAAGTTCTTCAAAAGATTTGGATTTTTCTTTAGACTAATAGAATACTTCCTTATTCAATAATTTTGTTAGAGGTGCTACTATTTGGCCATAATTATTGAAACAATTGCAGTAATATCTTGTGAATCCTAATAATCCTCTGAGTTTCTTCAAGGTATTAGGGATTGACCATTCCCTCACAACTTTAATTTTGATAGGATCCACCTTGACATCCTCATGTAATAAGCCAAGTATTACACTCCTTTAATCTCAGAGGCACACTTGGAAGGATTTTCATATCGTTGTTTCTCTTCCAATAGTGTTAAGCCCCTATCAACATGTTATACATGCTCTTCCCAAGATTTGTTATAAATGAGTATGCCATCAAAACATACTAACACAAAATTTTTAAGGTTTGAAAATATAATTCATCAACTTTAAAATGTTAAAGGTGTGTTTGTAGGTCCAAATGGCATAACCAAAAACTCATAATGGCCTTCAAGTGTTCTAAAGGTTGTTTTTAGAATGTATTCTTGCCTCATTTTGATTGAAGATATCCATAATAGAGATACAACTTAGTAAAGAAAATTTCTCCATGTAATTCATCTCATAATTCATCAATGATAACACCCCAAGGGGTGTATCTCAATTGGTAATGGTCATGAAAATAAATGTTATGTGTGAGGAGGTTTGAGTTTTAAATCACCCTATTTCACCTATGCCTATAGAAAGGTTATACATAGGCACCTAATGTTATAATAGTAGTGGTTGGAATTGACCCTATGTCACATGAGTACGATACCATCGTGGTTGTTGATTCCTCTAGATACCAAAAAAACATCAATGATAGGAATAGGAAATGTATATTTGATTTTCATTTTGTTGAGTTGTTTTTAATATAGAAACAAACACCATGAACCATCCTTTTTGATAACCATCACCAATGGTGAAGAGAAAGTACTCTAGCTAGGTTGAATGATACCAGTCTAACATATTTTGATACCATACACCTAATTCTCTTATTTATTCTCCGACGGATTTTTGTATATATTCCTTGACATTTTGCATTTCTTACCTATTTAAATCATCTCATTTTTTATTTCATCCATCATTTTTTAAAGCTTTTCTTGAGAATCTGATAAATCTACCTTTAACCATTTTTTTTATTAACTTTCTTCTCTAATTGGGAGAACCTACATTCCAAGTCTTCACTTTATTCGTAAATCCTAAATGAGACTTAGAAGGTTTAATTGGTGTAGTATCATTTGGATCTTTCTTTGGAGCTATGTGGGAAAATAATAATAGTACTCCTCTTGATTACAATTTCCAGCCACTCAAAAAAATGGATCTTGTAATCAAAAGTTAGCTCACTTGTAAGTTATGTACCTTTAAAACATAATTTGGAGAGTATTTGATATATCATTGAGATTTGAGCCCTTATGAATCTAGAACTTTGGTTTCTAATACTTTGATATGTCTTATTTGCAATTCCATAGATTTGACTAGAATTCGATGTTCCAAGTGAAAGTTATGGTAACTTTCCAAAAAATTGCTTATTTTTGGCCTCTTCTCACGAGAAAACTTGTATAACATACCACAATCCAATTCTTCAAATATAATTTTGAAATTTGTACTTGAGGTACTTTTATATTGTTGTGTGTGGAGCATGATTGTTTAGAGGTCTTTGTTTCAGCCGGATGTATACCCCAGGAAGTTTGTACACCCCTCCATGCGGGGGGGACTTGTCCCCCCCACGGGGGTCCGGGGGGGCCGATCCCCCCCGGCTGGGGGGTCCGGGGGCCAGCAGTCCCCCGGCGGGGGCTCGGGGGCAACGCCCCCGAAGCTAAAAACAAATGTAAAATTTCCTTGTAAAAGTATAGTAATTTATAGTCAATCTAGGTCGTTCATTAGGCAGATGATCTGACGGTAGAAATTATGTTTAGTTTAGGGTTTTTTGCCCTAGAAGGCAACCCCTCTCTTTGTATGAGGGTATTGTATTGGAGGCTGAGATATAGATGTGTATTCTGTGAGCGAGAAACAGAGAGAGGTGAGACTGTGAGAGAAAACAGAGGATATTGCAGCAGATTTGCTGTAGGTTGTGTCTCTTCATTTTGCTGGATAATAGAAAGGAAGGACTGGCTATTCGGGGTGGACGTAGCCCAAACTGGGTGAACCATGTATATCTGTGTCTCTCTTGTTTTGTGCGTTTTCTGTGTTTATATTTCTACAATATTTTATGTGTTCCATTGCTCCGTAATATATAATTTTCTAACAACTGGTATCAGAGCCGAAGGTCTATTTGGCTGATAAACTCGCAGGAAAGAAGGATTCCTGGTTTGAGTGGGAGCAATGGCAGAAGATGGTAAGTTTAGGGTCGAGAAATTTAACGGCCAAAACTTCTCGCTGTGGAAGATGCAGATGGAAGATTATATGTATCAGAAAGATCTATACCTACCATTGGGCGGAAAAACAAAGATGCCGACGGGTATGGAAGACGAAGAATGGAACCTTCTCGATAGAAAGGCACTCGGAACAATACGGTTGTGCCTTGCTGCGTCAGTCGCCTTCAACATTTCGATGGAAACCACGACAGAGGGTTTGATGCAGACGTTGTCGAAACTATATGAAAAACCCTCGGCCTCAAACAAGGTATTTCTTATGAAACGGTTATTTAATATGAATATGTCGGAAGGTGGATCTGTTGCAAACCATTTAAATGATTTTAATACAGTTACAAGTCAGTTAAGTTCTGTAGGGGTAAACTTTGATAATGAAGTTAGAGCTCTGTTATTCTTGTGCTCATTACCAGAAAGTTGGAATGGTTTGGTAATGGCCATTAGTAACTCCGTTTCTGGATCTAGTACTTTAAAGTTTGATGATGTTGTCAGTGCTATCCTTAGCGAGGAAATGTGACGGAAAAGCTCCAGTGAGACATCGGGAAATGCTTTGAGTGCAGAGTCTAGAGGAAGAAAAATGGAAAGAGGAAAGAGCTCAGGGTATTGCAGTAAATCAAGGAAAGGTAGATCCAAGTCTAGATCGGGGATAGTGTGCTAGAAATGTGGAAAGAAAGGACACCTAAAGAAAGACTGTAGATCTCGGAAGGGAAAAGAAGGAGATGCACAGCAAGAAAACAATCATGAAGCAAATGTGACAGGTGAGGTGTTACAAGACGCTTTGATTCTTTCTTTCGAAAATATTACTGATTCCTGGGTGGTAGATTCAGGGGCTTCATTCCATGCCACACCTGATAAGAAATACTTTCATGACTATGTTCAAGGAGATTTTGGACAAGTTCGTCTGGGTGATGATAAACCCTGTAAAATCATTGGAATGGGTAAGGTTCTTGTAAAACAACAAAATGGAAACCAATGGCTATTAAAGGAGGTAAGGCATGTTCCAGATCTAAAGAAAAATCTGATTTCAACAGGGCAGTTAGGCAGTGAAGGTTGTGTGACAACTTTCACAGATAAAGCTTGGAAGGTCACCAAAGGAGCCCTGGTAATAGCAAAAGGTGAAAAGGTTGGTACATTGTATTTATGCAATGGTATTTCTAATTTGTTAATGCTTTAACTTCCAAAGGAGCAGATGCAGCATTATGGCATCATAGGCTCGGACACATGAGTGAAAAGGGGATGAAGATTCTTCACTCAAGGAATTTGTTGCCAGGTTTGAAGAATGTTGATTTGGACTTCTGTGAGAATTGCATTTATGGAAAACAGAAGAGAGTCAGATTTCTCAGAGTTGGGAAAGAAAAGAAGAATGAAAAATTAGAGCTTGTGCATACAGATGTATGGGGACCTGCTCAGGTATCATCTCTCAGTGGCTCTCGTTATTATGTTACTTTTATTGATGATGCAACTAGAAAAACTTGGATTTATTGTATTAAGAATAAATCTGATGTATTTGATACTTTCAAGAAATGGAAAGCTTTGGTTGAGATTGAGACAGGAAAGAAATTGAAGTGTCTTAGATCAGACAATGGAGGTGAATATTGCAGCAAAGAGTTTGATAGGTACTGTTCAGAGCATGGAATTCGCAGAGAGAAGACAGTTCCAAGAACACCACAAGAAAATGGTGTGTCAGAAAGGATGAACAGAACAATCATGGAGCGTGCAAGGTGCATGAGATTGCATGCAGGATTGCCTTTACAGTTTTGGGCAGATGCTGTAGATACTTCTGTTTATCTAATAAACAGAGGGCCTTCAAGTTCCTTGGATGGTGGTGTTCCGGAGGAAGCATGGACAGGTAAAAAGGTAAACTACTCTTTTTTAAAGCCTTTTGGTTGTGAGGCCTTTGTCCATATTGATAAAGAAAATAGAACAAAGCTTGAGGCAAAGTCAAAGAAATGTACCTTTATTGGATATGGTGTTAATGAT
Organism: Pinus tabuliformis; assembly: GCA_031772625.1. Classification (NCBI taxonomy): domain Eukaryota; kingdom Viridiplantae; phylum Streptophyta; class Pinopsida; order Pinales; family Pinaceae; genus Pinus; species Pinus tabuliformis. The sequence goes on along the minus strand of CM062813.1, from coordinate 445,478,243 downwards.
TTTGGTTATCGCTTATATGATTACGAAAATCACAAAATCATTAGGAGCAGAGATGTAATATTCAATGAAAAGGTCTTGTATAAGAATCAATTGCAGGAAAAGAAACAGGAAAAAGAAAACAAGGAATATGTAGTTCTTGATGAAATCACTGAAAAGGTAAAGGTGCCTGAAAATAATAATAATCAACAACAGCAACCACCACAATAGCAACAGGCACCCCAAACACCTGAAAGTGGTGTTAGAAGATCTACCAGGATAAGTAGACCCCCTGAACGATACTCTCCTTCATTATATTATTTATTGTTGACTGATTCTGGTGAACCCAAATGTTATGAAGAAGCATTGCAGGTTGAAAGCAGGAAGAAGTGGGAGGTAGCCATGGAAGAAGAGATGGACTCCTTAATGCATAACTAGACTTGGGATTTAGTCAGGCTTCCTGCAGGAAAAACTACATTGAAGAATAAATGGGTTTACAGGCTGAAGGAAGAAGATGGAGGAAAACAGAGGTACAACGCTAGACTTGTGGTGAAGGGGTTTGCACAGAAGAAAGATATTGATTTTGATGAAATATTTTCTCCTGTTGTTAAAATGACTTCAATCAGAACCATTTTAAGTCTTGTAGTAGCTGAAGATTTGCATCTTGAGCAGTTAGATGTAAAGACAACCTTTCTCCATGGGGATTTGGAGGAAGAGATATATATGCAGCAGCCACAAGGATATGAGGTGAAAGGGAAGGAGAAACTAGTGTGTAGGTTGAAGAAGAGCTTGTATGGCTTAAAACAGGCTCCAAGGCAGTGGTATCTAAAATTTGACAAGTTTATGTCTGAACAAGGTTATACTAGATGTCACTCTGATCATTGTGTTTATTTGAAAAAGCAAAATGATGGCAGCTATATTATATTGTTATTGTATGTAGATGACATGCTTGTTGCAGGATCTAACATGCAGGAAATAAATGTGCTCAAAAGAAAATTGGCAAATTCATTTGCAATGAAGGATTTGGGAGCTGCAAAACAAATCCTTGGTATGAGAATAACTAGAGACAAGAAAAATCGTAAATTAACCTTGTCTCAGAATGAGTACATACAAAAGGTGTTGAAAAGATTTAACATGCACAATGCAAAACCAGTTAGTACACCTTTTGCTAGCCATTTCAAACTTAGCAAGGAAATGTGCCCAAAGACCCAAGAAGACATGGATTACATGTCTAAAGTTCCATATGCATAAGCAATTGGAAGCTTAATGTATGCAATGGTCTGCACAAGGCCTGATATTGCACATGCAGTGGGAGTTGTAAGCAGGTACATGAACAATCCAGGAAAGGAACATTGGATGGCAGTGAAATGGATTCTCAGATATTTGAAAGGTACCACAAATCAAGCATTATGCTTTGGTGGTTCAAACATCTCCCTACAAGGATATGTTGATGCAGATATTGCAGGTGACAGAGATAACAAGAGGAGCACTACAGGATATGTATTTACTGTTGGAGGAATAGTTGTCAGTTGGGTTTCAAAAATCCAAAGTGTTGTTGCACTTTCAACAACAGAGGCAGAGTATGTTGCTGCTACAGAGGCTAGTAAAGAAATGATTTGGTTACAAAGGTTTATGGGTGAAGTGGGTAAGGAGCATGATATGGGCACGTTATACAGTGATAGCCACAGTGCCATTCATCTTGCAAAGAACTCATCATTTCATTCCAGGACTAAACACATACAGCTCAAGTACCATTTCATACGATCAGTGTTGGAAGATGGAGAGTTGAAGCTGGAAAAGATACACACTAGCCAGAATCCTGCAGATATGCTAACAAAAGTTGTAACCAGGGAGAAACTGAGAATATGCTCAGTTTCAGTTGGTCTTCAAGGATGACGATGAAGATGAGAAACAGCCAGGTCCAAAGAGGAGTCATTTTCCAGCAAATGAAGCAGCAATGGAGTTTCTATAATCATTCTCCAAGTGGGAGATTGTTGTGTGTGGAGCATGATTGTTCAGAGGTCTTTATTTCAGCCGGATGTATACCCCAGGAAGTTTGTACACCCCTCCACGCGGGGGGGTGCGGGGGGGACTTGTCCCCCCCGCGGGGGTCTGGGGGGGCCGATCCCCCCCGGCTGGGGGGTCCAGGGGCTAGCGGTCCCTCGGCGGGGGCTCGGGGGCAGCGCCCCCGAAGCTAAAAACAAATGTAAAATTGCCTTGTAAAAGTATAGTAATTTCTAGTCAATCTGGGCCGTTCATTAGGCAGATGATCTGACGGTAGAACTTATGTTTAGTTTAGGGTTTTTTGCCCTAGAAGGCAACCCCTCTCTTTGTATGAGGGTATTGTATTGGAGGCTGAGATATAGATGTGTATTCTGTGAGCGAGAAACAGAGAGAGGTGAGACTGTGAGAGAAAACAGAGGATATTACAGCGGATTTGCTGTAGGTTGTGTCTCTTCATTTTGCTGGATAATAGAAAGGAAGGACTGGCTGTTCGGGGTGGACGTAGCCCAAACTGGGTGAACCACGTATATCTGTGTCTCTCTTGTTTTGTGCAATTTCTGTGTTTATATTTCTACAATATTTTATGTGTTCCATTGCTCCGTAATATATAATTTTCTAACATATATGTCTTCTAAGGTCTCTGAATATTTCATAGTAACTTGAAAAGTCTCAAAAAACAATTTATAGCAAAAATACCAAGCTAACTTATTTTAAATTGATTTCATAATCCTTCACAAAATACGTTCTGTAATATTTCTCCTCAGTATACCCAAGTTTCACAGTTTCAAACATCACATAAGAAAAACTTATAGCAAAAATTACAAACTAACATGTTTGAAACTGATTTCATGGGCGTTAAAAAACCCTAAATTATTTTGATAATATCTTGAAAATTATAGCAAACTAAGATTTAAATTTGAACCTGGAGTTGCTAAAATTTATCCTCAATACAATCCAAGTTTCACTATCTGAAACCTCCTAGAAAAAAGTTATAGGGAAAATTCCAAAATTAGTTGTTTCAAACATATTTCATGAGCATTTGGGAACACTAACTTCTATAGAGCATATATTTGAAATTATAGTGAACCAAGATCTGAAATTTGAACTCTATATTCCCTCCAATTTCCCCTTAATATGGTCTAATTTCATGATCTAAAACTTCCCAAAAATGATTATATAAAAAATTTCACCATAACCTATTTGAAGTAGCAAAACCTTAGGATCATGATATATTATTCCAAATGTTATGAAACTTGTGCCTTAAAAATGATAAGAAACCAATAGTTACAGTCCTCTTCGAGGGAGAAACTTCCTTTTACAATGAATACAATGTACACGACAGATTTTATGATCTTAAGACTAGGTCTCCTTAGTGTATATATATATATATATATATATATATATATATATATATATATATATATATATATATATATATGACAAAGGGTGAAATTAATGGGACAATGAGAGGTTCTAGGCTACATAACAATATAATAATAGAAATTTATTCACTCAATATCTAAGGCTTACTAAGGGGTTTTAGGGTTAACCTCGAGCTTATATAGGACTTAACAACATCTTACCTTATTCAATTTACTATATATACAATGTTCATAAGAATCATAATGTATCAAAGAATCAAACATGTCTTCAACCCTTCAACCATACTTTCACTGTGTAATGCTCGAAGGCTTTTCTCTTCAATATGTATTGGTCTTTGATCCCAAAGCATTTTATTCATTCCATGGATATTAAGGGTCCTATATTCTTGATGATCACCCTTAAGAACAACAAAATAGTTACACACATTAGTAGCAATTTCCCAACAATGAGTATAAAGTTCCAACCAAAGTCCCCTCAGCCACACCATTTCTCCTTCAGCTATCTCAGATGTTTCCTTTTCAAATATAATCTACATCCTTGCATTTCTCATCTTACTGATGGATATTAAGGTTTTTGGCTAGCTCTTGAATGTGCAAAACCCCAAGGAGAGTTTTAATCATCCTTCCATCTATGAGCAACATCTTGACCCTTCCACATCGTATGATGTTAATTGTTAAGTTTTCTCATAAGGAAACATCACCTACATTGTAATTTTCACATATAAAGAGTTACATGAAATGAAGCACCATGGTTAATGAACTATATATCATGATTTCAATATGTACTTATACATGTCAAGTATACATCACCTCATTCTTTCATGTAGGTTTTCATTTCTATGGAAGGGGCATCATCATATCTCTTACTTTTATCAACATTGTTTATCTGCAATCTTTCTCATATTTCTAACATTCCCTTATAGATTACCCTAGTGTTATAGATCTACCCTTTGGAACCTTTTTTCTATTTCTATATTGGGGATGACCTCTTATAGATAAGCCATTATTGGAAAAAACATCCATGGATTGTTGCCTTATCTCTTTTGATAAAAATGATGAAACTACATTCTCAAACATTAATGTAGTGAAAATAGTGCTACAAATGGCCACAACCAAATTATCCCATGAATATAGAAAATAACATAACAACATAATATGCTTATGTTCTCTATATATTTTAAAATCTATAAAGACCAATTTACATACTAGATTATTAAATGCATGATTTGTTTTAAATGCATGATCTGTTTTAACATGGACTACCATTATTCATCTTACGTTGATATGACTTCTTTCGAAAGAATAGTTTGTTTACTAAGGACTTAGACCAACCAAAAAACCTTAACTTATCCTAGAAGTCCTTAATGTTGCCTCCTCCTAAAACATTTAACAACAATGAATCTAGAATGCATTAGTGAATGGTATTGTTTTCCTTCCTATCAAACATTCCCTAGTATTCATTTCCATACATAAGGTTTATTTCAAGACATAGCAACCCACTAATCTCAATCCACAAGAAGAACTTCTACCTTCAAGTTTAATAATTCAAAGCTCTAGTTGTTAAATTTATGTTTATATATTCTTGAACGACTTGTCATTAATCTTCACACAAGATTCACCCTCACAAAGCTTCCACTTAAGAACAAGTTATTTGCAAACACAAGATACCCTTATTCTTCATGGAATATGCTAAACTAGAGCAACAAAGGTATCCCCTTGAAACCAATAACCTAGCTCCAATACCAAATGTAGAGTGCAAAGAACCTATTCAAGAAAAGCAATGCTTACAAAATCTTAGAATAAAAGACCCAATAACATAGTCACACTTATTATACACAAAATTTACCTTAAAAACCTTTAACCAAAAAACCAACCTAATTTAGAACCACAAATATATATTTAATTATATTAACTTAGCCTCTCACAATACAATATTTAAGTATATTACAACTTCAATTAATCCTAATATGTTAACTCTGATTATAATATAACTCTAATATTTTAACTATGATTAAATTACGGTGAACCCAAATAAGGGGTTGAAAAATACACATTGCACCAAAAAACACCGCTGCAAAAATCACCTGGAAAATACAATGTTGTGCACTCCATGATATCGAGGTTTAGTTTTTTGGAAAGGCTAAAACAAATCAAATATATGAAAGAGACCATAGGTATGAGAAGTAATGATATTGAGAAATAAGCAAGTCTCCATTATGTTTTTCAACCAAGATCACATCTTTTGAATATAAAAAATCTGCAGTAACTCAAGATGCAGCTAGTCATTCCGCAAATATTATGAGATTCAATATTGGATTAGAAAGGAGCTAGTTAAGCTTAGAATATGAAAGTGAATTCTTACACTCAAATATGGGAAAATAATTAAATAAGGCAGTACATTTTTAATACCGCATTGCTTGAGTTGAATTAGTGAACAAACTTAATGATAAGTTTTTAATACCACATTGTTTGAGTTGAATTACTCGTCAAACATAATAATAAGTACAGCATCGTGTTAAAGCATAAATAGGAGGAAGAGTCGAACATCATAATAATAATAAGAAGTACAACATCGTGTTAAAATATAAATAGAAGTAAGAGAGGAGGAAATATTTGTTATGTAAATTATTTGAGATTTGGGTTAACATGGATTTAGGTTGGTTTAATTGAGATCATAAGTTAAGATTAATCTAGTTTGGTTTAATGTTTTATTTCACTTGTCCATATTTTATTACCACCTATGTCAATGTTTTAATTTTAAAATTCTCTTCATATGACTTGTAATATTAACTACAAATTATATTCATAATTACTCTCACATGAAAATAGTGAATGTATGTAGATATTGCTCTAACTAAATTAGACAATTAAATTTAAATTAACAAAAATAGAAATTCACATGCCATGTTTCCCATTTAAGTCATTTCAATATTAATCTCATTAACAGAACAATCACTGTGAAATAAATTTCAAACAAAATACATAATATGTATGAACTATGTAAATGTTCAAAATTGTTACCAACTTTGTCAATGTTTTAATTTTAAAATTCCCTTCATATGACTTGTAATATTAACTACAAATTATATTCATAATTACTCTCACATGAAAATAGTGAATGTATGTAGATATTGTTGTAACTAAATTAGACAATAAAATTTAACTTAACAAAAATAGAAATCCACATACCATGTTTCCTATTTAAGTCATTTCAAAATTAATCTCATTAAAAGAAAAATCACTGAAATAAATTTCAAACAAAAAACATAATATGTATGAACTATGTAAATGTTCAAAAAGTATATCACTTAAACGGATTAAATTTTGGATAGTTTCACCAAAAGAGTTAATCGCTAAAAACACAACACCATAACAAAAATAAAAATAAAAGCAAAAAATTCAAATATTTTCATCTTTTCCCACTTACTAAAACAAACATAAACATAAAAGCAAAAACTTCAAATATTTCAAGTTTTTAGTTTCACCTGAAGTCTCTTACTAAAGATAGTTTCATCTTTCTCCAATCAATTAAATTTTATATATGATTAATAAATAAATTATAGTTTTTGAATTTATGTGAACAAATGGTCATTGAAAACTAAAATCATTGAAGAACAAGAATTTTAATTGGAACTCATAAATCATTTTCTTATCATTAAAATTGAAGGGAACCTAAGTTTATATACTTTATTCTTTTAAATTTTAACTTATTACACAAGTATTTATACTTTTATTACTCAAATATATATATTTTATTATTTTAAATTTGAACCTATTTTTAATAATAAAAAAATAATTTGTTATTATCATAGGAAAAACATATATTTAAATTAAAAAAAAAAACCATATTTTAAACTATTAATCTTACTCATTCTTATTTTTATATATAATTATATATATAAAATATAATTTTATATTTAAATTAATGGCATTTATCTCTATTTTTACATACATTGTCTATATTTCTATCTGTATTAAAATACAATGAATGCCGATATAGATAAGTTTTAATTGGTGGCTAAAAAGAAAAAATGATATTTATTCAATTTGCCTTACATTCATAATGTTTTCCATTATTACAAATTTACAATGAATTCATTTTTACTTGACTTATTTGTAGTAAATATCTTATTTTATATCTTATTTTTTATCCCTACTCAAGGTGGGTTATATCCTATTTTTTACCCTTACTTAACTGGTATTCTCAGACGGAATAATTCAATAATGTTAATTTGAATAAAAAGTTGGTGGATTGGTAATTTGTTAGCCTTTTTATTGTGAGTATACTTTAGTTTATATGTTAAAACAAATCAATCATCAAATCCATATCCACACTTTATAGATAAGGGGATGACCTCTTATAAATAAGGCATTATTGGAAAAAACATCCATGGATTGTATCCTTATCTCTTCTCATAAAAATGATGAAATTACATTCTCAAACTTTAATGTAGTGAAAATAGTGCTACGAATGGCCACAACCAAATTATCCCATGAATATAGCCAAGAACATAACAACATAGAATGCTTATGTTATCTAGATATTTTAAAATATATAGAGGCTAATTGGCTTACTAGAGTGTTAAATGCATGATCTGTTTTGCAATGGACTTATCATTATTCATCTTAGGTTGATACAACTTCTTTCGAAAGCATAGTTTGTTTACTAAAGACTTAGACCAACAAAAAAAACCCTTAACTTATCCCATAAGTCCTTAATGTTGGCTCCTCCTAAAACATTTAACAATAATGAATGTAGAATGCACTAGTGAATAGTATTATTTTCCTTCGTATAGAACTTTCCCTAGTATTCATTGCCATACATGTAGGCTTATTTCAAGACATAGCAACCCACTAATCTCAATCCACAAGAAGAAATTCCTTCTTCAACTTCAATAATTCAAAGCTTTAGTTGTTAAATTTATGTTTATCTATTCTTGAACTACTTATCATTAATATTTACACAAGATGCAACCACACAAAGCTTCCACTTAAAACCAACTTAATTGCAAACACAATATACCCTTATTCTTCATGGAATAAGCTAAACTAGAACAACAAAAGCATGCCCTTGAAACCAATAACCTAGCTCCAATACCAAATGTAGAGTGCGTAGAACCTATTAAAGGAAGGCAATGCTTACAAAATCTTAGAATAGAAAGCAACAATAGCATAGTCACAGTGGTTATAGATAAGATTTACCCTAGAAACCCTTAACCAAAAAACCAACCTAATTTATTTATATTTTATTATATTAATTAACCTCTCACCATACAATATTTAAGTATATTACAACTTCAATTAATCATAATATGGTAACTCGGATTATAATATAACTCTAATCTTTTAACTATGATTAAATTACTGTGAACCCAAAAAAGGTGTTAGAAAAAATACATATTGGTTAAAAAACAAACCGCTGCAAAAATCACTTCGAAAATACAATATTGTGCACTCTGTGATATCGAGGTTTAGGTTTTTGGAAAGATTAAAACAAATCAAATATATCAAAGAGACCATAGGTACGAGGAGTAATGATATTAGGAAATAAGGAAGTTTTTTTTTATGTTTTTCAACGAAGATTACATTTTTTTAAATACATTAGTCTAGATCCATCTTAATTCCGAATCTATCAAACGCCTAGAGGGACCAATCTCTCTTCTAGAAGATTACATTTTTTTAAATAAATTAGTCTAGATCCATTTTTTTGCTATATCTTCTTCCTTCATGGGTACCAGTGTATGTTTGACCCCATCTTTCACAAACTTATAACAATTTGTTTTTCCATCGTGTACCACCTTCCTGTCATACTGTCGAAGCCTTCCTAGCAATATATGGCACACATCCATCGGCATAATGTCACACGCCACTTTATCCTTATATCTGCCATCATGAAATTCCACCTCACATTGCTCATCAACAAGCAGTTGGTGCCCTTTCTATAGCCAAGACACGCAATATGGTGTTGGGTGTTTCAATCGCTTTAGACCCAACTTCTCCACCATCTCCGTGGCTACTAAATTATCCGTGCTTCCACTATCAATAATTAGTTTACGACACTTCCCCTGCGACTTACACACAGTCCGAAATAGGGCTTTCCACTGTGTCAGATCCACTGATTCTTTCGCTGGCTTCAACAAAACTTTATTTAGTACCAAGGCTTCGCCTATTTCAAGCATGTTCTCCACGTCTTAAGGTGGGGCCTCGGTTTCCTCGAGCTGAGCAACATATGCTCCTATTTTTCCTGCTTGATCACTTTCAGGACATTCAAACGATCTATGCCCCCATTTGTGGCACTTGTAACACTGGTAGGTAGCTCCTCTGCCTCTGCCATTACCTCTACCTCACTGGTAAGGCCTTCCTCCCCTAGTGTTACCCTCTTTATCTGTTGACCCTGCAGCTTTCGAACTACTACCTTCATCATTGCTGCTGGCAATTCTGCCCCTGCCATAGGACTGTCCTTTTCCTCGACTGGATCCACGTCCTCTCCTAGCATTCTATCTTATGTTAATTTTCTCCTTTGCTTTTAAAGCACTTTGATATGCTTCTTCTATAGATCTGGGAGAGAGAATATTGATCTCGTCTAGTATCTCCATCCGCAACCCATTCACGAACCTTGCGGTCTTTTCTGGGTTATCCTCGACATAACCTACTCGCAGATTCACTCTATAAATTCCTCTGTGTACTCTTTTACAGTCGTTGACCTCTGCTTCAGGTTCTGTACCTGTCTATGCAGCGAAATCTGATAGTCTTGAGGTAAAAATTTACCCTTCAATTTGGCCACCATCCAGTCCCACTTCTTAATCGGTGGTTTGTTGGATCTTCTTCGTTTCGCTTGCACACTGTCCCACCACAGTGCTGCATGCCCCTTCAACTTCATAGTTGCAAACCTGATCCTCTTTTCATCACTGATCTCTTCACATTCGAAGTACTTATCTAACTCGCTAATCCAATCCAAAAGTAATTCAGTAGATAAGCTGCCATCATAATTTGACAGTTCAGGTTTCGGTTTGTTGTTTGCTAACAAGACAGATTTCAACAATCTTATCTCTGGTCCTTCCTCATCGGACCCGTCTGTTGTAGCTATAGTCTCTGCATCACTTTCGTCACCATCCTCTGGATCCCTGCACCTCCCTGCTTCCACTGCTACTAGTCTGGCACTTAGGACCCTGATTTCTTCACACAGTCCGTCTTCAACTACTCTCCAAATACCTCTTCCTCTTCCTCTTCTTCCTACCTCCATACTTAAACTTTCTTCCCTAAGGAAAGAACTGCTCTGATACCAAGAAAATGATGACTCACCCAATCTAGCTGAGGTGGACACTGCATGGCAGCTAACCCACGTGATCTTCCCGCGCGGTAGCTGTGGGATTTTAGTGAGGGTTTAATGGGGCTTTAATGCCACCACAGTTCTCGAGGCTTTGAACCTCGTGTTGGCTCTAAGGATCCATTGGAAGTCTACTCTCAACCATTCGGATGTTATGCTGAGTTGCTCCACTGCTCCATTCATTGTATGAGTCTCTTCCAGGGTAATGGTAATGGCGCTCGACCCTCTTTCGCTTGCTAGCTCCATCTGCGGCTTTTCACTATAGGTAGACTCTGAATGTGTCCATGTCAATGAAATTTTGTTTTCATTATTTGTTGTTTTTTTTTGGGAGCTCTGCTATTCACCTGGTTTGGTGGTTTCACTATCAGGTCCTCGACCTGACCTCTTTGGCAACAAACCTGCTCCTTTCAAAGGTACTTTCTCTCCTTTGGTTTTATTCCTCTTCTCTGAAATTTATCCACTGACAACCCCGCTCCTTGTGAGAAGTTGGGGTTTTGTGGCCGTGGCTCGGATCCCTTTGATATTGTTGGGGTTTACGGTCTCAATTTCCCCTCAGCTTTACTGCTGGTTTGGGGTTTTGATCAAACCCTCTCATCCTCTCAAGTAACCTTTGTTAACTCCTTACTCTCCTCCTGTTCTTTTTGTTTTTCTATTTGCAAAATGGTTATACTACCTCTGACTGTCTTCTACTGTTTGTGCTATTCAGGTGGCTTGTAGCTAGTGGCGAGGGTTTGGTTTCAGTGGCTCGCCATCCTTCCCCTCCTCTATCTTGGCCTTCGCTTGAACCGGGTAGGGTCGTTCTTCTTAGACTGTATAGCTGCTTATCTAGGGCTCTGTCTGTTGAGTCAATGTATGGCTATTTTATCCGTGAGCTCTGTAGGAGCGTTGTGGCTTCAGGTCTTCATGACCATGGCTCTGTAGTTGGTTTTGAGATTGTTGTGGCCCGCAGTTGCTATGTGATTCGGTCCCTGCTTTGTTTATGTCTGTCGGGAATCACTGGTTCCCTCCTCTGTATGTGATGTTGGACTCGTGGACTATTGGAACTGTAGATTTGTATATGAAGTATATGTATGGGAACCGTATGGTATTTTGGAATGCTAATTTGACAGTTATTTATGCAACAGTTTTATACATGTATACGTATTTATAAAAGAAAGACTCAAACTATTAATTGTGAGATGGTCACTGAATGTTCTGCGAGTACCTTGGCTTTATTCTGAGATGTCGTGTTACTCAGTCTATGCACAGTCTTTATGCTTGTCCTCCATTCATAGATTTCATTTATGCACATTACAGGAAATAAATCATAAATCATAGTCTTTGGTTACCTGAAAAGTTTCACTGTATTTTGTTCTTGATTATATTGTCAGAAAGTTTTACAGTCTCTTCTATATTTCTCTTTATCTGGGAAGCAACCCTCGTTCATTCTATGAAATGTATTTTTATGTTGTTGGTAGCCTCATTCAGTTGAGGAACTACCTGCAGTTACACTTTACAGTTTCTTTTCCTGTTATGGTTGTTAAACTAATCTAAAACTACATTCATAACTTAAAATAAAAATAAAAAATAAACATTTGGCATTGGTTGTGACAACCTTCTTGGAAAGAAAATAGAAGCAAGATAAACCAAAGTAAAACTTTTTAAAATGTGCCTTAGACAACATGTCTGCATGTCGCCTCGCCATTGGATGCTCCTGCATCATTTCAGTTTCACTTGAAGTCTCTTATTAAAGATAGTTTCATTATTATCCAATCAAATAAATTTGATATATGATTAATAAATAAATTATAGTTTTTGAATTTATGTGAACAAATAGTCATTGAAAACTAAAATCGTTGAAGAATAAGAATTTTAATTGGAATTCATAAATCATTTTCTCATTATTAAAATTGAAGGGAACCTAGGTTTATATACTTTCCTCTTTTAAATTTTAACTTGTTACTAAGGTGTCTATACTTTTATTACTCGGATATATATATTTTATTCTTTTAGATTTGAAAATATATTTAATAATAATAAAAATAACTTGTTATTATCATAGGACAAACATGTAACACCTAACCATAATTTTAAAAAAAATTACATATAAAAATAGATATCATATCTGATAACATACAAACCATAGTCTATGCAACTACGGTGGGAACGACATATATGCAATCATTAAACATATTTATAATAAAAGTCACGGTTAGTACAGAGGTTGGTTTCATTTCACACTTTTTGAGGGAATGTAAATGTACATTCAATGTACAGGATCAAAAATCTGCCAGGAATCCTCTGGGCTGACAGTGCATATTTATACCATTGGTACCTTACCGTATTGGCACTTGGTTTTGGTAACACGCGGCATGCTGAGATTTAAAGGGTTAATACACTTGTCTATTCATCCGAGCTACTTTAATCCTCCATCGTTGATCTCGAGCCTTCGATCGGATGGTGGGAAGTTGTTAGGGTTTATACCTCTAACTGAATCCTTGCGCTCGAACTCTGGAAACTTCATTGTCGCCTTTGTTCTTTCGTTTGCTACTTCTCTGCAACACGAAACTTTCCACTGGTTCCAGTTTGCATTAATGGTTGAACTAGTGAGGACAATAGAACCCTCAGAGCAGGTATACCCTGCCCTAGAACCCAGTTACTGAGTTTTTGTCAAATTTTCAGGTTTCAGTATTGTTTTCGTTTTCAAGGTTTCAGTTCAGTTCCTATTAAAAAGGAACTTTCTTTGTTACACAGGTATGGCCCAAGAGGCTTTGGTGATGGCAGAAGGATGGCAACATCAAGACTTAATTGAATTAGGTAAGGTGTTCTGTAAAGATTCTAGGGCGCCACTTCCTTACGATTTTTGGTTTAAGGGATGAGGGCTTTCACCTCTAGTTCTTTTCACTTAACTCATTTCCAGCGAAGAACTAAACCTTCGTTTGTTTTTGTAGGCAGACAAAGCAGCGATGCCGAAACTCTGTTCCAAGTAAGACCCAATGCATACAAGATAATCAGTTTTGAATGAATACTGAAAGAAGGTTTCACCTTTGCCAACTCACGAGTTTTGTTTGACTTCCGTTTACAAGTATACAATCTATTTATGTGGTTTCATTACTCATTTTACGATCATGCAATTCAAAGGAACTTATCGAACCTTGGTTTATCTCCAGGTTGGAGTTGTTCTCTTAGTTATGGTTCTCAGTCGAGTCGTTTTACCGTTTTGGATGGGGTTTCTCCTGCATAGGCGATCTTATATTATGGATTACTGTTATGACTTAGCTATCTTAGTCTGTTGGTTGGTCAAAAATCTCTGTCTATCGAGACATTTTCTTCTTTTAAACTATGAGGTAAAAATAGCTAATATTATGCTCGGTTGTTGCCGACAGTGGTATTAAGAATCTATTCTCCATTCTTTTGATGCGGAATGAGCTGTAATATTTTCTCTGTTAAGATAAAATACCGGGTATGCCTTCCAAAGGTTATCCCATAAATTTCGACTGTTTCAATGTTATATATATGCATAAAATGTTTTCTCGTTATTCAGGTTTCTTGAATGTCTGATTCATTCTCTTTAACCTTGGTGTATTAGTTTTTCAAACTATGTTTTTACAGAGATATTGCTTCAACTTGATGTAATACTCTTATGATAGGATTGTTAATCATCGTTTCAAACTGCTTGTTATTCTATTATTAAATGCATGGAATGAAAGGAATTCTGATGCCATTTGGTGTCTGTAGCGTATTAACTGTCTGTCAGTCTTTTATTTCTATAATATTCTATTGCATTGTTCTTTTAGACGATAACTCTTAATACTTTCCACTATTTCTATAATGAGCTATATTTACCATCGGTTCTAAAATATGAAAGATTGCAATTCAATATAAATTAATCATATGGCACTGGAAATTATTTCATTTCCTATTCTGCACTAATAATTGTTATGTACTTAAATAGCTTGTTCATTCCTCACTGATCTATTAACTAAATTCAGGGCCACCAGTTCGATAATAGGCTCTCTATTCTACTTAGTTAATTTCCTGTAATTATCATAAAATATCTATAATGAAACCTATAGTTCCTACACTAATAATTAGTTAGTTCTGCAGTCAAGTAATTCATATTCACAGGACATTAATAAATTTTCAGAGGTCTACTACCTTACTGTATTTGTTATGCTGTAATAGAACATGTATTCGAAAGGTCTCACCTCCCAACCACGAGTCTAGCAGTCACGTCTAGACTCTCCCCCAAGCACCTTTTATCTTACACACTCATTTTTATCCAGTTACAGTCAGTACAGTGGCCTCAGGACTCCTGTCCAGCCTTAACTTTTGTACTCCTTTGATGACTATGTTCAGCAACCTTCCTACTGGTCCTTTCTTCTAGTTCTAGGATGGTTCTTTTGCCTCTCTTACCCTCTCTATATTGCCTTTCGCAGGCAGAGGGTAATTGTTTCTTAGCAACTATTTCCTTTAATAACAAAACAATTTTGTTTTAGTCTTGTTAAAGTAATGTTACTAAAATTTAGGTAATCTCAATGTATGGATCTAGTAGTCCAATTTCAATGAGTTAATATATAACATCATAATGTAATAAAAATTTACAAAGTCATTAAGTAAAAATCAACTTAGTAGTCTCAACAGTTTTCTTTATGCAACTTGGGGTGCTACATCTCCCCCCCATATGAGGAACACCGTCCCTCGTGTTCTCTCTAATATCATAAAATAATGTTGAATAAACCTTCCGCATAACTTCCTCCTCTTCCCAAGTCGCCTCTTCTGGTCCAAAGTGCTTCCATTGCACTTTAACCTGGGTGATGGCTCTTCTCTGCAATTTGGTTTCCCACTGATCAAGAATACGAAGAGGTTTTGCTAGGAACTCTCCTTCCAGTTCGACCTGCACCATAGAAACAACTTTCAGTTACTTTTGTAAAACATCAAAACAAAATATATTCAATATTATACCCATTTTCCGTTTACCTGAACATTTTCCCAATCAATAATGTGTTAAGGGTTATAATCATATTTCCTTAGTAGTGATACATGGAATACATTGTGAACCCGAATGTGGCTTGCTAGCACAAGATTAAAGGCCACAGGTCCAATTCGTTCTAGGACTTGGAAGGAGCCACAATATTGAGGTGCTAAATTAGCACAACCCCGCCACTGTAGGGAACTCTTCTGAGGCTTCAGTTTTAGATAAATGTGATCTCCCGATTGAAATTCTCTTAATGTCCTCTTTTTTTCTGGATATGCCTTATGTCTATCCTAGGCTGCCCTTAAATTTTGTCGAACTTTCTTGACAACCTCCATTTCTGCCAGCATATCAGGACCTAGTGCTAACTTATTAACTAGATTATTCCAATCTATGTTGGCATTATGATTCTGGTATGACTCTATGATTCATGTGTTGAACTTGATGGCAACCTCAAAATCTTCAACGTCATTCTCCCCCTTTGTCATCAAGGGCAAAGGGTTATGCTCCCCCTAAGAACATGCTCCCCCTGAATATAAGCCAGATCTGCAAAGAAGAACCATAATCCACCATAGATGACCATGAAAGAGATAGAGACATATTGCAGCAATATTCAGACCAGCATCCATGATCTCCTTCTGTACTTCCTCCATAATGCCAACAATGCATTATATGCTCCCCCTGAACCTGTGCCATTCGATCTTCGACCAATCTGCAACTCAGCACATGTATGCATATACCCCAAATGAGCCTTGCGTACAACCAACAATCAGAAGAGAGTCAACATGATGATACATCAACAAACCCCAGCTTTTGCCTGAGGTATTCAAAGGTCTCCCTGGGCAATGGTTTGGTGAGTATATCAGCAATTTGTTCCTTAGAAGGAACATACTCCAACTTGACCTTTTGTTCAAGTACTTGTTCCCGGAGAAAATGATACTTGATCGGTATGTGCTTGGTCTTTGAATGCATGACAGGGTTCTTTGAAATGCTGATTGCACTTGTGTTATCACATAAGATGGAGATAGGTGGTGTACAAGTGATTTGAAAATCTTGCAAGGTCTGCATCATCCAAAGGAGTTGAGTGCAGCAAGATGCCGCAGCAACATATTCTGCTTCAGTTGTAGACAAGGCAATCGAACTCTGTTTCTTACTTAACCAAGATACTAATCTGGAACCCATAAAGAACGCACCACCACTTGTGCTCTTCCTGTCATCCACGCTTCTTGCCCAATCTGCATCTGTATAAGCATGAAGTGTGAGATCTGTATCTCTAGGATACCATAAGCCATAATTTTGAGTCCCTTGAAGATATTTAAAGATTCTCTTCACTGCCTGAAGATGAGTTTCCTTTGGATTTGCTTGAAATCTTCCAACTATTCCCACTGCATGCATGATGTCTGGTCGGGTACTTGTCAAATAAAGTAGACTTCCAATCATAGATCTGTAGGTTGGTTGATGCACTGCTGCTGATTCATCATTTGCACTGAGGCTAGATCCTGTGACCATGGGTGTACATACTGGTTTAGCATCTTGCATGCCATATTTCTTCAAAATATGCTTGAGATACTTGGTTTGAGACAAAAAGATCCCTCCTTCTTTTTGTTGGATTTGCAAACCAAGATAATATGTCAGTTCTCCCAGCAGGGACATTTCGAATTCTTTCTGCATTACCAAGGCAAAGCTTTGACTCATAGCTTCTTCATTGCTCCCAAAGATAATGTCATCAACATACACAACAAGTATTAGCAATTTGTCGTTTTCAACTTTTATATAAAGATTGCTATCTGCTAATCCTTTTGAAAAACCTTGTTGATGAAGATATTTGTCCAAGCGATAGTACCAAGCCCTTGGAGCTTGTTTGAGACCATAGAGAGCCTTTTTCAATCTGCATACAAGATTTGGATCATTTCCAAGAATGAAACCATCTGGTTGTTCAATGTATACTTCTTCTTCCAAGTCTCCATTCAGAAAGGCTGATTTCACGTCCATTTGAAATACTTTGAAGTTTTGAAAGCTTGAGAGAGCAAGGAACATTCGAATGGCATCAAGTCTTGCAACAGGAGCAAAAGTTTCTTCAAAATCTATTCCTTCTTGCTGCGCATACCCTTTACAAACAAGTCTGGCCTTGTTTCTAATTACTTCTCCATTTTCATTCAATTTATTTTTGAAGACCCATTTTGTCCCTATAACATTCTTATCTTTTGGTCTAGGAACCAGCTCCCAAGTGTTGTTCTTTTCGATTTGCTCAAGTTCTTCATCCATTGCTTTGACCCAACATTCATCTTTGCATGCCTCTTTCACATTTTGTGGTTTAGTGGAAGAGATTAATGCCAAATAGCTTGAAGCTTCTGCAACTGTTCTTCTTGTTTGTACACCTGCTTCTTTCTGCCCCAAAATCTGAGATTCTGGATGATTCTTCTGAACATATCTGGATGGAGTCTTCTCTTCTATCCTTATCTGCTCCTCTGGTTCTTCTTGAGATTCTTCTTCTTCATCATTCTGTCTTTGAGGGTAGTCTTCATCTTCTTCAATATCTTCATGATTTACTTGCCTAGGAATGTATCCCTTCTCATCAACCACTACATCAATGCTGTCAACAATTCTTCCAAGTCTTTTATTGTAGCACTTGTATGCTTTGTTGTGTGGAGAATAGCCAAGAAGAATGCCTTCATCTGCTCTAGGTTCAAGTTTGCCAAGTTACTCATCATTATTCTTAATATAGCATTTTCTCCCAAAGATTTTGAAGTGCTTTACCAAAGGAGTCTCACCATACCAGAGCTCATGAGGAGTTTGAGTGTTGTTCACCCAGACATTTGTTTTGTTGAGAATAACAATCGCGGCATATGCAGCTTCACCCCAGAAAGTTGCGGGAGTTCCAGACTCATCAAGCATAGCACGAGCCATTTTTTGGACTGTTCTGTTCATTCTTTCCACTACTCCATTTTGCTGAGGAGTTCTAGCCGTAGAGAATTCTCTTCTTATCCCATGTTCTTCACAGAAATCGAAAAATTCATTTGAGGTAAACTCCCCACCTCTGTCGGATCTGAGGCACTTAATTTTGTATCCTGATTCATTTTCAACCAAGGCTTTAAAGGATTTGAATTTTTTGAATGCTTCATCTTTGTGCTTCATAAGTCCTAACTAGACAAACCTGGAGAAATCGTCAATGAATAATATCAAGTATTCTTCTCCTCGAGGTGTCCTTTTCCTGAATGGTCGACATACATCTGTATGTACAAGCTCAAGAGGCATCCTAGCTGATCCTTCCTTCTCTGGAAAGTTACTTCTGGTTTGCTTTCCAAACTGACATGATTTGCATATGGTGTTGTCTGGAATTTTGATATCTGGAAGACCGCGAACTGCTTGATATTTACATGCTTTCCTTATTTGTGAAAAGCTTAGATGCCCCAACCTCCGGTGCCATAACCAGTGTTCATCATCCTTGCTTAGATAGCATTGTTGTTGTCCTTCTTCAAATATGTATAGATTATTTGGAGTTCTTTTACCTTTGATCACCGCTTTACCTGTATCAAGATCACGAACAAGACATCCATTTGATCTAAATATCACCTCGGTTCCTTGATCACACATCTGGCTGACACTCAGAAGATTATGCTTCAATCCATTAACATACAAAACATTTCCAGCTTTGACCTTTTCTTTTAACTGAGCAGTGCCTTTTCCTTTTATAGCTGTAGGAGTATCATTTCCAAAAGAAACTTTCTTTCCCTCTTCTAAAACAGAATATGATTCAAGTTTTTCTTTATCGCCTGTCATATGCTTCGAACATCCACTGTCAATGTACCATAGATTTTCCTGTCCCTCTGCATAAAATGCTATCCCACATCTTTCTGTTTGTGGTTCCTTTATTCTCCATGCTTTGGTGCTTGAAGCTTGTTCCTTTGTCTGCTGAAACCTGCTCCTGCATTCAGAATCTTCATGACCAAAGTTATTGCAAATAGAACATTCAACTTCATTTTCAAGAACCGAAAAGTTGTTATAGGTCCTTTTTGTAATCCCGATCATACTTCTTTGTTTTTGAGCTTCTCTAGTCATGATCGTTTTATATGCAACACATTGGGCTGCTTTGTGACCAAAGTTATGGCAAGAAAAGCATTGTCCATTGAAAAAATTTCTCCGGTTATCAAATCTTCCGGCCAAACGATTGTAATTTCTATTGTAATTCATTCTTGAAGCAAATTGAGAGGATTTTACCTGTGGCTGGTTGTAGCTTTTGTTCATCTTTAAGACGGATTGCCCCTGGTTTACCTGATAGTCTTTGTTTTTAATTGGTCCCTGCTTTACCTGGTAATCTCCATTATGCCTTTGCTCATTCCTTCTTGCTGCATCAAGATAACTCCTTGAGGTGGATGCTTGAGAAGTTTCTCCATTATAACCCAGACCTGTCTTGTTTAGTGGAGAACGTTGTACATTGATGATCTCATCCAGAGTTTCAGATCCTTTGACAAACTTAAGATTAATAGCCTTTGTTTTCTCAATCTCTTTTCTAAGACCAACAATTTCACCTTCTAGCTTTTCAAGATATTTTTCTTTTTCATCAATCTGAAATTGTAGAGTATCAATGATCATATTCTTTTCTTCTATACATGTCTTGAGTCTAGAAATTTCTTCATGAAAGCTATCCACATCTATAGCATCTATGTAATCATCATCTTCAAATGCCATTAAAAGTTTATAGTCATTACCTCGTTCATCTTCATCACTATTTGATAGACCGTCACTATCTTCATGAGTGTAGTAGCTTTTCTTATTTGCATTCTGTTTCTTGCTCCATCTAGCAGGTTCCTTTCCTTTGTCAATCTTATCCTTATGAGGACATTTCGCAGCATAATGACCTACTCTTCCACAAGCAAAACATTTAAAAGGTAACTTACCTCTGAACCTTCCAGTACCCCGTTGAAGATTTCCGACGAAATTTGATTCTTCTTCTTCTTCTGGCACGTGGCTTGCTTCATAGTAGTCTCCGCCTGAAGCCTTGAAAGCAGCTTCTCTCCTGTCTGATGGACCTCCCTTTCTCATTTCATAAGCAGTTAGAATTCCGTGTAGCTGAGACATAGTAAGAATTTGTAGATTTTCCTTTTCTTCTATTGCAGATACCTTAGATTCAAACTTGGGGGACAATGATCTTAAAACTTTTTCAACCACAATAGCCTCTTTTATTTCTTCACCCAAGTTTTTCATGCAATTAACAATCTCGTCTACTCGAAGAAAATAGATAGCCACACTTTCATCATTATACATTCTGAGATTCTCATACTGAATCCTGAGGGTTTGAAGTTTAGCACGCTTTACCTGTTCATCTCCTTCGTAGCTCAAGAAAATCTTGTCCCATATTTCCTTTGCGGATTTATATTGCATAACCTTTACGAATTCTTAGGGGGAGCATAACCCTTTGCCCTTGATGACAAAGGGGGAGAATGACGTTGAAGATTTTGAGGTTGCCATCAAGTCCAAAGGGGGAGATTGTTGGCATTATGATTCTGGTATGACTCTATGATTCATGTGTTGAACTTGATGGCAACTCATACAGGTGGCAAAATCTCTGATCTGGCTCTCAAAATGATAAAAATTAAGAGGTCCACATGTGCTCTATGAAAAGCGTGCGTACCCGCAGGTACTCCATGAAGGGGCTGCGGCCATACACGCAGGTCATCCGTTCATGAGGTGCGTACCCCCAGTTCACTCACTTCAAGGCAGAGAAGCGCGCTCACGGGGGGTTTCTAATGTTTGGCCCGTGGTATTTAGCCCGCCATTCTTGATTCTATGGTTTTGGCCCATGGTATTGTTTTATATTATTATTATTATTGAGCCCCATGTTTTTGGGTCCCTTGTACTGGTTATCTATGGTATTGATCCATGATTTTAGGAAGAGCTTGCCTATATAAAGCAAAGGAGATCACTTGGCCAGAGTATCTTTTGCAAGTTGAATATCTTAAGATCTGAAATATTGGGTTATTGTTTTAAAAGCTTGATCTATATAAAAGTGAAGTTGAAAGTGAATCTGTGAAGGGTGATCTCTCGAGCGCATGAACAGATCTGAGCATCTGACTATCTGTGGCACACTGTGGGACTGCCAGTTCGGCCCTAATCAGAGGTACGCAGGTGATTAACGGTGCAAGTGCGTGGGTACGCAGAGCAGAAGAAGGAGAAGTGCATGGGTACGCAGAGCAGAAGAAGGCGCAGTGCGTGGGTACGCAGCGCGACAGAGGATCAGGTGCGTAGGCACAGGGAAAGTACGCGGCGCTTCAGAAGCCGCAGGTGCGTAGGTGCGCGGCGCGATAGCTCTGTGGGTGCGTGGCTACAGTAGCAGTACGCGGCGCGATAGTATCTGTGGGTGCGTGCCTACAGTAAAAGTACGCAGCGCGATTGAAGAAACAGTGCGTGGGTATGCGGTGCGGCAGAAGGGTCTCTGCGGGTATACGCAGGGGAGCAGAAGGTGAAGTGCGTACGCACGCAGGCCAGAGAAAGAAAAACTGCGTATCTGTCTTAAGACCTTTTGTTGGCTGAATTTTTCTGTTGATAAGGTGTTCTGGGTTTTGTTTACTGTTAGTGTTAATCTGGTTACTGCAGTTGACTGGGTGATTTACTTGTACTTGATGATCTCTTGATGTTTATGGATCCAGTTTGAAAATTTATGAAAAGTGGTCCTTGAAAGAAAAGAAGTAGGGGGGTTGTAGCTCCCTTCCAGGAGAGACTGGAAAACGAGAGAGAGTTGTAGCTCTCTGCAGGTTGCAGCCTGCGTACTGGTAAAAGATTGCACCAGTACAAAACCACTGTAAAAAGAGTTTCTAATTTGAAAGAAGATAGAGACATATTGCAGCAGGTGGTTTTCACCCACATTGGGTTTCCACCTTACATCTGGTGTTCTTTTTCTTTGTTCATGCTCATTATTTTATGGTACTGACATGAAAAAATAATTCAAAGTATAAATAAGGAAGATTCATTAAAAGAACTTGATAATACTGATTCACCCCCCCCCTCTCAGTATTATTTCCAACAATCTATGGGTACTCTGCACCTTCTCCCATACAACACCTCGAAGGGGCTCATGCCTAATGATTCATGATGTCCATTATTATATGAAAACTCCACCAGATGGAGGTAATGTTCCCACTTGTGTGGTTGTTGCATCATGAACATGCATAACATGTCTTCCAACACCTGATTTACCCATTCAGTTTGTCCATCCGTTTGGGGGTGGTAGGCATACTAAACTAGATTTGAGTACCTAACCCTGAGAAAAGAGTTTTCCAGAAGGTGGATGTAAATTTCATATCCCTATCTGAAATCACTACTTTGGGTATTCCATGCAAACGAAAAATCTCTTTCATAAGTATTTCTGTGGTTTCCACCGTTTTGTACATGGATTTCACAGGTATGAAGTGAGCTGTCTTACTTATTTTTTCTACTACCACCATAATGGATTCATGATGTTTCCTTGTACAGGGCAAACCCGTGATGAAATCTAAAGATATGGTCTTCCATTTCCATTCTGGAATGGGCAGCGACTATAACAATCCGGCGGGATGTTGGTGTTCAACCTTCACCAGCTGACACTCTAAACATTTACACAAATATTCTGCAATGTCCTTCCGCAATCTAGGCCAGAAGTATCCTTTTTCTATGGATGAAAACATTTTTTGATAACCTGGGTGCCCATCACAAGGTTTCCTATGAAACTCATCTAGAATTAATAGTTAAACCGAATTTTGGTTGGGAATGTAAATTATGTTCTTAAAAGTAATGACATTATCGTAATTTATTGTGAAATCTGATCTCTTATTTTCTAGCAAGGATTCTTTGGTTTGTTTCCAAAAGAAAGTATACTCCGGGTCTCTATTTTTTGCCTCCTTAATGATTTCGGGAATATTTGAACTCACTTGGATCATTTGAACCTCATAGATACAATGTAACTTTCTTCTCAATGTGTTGGCCACATGATTTTACTTTCCTTTTAAATTTTTCATCTCAAAATTGAGTTCACTTAAGAAGGTTGTCCATCTGGTCTGTCGGGTGTTTAAGCTAGCCTGGTTGAAGAAATTTGTAAAACAGCTCTGATCTGTTACAAACAAGAATTTCTTCCCTAGCAGGTAATGACACCACATTTTAAGTGCATGCACTACTGTTGTTAGTTTGAGTTCATAAGTTGAGTATTGATGTTCATACTCCTTCAATTTTCGAGATTGATAAGAAATCACCTTTCCTTCATGTGTGAGCACTCCACCAACACTCTCTTTGCTTGCATCTGTGCAGACCACGAAATGCTTTTCTAGATCTGCCACTTTTAACACCAGTGTGGCGGTGAGTAGATGCTTTAGTTTCTCAAAGCTTTTTTGGCCCTTGGTTGTCAATGAAAAGTTCATCCCTTTTTCTATAAGGAGGTCATCGGAAAGGCGATCCTGGAAAACCCCTCAATGAATCTATGCTAGTATCCATCTAATCCCAGGAATGATCTGATATCGGCTACATTCTTTGGGGTTATCCATTCCATAATTGTTTTGATCTTCACTAGGTCTACTACAGTGCCATCTGCTGATATAACGTGGCCCAAGTACTGGATTTGATCTTCGGAAAAGTCACACTTGTTAAATTTAGCATACAACTAATTTTCCCTTAATGTTTGCAATAGTATATAGTATTCTCAGGTGTTCTTTCTTGATTCTTAGAGTATATTAAAATATCATCTATAAATATTAACACAAATTTATCCAGGTAGGGCTGGAAAATACCATGCATCATGCTCATAAATGTGGCTGGGGCATTTGTGAGGCCAAAAGACAGCACCTCGAACTCGTAATGACCATAGCAAGTACAGAATGTTGTTTTGGAAATATCTTCATCTTTTATTCTTATCTGGTGGTAACCAAATCTTAAATCAATCTTTGAGAATACTTTAGCCCCCTGGACTTGATCAAATAGATCATTGATACGTGGTAAAGGATACTTATTCTTGATGGTTAATTTGTTTAATTGTCGATAATCGATACATAGTCTTAGGGTCCCATCCTTTTTCCGTATGAATAATACAGGGGCTCCCCAAGGGGACACACTGGGACAACTGTACTTTTTATCTAAGAGTTCCTGGAGTTGCATCTTGAGTTTTGTTAACTCAGGTATGCTCATACAATAAGGAGTTCTAGATATAAGGGCTGCACCCGGAATTAATTCAATAGTGAAATCAATATTTCGCTTTGGGATTAAGAATGGGATTGATTCTAGGAATACATCCACGAATTCCTGAATGACAGGAATATTTTCCAACGAAGTCATCTTATTTTTATTGTTTGAAAATCCCACCTGAACAACATATATTTGGCAACCTTTCCTAATACATTTCCCTAACTGATTAGCTATAATAGGACGTAACTTGGTGTTGGTTTTCATTCCTTGCAGCTTCTTCCTTTGACTTGATCCTAAAATAAAACTTACAGTTTTATGTTTACAGTCCACTAGGGACCAACATTTTTCCAGCCATTCCATCCCAATTAAATGGTCATAAGAACCTAAAGGGAGTATGTTAAGGTCAACATAAATGGTTTGTCCTGAAATTGTTATAAGATAGTTCTCTGCCTTTGCATTAACCCTTCTTTTTGTCCCAATGTCTAATTGAACCAACCAAGATTTTGAAAATTTATTTCTTAGTAGTTGACACTTTTCTACCACCTTAGGACTAACATAGCTTAAGCTAGCACCTAGATCAAATAAAACAGAGACGGGTTGCTTAGTGATCATACCTTCACATTTGATCATTGTGGGTTGGAATTTGGCCTTACAATCATCCAGGGAAACATTAATTCTAGGTATGCTCCTTGCTACCTCTCCAACTGTAGATGCCTCTTGCATATTTGACAAAATTGTTCAGTTCTAGCCCAATGCGGACAATTTTTGTAATAATGGGGTTCTCTACATCCCCAACATTGTAATGGCTATTTGGATTGTTGATCGTTGATAGATTTAGTGACTCCCTCTGTTGATCCGCTCTTTGAATATGCAGGTTTGGGTTGATTCCTAGCTGGGAACTTACTGAAAGTCCTTTGATGTGCATTTATGTTGTTACCAATTTTTCGATGTCTGTTTGGAATTAAATTCCTATTTTTTTTTCTCAACCCCCCTTTTGGCCCTTCGTTCTTCTATTTCATTTGCTGATATCGAATGTGAGTTTTCTGCATAGCATCATCCATAGTCTTGGGGTAGTCGAATTCCAGTTTTTCCTTCATAAAGTTTGGTAAACTACTGATAAAGCGCTGAATTTTGGCCTTCTCTTCTTCCATGTAAGGAACATAGCATAGAAAAGTTGTGAATCTTGCCACGTACTCATCCATGGTTAAGGTTCCCAACCTAAACTCGTGGGATTCCTTCGCTGTTTCATCATAATAACGCTTTGTTAAATACTTATCCTTGAAATGTTTTTGAAACTCATTCCAAGTAACCTGCTCCTTGTCATTCATCCTCACTGTCTTGATCTCCTCCCACTAGAGGGTTGTTTTTCCCCTTAGTTTATAAATTGTCAACCATGATTTCAGTTTGTTCGTGTATTCATATATTTGAAAGTATTTTCCCATATCAATTAACCAGGCCTCCACTGCCTCTTCAGATTCTCCTGCAAAAAGTGAGGGCTTGATTTTTTAAAATTCCCCTTGTAGTTCTAATTTTTGCTCAGGCTTTTGCCTTTTGGTTTTACGTTGGTCAGAGACGTTGTCTAAGCATCCTTCATCATCTTCCTTATGTTTTCAGTGGATTCAACCGATTCCTCTTCATGCTGGGCGGTAGGGGTCTTCTCCTGATCTTCAACACTAGGGTTTGGATCATGATGATTCTGTCGATTGGACAAATTCCTTAGGATTCTCTCTTGTTCTAAACGCATATGTTCATTATCTGTCCTTAAATTGGTCATTTCTGCATGCAGTTGTTGCACAATTTCTAGTAGTACTGCATTAGCTTGTCGGGTTTCTTCGCCCAACTATATCCAAATGTCCAGACTAGCATGCACATAATTTGTTCCAAGCGACTTAGGTGGTCCGGAGCTCCTTTGCATTCTGACTCTCTTCTCTTTGTTGGGGTGTTCCTAATCTATTTATCTGTGTTCACACATAAGTTATTTTAGTTTTCTTTTTTTAACAAGGAAAACACAGGTTTTCAGTATACATCCATTCCTAAAGGGCCTCAGAGTATGAAACTTGGCTCTAATACCATTTGTAACACCTAACCATAATTAAAAATAAATTACATATAAAAATATATATCATATATGATAACATACGAACCATAGTCTAGCAACTATGGTGGGAATGCCATATATGCAATCATTACACATATTTATAATATACGTTACGGTCAATACAGAGGTTGGTTTCATTTCACACTTTTTGAGGGAACATAAATGTACATTCAATGTACAGGATCGAAAATCTGTCGAGAATCCTCTAGGCTGACAGTGCATATTTATACCATTGGTACCTTACCATATTGGCGCTTGACTTTGGTAACACGCAACATGCTGAGATTTAAAGGTTTAATACACTTTTTTGTTCATGCCAACTACTTTACTCGTCTATCGTCGATCTTGAGCCTTCGATCGGATGACAGGAAGTTGTTAGGGTTTATACCTCTAATTGAATCCTCACGCTTGAACTCTGGAAACTTCATTGTCGCCTTTGTTCTTTCATTTGCTACTGCTCTACAACATGAAACTTTCCACTGGTTCCAATTTGCGTTAATGCTTGAACTGATGACGACGGCGGAACCCTCAGAGTAGTTATACCCTACCCTGGAACCCAGTTACCGAGTTTTTTTCCATTTTTCAGGCTTCAGTATTGTTTTCATTTTCAAGGTTTCAGTTCAGTGCCTGTTAAAAAAAAACTTTCTCTATTACGTAGGTATGGCCCAAGAGGATTTGGAAATGGCGAGAGGATGGCAGCATCAAAACTTAATTGAATCATGTAAGGTTTTTTGGTAAAGATTCTAGGGTTCCACTTTCTTTCGATTTTTGTTTAAGGGATGAGGGCTTTCACCTCTAGTTCTTTTCGCTTAACTCATTTCCAGTGAAGAATTGAGCCTTCATTTGTTTTTGCAGGGAGACAAAGCATCGATGTCGAAACTCTGTTCTAGGTAAGACCCAATGCATACGAGATAATCCGTTTTGAATGAATACTGAGCGAGGATTTCACCTCGGCCAACTCACGAGTTTTGTTTGTCTTCCGTTTATAGGTATACAATCTATTTAGGTGGTTTCATTACTCATTTTGCGGTCATGCAATTCAAAGGAACTTATCAACCCTCGGTTTATCTCCAGGTTGGAGTTGTTCTCTTATTTATGGTTCTTGGTCGAGTCATTTTACAGTTTTGGATGGGGTTTCTCCTGCTTATGCGATCTTATATTATGGATTATTATTATGAATTAGCTATCTTAGTCTGCTGGTTGATCAACAAGCTCTGTCTATCAAGACATTTTCTTCTTTTAAACTGTGAGGTCGGAATAGCTAATATTACGCTCGGTTGTTGCCGGTAGTGGTATTAAGAATCTATTCTTCGTTCTTTTGATGCGGAATGAATTGTAATATTTTCTCTGTTAAGATAAAAGACCAGGTATGCCTTCCAAAGGTTATCCCATAAATTTCGATTGTTTCAATGTTATCTATATACATGAAATGTTTTCCCGTTATTCAGGTTTCTTGAATGTTTGATTCATTCTCTTTAACCTTGGTGTATTAGTTTGCCAAACTATGTTTTTAAAGAGATACTTCTTCAACTTGATGTAATACTCTTATGATAGGATTGTTAGTCATCATTTCAAACTGCTTGTTATTCTACTGTTAAAGGCTTGGAATGAAAGGCATTCTAATGCCATTCAGTGTCTATAGCGTATTAGCTGTCTGTCAGTCTTTTATTTCTATAATATTCTATTGCATTGTTCTTTTAGACGATAACTGTCAATACTTTCCGCTATTTATATAACGAGCTATATTTACCATCGGTTCTAAGATATGAATGATTGTAATTCAATATACATTAATCATACGGCACTGGAAAATATTTCATTTCCTATTCTGCACTAACAATTATTCTGTACTTAAATAGCGTATCCGTTCCTCACTGATCTATTAACTAAATTCAGGGCCAACAGTTTGATAATAAGCTCTATGTTTTACTTAGTTAATTTCCTGTAATTATCATAAAATATCTATAATGCAATCTATAGTTCCTACACTAATAATTAGTTAGTTCTACATTCAAGTAATTCATATTCACATGACATTAATAAATTTTCAAAGGTCTACTACCTTACGGTATTTGTTATGCTCTAATAGAACATGTATTCGAAAGGTCTCATCTCCCAACCACGAGTCTGGCAATCACGTCCAGACTCTCCCCCAAGCACCTTCTGTCTTACACACTGGCTTTATCCAGTTACAGTCAGTACAGTGGCCTCAGGACTCCTGTACGGCCTTAACTTTTGTACTTCTTTAATGATTGTGTGTAGAAACCTTCCTACTGGTCCTTTCTTCCATTTCTAGGATGGTTCTTTTGCCTCTCTTACCCTCTCTATATTTCCTTTCTCAGGCAGAGGGTAACTGTTTCTTGGCAACTGTTTCCTTTAATAACAAAACAATTTTGTTTTAGTCTTGTTAAAGTAATGTTACTAAAATTTAGGTAATCTCAATATATGGATCTGGTAATCCAATTTCAGTCAGTTAATATATAACATGATAATGTAATAAAAATTTACAAATTCATTAAGTAAAAATCAACTTAGTAGTCTCAACATTTTTCTTTATGCAAATTGGGGTGTTACATAACATATATTTAAATTAAAAAAACCATATTTTAAACTATTAATCTTACACATTCTTATTTTTATATATAATTATAATATATAAAATATAATTTATTTATTTAAATTAATGAAAAATTATTGGCATTTATCTCTATTTTTACATACATTGTCTATATTTCTATCTATGTTAACATACAATGAATACCAATATCGATAAGTTTTAATTGGTGGCTAGAAAGAAAAAAATGATATTTTATCAATTTCTCTGACGCTCATAATGTTTTCCTTTCAAAAATATGATTATTACAAATTTACAATGAATGTAGTTTTACCTGACTTATTTGTAGTAAATATCTTATTTTATATCCTATTTTTTACCTTTACTCAAGTTGGGCTATATCCCATTTTTTACCCTTACTCAAGTTGGGCTAGCGTTTATTGTTATCTTGATGCATTGTGAGAATTGGTATTCTCAGACGGAATAATTTAATAATTAAGGAATTTAGACTTCTGTGATCCATAACATTGTTCAGAAACTCTTCGGCAAAATCACATAACCAATCTTTTGTTATGTGATTTTGCCGAAGAGTTTCTGAACATAATTTAATAATGTTAATTTGAATAAAAAGTCGTTGGATTGGTAATTTGTTATCATTTACATTGTGAGTATACTTTAGTTTTTAGTTTATATGTTGAAACAAATCAATGATCAAATCCATGTCCACACGTTATAGATAAGGGGATGGCCTCTTATAGATAAGGCATTATTGGAAAAAACATCCATGGATTGTTGCCTCATCTCTTTTGATAAAAATGATGAAACTACATTCTCAAACTTTAATGTAGTGAAAATAGTGCTATGAATGACCACAACCAAATTATCCCATGAATATAGGGAAGAACATAAAAACATAGTATGCTTATGTTTTATAGACATTTTAAAAGCTATAGAGACTAATTGGCTTACTAGAGTGTTAAATGCATGATTTCCTTTGTCATGGACTTACCATTATTCATCTTAAGTTGATACAACTTCTTTCGAAAGAATAGTTTGTTTACTAAGGACTTAGATCAACAAAAAACCTTAACTTATCCCAGAAGCCCTTAACGTTGGCTCTTCCTAAAACATTTAACAATAATGAATCTAGAATGCACTAGTGAATAGTATTATTTGTTGGCATTATGGTACATGTGTTTTCCTTGATGGAAACTCGCTTGTAACACAAGTAGTATATGGTAACTAGATGAATCTATAGGTGAGATTAGAGGTAACAGAATGATGGAATAGAATAATGGATCAATAGTTTACAGATCAGAATCAGAAGCTTGATACAGGAAATTGTTGGTATTATGAATTAGGTGTTGTCCTTGATAGCAACCTACCTTATGAGTTGTCCTTGATGACAACCTATTTTATGAATGGATTACTTGATAAAGGTATAAACAGGATGTGATAGAATGCATGGCAGTTGTGTTTACAGATGTGACAAAATGTGGGGCAGTTTAGAGGAATCAGTTTAGAAGTGATGCATGATGGCAACTCACATTCTAACAGGTCTATTCAGAGGTAATAGAGTAATGGCACAGAAGAACGGGATGATGGGACAAAAAATTACAGATCAGAATTAATAAATTGAGGAAAGAGAATGTTTTAAGGTGTATACGTTGGTTAACCTAGTCCAAGTCCTGCATACACGTAGGTACACAGAATAAAAGGAGCATATACATATGCACATAGTTTCACAGAAGAAAAAGCACGTATGGGATGGAATAATAAGGTTAAAGAATACCAAGGGTCCATACCATGGTATTAGCCCACAATATTGAGCAGAATAATGGTTACTTGATCCCGTCAAAGAATACCATAGGTTCTAAGAGTTGTTTTGGTGCATTATATTGACAAAGGCTCTAAGTATATAAGGAGGAGAAGATCAAAGGGCTAAGTGTGCAAGTGAAAGGGGTTTTTCATGAATACTTCTATCTTAAGCATATTTTGTGTTCTAAGGGCTATGGCTATGATATAGATCTGAAACATCTTGTGCACCCTTGGATAAAATGTTGGATCATGATCATGAGACCTGAAATTACTTATCATTGTATGATATAATAATGTATAGGCTAGATCTGAGTGCTAATGCATGTTTTATCATTTAAATGCTATGATTTGGGTATATCTGAAGTCTTGAAAAGTTGTGAAGTTATAAGTCATGATTTTCAGATCTATATGTAGGTTCGCCTCGGTGAAGGCATGCATACATGCAAGTTCGGCACTTTCAAGTAGCGTATGAAGAGGAAGGTCTTGTTGTTGAGAAATGATTGATTTATCTAATTAGTTCTGTTGTTTTACTATTGTTTGTCAATGATGTCTTCATTAGATCTGAAGTAAAATTGATTGTATAAGGAGACTGAGTCTGGATGACTGATTGATTGAGTAAGAAGGGTGATCTTTGTTGTTATCTATTTATAACTCTTTAATATGATAGTAGATCTTCAGAATGTCTTTGGGTAGTACATTTTTTGGTTCAGAAGTTTTATGATTCAGTATCTTTAGAGTTATACGTAAGTTGGGTTACAGAAAGTAGCGTATACACGTAAATTGTCCTCATTGAAGTAGCGTATACATTCTGACATATGATTTTTGAGGTTGCAGTTGGTTCTATTTGTTGATGCAGTGTTCTGGGTTTAGATTTGTGTTCTCATGATAGTGATCTAACTGTTCAGATTGATTGATTGTGTTTTTCTTCAGAGTTGATGGGTTTCAGTGATTAGTTGATGCAGTTGTATTTTATGGTTGTATTATAGTTGTGGTGATTGATTTTGAGCTTCAAGGTTACTAATGGGTCCAATATGAAAATTTGATGAAACGTGACCTACATATTGTGTTGATGTGTACCAGGAGTATCCAGTCTAAAAATTTATGAAACGTGGTCCCTAGCGAAAGAGTGAAGGTGGTAGCCTTCTGTAGACCGGCGCCTACATACTGGTAAACATATAAGCGAGTACAAGACCTAGGGGGTTGGAGCTCCCTTCCAGTCGCAGATGGAGAACGTTTGAAGGTTGTAGCCTTTTGTAGGTCGGCGCCTACGTACTGGTAAACATACCATCCAGTACAAGAGCTAGGGGGTTATAGCTCCCTTCCAGTAGAAACTAGAGAATGAGAGAAGGTTGTAGCTTTCTATAGGTGGGTTCCTCCATGCTGGTATGAGTTTGCGCCAGTACAAGATTGTAAACAACATTTTCTTTATATTAAAAGAACAGAAACAACAACAACGGGTGGTTTTCTCTCGCATTGGGTTTCCACCTTAAATCTTGGTGTTCATGTGTGTTTCTTATGTGTGATGGTTTATTTTTTTATCACAACACATGGTTACTATTTATCTAATGTTTAATAAAGTACTGATGCACTGGTGGAAGAAAAATTTATGATGAATTAACGGAATCATAAGTTCACTGGATATACGCTAATTGTATTAAGAATAGTCACGTACACACGCAAGTTATTTTCAGTAAAGTTGTGTATAGAAATCTGAATATGAAATGTAAAAAGTTATTATTTGAAAATATTGGTTCGCCCTACCCTCTCAACATTTTTCCCAACAATTGGTGTCAGAGTGGGTCCTTTTGGCAGAATCTTGATCACTTGAAGGAGATTCATTGTAACAATGGGAAAGAAGTAGAAGAAGAAAGCACCTCAAAAGAAGAAGATATCTCAAAGGAACAGTGACAGTAGGAGAAACAATTGGCTATTAGGTGGAAGCAATTATTCATATTTAGAATCACCTCAGATTGAAGATGAACAAGCAAAAGAATTATCAGGCACTAATTTTTGGTCCTCTGGTGATACATTTCTCTATTCATGCAATATTGAAGATAATGAATGTGACAGCAAAACAACTAAATTTTCTTTTATGGGTGAAAGTGAAAGAAATATAATAGAGACAGAAGTTAAAAAGCTCACAAATAAAATTAAAGATCAACAATATCTATTTGATAAAAGGGAGTGTACCTATAAAGAAGAGGTTACTAGGTTAAAAAATCAGTTGGAGGAAGGAAACAAAATAAGGAAGCAGTACAAGGAAAAGGAAGATCAATGTCAAAGGTTGCAGGATGAAGTAACATCACTAAGAAACGAAGTGAATGAAAAAGATACAACAACCAAGGAACTAAAAGAAAGAACCAGTTACTATGAAGGTATTGAAGTTGTGATCATCTCTCTAAAAGAAGATCTTGAAAATTCGAATAAGCAGAATGAAGAGATACTTCAAGCATTTGAAGCACAAGAAAATGAAGTTTTCAAATTAAGACAAGTGGAAGAAGGAAGAAAAATTTAAGAAACCATGAAGAAGCAATATTTGGAAAAGGAAGAGAAATATCAGGTTGAGGTAAATATCCTAAAAGGTAAATTAGAAGAAAAGGATAAATTTTTACGATTTCAAGATAGTACTAACATTTTGGATAATATTCTTAGCAGTCAAAGGTCTTCTGCCATCAAATATGGTCTTGGTTTTTGTGAAATTGTTAAAGGTGAATCTAGCTCACAAACTAAGGCAAGGAATTCTAATGTAGAATATGAAATGCTCAACAAGGAGATAAGAGGTCAACCCCATCAACAACCAAGGAAAATAAGTCTTCAAAAAAAATCATTTACTCCTAAATATGGAAGTTCCAATTGATTCTTTCCTCTGATGAATAATGTTGAATGTTCTATCTGCCATAATTTTGGACATGTTGCAGCCAGATGCAAAATTAGAATGTTTCAAGCTAATAACTTGTTGATGCCTCGAAAATCGCTGCAACAACAATGGGGGATAACCACCCGATCCGGACCTTAAAGCAGCTCCTTTTCCATTTGGTGTGGTGGCTCCAACTGGTTTAACTAGGTCCAGTTACCTTCTCCTTATCGCTATTGGTTTATGATGTATCTTTAACTACCAATAGTTAGGGATATCAGATCACTTCTTCTTATTGATTGGGCAAGAAAATGACCCTTAAGCTGATTTGGGTACAGCCAAGCCACAACTAAAATTTTGCCTCTTTTGAGAAGAGGACTTAAAAGAATGTAGAAATTACTCTAAATGCAAAATTATTCTATAATGCAAGCAAAATAAACTAATTTTAATCCTATCTCAATTAGGCAGATATAGATCTAACCCAACCAAGAGCAAGATATTTAAAGTATTGGAATTTAAATATGTCTTGTTTATAATGAATATCAAGTTAATGAAACAGTTCAATTAACTAACATTATGGATACCAAAACAAATCCTATTGAGACCTATTAACTGAAATAATCAGTCAACGACACTCAGGAAGAAATTCACAAAAATGTTATTGATTGTCAAATCAGTAAATCCAATAACTAAACAATTATATGCAGAAATAGTTCACAACACATTACCATTCAATAAATCAGTTTTATAAGACAGATTTCTAAGTAAATAGTTACTCATAAATCATAAATTAATTCATACGAACAGAGATACATAATAACAACATTGAAACAAATTACCCATATTGACAAAAGTGCACAAACATGAATAACATGACACATTCATGTTATCATAAAAATGAAACTGATATTTGAAATATTAGTATTAGAAATACCAATTTATTGCATCCATTTCTCTGACCCTAGTCTCCATCAGTCATTTACATTGCTTGGACTTCTACTTTCAAAGGTAAAGCCACAATAGTGCAAACTTTGCCCATCATGCATAATTCAAGATACAAAATAAAAATCCTTAATAATCCTTAGATCTGAGATTTTCTCTCCTCTCTCCTATAACTCTAAATTCCTATTGCAGAAATGCTATTTATAATATTCGCAAAGGAATTCTTGAGACAAAAGTTTGTTGAAGAAAAATCTGCCCAATCCAATTTTATTTGCTTAAAATTCCAATCTTTAATTACTAGAGCATTCTCATTGATTGAAATATTTTTCTCCATATCTCTTCTACTATTTTCCTGCAAAAAGAAATCAAAATAAATTAAGATGCAACAATAAAATCAAAATATCATTTCTGGCATTAAAACAAATCCAATCAAATTCAATTTAAATAAATAATTGAAGATAAAATATAAGCTCTCTATTGATGCCTGGGATGATTTAATTGGCCAAGGATATCATTGATGAATAGCTCTACATCCAGAATAGGCATGGACAAATGAAAATGCAGAAAATAAAACTCAGAAAATTGATTTTGTTTTAAAAATTCGTAGTTTGATCTTCTACATGATTTTTGACTCAATAAATGACCAAATTTGTCTTGATTTTATCCTTCCAATGAGCCGTCCTGAGCCTCATTTGACCAAGTATAACTTAATTTATGAGCTTCCAAAGTTGATGAGTCAAATTTGGCACAATTCTAAAATTTAAACAAAATTTTAATTAAAAAATTTAATCATAATTAAAATTCTAATTATTTCTAATTTAATTGTTAATCATAAATTAAACTACTTATTTATTAAACTATTTATTAATTAATATTAGTCTAACTAACTATACTAAATATTTATAAACTAATTAATATAAATCTAAATAATAATTATTTTAAATATTAAATTTTAGTCTAGTATTATATTATAATTATCCTCATCATACTTACTCATTTCACTCACACGTATGAGTGATTTCAAAACTCAAAATGAATTACAAAGCTCATGACGAGACTTTGTATTAATGCCCTTTGACTATGATTGGGAGATCAGCGTCGGGGAAGTATGTCTTTTCACAATTGGGAGATCGAGGATTTAAGATTTTCGGGGTTTTTTAAAAATTTGCAATCAAAAGCCCCGATGCGATCAAATTGTTTTTTTATTATTATTTTTTATTTTATATATTTTATGTATTAAATTTTAATTTAATTTAATTAATTATATTTTATATATTAATTAATTTAATAAATTTAAAATTTAATATTAAATATCAATTTTTTATTTTGATTTTATTTTCATGAATTTTAGTTTCTAAATTATATCCATTTTGAAAATAAAAATAAAAAAATAAACTACAGCCACTTCGATGTTCTAGGTTTTGGAGATTGGTAATTAATTTGAGAATTGAAATAAATTACTAAAATCTTGATGTTTCATGATTTGGCTGAAAAATGAAAAATGTTAGTAATAACTAACTAGGAGTTAATATTTAAAATAAATGCATTATTGAACTAATTTATTTACAAAAATAGAATATTGTACATTTTATGCATTTTTAACACAGGCGACATAAATGATTAGACTTCAAAAGAGTGTCGTTTACGAACCAATTGACCAAATGAGGGGAAACAAGCGTCAATGGGAAGCTTATAAAAAACAATTTTAACAAAGCAATCAAAACAAAAATCCAAAGAAAATGAAAAATTAACAAAAGCATAGGATAATCAACTAAATAAAAATCCTAAAAGGTGTTTAGCCAAAATTTTTATAGAAAGCGTCCCCATTATTTGAAGTGAATAAATCAACATGGGGGGTTGTGTTTTAACTACAACATAACCAACTCACATAAATATCATCAGCTTCTAGGTACTTTAAGGGATATTGTTTTTCTTGCAATATGTTTGGTCACAAATCCGTTGATTTATATTGAAGGAATATGAAATATATAAGATGTTATGTTTGTAACAAGTTTGGCCATGTAGCAAAAGAATGTAGGAACAAGTCTATGGATCACCATAGACAATATGGTAAGCAATCAAATAATCGCATTTATATTATAAAATCTGAAAAAGACGAATCCACCAAGAATCAAGAAATGGAAGATCGAATAAGGTGTGATCTTGCTCTTTGCTCTTTCAAAGACGAAGATGATAGCAGATGTTCTCATCACATGACTGGGGACAAGAGTAAAATGGAGTCCCTGATGAAGAACCATCATGGTAATGGTATTCTTGGAGTTGATGTTCTCGGATCAGGTACAGTCAGAACAAACTCAGAGGGAGCTGAAGGTGTGAAATTTCAGTACTCCACCTTCCATACACAGATATTATGAAGTATAGTCGTGTATATACAAGAGTTAGAAATTGCACAATCATGTATATGTTGGTTTGATGAAGAAGCAATGGGACATACTCAAAAAAGGGGTATGATATGGTTCAGACAATTATCAATTGGATATTTTGTTTTGATGGATGATGACTACAACCTGTGGATGTTATTTAGAAGTGATTTTTGACCCTCATAAGTTGTTGATGACTTGATGTATAACTAGTTGATGATGACGCCTTAATGATTCTTACTGATATATGCAATGATTAGATCTGACAATAAATAGTTGCCATAGGTTGAGGGGGGAATATGTTATGCTTCTAATAATGCATCGCTGGCATTATGTTTAGAAGTCTTTGGTACATAATGATTCTTATCTATGGTGAGGATTGTTATGTTGTTGAAGTGTTTAGATTATACATCATGTTATGTTGCGGTCATGGGTTGTCTATGATGAAATCTCATATGATACTTATATTGCTTGAGCCACATAGTTGTTATTCAGATCAGATTTATGGGTGATTCATATGATTCTTTTGATGATGTAATATAGTACATATGCTATGATGCTTACATGGTGATCTTCATAAGTTCAAGGAGAAGAACAAAGCTTGAGTACACAGCTTCATCATTTGATGATGTCAAATTTCATATGGTGCAAGTTTCCTATAGTTCTTGGCTCTCACATGGTTGAGGATTGCTTCTTTTGATGGTATCAAGAAAGTTTGGCAAATGACTGTGAACTCATGGTTTTATTTTTACATTAATGAGAAGCTAAATACATATTATGTTGGATACATGAATTATCCTCTTGTATGAAGAAAATTGACCAAGAGAATGGTGTTATTGCAGGTTTCATGAAGACATGGATATTTGGAGACTTGCCTTACTTAGTCACATAATGATGATGACTTATTACTTTATGGTGGTAGGTTTGGTTCTCACATATGTTTATCATGGTTGATTCTTATCAAATGTGGGATGTTGGAAAACTCCTTTGTAATTATACATGGTTGATATATTGAGGATTGTTGTAAAAAGAACATGTAGTTCCAGCTACGATGATTTGATGATGATGTTGTGGTCATGGATGATGACTATGGTGCTTTCACATACATATGACATGATGTGAATGGTTTTTGTATTACTGCTTGGAGATATGACATATGCTTAGTTGATTCATGGAAGGCTATGGAGCAAGGTGATCTTGATAAGATCAAGAAGATGACTTGATATCTATATACAACATACTTGGTCACAACTTGACGATATTAAAGTTACATTGTATTATATTGCGAATTTATGATATACATATACAAGTTGTTATTCTTAATGATGCTAACAGATTCTTATGGTTCAAATCATATATGATGTATGATATTTGTTGATAACTATCATGGTCCGGTTTAGGTTTGTGGACTTTTGTTATGAATTTCATGTATATCATTTGATGTAAAGATCATGTAAAGACCTATGATGTAATAATTGGCATATTCAGTCATTTATGGACTCTTGAGATCATTTCAAATATGTAATCCCACTTGGGGTGGTTGAGTCAAATTTGTATCCCCACTTGGTTGGGAGATTGATTTATGTATTCAGTCATTGGTGATAGGAAAGTCATACTCACATAGTTGAATTATAGAGTCATGTTATTCTTTTGCAAAATATTTCTACAGACTTGCATGTGCTTGGGGGGGGGGGGGGGGGCATGGAAAGTATAGCGCATCTCAGCATGTACTAAGGGGGAGTTTGATTAGAGAATCCAACATGTGCCTAAAAGGAGCATGATCAGTGTTCATATTCAACAGTTCAGGTATAGAAGTCTTCATTTAACATTGGTAAGCCCTTTGCCCTTGATGTCAAAGGGGGAAAGTAGTTTTGTGTTTTGGTATTTGGAGAGTAGCTTTATGTTTTGATGTTATTTACAGGTTGTGGTGACCAAACACCAAAGTGGTTGCCATCAAGTCCAAAGGGGGAGATTTTTGGCATTATGGTACATGTGTTGTCCTTGATGGAAACTCACTTGTAACAGAACAAGTATATGGTAACTAGATGAATCTACAGATCAGATCAGAGGTGACAAAATGATGGAACAAAGATATCAGAGGTGACAGAATGATGGAACATAACAATGGGTCAAAGGTTTACATATCAGAATCATAAGCTTGATACAGGAAATTGTTGGTATTATGAATTGGGTGTTGTCCTTGATAGCAACCTACATGATAAGTTGTCCTTGATAACAACCTATTTGATGAATGGATTACTTGATAAAGGTATAAACATGATGTGACAGAATGCATGGCATTTGTGTTTACAAAGGTGACAAAATGCAGGGAAGTTTAGAGGAATCAGTTTAGAAGTGATGCACGATGGCAACTCACATTGTAACATGTCTATTCGGAGGTAACAAAGTAATGACACAAAAGAACAGGATTATGGGACAAAGGATTACATATCAAAATCAAGAAATTGAGGAAAGAGAATGTTTTAAGTTGTATACACTCGTTAACCTAGTCCAAGTCATGTATAAACGTAGGTACACATAATAAAAGGAGCGTATACATATGCACGGAGTTTCGCCGAAGGAAAAGAGCATATGGGATGGAAAATCAAGGTTAAAGAATACCAAGGGTCCATACCATGGTATTAACCCACAATATTGAGTGGAATAATGATTACTTGATCCTGTCTAAGAATACCATAAGTTCTAAGAGTTGTTTTGGTGCATGGTATTAACAAAGGCTCTAAGTATATAAGGAGGAGAAGATCAAAGGGGTAAGTGTGCAAGTAAAAGGGGTTTTTCATGAATACTTCTATGTGAAGTATATTTTGTGTTGTAAGGGCTATGGTTATGATATAGATCTGAAACATCTTGTGCACCCTTGGATACAATGTTGGATCAGGATCATGAGACCTGAAATGACTTATCATTATATGATCTGATAATGGATAGGCTAGATCTTAGTGCTAACGCATGTTTTATAATTTAAATGTTATGATCTGGGTATATCTGATGTCTTGAAAATTTGTGAATTTACAAGTCATTATTTTCAGATCTATACGCAGGTTCGCCTCGGTGAAGCCGTGTATAGACATGAGTTTGACACTTCCAAGTAGTGTATGCAGAGGAAGGGCTTGTTGTTGAGAAATAACTGATCTATCTGATCAGTGCTATTGTTTTACTATTGTTTGTCAATGATGTCTTCATTACATATGCAGTAAAATTGATTGTATAAGGAGATTGAGTCTGGCTAATTGATTGATTGAGTAAGAAGGGTGATCTTTGTTGCTATCTGTTTAGAACTCTATAATATGACAGTAGATCTTTAGAATGTATTTGGGTAGTACATTTTTTGGTTCAAATTTTTTATGACTTAGTATCTTTAGAGGTATACGCAAGTTGGGTTACAGAAAGTAGGGTATACATGCATATTTTCCTCATTGAAGTAACGTATACATTCTGACATATGATTTTTGAGGTTGCAATTGGTTCTGATTATTGATGCAGTGTTCTGGGTTCAGCTTTGTGCTCTGTGATAGTGATATGACTGTTCAGACTGATTTATTGTGTTTTTCTTCAGAGTTGATGGGTTTCAATGATTAGTTAATGTAGTTGTATTTGATGGTCGTATTACAGTTGTACTGATTCATTTTAAGCTTCAAGGTTACTGATCGGTTGAGTACGGAAATTTAATGAAATGTGGCCTACATATTTTGTTGATGTGTACCAAGAGTATCGAATCTAAAAATTTATGAACATGGTCCTTAGAGAAAGAGTGAAGGTGGTAGCCTTCTGTAGGCTGGTACCTACGTACTGGTAAACATATTAACCAGTACAAGAGCTAGGGAGTTGGAGCTCCCTTCTAATAGAAACTAGAGAATGATTGAAG
Source organism: Pinus tabuliformis (assembly GCA_031772625.1). Classification (NCBI taxonomy): domain Eukaryota; kingdom Viridiplantae; phylum Streptophyta; class Pinopsida; order Pinales; family Pinaceae; genus Pinus; species Pinus tabuliformis. The sequence continues at coordinate 445,436,923 of CM062813.1, read as the reverse complement.
GTTGTAGCATTCTGTAGGTCAGCACCTACGTACTGGTAAACATACCAGCCAATACAAGAGCTAGCGGTTGTAGCTCCTTTCCAGTAGAAGCTAGAGAATGAGAGAATGTTGTAGCCTTCTGCAGGTGGGTGCCTATTATGAAACCAGCTCACAAAAAGATAGAAAAGATAGATAAACACCTTTAAAATAAGCCTCTTCGAGGGGGGAAACCTCCTTTACATTACACAAATGAACAATTCTTGGATGATATAAATGACAAGACCTCCTTTCTATATATAGGAGTCTAAGGGGTCCCAATAAAATCAGAGCCTACATAACAATAATATTGTAGGGGCACAACAATAACAATAATGGGCTTCTATGGTGAATAATAATAACAACATGGAGCCTATATGGGCACAATAATACAATAAGGGGGTTGCTTTAAAAACAATAAGGGGTTACACTAGTAGTATAGGGACCTCACATGCCCCTCTTCTTCAAAAAGGTTTTGTCCTCAATGCTTGAGTAGTTTTGTATGCTTCTGTATAAAATTCTCATCCTCCCATGTGGAATCTTCAGTGGGTAAGTTCTTCCACTTGATGAGATACTCTAAAATTGATCGATTTCATAGTGGTCGATTTCTTGTTTTTGTGACTGTTTCAGGTTCCAATATGATTTTTCCTTCCTTGACAAGTTCTGGCAATATTGTTTGAACTGGGATTTTCTCATCTGTAACCTTCTTTAAGCATGAAACATGGAAAATTGGGTGCACTCAGGAATATGTAGGAAGCTCCGATTTGTATGCCATAGTACCAATTTTTTGTATCACCTTGTACGGACCATAATACTTTGGTGATAATTTATTATCCTTCATAGCTTGATTAAGGAACATTTGTTTGTATTGTTTTAGTCGTGGAAATAACCAGTCACCTACATCAAAACTTTTTTCGTTGCGATGTTGATCTTCCTGTTGTTTCATTCTATTCTTCGCCAAAGTGGGGTTATCCTTTAAAAGTTGGAGAACTTGTTGTTGATGCTCGATGTGATCTTTCACTACTTGAACCTTTTTCTTCTTGATATTTCCTTTTATATTGAGAGTTTGAGGAGTGTTAATTCCTGCCAATGCATTACAAGATATGGTCAGATTCATTTCTTGATGCTCAATGTGATCTTTCACTTCTTGAAACATTTTCTTCTTGATATGTCCTTCTATCTTGAGCATTTGAGGAGTGGTAATTCTTTCCAATGCTTTAAAAGATATGATTATATTCATTTATTCTTTTTCTGGGGTTGGTTCCTGGTGTATATCCTCTTCTTTTGATGTTTCTTGATCATTTTCTTCCTCCTCTTCACAATCTATGTAAAATAATTTCTTCCAAGCTCACTTATGACCTTTAGTGTCTTTTCTATCACAAATGTAACAAATCCCTTTTTCCTCTTTTTCTTCCAATTGTTGTGGTGTAAACCTTGTAGGTTATGTAAGTCTAGGAGAAAAATCACTTCCATATTTATAGTTGTGAGTGGTAGGATTCCTTGTTTCCATAATTTCGCTTTCAATTTTTCTTGCCAACCTGAATGCCTTCTCCAATGAATCAGGTTCCTAAAGACGAACCTCATGTTGAATGTTATCCTTTAAAGTCCCTATGAAGACATCAATCCTTTGCTTCTTTGGAATATCATTTACCCTTATATTCAATTTTTGGAAGTCTTCAATGTGCTCTGCCATTGAACCCTTTTGTTTGAGATTTATCAATTGGCTAAAGAAGGTGTTGCTCTTTGTATCCTCATAATGTGCTATCATTTCCTCCGTGAAAATTGACGTAGTGACAAGTGATTTACGAGAAAAAATCCCTTTATACCATAAAAATTGATTCAATTCGAAATATAAATATGAAATACATACCTTTTGTAACAATTGTAAATCATCTAGATCAAAATATTGCTCCATCTATGTGTCCAATTTACCAGATCCTTGCCATCAACCTTCCTCATATCGCCTTTTCTTAATTTTAGGAAATCAATCTTGAAATGACTGTAACTCTATAATTTCGCATTGCCAAGTTTTGAAATTGCGTCATGTGGTAGCCCTATGATTCCTTTTTCTAACCCCACTAGTTTGGTCAATATTTGATTCTTAAAGAAAGAGTTATGCCAAATATCCTACGATGACTTGATTACAGACTTGTTCAATAGAGCGAATTTATATGACCTTCCATGTGTCACTGTTTCGACCTAAAAACAATACACAGAAAATTGCAGTCCATCCTCTTTTTGTAAATTCTGACGAAATTTTAATCTGATTCTCAAAGAGAAAGTTATGATGATTTTCCCAAGGTCACCTTTTTGGGATGTAATTTGGGAGCTTTCCAAGACCCTAAATGTCTTGGACTGTATCTCCCAAAATATAGTGAAACGGGATCTGAAATTTAGGCCCGAGCTTCACCAAAAGTTCGAATCAAATGGATTTTAAGTTCAGAGACTGAACTTCGTAGAAAAACAATTATAGCGAAAATTTCACGATGACCTATTTGAGATGGAATTCTGGAGCTTTCAAAAACCCTAACTTCCTCAGATCATATCTTTGAAACTATAGCGAGCCAAGATCTGAAATTTGGACCCGAAGTTCAACACAATTTTGGCTCAAATGGGTTTTTTATTTAGATGTTTAAACAACACAAAAAAAAAATTATAGAGAAAATATCACGATGACTTGTTTGGAGCAGCGAAACCCTAGAATCTAAAACTATGATACCAAATGTTATGAAACCAGCTCATAAAAAGATAGAAAAGATATATCAAAGACTTCAAAATCAACCTCTTCTAGGGGGGACCTCCTTTACATTACACAAATGAACAATTCTTGGATGATACAAATGAAAATACCTCCTTTCTATGTATAAGAGTCTAAGTGGTCATAATATAATCAAAGCCAACATAACAATAATAATGTAAGGGCACAACAATAACAATAGTGGGCTTCTATGGGGCACAATAATAACAATATGGGGACTACATGGGCACAACAATATAATAAGGGGTTGCACTAATAACAATAAGGGATTACACTAGTAGTATAGGGAATTAACAGTGCTTGTGTGCTGGTATGAGTCTACACCAGTACAAGATTGTAAACAACATATTCTTTATATTAAAAGAAGACATAGACAATAACAACAGGTGTTTTTCTCCCGCATAGGGTTTCTACCTTAAATCTTGGTGTTCATGTGTGTTGCTTAGGTGTGATGGTTTATTTTGTTATCACAACACATAGTTATTGTTTATCTAATGTCTAATAAAGTATTGATGCACTAGTTGAAGACACGCATATCATGAATTAACTAAATCATAACTTCACTGGATATATGCTAATTGTCTTAAGAACAGTTGCATACACACGTTGGTTAATTTCAGTAAAGTCATGTATCGAATTCTGAGTATGAAATGTAAAATGTTATTGATTTGAAAATATTGATTCACCCCCGCTGCCCTCCCCTCCTAGTATTTTTCCCAACAATATTTTCCTTCCTATAGAACTTTCCCTAGTATTCATTGCCATACATGTAGGTTTATTTCAAGACATAGCAACCCACTAATCTAAATCCACAAGAAGAAATTCCTTCTTCAACTTCAATAATTCAAAGATCTAGTTGTTAAATGTATGTTTATCTATTCTTGAATGACTTATCATTAATCTTCGCAAAAGATTCAACCACAAAAAGCTTCCGCTTAAGAACAAGTTAATTGCAAACACAAGATAACCTTATTCTTCATGGAATAAGCTAAACTAGAGCAACAAAGGCATCCCCTTGAAACCAATAACCTAGCTCCAATACCAAATTTAGAGTGTGAAGAACCTTTTCAAGAAAGGCAATGCTTGCAAAATCTTATAATAGAAAGCAATAATATGTTGAAAATAATACTAGGAGGGGGGGGGGGTGTGAATCAGTGTTATCAGATCAATAATTTAATTTCCCAAACATATTTGTATACACTACTTCAGCTAAGTGAACTAGCGTGTATATGTGGTTGTACTTAAAGCAACCAGTGTATATGTAGAGAACTTTTGATTTACCCAATTTATCATGCATTGAACTTTAACCATTATATCAGAGATTTATTAGATAGTACAGTAAAATCAAAATAAAGCATCACACATAAGCAACACACATGAACACCAAGATATAAGGTGGAAACCCAATGTGGGTGAAAACCACCTGTTATTATCGTCTCTATCTTCTTTTAATAATAAGAAAATCTGTTTACAATTTTGTACTGGTGCAGACTTATACTAGTATGCAAGCTTCTACCTGCAGAAGGTTACAACCTTCTCTCGTTCTCCAACTTCTACTGGAAGGGAGCTACAACCCCCTAACTCTTGTACTAGCCGATATGTTTACTAGTATGTAGGCTGCGACCTATAGAAGGCTACGACCTTCTTTGTTCCTCCATGGACCACGTTTCATAAATTTTCAGACTGGATCCATCAACACCATTATAAATGCAATTCAATCATCAAATACATCTGCATCAACCAATCACTGAAACTCAAACATCACTTTCTGAATCACCCATAACTGAAGCAATCAATCACTTTGATAGTTAATCTGATTAGTCACAATACAGTCACCAAAACCCAAACCAAAACCCAGAATTCTGCAACAACAAACAGAAACAACTGAAACATACTTTATGAGGCATACGCTACTTCCATGTGTTGAACCTGTGTGCATACATGCTTTTATCAAAGCCAACCAGTGTACACATATGAAAATATTAATTTATAAATTTGCAGCTATTCCAGAATTAAGTGATATCTAGATCATAATATTTACAGAACAACACATGCGTCAGTATTTAGACCTAGACTATACATGATCAAACCACATAATGATAATTCATTTCAAGCCTTAAGATCTCGATCCATCATTAGATCTTATCCTTCACCAACTGTTGAGGTTCATCCTTTGTTCAGATCAATCACAGTACCATAAGCCAATAACTTGCATACTAGATCTCACACTTCATCAGATATTTGATACTTGCACACTTGGCCTAATGATCTTCTCCTCCTTTTATAGTTTTAGGCCTTTCTCAATACCATGGACCAAAACCACTTAGGACCAATACCTTGGACCAAAAACTTAGTTTTCCAAGATATATGCGCTTTTCCTTTTGTGAAAGTGCGTGTGTACATATACACTAATTGTGTTCAGTGAACCTACATGTATACGCACCTTGGTCAAGGTGAACCTGCATGTATACGCACCTTGGTCAAGGTGAACCTACGTATACCTCTCTTTCTTCATTCTTTGTATTCTGATTTGTAAATCTTTGTTGTTAACCTGTTGTACTGTGATCTTTTATCTGAGTGAGTTGCCATCAAGGACAACACTTATATCATAATGCCAAGAATCTCCCCCTTTGGACTTGATGGCAATAACAACACTAAGTCACTCTCCCCCTTTGACATAAAGGGCAGAGGGTCATTCTCCACCTGAGTACATGCTAAATTCTCTGATATGCTGAAATGTACTGATTTAGCTCCCATGATTGAGTCCATGCTGATGAGCCCCAATTTTTAGTACAATTTGGGCTCATGTGGCCTACTTGCTCTGCACAAACCATTCATTTTTTATTGCTTATGCATTCATTTCTTGGTTTATTCGTGTTGTTTGTAGGAAGAAGGGTAGGCATTCTATCTACGTGACTAATGCATGATGCTTTCAGGTTTTTGGCATTAAAAGGGAGAAAAGACCACGAGAAAGGAGACAAGGAGACAATAAGGTGGCACTGTTGGTTTTTAGGAGAGGATGTCCACAGTCTTGGGGACCTTCCTCGTGATTCCCACCATAGCTCCGAGCTCCAACCAATCTCCCAACCGAGCTTAGAGGCAGCCAACCGTTCTACAGGAACCGCAGTTACAACTGTTCTACAGGAACAGCAGTTATAACTGTTCTACAGGATCAACAGTTTAACCTTCAGTTGGACAGCCGAGCTCCACAAATCAAGGACACCTGTTGGATGATCATTTTGCATAAATACTGAGGCCGTAGCCTTGGATAGAAGCTTTTTTGAACTTTTGTATTACTCTTGTAATTTGGAAGTACGAGCTACAGCTCGGTGTTTGTTCCTTTTGTAAGCCAGTTTTGGCATGACATCAGATTTTTGGTTATGAATAAAGGCAGGCAGATTTTGATCTCATTCTGAGTTTCTAAGGGAGCTATAGCTCTCAGGTTAGGGCCCAACCTGAGAGCAATAGATCTCCTCGGTGTTGTAATGTTGTTTGCATTTCGTTCCAGCACTTTGAGTTTTTACTTTGACATGCAATTTGAATTTACAGTCTGTTAATTTAGTCTTTTTCATGAGGTTGAATAGGATTAGTTTATGGTGAATTTGCTTTCAGTTGCTTAGATTCGATAGGGGGATAGTTATAATTTATTGGAGCTCCAGAAAAAGGTTGTTAAGGCTCACTGCCATCTCTCTTAGGGATTGGGGTGCAGTCCATAACCAACCACCAAAAAGAAACGCAGTTCTTCTCACTTCCATGCAAGCTGCAACATAGACATTTTCGTTGAAGATCCATCCATGCACTTTTGATATTGAACCATACTTCTACATTCCACTTCCATGCACGAGTTTCTTTTCTTGGTTTTCCATTGCTGTTCATAGGTTTCATGGCACAGTTATCATAGGTTAATGAATTCTCGTTTTTGGTGCATAAGTCATTTGTTTCATTTATGCTGCTCCATATCATTCCACTTCCTTCTTCTTCTTCTTGATCTCTCCTCAAGCCCTACTCGGCCTCTGTCCAGTTCATTTACCCTCCAACTCATCCATTGCCACGTAGCTTCATTTACTTAACCTTTCGTGATCCCATCCTTCCAGCCATCAACCCACTGCATGCACTCTTCCTCCATTTGACCTCTCTGCTCCTGAGCCATCACTAGTTCCATCTCCATCTCACCTATCCTCCCACACCACTCCAACACTTCACCATCTCCCAAAACTTCCACGGTCAAACATCCTGTAGAATTGCACAGACTTCCTGTAGAATCCCTGAGTTTCCTGCAGGATCCCCTGCAGACTTCCTGTAGAAGCCTGCAAACTCGGTTGCTGAGCATCCGAACGTGGTAGACTTCTGTGGACTGATGCTAGAGACCCTCTGGGACCTCCCCTAGCCATCCTGACCTTGCCCATGCTTTCCTTCCATTCAAACCGCTCCTGCACAGTCAAACCCTAATCAAAAGCACCATCACAATAAATCCAACCACTTAATGAAAAAATACAAAAACATGTCTTTTCAGATTCAAGTAGCTTAGATGCATGTATTTCAGTTCACTGCAAGTAATGGCATCATTGGTAGAAGTTTCATTCACAGTTTTGCATTGTAAGGGTCTAGCTAGTCAAATTAGGGTTTACTAGGGTTTTCATGCTTTGTTGGCTTTCAGTTTCTTTTTGCAAATAGACTAGCCTCCTTTGAGTTAGCTTTCGTCCATCATTCATAAAGCTTCTTCTATGAGCATATAGAAGTTGGCTTAAGCCCTAGCGGACTTGTGCCAGCTGACCAAGTGACAGCTGCGACAAGAGCTAGTACTTGTGCATACAACACCGTCGCTTCCAAGTTTGTACGAACTACCGGGTTGATAAAATTAGAGATAGGAAGCTCCAGGAGTTGTAGCATTATTGCTACAATACTGGAGCCCACCATCTTTTTGGCGCCGTTGCCGGGGAAGCGTCAGAGTATTAGTAATTGTTGCTTTTCTTCTACTTTCTTACTCTTGCCTTCTGCTAAGTAGTTTACTTCATTTCCTTTCTGCAAAAGTAGCATAGACATTTCCTGCTTTCATAGATTAGCATATCCTGCTTTCATAGATTAGCATTTCCTTTCTGCAAGCGTAGACTAGCATTTCCATTCTTGCAATTTCATTTGAGCAAAGTAGATTAGTTCTTTCCTGCTTTTAGTTTAATTCTGCATCTTTCATAGTTAGTTGTAGATCAATCTGTCTCAGTTTTGCAGGTACCAAAAGAAAAGCAAAGCAAAAACAATCAAAACAAAAAGAAAGTCTTTTCCATTTCATGCCTTGTAGGAACCGAGATAGATCAGGCAAATTCCTACCAAACACCCCCACCACATCACTGAGTCACCCTTCTCTCTTCTTTGGTGACAGTGACCCAGAAGAACCTATAGGTGAACATCCTGAGATATACAAAGATCCTATAGTAGAAGAAGAGTTAGAGACCACTCCATCTGAAGCTATGGCTGACAATAGAAGAGAAGATGAGAGAATAGAAGGTGCCTTCCCCATCCGAGAGACCAATGGAGAGATGAAAATGAAGAAAATTAGCCCCTCCGCCTTACCTCACTTCCATGGGCTGACCACTGAAGATCCGGATACCTTCCTGTTTGAGTTTGCTGTCCTTTGTAGAACCTATGACTATACTGAAGATGAGCAAAAGCTGAAACTTTTCCCTTCCACTCTTAAGGATGCAGCACTACGCTGGTTCATGGGCTTACCTAGGAATAGTATCACCACTTGGGCTCAGATGCAGCAAGCTTTCAATACCAAGTACCGGGATTACTGTAGGTCCAAGGAAACAAAGGGGGAAATCTTTCGGATGACCATGGGAAATGATGATTCCTTAGAGGATTATGAGGAGAGGTTCCAACTAAGCTATAAGTGGGCCAGGTGCACACTTGACCCTGAATCCCTCAAGTTGGTCCTGCTCCGAGGAGTCCCTGAAGACCTCTTAGATACCCTTCACATGTTAGCTGGGGGGGACATTTACCAACTGCCTTATGAGGACATCAAGACTGTGTTTAGAAACCACTCCAGGGTAGCTCGGAAACGAGGTAGAGGAAACCACCTCTCAACTAGTGTCCCTTTCTCCAAACATGAGCTTGCAAATCAATTAGAAGATCTTAAGAGTGAGGTGAGACAAACCATTGCCATGCAGCTTGACACATTCAGGATTCAGCAAAAGAAAGAAGAAGCTGAGAGAGCCTTGGCTGTCTTCTGCCCTAGGTGCACAAGGAGACACCCTAAGAACGAATGTCCATTGCATTCGGTTGAAGTTTGTTTCGTTTGTGAGGAGGACCATCCCACAAATCAGTGTCCAACCTTACCTGGGTTTAAAGCCATGTACCAAGGGACAGAAGCTCCCACAGAGCCTCTCTATTACCTCAACCAAAGGAGGCCACAAGGATCTAGACCTTATCAGCAGGGGATGCAAGGGGCATCTCAAGCTTATTACAGCCCCAACCAATCGACTCCTATGCCTTCCTGGGGTCCCCCTGCTCATCCTTCATGGTCCATGCCTCCTCCATGGTATTATCCTCCTCAGTACCCCACTCAACCTACTTCTCATTCATATCACTCACATGCCCAGCCACAGCCTCAATGGAATGCACCTCAGTCGGGGTGGAGGCCCCAATACAACACTCCTCCTGCCATCTTGCCTCCACCACCAGTTCAACCTCAGCCATTACCTCCTGCTCCTCCAAGGCAACCTCAAATGCATGCTCAACCGAACCCGAACCCCAACAATAGACAGGCCCAGCAGGTATACACTGGGGAAACCTCATGCTCTACCTATGCTGTGGAGATCCAGGAGATCAGTCTTTGATCTGGAAAGACTCTACCAGATCGCCAACCTCCTCCCCTAGAGGATGAGGAAGATAAACAGGAAAGTGAACCAAAGGCTATTCCACCCTTTCCTGAGAGACTAACAACCACCACACAACCCAACCCAGAGGAGGATGAGCTTCTGGGTGAGCTCAAGCAGTTGTGTGTAAAAATACCACTTCTCCAAGCCATCAAGGATGTGCCAATATACAACAAACTGGTTAAGGAGAAGTGTTTCAAACACCCAGGCAGACGGAAGAAAGATGCCTCAACTATCAATGTCATAGGACAACTGTCTGACCTTATGTTAGGACAAGTCATCTGCCCAAAGTACCTAGATCCTGGAAGCCCTGTAGTAGATGTTCACATCAATGGCACCATTATACCTCACACCTTGATTGATCTGGGGGCTGCCATTAATGTGATGACCAGGGATACCATAATTAAGCTTAATCTTCAGGGTTCCTTGAGGAAGACCTCGACAGTACTGCAATTAGCAGATCACTCCACCGTGACTCCCGAAGGGATTGTGGAGGATGTCTTGGTCTCTATTGACTCTTGGGAATACCCTGCAGACTTCCTGGTTCTGCAACCAAAGGCCAAGCTTACTGGATATCCTCTCATTTTGGGAAGGCCTTGGTTAGCTACTGCAGATGCTTACATAAGTTGTCGTGCAGGAAACATGACCATTAAAAATGGTCCCATGTCCAAGCAGCTAGTCCTATACCCTCCTGCCCAACCCTCCTTAGAGCATGACTTACCACTCTGGTTGGAAGAAGGAGAGGAAGACGAGGTGTACTCAGCACCTCTGTGCACCTTAGATACCACTAGAAGAGACCCCCCAACCGAGGATGACTTGATCGAGACCTTGATCCAGAATCCACCTTCCAGTGCACTACCCTTAGAGAGATTGGTGGAGGATGCCCAAGTCAGCACCTTAGTGGATCTTTGTAAAACCAACCCTGTTACTCCCAGAGTCAAGAATGTGGAGTTCGGCCCTGAGAAAGCATTGAAGATCAGCTCCTCCCTATCTCCTTCCCAGGAAAAGGAGCTGTGTAGTCTGTTGGCCAATCACTTAGATGCTTTTGCTTGGAGCTATAAGGAAATGAAAGGAGTCCATCCTTCGGTCTGTACCCATCATATATACATCAAAGAGGATTGTAAACCGGTTAGGCAACCTCAGAGGAGAATGAATCCAGCCCTTAAGGACATTGTCAAGGAAGAATTGCAAAAACTGTTGGATGTCGGGTTCATCTACCCCATCTCAGATAGTGAATGGGTGTCCCCTCTAGTGTTGGTTCCCAAAAAAAATGGGAAATGGAGAATCTGTGTGGACTACCGAGAACTGAACAAAGCTACCAAGAAGGACCATTTCCCTCTACCTTTCATAGATCAAGTGTTGGATGGACTGGCAGGAAAGAAGTTCTTCTCTTTCCTGGATGGGTTTAGCGGGTACAACCAAATTCAAATCAGCCCGGAAGACCAAGATAAGACCACCTTCACTTGTCCTTGGGGTACCTTTGCCTACCGAGTCCTTCCCTTTGGGCTATGCAATGCTCCTGCTACCTTCCAGAGAGCTGTCTTGAGCATCTTCTCGGAGCTGGTCCATGATGCAGTAGAAATCTATATGGATGACTTTACTCCTTATGGGGCCAACTTCCAGGAAGCATTGTCCAACCTGGGAAAAGTCCTAACCAAATGCACCGAGATGAACTTGTCCCTTAGTCCTGAAAAATGTGAATTCCTAATGACTGAAGGGACCGTGCTAGGCCATACCATTTCTTGCCAAGGGTTGCAGGTGGATCCTAACAAAATTTCTCTCATCAAGATGGTTCCACCTCCTCAAAAGGTGAGGGATGTCCGGAGTTTCTTGGGATTAGCAGGATACTACCGGAGATTCATTAAAGATTTCAGCAAGCTAGCCTCGCCATTGTTTGGCCTATTGGCAAAAGATGTGGAGTTTAATTGGACTGACGATTGTCAGAGGGCTTTAAATGAATTAAAGGACAAGTTGGTGTCAGCCCCAATCCTGAGAGGTCCAAACTGGGCCCTACCTTTCCACATCCATACTGATGCCTCAAACAAAGCCATAGGGGCAGCTTTAGGACAAGTTGAGCAAAAACTCCCATATGCCATTTACTTTGTTAGCAAAAACTTGTCCAAAGCTGAGCTGAATTACATTGTAACCGAGAAAGAATTCTTGGCTGTGGTCCATGCACTGAACAAGTTCCGACACTATATTACTGGTTACCAGACCTTTGTACATACTTACCATGCTGCAATTAGATATTTAATGAATAAACCAGATGTGAATGCTCGTATTATTAGATGGTTACTTTTATTGCAGCAGTTTGATTTGACCATTGTTGACAAACCAGGTAGAGAAAATGTTGTTGCTGACTTTTTATCTAGATTGGATTTGTCTGCAGATGAGGATGGAACAGTGGATGACCAGATGCCCGATGAACATCTGTTTGCTATTTCAGTACTCTCTCCATGGTTTGCTGATATAGCAAACTATCTTGTTTCAGCACAGTTCCCTCCACACCTATCTTCCAGAGAGAAGAGCAGAATCATCAGAAAAAGTGCCTCATTTACTTGGATCGGGGGCAATCTGTTCAAGCTTGGCCCCGATCAGATCTTAAGGCATTGTGTAAGGGAGGAGGAAGTCTTTGATATCCTCCTCACTTGTCATGATGGGCCTTGTGGAGGACATTTTGCAGCAAAGAGAACTGCCTTCAAAATCCTGTAGGCAGGCTACTATTGGCCCACACTTCATCAAGATGTCAGAAGATATGTCAGTCAGTGTGACCAATGCCAAAGAATGGGGAAACCGACCCAAAGGGATGAGATGCCTCTCCAACCTCAAGTGACTCTTGAGCCATTTGAGAAGTGGGGCATGGACTTTGTGGGCCCAATCAACCCCTCTTCGAGGCAAAGGACTTACATCATTGTGTGTACTGACTATTTGACAAAGTGGGCAGAGACCAAAGCAATCAAAGCAGCAACAGAAGAAAAGGTGGCCGAGTTCCTAAGAGAAAACATCTTCTATAAGTTTGGCTATCCAAGAGAGCTGGTTACCGATCAAGGGAGCCAGTTCACCTCCAACCTGGTTGAAGATCTACTAGCTCATCACAAGATCAAGCATAGGACTTCCACCCCTTATCACCCTCAAGCAAATGGGCAGGTGGAAGTCACCAATAGAGCATTAGAAGGGATCTTGACTAAGGTGGTGAGCAGCAGCAGAAAGGATTGGGCAGATCGCCTGGTTGAAGCCACATGGGCTTACAACACCACTTGGAAGACCACCACCGGCTTCACACCGTATGAGCTGGTCTATGGGAAGAAGGCTTTGCTGTCCATTGAGTTTGAATACAACACTTTGAGGATGGCAGCTCAGCTGGACCTAGATCTCAGCCATGCACAACAAGAAAGGCTACTGCAGCTGAATGGCCTGGATGAGCACCGAATGCAGGCCCTCCTTCACTCAGAAGTGGTTCAACTTCAGAGAAAGGTGTGGCATGACCAACATCTCCATGACAAGAAATTTCAGTCGGGAGATTGGGCTTTGTTGTATGACTCCAGATACAAAGATTTCAAGGGGAAGCTGAGAACCAGATGGCTAGGACCATATGCAGTGGAGAAATGCCATGACAATGGATCTGTCCTCATTCGAACCATTGATGAGGAAGCCATTCCCATGCTTGTCAATGGGCATCGTTTGAAGATCTACAGGAGACCTCTCTCAAGACAAGAGTTCATCAAAACTATGGAGAAATCTGTATTGGTCATAGAGAAGGGTTCTGCCTCTGCTTCTGGCATACCCTGAAGGATAAAAAAAAAAAAAAAAAAAAAAGAAAAAAAAAAGAAAAAAAAAAAATAAATAAATAAAGATCCTTGGGTGAAAACCTCTCTGAGGCGCCCAAGGCAGGTAGTAGGGGTGAAAACCTCATTGAGGCGCCCCTATTGTCTTTCAAAAAAAAGAAGAAAAAAGGTTTGAAAAAGATCCTTGAGTGAAAACCTCTCTGAGGCGCTCAGGGCAGATGGCACGGGTGAAAACCTCTTTGAGGCGCCCCTGTTATCTTTCAAAAAAAAGAGAAAAAAAAGAAAAAAAACCATAAGAAAAATATGGTAAAATTGCATGCAGGTTGAAGATGTTCTATGGAGGAGAGGAAGCCCTTCAACTCAAAGCCAAGGGTCCTTATCATGCTGTCAAGAAACCTCACCAGCACCTCCTCCAAGGGTACCCATGTTTTTTCAAGGTATGTGCAATTTTATCATGGTTTGAGTCCTCTACAGGAAGATGCAGTCTTTCTATAGGAAGATGCAGTCTTTCTACAGGAAGGCGCGGATTTTCTACAGGAAAGTACAGACTTTCTACAGGAAGGCCGAACTTTCTACAGGAAGCTCTGTGTTCTACAGGAAACTTCCTGTAGGAGTTTGGGACGGCCCAGAATTCATCTTAAAAGGAGATTTAGCGACTACGGATTGGTTTGGATGCATGCAAGCCTCTGTGGGCACCCTTGCCCATTGCTGTTACCTTGCTCCACCATCCTTGTCGACATGCAACCAAGTTCCCTGCACCAACAAAGAAGATCGATGATTTCTTGCGGGAAAGGCCATTTTCGAACATAAACAAATGCTGAGATCTCATACCACAGGCATCCGAAGCTCCGGGAACGTGATTGAAAGGCCAGATCCTCCGTCGTGCAGCATGCACCCAAGGAGGAAGAACTGTTACGAGACACCTCGCGTGAATCCTGTAACAGTTCAACCTGCTCGAGTGGATACCATTCACAGCACTGCCATCTGCAATAAAACGCGGGTGCATGCAACCAAAGCATCCACTCCATCGTCGGCAGCCTGTAACCACGAGCCTCCGGGTCTGTGTAAGTCGCATGCAGCAGGTAGATCCACTCACCATCGTCCAAGAACTGGAAAAATCGTGTGCAGCCACGCAGGTAAGTGTCTCAACCCTTCCTTCCATCAAATCGCATGAATTTTACTTTGAATTGTTTGTATGGCGTAAAAGTGAATGGTTGAGCGGCCGTATGGCCAGTCGACTGGCCACGTCGGCTAGTTATGGTGTAATTGGATGATTGGGTGGCGGCCACGACAAAGAGAATGTGCGGCACGCACGTGAGAACACTCCCGTCGGAAGCAAGAGTTTAACAGGAAAAGGCGGCGGCAAATCTGTGGGAATGGATGCGGCAGCAAGTGAATACGCAGGCGAATGATGGATGACGTCGCCCAACGGTCCGGCGGGGACAGCTCACCCCCCGCGCCACGGATTGCGCCGATTCAAAATCTAATCGGCTAGATCATGCGCATGCATTTATCAACCACCACTTCAAACTCGAGTGGCTATTCTGATCTCCTCTGCACTTTGATACGCCGAGCTGTTGGCTACCAGAACACGGTGAAGCACACCTCGAGCGCAGGCCGACTGCAGTCCTCCCCGAAAATTGCGCACTGCTCCTACAGGAACACAGTTTCTACAGGAACGCAATTCTACAGGAACGCAGTCTCTACAGGAACGCAATCTTCTACAGGGAAGCGGGTGCCTCACGAAAAAAAGGTGGCCAATTAAAGAGGTAACCCTGAACTCTTCATGCAACTGGTTAGTAAGAGTGGCAAGACCATCGTCCACAGTCTGGTCATAAAGATATCGGTGAAATTGTTGTTTGCTGTGCCTATGCTGTCGTTCTACAGGATGTCAGTATAAGTAGACTGTGTTGAATTTTGTGGATTATGTGCATGCTCTGTCTTAATAGACCAAATCTCTTTCGCATTTGCCACCTTTAATTAAAACAACCGTGTTCATCATGCCGGGTGGATTTATAAGACGCGAACCCACTGATTCAGCCAAATTAAGGGAAAACCCGGCAGTGGTAGAGCTCTTTACACGAGCACAGTGGATGTCTTTTTGTGATAAGCTGCAGGGCTACGATGATGAAGTGGCCGAAGAATTCTTGCAGGCTCTGAAGCCGAAATCCCAGACACTGGCCACAGTAAACTTCAGAGGTCTAAGCCTCAAGCTCACCCCGGAACATATCAGTCGGATCACAGAACTTCCTATGGGTTTGCCGTGGGATAAGGAAGAAAGAAAGCTGAGCCAG
Organism: Pinus tabuliformis; assembly: GCA_031772625.1. Classification (NCBI taxonomy): domain Eukaryota; kingdom Viridiplantae; phylum Streptophyta; class Pinopsida; order Pinales; family Pinaceae; genus Pinus; species Pinus tabuliformis. Next base: position 445,421,199 of record CM062813.1, on the reverse strand, counting down.
CAGGCAAAGAAAGAATTCTTCCCACCTGAGGAAGAATTCTCGGAGGACAAAAATGGGGTGCGAAGAACGAGCCTGTTGCCACCTTGGAATGAAGTCAGTTTGCAAATCATGAAATATATCACTTGTGAAGGCCGTTTCAGCATCGTGTATGCATATCACTTTCGGCTGCTCACTGAATTGAGGCACCGAATTGATCTTCCTGTAGAACAAAAACTGAGCATCCCTTATTACCTACTGCAGTCTCTAATGGAGTGTGCCACAAAGCTGAAAGAGGGCATACCAGATCAGATAGCCCACCATGGGTTGATCAAGCTTCTTGTGGAGGATGCGCTGCACTCATATAAGGTCCCCCTCTCATGGGAATCCTTCCGGAATTTGACAAAAGATGGGGACATTAAAATGTTGATCGAAGAAACGGGTTCCTCCAGCAGTGAGGAACAAGAAGCAGTGGCCGAGGGACAGAGAGAAGAAGGCCAAGAGACCCCGACAACAGTACAGAAGAAAGAACAACGGAAGAAGCACAAGGAAAAGGAGGACAAAGAAAAAGGTGGCACACCTATCTTGTCAGCAAGGGAAAAGAGGATGAAGAGCAGAATGGACAAAGCTGAGGTGGTCCACGTCAGCCCAAGTACCTCAAAAACACCTGCAACCAAAGCAAAAAGCAAAACTCAGGCAGGCAAGCAAGCAGAGGTGGAGACACCTGTGTCTACAGGAAAGCAGAAGCAGGCTTCTACAGGAAGCCCGCAAACAAAAACAAAGGCTTCTACAGGAAGCCCGAAAATCATTGAGAAAAAGTACAGGAAGCCCAAAAATCATTGAGAAATAGGCTTCTACAGGAAGCCCAAAAACAGAGACAAAGGCTTCTATAGGAAGCCCGAAATTGCAGAAACAGGCTTCTATAGGAAGCCCGAAGACAGAGACAAGGGCTTCTACAGGAAGCCCGAAAGTCATTGAGAAACAGGCTCCTACAGGAAGCCTGAAGACAGAGAAAGGGTCTTCTACAGGAAGCCCGAAATCTGAAAAGGAAGGGCCCTCTACAAGGAGCTCTGAAAGAGCAAAACGCAAGAAAGAGAAGGCTGGTATTCTCGAAAAGGAGGCAGCAGCGGCGCTGGCCGCCCTCAGTACACCTCCAAAACCAAAGGAGAAGAGGGAGAGGGAGACCCCTCTACCATCTGAAGCCAGGAGAAGCAAGAGGATGACCACGGGCAAGCCACAGCCTCCACCCAGCAGCCAAACCATTTTAGGGGATGTCCCTACTTCACCCAGTGCAAGAACCCCCTCTAAAACATCAGCCACCCCTGAGAAGGGAAGCCCAAAAATAACTTCCTGGACACGAAAAATAGGCCAATCGCCTTCCGAAGCCCGGCTCAAGGAAATGGGGAAGGGGGAAGAAGCACCACCTTCGTCACCACCCTCGGCAGAAAAGGCAGGGCCGCCAAAAACAGGAAAGGAAAAGCATGATCCGGGCTCTAGTTCTCGGCCAAAGACGAGGAGCCAGAGCAAAGTTGCTCAAGGATGAGCAAATAGTTTAGCTAGGGGGTGATGATGAGCCCCAATTTTTGGTACAATTTGGGCTCATGTGGCCTACTTGCTCTGCTCAAACCATTCATTTTTTATTGCTTATGCATTAATTTCTTGGTTTATTCGTGTTGTTTGTAGGAAGAAGGGTAGGCATTCTATCTACGTGACTAATGCATGATGCTTTCAGGTTTTTGGCATTAAAAGGGAGAAAAGACCACGAGAAAGGAGACAAGGAGACAATAAGGTGGCACTGCTGGTTTTTAGGAGAGGATGTCCACAGTCTTGGGGACCTTCCTCGTGATTCCCACCATAGCTCCGAGCTCCAACCAATCTCCCCACCGAGCTTAGAGGCAGCCAACCGTTCTACAGGAACCGCAGTTACAACTGTTCTACAGGAACAACAGTTATAACTGTTCTACAGGATCAGCAGTTTAACCTTCAGTTGGACAGCCGAGCTCCACAAATCAAGGACACCTGTTGGATGATCATTTTGCATAAATACTGAGGCCGTAGCCTTGGATAGAAGCTTTTTTGAACTTTTGTATTACTCTTGTAATTTGGAAGTACGAGCTACAGCTCGGTGTTTGTTCCTTTTGTAAGCCAGTTTTGGCATGACATCAGATTTTTGGTTATGAATAAAGGCAGGCAGATTTTGATCTCATTCTGAGTTTCTAAGGGAGCTATAGCTCTCAGGTTAGGGCCCAACCTGAGAGCAATAGATCTCCTCGGTGTTGTAATGTTGTTTGCATTTCGTTCCAGCACTTTGAGTTTTTACTTTGACATGCAATTTGAATTTACAGTCTGTTAATTTAGTCTTTTTCATGAGGTTGAATAGGATTAGTTTATGGTGAATTTGCTTTCAGTTGCTTAGATTCGATAGGAGGATAGTTATAATTTATTGGAGCTCCAGAAAAAGGTTGTTAAGGCTCACTGCCATCTCTCTTAGGGATTGGGGTGCAGTCCATAACCAACCACCAAAAAGAAACGCAGTTCTTCTCACTTCCATGCAAGCTGCAACATAGACATTTTCGTTGAAGATCCATCCATGCACTTTTGATATTGAACCATACTTCTACATTCCACTTCCATGCACGAGTTTCTTTTCTTGGTTTTCCATTGCTGTTCATAGGTTTCATGGCACAGTTATCATAGGTTAATGAATTCTCGTTTTTGGTGCATAAGTCATTTGTTTCATTTACGCTGCTCCATATCATTCCACTTCCTTCTTCTTCTTCTTGATCTCTCCTCAAGCCCTACTCGGCCTCTGTCCAGCTCATTTACCCTCCAACTCATCCATTGCCACGTAGCTTCATTTACTTAACCTTTCGTGATCCCATCCTTCCAGCCATCAACCCACTGCATGCACTCTTCCTCCATCTGACCTCTCTGCTCCTGAGCCATCACTAGTTCCATCTCCATCTCACCTATCCTCCCACACCACTCCAACACTTCACCATCTCCCAAAACTTCCACGGTCAAACATCCTATAGAATTGCACAGACTTCCTGTAGAATCCCTGAGTTTCCTGTAGGATCCCTTGCAGACTTCCTGTAGAAGCCTGCAAACTCGGTTCCTGAGCATCCGAACGTGGTAGACTTCTGTGGACTGATGCTAGAGACCCTCTGGGACCTCCCCTAGCCATCCTGACCTTGCCCATGCTTTCCTTCCATTCAAACCGCTCCTGCACAGTCAAACCCTAATCAAAAGCATCATCACAATAAATCCAACCACTTAATGAAAAAATACAAAAACATGTCTTTTCAGATGCAAGTAGCTTAGATGCATGTATTTCAGTTCACTGCAAGTAATGGCATCATTGGTAGAAGTTTCATTCACAGTTTTGCATTGTAAGGGTCTAGCTAGTCAAATTAGGGTTTACTAGGGTTTTCATGCTTTGTTGGCTTTCAGTTTCTTTTTGCAAATAGACTAGCCTCCTTTGAGTTAGCTTTCGTCCATCATTCATAAAGCTTCTTCTGTGAGCATATAGAAGTTGGCTTAAGCCCTAGCGGACTTGTGCCAGCTGACCAAGTGACAACTGCGACAAGAGCTAGTACTTGTGCATACAGCACCGTCGCTTCCAAGTTTGTACGAACTACCGGGTTGATAAAATTAGAGATAGGAAGCTCCAGGAGTTGTAGCATTATTGCTACAATACTGGAGCCCACCACATGCTCCCCCTGAGCACTAGCAAAGTCTGCAAGAAGATTTTCTAAAAGAATAACATGACTTTATAAATCAACTATGTGAGGATGACCTTCCTATCACCAATGACTGGTACATCCATCTCCCAACCAAGTGGGGATATACCAAATTTGACTCATCCACCCAACCAAGTGGGGATATACCAATTGTTTATACAGGACAAAAACAAGAAATATTACATCATCCGTCCCATGCATAGTGGAGTTAAAAATTAGGTCTTTTCATGACCTTTACATTAAATGATATACATGACATTTATAATAAGGACAGTCGATCTAAACAAGACCATGATAGTCATCAGCAACTATGATACACCATATATGATCTGCACCATCAGCAACATCAAGATCAACAGCCTGTATATTTCCATCATCAAAAGAGTCACCTGAATAAAAACAATTATGCGGATATGTACCAAGATCTTTTAAGATAATGTCAACAATGCATTATTAGATGCATATGATCCCCCTGAACATGTGCAAAATGTTCACTGTTAGATCTGATTATTGCATATATTAGTAAGAAATATCAAGGCATCATCATCAATCAGATATACATCAAGTTATCAACACTTGTGAGGACCAACATATTTCCACATGTTATCAGCAGATTGTAACCATCATCAAACAGAGCAGATAATTGATTGAACCATATTAGATCCCTTTTTCCTGAGTCTGGCCCACTGCTTTTCCTCAAACCAACATATACACGACTGTGCCCACAGAAACCCGTGTATGTACGAAACTACGATTCATGAAACTCACTTATAACAACCTTTCTCTGAAGAATAAGATTTAACAACAAGATGATGCAGCAACTACTCCCAGTTTTTTTCTGAGATATTCAAATGTCTCTCTGGGTAGTGGTTTAGTGAATATATCAACAACCTGTTCTTTGGAGGGAACATACTCCAATTTGACCTTTTTTTCAAGCACTTGTTCACGTAGAAAATGATATTTGATGGATATGTGCTTGGTCTTAGAGTGCATGACTGGATTCTTTGAAATACTAATGGCACTTGTATTATCACATAGAATGGAGATGGGTTGAGTACATGTGATCTGAATGTCTTGCAAGGTTTTCATCATCCAAATTAGTTGTGTGCAGCAAGATGTAGTAGCCACATATTCTGCTTCAGCTATAGATAATGCAATTGAACTTTGTTTCTTGTTGAACCAAGACACTAACCTGGAACCCATATAGAATGCACCACCACTAATGATTTTTCTGTCATCAACACCTCCTACCCAATCTGCATCTGTATATGCATGAAGAGTAAGATCTGTATCTCTAGGATACCATAAACCAAAGTTCTATGTTCCTTGAAGATATTTGAAAATTCTTTTAACTACCTGAAGGTGTGATTCCTTTGGATTTGCTTGGATTCTTCCAACTATTCCTACTGCATGCATGATGTCATTTCGGGTACCTGTTAGATAAATCAGGCTGCCAATCATGGATATGTAAGTTGGTTGATGTACTGCTGCTGATTCATCATTTGAGTTGAGACTGCATCCTATTACCATTGGGGTACATACTGGTTTAGAATCTTCCATGCCGTACTTTTTCAAGATCTGTTTGAGATATTTGGTTTGTGAAAGAAAAATACCATCTTTATTTTGTTGAGCTTGTAGACCAAGAAAATAGGTAAGCTCACCAAGCAAGGACATTTCAAATTCTTGCTGCAATATTGAAGAAAAATTTTGACTGATGGATTCTTCATTGCTACCAAAAATGATATCACCAACATAAACAATAATCATTAGCAATTTATCAGTTTCAATCTTTGTATATAGATTGTTATCTGCTGACCCCTTTGAAAAACCCTATTGGTGGAGATATTTGTCAAGATGGTAATACTAGGCCCTTGGAACCTATTTTAGACCATAGAGAGACTTTTTGACTCTGCATACAAGTTTTGCATCATTTCCAAGAATGAATCCTTTTGGTTGTTCAATATAGACTTCTTCTTCTAAGTCTCCATTAAGGAAGGCAGATTTTACATCCATTTGGTATACTTTGAATTTTTGAAAACTAGAAAGAGCAAGAAACATCCTTATGGCTTCAAGTCGAGCAACAGGTGCAAAAGTTTCTTCAAAATCTATACCTTCTTGTTGAGCATATCCTTTACAAACAAGTCTAGCCTTGTTTCTAATAACTTCTCTATTTTCATTCAACTTATTTTTTAATATCCATTTAGTTCCTATGATATTCTTATCATGAGGTCTAGGAACTAATTCCCAAGTATTATTCTTTTCAATCTGCTCAAGTTCTTCATTCATGGCCTTGACCCAACATTCATCTTTGCATGATTCATTTACATTTTGAGGTTTGGTGGAGGATAGTAATGCTAGATAGCTTGAGGTTTCTGTAATATTTCTTCTTGTCTGTACACCTGCCTCTTTTTCCCCTAAAATTTGAGTTTCTGGATTTTTTTTCTAAACATACCTGGACGGAGTCTTTTCTTCTACCGTTATCTCTTCTTCTGGTGCTTCATTGGTTTCTTCTTCAGAATCATTGTGATTTGATGTGGGAAAATAATCCCCATCTTCTTCATTGTCATAATCTTCAGTTTTTATCTGTTTTGGATTTTTGCATGCTTCATCAACTACAACATCAATACTTTCAACAATTTTTCCAAGTCTTTTATTATAACATTTATATCCTTTACTTCGGGAAGAGTAACCAAGAAGAATACCTTCATCTGCTCTGGGCTCAAACTTACCAAGTTTTTCATCAGTCCTTTTGATATAGCATTCGCTTCCAAAAACTTTAAATTATTTTACTGTAGGAGTCTTACCACACCAAAGTTCATGTGGAGTTTGAGTGTTGTTTACCCGAACATTTGCTTGGTTGAGAATAGTTACAATGGCGAATGCAGCTTCACCCCAGAAGGTTGCAGGAGTTCCAGATTCATCTAACATAGCTCAAGCCATTTTTTGAATAGTTTTGTTCATTCTTTCTACCACTCTATTTTGTTGAGGAGTCCTTGCAGTGGAGAACTACCTTTTTATTCCATGTTGTTCACAAAAGTCAAAGAATTCATCTGAGGTAAATTCCCCTCCTCGATCAGATCTGAGACATTTGATTTTGCGATCTGATTCATTTTCAACCAAAGCTTTGAAGGCTTTGAATTTGTCAAATGCTTCATCTTTATGCTTTAGAAGACCTATTCAACACATTCTGGAAAAATCATCAATGAACAAAATAAAGTATTCTTCTCCACGAGGTGACTTTTTCCTTAATGGTCCACATAAATCAGTATGAACAAGTTCAACAGGGTTACTAGCTGACCCTTCTTTTTCAATGAAGTGCAATCTAGTTTTCTTTCTGAATTGACATGGTTTGAATATTGTACTTTCAGAAATGTTGATATCTGGAAGATCGCGAATAGCCTGGAATCTGCATGCTTTTCTTATTTGAGAAAATATTAGATGTCCCAATCTTCTATGCCATAGCCGTTTTTCATCATTTTTGCTTAGATAGCATTGTTGTTGTCCTCCCTTGAGTATGTATAAGTTGTTTGGAGTTCTTGTACCTTTGATCACGGTTTCTCCTGTATCAAGCTCATGAATAACACATCCACTTGATCGAAACACTACTTCATTTCCTTGATCACACATTTGACTGACACTCAACAAGTTATGCTTTAGACCATTTACATACATAACATTCCCAACTTTAACCTTTTCTTTCAATAAAACAGAGCCATTACCTTTTATGACAGCTGGAGTGTCGTTTCCAAATGAGACATTCTTTTCCTTTTCTAAGGCATTATATGAGTGAAGTTTTTATTTGTCACCTGTCATGTGTTTTGAGCATCCACTGTCGATGTACCACTGATTTTCTTGTCCTTCTGCATACAAGCCTATACTACATCTTTCTATTTGAGGTTCTTTCCTTCTCCATATTTTGGGATTTAATGGAGTTTGCTCCTTTTGAGATATTTGCCGAAATTTACTCCTGCATTCAGATTCTTCATGGCCAAAGTTGTTACGGATTGAGCATTCTATTTCATTTTCAAGAAGAGAAAAGTTAGTATAGGAATTTTTCTTGATCCCTGTCACATTCCTTTGATTTCATTCTTCTCTAGTCATGATGGTTTTGTAAGCAACACATTGAGCAGCTTTGTGTCCAAAATTATGACATGAGAAACATTGACCATTAAAGAAGTTCCTGCGATTATCGAATCTATTGACCTGGTGATTGTAGTTTCTATTGATATTCATCTTTGAAGCAAATTGAGTATGATTTACCTGAGGTTGGTTGTGGCTTCTATTCATCCTTGAAGCAAATTGATCCTGATTTACCTGGTGATCTGCTTTATGCCTTTGCTGACAATTGTCATATTGTTCACTGTTTTTTGTTGTATCAAGATAGCTTTTAGTGGAGGTTGATGACTTATGTGATTGAGATGCTTCTTCAGTATATCCAAGACCCGTCTTTATTAGAGGAGAACGCTGCACTTTGATAATTTCATTTAAGGTTTCTAATCCTTTAGCAAATCTAATATTGAGAGATTTTGTTTTCTCAAGATCCTTTCTTAGACCCACAATTTCACATTCTAGTTTTTCATTGTGTTTTTCTCTTTCAGCAAGTTGGTATGTCAAGGTATCTATAATCATATTCTTTTCTTCTAAACGGATCTTGTGTTTAGAGATTTCTTCATGAAAGTCATCTTCTTCTAAAGCATCCCAAAATTTATCATCATCATAAGCCATTAGAAGTCTATAGTCATTACTATTTTCATCTTCATCACTATATGATAAACCATCACTATCTTCATGAGTGTAGTAAATCTTTTTACTTACGTTTTGTTTCTAATCCATTTTGCAGATTCCTTCCCTTTATCATATTTATCTTTATGAGGACATTTGGCAGCATAATGACCGACTCTACCACAGGCAAAACATTTGAAAGGTAGCTTACCTCTAAATCTTCCGAAACCCCATTGAAGCTTCTTGACAAAGTTTACTTCATCTTCTTCTTCTAAAATATGTCCTGATTCATTTAGTTCTTCCTTTCCTTTTGTTGAAGCTTTAAATGTGACTTCTCTCATATCTGATGGGCCTCCTTTTCTCATCTCAAAGGCAGTTAAGATTCTATGAAGCAGTGTCATAGTGATAGTATGTAGATCTTATTTTTCTTTTATGGCAGATACTTTTGATTCAAATTTAGCAGACAAGGATCTTAAAATTTTCTCAACTAAGGTAACTTCCTTTATCTCTTCACACAGATTCTTCATACAATTAATAACCTCATTTATACGTAAGAAGTAACTAGCTATACTTTCATCATTATGGATCTTAAGAGTTTCATATTGAATTCTGAGAGTTTGCAGTTTAGCACGTTTTACCTGAGAGTCTCCTTCATAGCTTAGAACGATTTTGTCCCATATTTCTTTGGCTGATTTGAGCTGCATAACTTTGACAAACTCTGATTGTGACATACTTCCCAATAATGTATTAACAGCCCTAGCATTCGTTTCATATTGCTTTTTACTTGTCGTATCTGTAGGAATTGCTGATGGAAATGTATATCCTCCTTCCACGATTTTCCAGACATCCATTCTAAGTGATTGTAGATACGTTTTGGTTCTTATATTCCAATAAAAAAAGTTGCTCCCATCAAATATTGACGGTCTGGTGGATCCCACGCTTTCTTGATTACTCATGATGATGGAACTCCCTTCAAGTGATCAAGCTTCTTTTGAAGGACCTGCTCTAATACCAATTGTTGGAAATAATATTGAGAGGGGGGGTGAATCAGTATTATCAAATCAATAATTTAATTTCCCAAACAGATTTGTATACACTACTTCAGCTAAGTGAACTAGCATGTATATGCTACTGTACTTCAAGCAACCAGCATATATGCAGAAAACTTTTGATTTACCCAATTTATCATGCATTGAACTTTAACCAGTATATCAGAGATTTATTAGGCAGTGCAGTAAAAGCAGAATAAAGCATCACACATAAGCAACACACATGAACACCAAGATATAAGGTGGAAACCCAACGTGGATGAAAACCACCTGCTGCTGTTGTCTCTGTCTTCTTTTAATAATAAGAAAATCTGTTTACAATTTTGTACTGGTGCAGAATTATACCAGTATGCAGACTTCTACCTGCAGAAGGTTACAACCTTCTCTCGTTCTCCATCTTCTACTGGAAGGGAGCTACAACCCCCTAACTCTTGTACTAGCCGATATGTTTACTAGTGCGTAGGCTGTCACCTATAGAAGACTACGAACTTCTTTCTTCCTCCATGGACCACGTTTCATAAATTTTCAGATTGGATCCATCAACAACATTATAACTGCAATTTAATCATCAAATACATCTGCATCAACCAATCATTGAAACTCAAACATCACTTTCTGAATCACCCATAATTGAATCAATCAATCACTTTGACAGTAAATTTGATCAGTTAGAATACTGTCACGAGAACCCAAACCGGAACCTAGAATTCTGCAACAGCAAACAGAAACAGCTGAAACATACTTTATGAGGTATATGATGCTTCCATTTGTTGAACCTGCATGTATATGCGCTTTTATCAAAGCCAACCAACGTACACATCTGCAAATATTAATTTATAATTCTGCAGCTATTCCAAACTTAAGTGATACCTAGATCATAATATTTACAGAACAGCACATGCGGCAGTATTCAGATCTAGACTATACATGGTCAAACCACATAATGATAATTCGTTTCAAGCCTTAAGATCTCGATCCATCATTAGATCTGATCCTTCACCAACCACTGAGGTTCATCCTTTGTTCAGATCAAGCATAGTAGCATAAGAAAATAACCTGCATACTAGATCTCACACTTCATCAGATATTCAATACTTGCACACTTGGCCTAATGATCTTCTCCTCCTTTTATAGTTTTAGGCCTTTCTCAATACCATGGACCAAAACCACTTAGGACCAATACCTTGGACCAAATACCTAGGGTCAATACCTCGGACCAGATACCTTGGACCAATACCATGGATCAAAATACCATGGACCAAATACCTTGGACCAAAAACTTAGTTTTCCAAGATATACATGCTTTTCCTTCTGTGAAAGTGTGTGTGTACGTATACACTACTTGTGTTCAGTGAACCTGCGTGTATACGCACCTTGGTCAAGGTGAACTTGCGTATACCTCTCTTTCTTCATTCTTTGTAGTCTGATATGTAAATCTTTGTTGTTAACCTACTGTATTGTGATCTTTCATTTGAGTGAGTTGTCATCAAGGACAACACCTGTATCGTAATGCCAACACAATAGTATGTCACAGTTGTTATACACAATTTTTACCCTAAAAACCCTTAACCAAAAAACCAGCCTAATTTATATTTTATTATATTAACTTAACCTCTCACAATACAATATTTAAGTATATTACAACTTCAATTAATCATAATATGTTAACTCAGATTATAGTATAACTCTAATGTTTTAACTATAATTAAATTACCGTGAACCCAAAAAAGGTGTTGAAAAAATACACATTGGTACAAAAACAAACCGCTGCAAAAATCACCTCGAAAATACAATAGTGCGCACTCCATGATATCGAGGTTTAGGTTTTTGGAAATATTAAAACAAATCAAATACATCAAGGAGACCATATGTATGAGAAGTAATGATATTGGGAAATAAGGAAGTCTCCTTTATGTTTTTCAACAAAGATCACATCCTTTGAATATAAACCAACGTAGATCCATCTTAACCTGGGATCTATCAAGCGCCCAGAGGGATCCAATCTCTCGACCTCTTTTTTGAGTGTAAAACTTGAGGAAAGATTTGCACCTTAAGATATTGATCCCTCATCACTTAGATCCTTAGTTAAGATGGATCTATGTTGGTTCTTACTGATATTATTTATATTATATAAATTCCACATCTTTAAATATGAAAGTATTCTCATTTTCAATTTTATTAAAACCTTAATTATATTTATATGGGAATATTTTTAGTAGTCGACAAGATAGAGGATTTATATATATCTCAAAAGTAATTATAACTCTTTTCTTTTTAGGGTCAATTTAAAAAATGTTATTAAATTAATATTTTTATTGTGAAATACGTTATGGTTTTTGGGCATTTGGTAATGTTAAGCCATGTTATTGGCCCATGCTATTGTAACAAAGCCTATTTACAAGATAATAATATCAGTGGTAAAGTGGGGATGAATATCCATGGTTCATGTCCTATTGTTGAAAAATATTTTGATTGTGAAATAACTTATGAATTTTTTGGCATGTGGTATTGATAAACCATGGTATTATCCCATGCCATTATAATGAAGCCTATTCACAAGTTCATAATATTATCCATGATTAAGAATCTGGTGATATTGTTATTAAAATATTTTGATTGTGGAATAAGTTATGTTTTTTGGGCATGTGGTACTGATAAGCCATGGTATTGTAACAAAGTCTATTTACAAGTTAACAATATCCATGGTAAAGTGGGGGTGAATATCCATGGTTAAGAATATTTTCATATTATTCTAAAATATGTTTTTTGGGCATGTGGTATTGATAAGCCATGGTATTGGCCCATGGTATTGTAACAAAGTCTATTTACAAGTTAATAATATCCATGGTAAAGTGGGGGTGAATATCCATGGTTAAGAATATTTTCATATTATTCTAAAATATTTTGATTGTGAAATAAGTTATGTTTTTTTAGGCATGTAGTATTGGTAAGTCATGGTATTTTAACAAAGCTTAATTAAATTACAAGTTAATAATATCCATGGTGACATAGGGGTAAGTATCCATGGTTAAGAATCTTGTCATAGTGTTATAAAATATTTTGGTTGTGAAATAAGTTATGGTTTGGGCATGCGGTATTGATAAGACATGGTATTGGCCCATGATATTGTCACAAAGTCTATTCACAAAATCTAAATATAACAAACTGATTTTTGTTATTTTGATTACTTCAACTTTTTATTATTAATTGAACCAACATTTAAATGTTTGCACTCATCACCAATATCACTTTTAACTTTTAATTTTTAATTTCATTCTATTTTTTAATTAAGCCGAGATTTAAATTTGTTTACATACTTACATTACATCTATACATCTACTCTACTCTATATTGGGTTGTAGAGGGTCTCTCCGTGCAAAATTATTTAGCAACTCAAGATGCAGCTAGTCGTTCCGCAAATATTATGAGATTCAGTATTGCATTAGAAACGAGCTAGTTATGTTTCGAAGATGAAAGTGAACTCTTACACTCAAATATGGAAAAATAATTAAATACTGTGGTAAGTTTTTAATACAACATTGCTTGAGCTAAATTACTAATTAAACTTAATAATAGAGCACAATGTCGCATTGAAATATAATGAGGGATAAGAGAGAGGAGGAAGTATTTATCATGAAAGCTATTTAAGATTTGGGTTTAGATGGATCTGGGATGGTTTCGAATATGAAAGTGAACTCTTACACTCAAATATGGGAACATAATTAAATACTGTGGTAAGTTAGTGAACTCTTACACTCAAATATGGGAACATAATTAAATAATGTAGTAAGTTTTTTAATACCACATTGCTTGAGCTGAATTAGTAATTAAACTTAATAATAAAGCACAATGTCTCATTGAAATATAATGAGGGATAAGAGAGAGGAGGAATTATTTATTATGAAAGCTATTTGAGATTTGGGTTTAGATGGATCTAGGATGGTTTAATTGATATCTAGAGTTAAGATGGATCTAGGATGGTTTAATTGAGATCTAGAGTTAAGATGGATCTAGGTTGGTTTAATGTTTCCTCTCTCTTGTCCATGTTTTGCTACCATCTTTACTATCTTGTCACTATTTTCTATTATCCATGTTTTTCTACCACCTTTACTATCTTGTCACTTTTTTCCTCATATTTTGCTACCTTGTCACTATTTTTTGGCTACCACCGAGGTGTTAAATTTGACGGTCCCCCTACCCATCATGCAACCGTCATGAAATTTTTTTTATGATGGTTTTAATTTTAAACTGCCCTTCATATAACTTGTAATATTTACTTTCACTGGTTTTATCTAACTTCTACAAATTATATTCATAATTACTCTCACATGATAATAGTGAATGTAGAGATTGTTGTAACTAAATTAAACAATAAAATTGAACTTACCAAAAACAGAAATACACATACCATGTTTCCCATTTAAGTCATTTCAATGTTAGTCTCATTAAAAGAACAATAACAGTGAAATAAATTTCAAACAAAAAAACATAATATATATGAACTATGTAAATGTTCAAAAAGTACATTCAATATCATCATATAAAACAAAATCAAAAACTTCAAATATTTTCAGTTTTTTCCACTAGAGTCTCTTACTAAAACAAACATAAATATAAAAGAAAAAACTTCAAATATTTCGAGCTTTCAGTTTCCCCTGAAGTCTCTTATTAATGATAGTTTCATCTTTCTCCAACCAATTAAATTTGGTATATGATTAATAAATAAATCATAGTTTTTGAATTTATGTGAACAAATGGTCATTGAAAACTAAAATCATTTGAACAAAAATTCTAGTTGGAATTCATAAATAATTTTTTAATTCTTATTATTAAATTTAACCAAACCTAGGTTTACATACTTTATTCTTTTAAATTTTAGCTTATTACCCAGATGTGTATATTCTATTCTTTTATTACTCAAATCTATATACTTTATTTTTTTAAATTTGAACATATATTAAAAAAATAATGAAAAACATATATTTCAATTAAAAAAAAAACATATTTTTAACTATTAATCTAACTCATTCTGATTTTTACATATAATTATAATATATAAAATATAATTTATTTATTTAAATTAATGAAAATTTATTGGCATTGATCTTTGTCTTTAAATACATTGTCTATATTTCTATCTGTATTTTACTTTATCTAACATATTATATCTAACCTACCATGAACGTTAATGTAAATAAAGGAAAAAATGATATTTTATCAATTTCTTTGAGACTCGGATTATTTTCCTTTAGAAAAATATGATTATTACAAATTTACAATAGATGCATTTTTACGTTACTTATGTGTAGTAAATATCTTATTTTTTACCTTTACTTAAGTTGGGCTAGCATTTATTGTTATCTTGATTCGTGGTGAGAATTGGTATTCTCAGACGGAATAATTGAATAATGTTAATTTCAAAAGAAAGGCCGTGGATTGGTAATTTGTTATTCAAACCATTTAATTTGTCATAGTTGTCGAAGAAAATTGTGAATAATAATGTGAACCTTTTTTTTCCAAACCATTTAATTTGTTTTCACACTATTAGACGTGACATGGAGTGGCTAGGAATTAGTATCTGCATTTGGGAATCGAGATTTTGAAGATATATCCATCAATATATATCTATATATATATATATAACTTGTCAATTTCTTATATGCCAGTCAATATGACCTTTTTTTAAATTATTGCAAAGTTAAGGATAACGTGTATATAAATCGTATTTTACCTCTAAAAACCTCAAAAGTGCATACAAACGTCAATTTTAAAGTCTGATACTACCTTTACTATCTTGTCACTATTTTCCTCATATTTTGTTGTTACATTATCAGTGTCCTCTCTCTCTTGTCACTATTTTCCTCGTATTTTGTTGTTACATTATCACTGACCCCTCTCTCTTGTCACTATTTTCTTCATATTTTTCTATTACCTCATCAATGTTTTCCTCTTGCCAGCGTCATCTCTCTCTTGTCGCTATTTTCCTCATATTTTACTATTACCTCGTCACTGTTTTCGTCACTCGTCATTATTTAATGCGAGATGAATCCATGTTCAATCTACTTACTAAGTTACTACCATGTCCTTGTTTTCCTGCTACTTCATTGTTAATTCATGTTAATGCAATTTGGAGCCTTGTTCAATCCTGATGTCTTTTATTTCTGACGTATCACACTCAGTTTTATATTTTTTTGATCCAACTATTTTTTTTGCTGAGTAAAACTAATTCTATTAAGAGGACGAATAGTACAATAAGAAGTTACAATCAAGAAAAGCAGGAACATAGGCAGCCGGAAAGGATAGGCTATCCACCTCGGCTCCTAGAAGAATAAGAGAAGAGAGTAGAGCTGAACAGGAAGAAACAAGAAGAGCAGAAGAAAAAGATCAGAACAGAGGATTCTACCCAACATGGGAGGAATCAGCTATTCGACATTTTTTCCCTTTCTTTTTACCAACTTTGACCCAATCAGGAGGGCATTGCTGAGCTGGCATGACTTGCAAACTGAGCTAGGCGGGGTGAGAGGTTTCCTTATCTGAATCTGAGGTAGAGGATTCATGAATCCTTTTCTGAGAGATTCGCTGGATAGACGAATCCTTAGGCCCAATCGAGGGCGGATCCTATGCCAACTTTGCTTCCATCCCTTCCTCAGACCCCTCATCTTCATCCAAGCTGAAATCAAAATCGTCCATGGGGGGTGGTCATGAGGCTTCCAACTTTTGGATTTCTGCTTGGGATTGGCTTTCTTCTTTTGGGCCGGCATCGAGGGACAGGAGCTTCGAAGGTGCCCTGTGTTGTGGCAGTTTCTGCAGCGAAAAGCTGTATTCTCATAGTCCAAGGTCTGAGTCCAATGGAAGTCTCCAATTTTAAGGTTGATCTAGTCAGGGAGAACTTTGCTCATGTCTATTTCTGCACAGATTCTGGCGAAGGTGTATAGGCCCTTTTCCCCTCTAGAGATGTCTGTGTCTAAAAAACGTCCTAGAGAGTTGCCAATCCCTTGAAATACAGCAAAGTGCCATAGATGCACCGGGAGATTGGGCAGTCTGACCCAGATTGGGAGCTTGGTGATGATTGTTGTAGAGGGATCGAAATCTGGGAACCAAGGGGTGAGGAATAAACCTGTTGAACCCCAAAACCATGGGCCTGAAGTTAAAGTTCTTTGGTAGTCCTCGCCGAAAGCAAACACTACAATGAAGAAGCCCTTTGAGCAAAACAGAACCTTACAATTGTTGGTCTAGTTAGAGTGAATCCATTGGTAAAGGTCTGCTGTGCGTGGCCATAGCCCATTGAACCTGCAAATAATGGCATGCTCTGCAAAAATTTTGGGTTTGCTCATCCAGCGATGGATGCATTATTTCAATGGGGGGGGTTTCCTCCAGTTTGTCCACCAAAAAAGGTTTGGGAGCCTGAACTGGTGGAGCTGTTTTCTCAGGCATCTGAGCATGGACAGCATCTTTATATGAAAACAGTTTAGCTGAGGAACACTGTCCTACAGCTCCCCTTCTCAGACGAAAAGTGAAAACAATGGAAGCATTTCTCTTGATGTTGTAGAAGGAAAGGGGGTAAAGATCCTCAAGTTGTTTACCTTCGTGGAGAAGTCGTTGAGCTGCAGATGGGATTTCCAGCTTGAGTTCCAAAGCATGCTTGAGGTTCTATACTAGATCCGATGAGCTCACCCATTGAAGCAGAGTTTTGCTAGAGATGAGCATGATTTGAATCTGAAATGAGCCAGAGAGGTCAAAGTTTCGCTTTCCTCTGCAGATCTGAGACGAGAGGAGGCTGGTTCCTTGAAGGGCTTTCTCTTCCTTAACTTGCCGCTGGGGCTTGTGAGGAGATGATGGGAAAATCCTGGCGTCATTGAATCTGTTAATGTTATTCGCCTCATAGAGCTTCCATATACTCCGCCCAGGCAGATTCAGGGAGCGGAAGGGGTTCTGATGATTAAAATCGGAGCATTCTTCCGGAGCAACAAATATCCACCCAATGGTTGTCGCTTGAGGAGAAACAGGAGAAGAGTCTGCGTGTTCCCCCTTGGCCATTGCATTTGGAATCTGAAGGGGGAGGCTAATACTCCGCCCAGGCAGATTCAGGGAGAGGAAGGGGTTTTGATTATTGAAAACAGAGCATTCTTCCTGAGCCACAGATGTCCACCCAATGACCACCGCTTGAGGAGAAACAAGAGTAAAATCAGCGTATTCCCCCTTGGCCTTTGCATTTGGAATCTGAAGGGGGTAGCTGGGGCAAGTTGCAGCCTCCGGGGGCCATGAACTAGCCGCCCCAAAGTTCTGAACGGAGCATGACAGAGAGAAGGGGGCTCTCAGTAGTGAATGGAAGACGCGCAGTTCAACAATGGAAGAGGATACCAGCGATCCATGACTGACGCGCCCAGCACCATCAACGGCAGGGCCAAGCAGAAGCCCGACAGCGGCTGAAGGAAGGGAGGCAGCGGCATTATAGCTAGGGTTCATCGTCGGAGTCCTAAGATTCTTTTTTATCCAACTATTAAAGGACTATGAAAACCAAACTTCACCATGTTTTGCTGCTACTAAAAAAGCTTCTCCATGTTTTTCTGTCGCTTCATTATTAATGCAACATGCAGCCATGTTCAATCCTGATCAATTTTGTATCTGAGGTATCACTCTCAAATTTATCTTTTGTGATTTGGCTTTGATACTGCAATATGGAACCATGTTCAACGGCGATTGGTTTTATCTCTAGAGTGTCACACTCAGTTTTATTTTTTTTTATTTCGACATGAGAGGAATATTCACACCAAATTTCCATGGAGAGAAAATCCCAATATCATGCCCCAAGAAAAAGATACTTCCTTTGCAAGTTTGATATGGTGCATGCTTTTCTGCAACTAACTCTATTTTCTTCATGAATGTAAATGAAAGATTGATTATGGATGTTCAATCCTAATATGAATGAGTTTCAATTGTAAATGTGGATTGAAACAGTGAAGTGCAACAATTTTATCTCTGAGGTATCACACTCACATATAGCTCTTCATTATTATTGATGCAAGATGGAACCATGTCCATTAAGTGACAAATGGATTGTGGATTGAGACAGTGAAGTAAGCAATTTTATCCCTAAAGTACCACACTCAATTTTATCTTTTGTGATATGGCCTTGAAAGAACTATTCAAACCAAATTTTTATGATGAGAAAATGATAGTACCTTGCCCAAGAAGAATATAGATCCTTTGCAGTTTTGATATGGTCCATTTTTTGTTGCAACTTACTCTAGCCTCTTCATATTTATTAATGCAAGATGGAACCATGTTCAATCCTGATAATAATGTATTGAGTGTCAATCATGTTGTGGATTGAGACAATGAAATGCAACAATTTTATCTCTAAGTTTTTTGCATGTTTGATATGATTTGTGGAAGTAGTCCATTCAAGTTGTTATGGTTTTCATGAGAAATGTGAGGATATTTTAAAAGCCTAAAAAAAAACTTTCAAATGCAGGAATAAATCATCGCACTCTATTTGATTACAAGAGGAGCTTGAAATTATGAACATATGTCCATTGGTGAATTAGAATGAAATATACTAGCATTTGCATCTTATGTTGCAAAGGAAACGCCGTAAGGCATAGAGTGGGGAAGAATAGGGACATGCGAATGGACATTGTTGAAAGCAATGGTGGATGATAATGAGTTACAATTGCAATAGTTAGTTATGTGTATTCTGAAAATGGATATTTTGTAAATAATAATAGTTTGTGGAAGAATAGTGACATGTGAATGGACATTGTTGAAAGAAAGGGTGGATGATAATGAGTTACAGTTGAAAGTATTAGTTATGTGTATTTTGAATATGGATATTTTGTAAATAATAGTAGTGTGTAGAAAAATAGCAACATGTGAATGGACATTGTTGAAAGATAGGGTGGATCATAATGAGTTATACTTGAAATAATTAGTTATGTCTATTCGAATATGGCCATTTTGTAAGTAATAGTAATGTCATGTAGAGGTTATCCATTTAGTTGTTTTTGTTTATGCGAACATGTTTTTGTACATTATTTTAAAGTAAAGCTACAAAATAGATATATCAATAAAGCTACTCAGCAGCTTAGCAACTTTTTTAGCACGAAAAACAAGCTATATGGTTGTATTATATTCATGCAGCAGATATGTACAACAATGTTGATATGGAAACCATCTGATATGAAAAATGTAATGTGGTTGAAACCACATGGAGAGAAAGGATATATGTAGCCCTATCAGATCTGTTACATAAAGGTCTTAAGGAAATATATTGCATAATGCACATATGTTCATATAGAATTCGGAAAATCAGTCCTTGAGCCAAGATTATATATGGAAAAAAGACAAAAATATTAGTCAAATGTTGGGGAAACAGAAAATCATACCAGATTTGACTTCACAAAATAGAGAAATATGTACCTGGCATGGAAAAGTCTTGGATCTGGTGGGAGGTGTTGTCCACTGTAATCTGCATCCTCCATATACCCTGTGGCGATGATAGCCCCTGTTTTGATAAAGCATCTGCTCTCCGGTTTTTATCCCTGACAATATGGGAGATTGTGTAGTCTTTAATGTAGCGCCACAAAGCCTCAAGCCTGTTCAACCAGCCAGAGAGATGTATATTTTTTATGATATGTTTAGACAGTACATGGTCGATGATGACTTTCGAGTCTCCAAAAATATGAAGGTTTTTGAGGCCAAGGAAGTCAGAGATAGAAAGGAGACCAGCCAGGGCCATAATTTCTACTTTGTTGTTAGTTCCAGGTCCTCCATTCCAATGTATGTCAAAAGCTTGTCCTTCTTTTGGGATTATATAAACTCCACAGGCGCATGTGTCATGCTGAGCAGCGCCGTCAAAAAAAACACAGGGATATCCATAGGCATCGTTGGGCTGTTGATTCCTTCCTTGTCTGACTTTGGGATGTCGTGGCTGAGCTAGCGCTTCATATAAACAAAGGATAGATTCGAAAACTTTATAAAACGGTTCCCTTTTGGAATCGAAAATCATTCGATTTTTCCATTTCCATATGGCCCAGATTGTTAACAAAGAAATGGGCCTCCACTTGCAGTACATGTTGCTCCGTGCTTTGGAAGCCTCATAGATAGAAGGAGCATTGACGATGGCGAAACCAAAGTGAGCAGTTAAGTTCTGCCAAATCAACTGGGATTGAGGACATTGTAGGAAAATATGCAAATTATTCTCAGAATTTGATCTACAAAGGGGGCATATGGCAGGCCCACACCATTTGCGCTTCTGGAGATTCTCCCAAGTGAGATTCCTGTCATGAAAAACCAGCCAAGCAAAAATAATGATTTTTAAAGGGCATCCAAATTTCCAAAACGCTGGGGGAAAAATATTATCACATGTATCAGATTCTGATAATAAAATTTGGAGATATATATGCTTTGCATATACAGTCGATGCACCACCGAGACCTTTCCAAACGAGGCAATCCCTATCTGACGAGCGATACAATCCACGCGATTGCAATGAAATAGTGATAGCATTCCATTGGGATTCCAGAGCACCGGGTAATTGCATTTCTGTAGCAGTTTTCCAGATTGGAATAGCACCATCCCATTTTTTTATTGCACTAGCCCAAAAGAAATATCCCCTGCTGTGTAAATTTCTCAAAAGTTGAGAGGAGATATGGATCTTTTCTCCCGCACCTACGAATTCATCAAATCCAATGATAATATTGGATCCGGATTGGAATTTCCAAATCAAATTTTTTCTAAAGAATGGCTCCAATCTTTTAAAACCTCTCCATATATATGAGCCGTTGTTGGATCCAGTGGAGCGCTGTCTATACCAATATGTCATGTCTTGCTCATCCATGTACTTAGCTCTAATGGTTTTGCTCCAGTTGGATTCATCCATAATCGCTTTCCACATTGATTTACATAGAAGGGCTCTTCTAAAGGAGTGTAAATCCAATATGCCCCAACCTCCCATATTTTTTGGCCGTGTCAACTTCGAAAGCTTGTTGAGGTGATATTTTGTCTTCTACTTCTGTCCTCCCCATATGAAATTAGCTATCATTCTGTTTAAACTGTTAATAGTAGATGAAGGGATATAGAAAAGGTGTGCCCAATAAACCATGATTTGTACCAGCAGGGATTGTGTGAGAATGGCACGACCTCCAATTGATAAGCACCTATATTCCCATGTAGATATTTTCTTATAGAACCAATCTGGAATACACGACCAGTCGGCCAATCTGTAACCCACAGGTTTCAAATTGAATCCCAGATGTTTGAAGCCCTTCAGGATAGGAAATGCTTTAATGTTGAAAAGATCTGTTAGAAATGTGATTATATCTCCATTTACATCAGCGACATAGAATGAAGATTTTAAATCGTCGATATACATGCCGGTGGCTTTTTGAAATCTCCCCAAGATTTCATAGATACATATCCATGTTGATTTGCACAGTATGGCTGACAGAAGGATATCATCAACAAAAAGATTATGCGACATGAATATATCCCTTCAAATGGGGAGAGGCTTGTATCTCTCTTGTTGGATCGCTTTCTTTATGTGTAGGCTCAGAGATTCCATAACTAGAAAAGGAGTGGAGATAGGGAGCAACCCTGACATAAGCCCCTGGCCGCTTTGAAGAAAGGAGTTGGGACACTGTTAATTAGGACTGCATAATTTACTACCACCACATAGGCCATGATCCATCTGATGCACCTGACATCTAGGCCAATCCTAGCTAGTAGGCATCGAATAAAGCCCCAGTTCACACAGTCGTATGCCTTTTTAAGGTCGATTTTTAAAAGAGCAACTTCTATTTTCCTGCTATGCATTGAGTGTAAGCATTCTTGGGTGAGAGCCACCGCTTCTAAGATATTTCTGTCTTTAAGAAACCCGTGTTGCTCTGGAGACAGATGTAGAGATAGAGTGTTTCTAATTCAAATAGCTATAATCTTTGATATGACCTTGTATAATACGTTGCACAATGAGATTGGCCGATAATCTGAAAATGTGGAGGAGAGCTTTTTCTTTGGAATTAGAGCGATATATGTTGAGGAGATTTTCTAGCTTATGAAACCCTGTGTTCTCATTTCCTCGACCATCTTTAGGATATCTGTCTTAAATAATTCAAAGAAGTGGATGAAGAAATCGGTGGTCCACCCATCCGGCCCAAGGCACTTGTCTTTCTTGAATGATTTCATTGTTTCCAATAATTCTTCTTCTGAAACTTCACCAAATAGAGCTCTGTTTAGACTTTCATAAAACATAATGGGGTATGGGTCTATTCCCCATAGAATATCCTCAATATCGCAGACAGAATCCTCACTGTAAGCCCTTTTGTAAAATTTCACAGCTTCTCTAGAAATAGCCTCCTGTGAGGAGTGAGAATTTCCTTCCTCATCCTTGATCTCCCAAATAGCATTTGTCTCCCTTCTCTTATTTGCAAACCTGTGAAAAAACTTGGTGTTTTTATCTCCCTCTCTGAGCCATAATGCTCGACTTTTGAGCCTCCAAGAGGCCTCTTCTTCTTCTAATATTTTTTTTTTTCTTTTTTCTAAATCCCATATATGTTTTCTGATGGTGGACGTCATGGAGGGATTTTTAAAAAGTGTAGATAAGTACTCCAGTTTCCTACATATGTCCTTCAGCTCCTTTTTATTGGAGGCTGATTTCTCTTTTTGCCATTTTTTAACCTCCTTTTGAAGAAATTGCAGGCGATCAAGGAATTGTCGGGAAGAGTCATTTTCCTGCATGGGAGATAGCTTCCATGTATCATTTATAAATTTGTTGAATTGACCAACAACAAGCCATGCACAATTGAACTTGAAAGGATATCCAAATCTGCGTCCAGCATATTTCCATTGAAAAGAAATGGGGCGGTGATCAGATATGAAAGATGGTATGATGTTCATTGTAGGAGGCCCATATCTTTCTGTCAGTCTTTCATGGAAGATAAATTTGTCTAATCTTTTCGCCAGAAAGGAATTGTTGGATCGCCCATTGTCCCAAGTTGGTCCCTGACCAACAGGCAAGATATCAATAAAATTATTTTGTATAATAGATTCCCGAATGAATCTCCCCATCGAATCATATTTCTTGCCATTGCCCCATATTTTGTCATTACAAAAGGTGCAATTAAAATCTCCACCAATTATCAAAGAGTCAATTTCAAGTAGTTCAGAAGAAAGAAGATAATTCCAGAAAGGGAACCGGTTTTTATATGGAGCATAAATATTCAATATGTGAATGGGGTCTGAAGATCCACGGAAATGGGCCAGCACAAGAATGCCAGCGAAACATTGAAAAGCACCAGCCATAATCCATTTAGGGTCCCATAATACAGCTAGTCCTCCAGACATGCCCACAGCATTTGAAGCGACCATATGCCATGTTGGTAGCATCCGCCTGAAGTAAGAAATGGTTTGTGAGCTATCGTGCATGGTTTCCTGTATAAGAAGCATTTTAGATTTTGAAGAGACAAAAATATTTTTTAGGGCCAGAAATTTGGGGTCAGCTCCAAGGCCCCGAATGTTCATTGATAGAATGTCGATCATTTGGGAACATCATTAGGCCGACATGCTCTAAGAGGCCTTTTATGAGGAATATCTTCAGCTGCAATTTCTGTAATAGGAATGTCAATTAAGGAAAGATCTCGGGTTGACGAGTCCTGTCTTCCCTTCCTACCCCGAAAGTGTCTACTACCACGCTTCTCTTTGCGGCGGACAGTTATGTTTCTAGCCGAATTAGGGCTAATATTGGGCAAGGGGGAACGATTGGGTCGATGGACAGTTAATGGCTGAAGTTTTAAAGACGCTTTTTTAAGAAGGAGGTCAATATCCTGATCAAAAGAATTACGGGGAGAGGTTCGAGGGGATAGTGGAGGGGAAATAGGGATATATGGAGCCTTACCTTTACGGTCAGGTACATGTCCAAGGGATGGAGGTTTAGGGGAGTGAGCTATATATGGAGATTTATTATTTATATCAAAAGAGCGACCAAGTGAGGGGGAAGATGGGAATCTTTGGATGGGTCGAATGTGAGAGGAAGGGGATTGGGGTGATGAAGATATGTATTGAATATGGGCAGACAAAGGATCAATACATGGAGGCTTAGAAGATGCAGGAATGAGGGGAATCTCAGGGTCTGGTTCCAATTCATGAGGTGGAGAAATATTGGAGAAGCACGTTACTCTAGTCGACAGGTAAACAAAGGACAGTAAGGGAGTCTTAGAAATAGTGGAAGAACAGGGTCGATCATCAGAATAGTTAGAATTACGATTTGTAGGGTTCACAGATACAGATCGAGATTGTGGAAGACTGGCAGATCAATCTAGGGAACGGCCTTTCGGCAAGGATAGGACGCCATTAGTTATGACTGGAGCCCGATAGACCTCCATGGTGTTAGGCCATTCATATGCCGAATTTTCTCTTTCATATGTCGAAACAGGAATATTTACAGCATGGAACTTTTTCTTCTGTTTACCGCTAGGGCGACGAGGACAATTACGAAAAAGGTGTCTAGTTTTGTGACAATTTGAACACCTAAATGGGATGCCCCAATAATCTAATCGTTGTTGAATTTTGGACAGCTCCCAAGTTAAATCAATAGGCTCTGGAAAACCCCCTTTGAATTCCTTTTCTATGAGAATCCAGGCCACCCGCTTGTCTTTTGCCCCAATACACCTAGGATCGATGTATATGAATCGCCCAATAGCATTTCCTATTTTTTCCATAGATTCTTTGGTCCACAGTTCAAGAGGCAGGCCACCCAGAGTTTCGAATAGATAATTTCCAAGTCACGTACCCAGAGGAAGTGGAAAGTAGATATTTTATTGAAAATGATTAATTAATTCTTTTAACTAACTTTACATTATTTGATAAGAGAGAAGTAGATTAATTAATTCTTTTAACTATTTATTGTATTGAAATATATTTTTTATAACCTAATATAAAAGAAATATATAATTCCTTCATAATTCTATATAAATAATAAAATAATTAAACATGTATAATTATTTTAATGTTAATATGAAATGTAAATAGAATATCTATAAATATTAATAAAAGAAATAATAATAAAAAAATATTTTTATTTCAACCTTTTATGTATAAAAATATATATTATGAAAATATAAATTTGATTTAAATTTTAATTTAAAATAATATCATTAAAAAATATTTCATTATTAAAAATAATTAAAAAATATTTCATTATTAAAAATAATCAAAAAATATTTCATTATTAAAAATAATCAAATCTCTCAAAATTAAGATTAAATTGATCTATTAATTTTTCACTTACATACAAAAGAATCTCAAGTTATCATTGAGATAAATAAATCTCTATAGTACATACTTGTTATATCTATATATATATGAATGAAGATCTTTGCTATGATTTATATTACTATGGCAATGCCATTTTTCCACAACGAATTCTTTTATTAGTATTTAATACATGACCCTTAAATTTTTCATATACTCAATCTTGACTTAAATACACATGAGTGCATTACAGTTCACTTTAGTTACATTTAGAATTAATAACATCACATCAATCACATGATTATTTTTCATATACTCAATCTTGACTTAAATACACATGAGTGCATTACAGTTCACTTTAGTTACATTTAGAATTAATAACATCACATCAATCACATGATTTATCCATGGAAATGGTACATATGATAATTAGATTTCCACCAGGAGGATCTAAATAATTAAGTTCCAATGTACTAAGTTAACGTAGGTTCTCCACAAAACATGTATATTGGGAAATGGAATTACAATGAATGATTCTCTATGCAACACACTAGGAATTGGAAATGATAATAATTCTAATAATTCTTTGAATGTATGGCTTTAACTGCTCAATCTCCTTGACCTATGTGATACACTAGGACTTTGGTTTTTTTTTCGAAACTCCTTTAACAAGGCTTTCTTGATCTCCCATAATCCTCTACCTCTCCCTCCTGGCACAATGTTCTTTAATTTCATGTACCATGTTAACATGTGGTCCCTAATAGTGGTATACAATTGTGCCACCTTTTTCTATTCATCTAGTACCTATTTAACATTCCAAACTTTCTCACATACAAAAATATTTTGTTTGGGATCCTCCGATCCAACACAGTGAAAGAACGTAATTCGCATAGAAGGATCAACGTCCATTACCATTCTCTACGTAGTTCCACACTATGAAACTTTTGATTGATTTGTTGGCATCCTAGATCTTGCTGGACTACTTCCACTATTCTGATTATTATCACTATTCCCTTCACTATTTGGATTTAATTATAATAACTTCTGGGTGATCTTACTTCTTGACGTGGCAACGCATGAAAGGTCATGGGTTCTATGCAATGTTTGGCCTAAGTAGGGTCACTAGAATACACCATTTCTTCTCATTCCATGATGACATGAAGGTCTCCTTATATTTCCTTTCCTTTATCCTTACAAAATATCTTGTTATCCTATAGATGTGGCATTCCATCGAACATGTGATTGACCCAACTTCGTCTATGATGCTTCCTTCTAGTTCCTTCATTGGCATTTCTTGTTTCCCTTCTATCTCTCACAATTTGCGATATATATATCTCTCACTTCACTACTGCACCAAAGTATCATCCCATTGCATAACACTCCACTAGATTCTTCTATCGCATTTTCTTCCTGTGTTGATGGTCATGTTTTAAATTGTTTGGTATGTTTTGTTCTCCTATCTCTCTAATGCCTCATCATCCTTGACCCACATAATTATCCTTTTGTATTTGTCACCTTTCTACCCTCAATTCATTTGTTCGTTAGCCCCCACTCCCTCTGTTGCGCGTGAATATATTCAACTATTCATGTTATCTGACCTCATAATTTTACTCCTTCGTCACTTAAAAACATTTATATCGAGGTGAATAGTTATTTCACAAATCTTCCTTGTGGTCCTTCGAAAAAATTTCTCTCAACTTCACTATATGACTAAGTAGTATCTATCACAAATTCAACAATGTAGCCCTCGAATCAAGAAATATGTTATATTTACTATGTGTTTTTTAATTTTTATTAATAAAGAAGCGTTTTTTTATTTAAAAAAAAAGGGTTCCGAGATAACTCATAATATTGAACCAACAACAGAATTTGAAGCCCAGAAATGGTCCTGAAAACCATTCACATTCCGGATTGTTTTCCAAAATGCAGCAAGGTCCCGTATAAAATTACTCTTTACAACTTTTGTATTTTATGCAACACTTTATGCTAGCTATAAAGGATCTTTCCAAAAAATTAATTGCATTTCTTTCTGGTTTCTACTACATTCTATATCAACGCTTCCTTTTCATTATGGTTTCTGTTACATTCGTAATCAACGCACATTGAACAGCGGAATGACAGCTACAGTATCGGAGAGATTCATTAAAAACTTGTTCATAATAAAACAATACACATTGAAGACAGGAAAGCTCTCTATAGTACCGGCGAGATTCACCAAAACATTATTCAGACTAATTAACATAAAACAGCTAGACTCAAAAGTTGAATCTGACCAAATGAGTAAAAAGACAAAGACTATGAATAACACTCATCTTAAATATAATCTCTCTTCTTGTCCTCCATTTATAAGGCCGGCATAGTTCGCCCTAATTTGCAGTAGGTGATAAACTCATCTTAAATAAAATCTCTCTGCTTGTCCTCCATTTATAAGGCCGGCATAGTTCGCCCTAATTTGCAGTAGGTGGTGATATCATACCCAAAAGATTCGCTCTCCTAATGGATATAGATTCTGCCAGATTGGCTGGATCGGGCTACTTCCTAAATTTAACTTGACTCGACTACCTAAATTTAATGTATTTTAACAAATACAACCTCTGTCTGTGCTAAGTTTTCCCTATTTAGCTGTAGGCGGTGATCATACTGGCTCTCCTAGTGGACATAAATTCCGGCTGCTTGGCAAAATCAGGCATTACTTCTTTCAGTCCATCGGATTTACAGAATCGATCCATCCATGCGCTCAGCAATGGCATTTTCTCTGGATCTATTAAAACGCTATCGGTAGCCTTCTCGAGGCCTTTGATAATCGCTGACAAACCACCCAATGCGATGTCAAGCAAGCCGAGACCTCACTTTTTTTTTCGAGGTAATGAATGCTGTGGAAGCCACCTGTAATCAAGAAATATGTTATATTTACTATCTGTTTTTTTAATTTTTATTAATACAGAAGCGTTTTTTTATTTAGAAAAAAATGGCGTTTTTTTATTTAAAAAAAATGGTTCCGAGATAACTCATAATATTGAACCAACAACAGAATTTGAAGCCCAGAAATGGTCCTGAGAACCATTCACATTCCGGATTGTTTTCCAAAATGCAGCAAGGTCCCGTATAAAATTACTCTTTACAAGTTTTGTATTTTATGCAACACTTTATGCTAGCTATAAAGGATCTTTCCAAAAAATTAATTGCATTTCATTCTGGTTTCTATTACATTCTATATCAACGCTTCCTTTTCATTATGGTTTCTGTTACATTCCTAATCAACGCACATTGAACAGCGGAATGACAGTGGACATAAATTCCGGCTGCTTCGCAAAATCAGGCATCACTTCTTTCAGTCCATCGGATTTACAGAATCGATCCATCCATGCGCTCAGCAATGGCATTTTCTCTGGATCTATTAAAACGCTATCGGTAGCCTTCTCGAGGCCTTTGATAATCGCTGACAAGCCACCCAATGCGATGTCAAGCAACCCGATCTGATCCCCTCCAAAATACGGTTTTCCTGCGAAGCACTGGTTATTGAATAGAAAAATAATATTTTTAACTTTCCAAGACACAAATAGCAGATAAGGAAAGGATCGATGAGATACGAATGCAGGCGATTACTAAGAATGAACTAAATTACCTTATCGTCTACAAAGGCAGCCCAGAAACGAGCAATGGCTCGGTCATATGGATCTTTGGGAATTCTTGCGAACAGGGTTCGATTTCAGGAGCAGCCCGCTCTTAGCTCTGAGATTCTCTTCCGCGAACTGGTAATCGATACCTAGCAAGTGCTATGCGAACCCGCACAATGAAGGGACTCAGAGTCATACCGAACCGCTTTACCTGCCCCTTCTCTCCCCGTTTTTTTATTTCAGTTTTCAAAATTCGTTCAATCGTCTAACACCACCAATCTACGGTGAACAATAGGACACGATGGCGGCTAGGGCAATTGATTTCAAAAGGAAACGCCTTACGGCATAATGAACAATAGGACACGATGGCGGCTAGGGCAATTGATTTCAAAAAGAAACGCCTTACGGCATAATTAAGTATTCCATTTTATATGAAAATGTTAATTAAAAAAAAAAAAGAGACTAAGCCGCTACTTCTTCCTCTTTCATATTTTACTCATAAGTTAAATATTGTAATGGTGAATTCTCATATAAATGCTAACGAAATATTTAAATATGTTAGCAGCAACGTGATTGGGAAGAATACCGAGAGGAGTTGCTTTACAACTATTTAACATTGGATGGAAACATAAAGATGACATAGGAAAAACTAAAAAAACACTTTTTGCCCATTGCCTAGCAACAACATACTTGTTGCGTTTTTTATGCTTAAGCATATAAACAGCAGCGTTGGATACTACCTCAAACCCGTGGTGAAAGCGTGTAAAAGTCAGACACTCTAAACGCAAAGTTCGCTGGTACAGTGGAGGCGTATTGGCATACTGTATGTCCTACATTTTCATGAATGAATGCATCCTTAAGGGACAAAAGTTTGGCTGCATTGCATTCACATATGCGGACATGAGGAACAAAACTCTAAGTCAAACTTCTTGCTCTGTAGGGATCGGAGAGCCCTAAGTCCACATGTTTGAGATCTGTATCATCCCTGCTTGCTAATTTTGGCATTTTGTAGGTCAACATAAAAATTTAGTAATGCATGCCCAAACAAATATAAATCAAGAAATACACTGTAATTAGAATCAATAAAGTGCATCAGCTTTATTATTTAAATTGCATTGACCGAAATAGTTGCGCACTTGGCATACTTTTATTGACCAATATGTCTGAGAGAGCGAACACTTCGACCTCTACCAACACCTCAGCGTCTTCTTCAACCCTTAATTTAGAGACCAGTGAAATAAAACTATTTTTATTTGATATTTTAGGAGTTTTCCTATTGGAATTGAGTATTTTAATCATTCTTTTAATTAATTATTTGATGGTTCGATGTAAATTTAAAGATCCCAGTATATTTTTGGTAGTTATCATTATATCAATGGATAAAATTTACACTATTAACTTTCTTGCATATGTAAATCATATGATTAAATCATTTTTAAATTAAATATTTACAAAAAATATTATTAAAAATTTACTTTCCTATTTGTTAATTACAACCTATCCAAATTAACAGAAAATGGAAAGAAACAAAAAAGACAGACTGATTGCCACCTATCTAGATTAAACAGAAAGTGGAATGACACAAAAAAAGAAAAAGAAAAGAAGAAGAAGAAAGAAGAAAGAAAGATGCACTTGAACAATTCTGTTAATGGGAGGATAAATGAAACGTTTTATTCTAGAACGTAACTGAAAGTTGAACGTTTTGCTCAACGTGTCGTGTACTACTTACAACT
This sequence comes from Pinus tabuliformis, assembly GCA_031772625.1. Lineage (NCBI taxonomy): Eukaryota > Viridiplantae > Streptophyta > Pinopsida > Pinales > Pinaceae > Pinus > Pinus tabuliformis. Next base: position 445,390,114 of record CM062813.1, on the reverse strand, counting down.
TCCATTATATTAAAAAAAATATAATAAATCGAAACATGGTTGCATATGCGTTACATTATGAAACATACATCAAATTAAATTAAATTACAAATGAAAGCGCATTGAAACATGGATGCCTGTGCGTTACACTCCAAATTGTGGGATATAATGAAACCGTTTATTTACAAGTATCGTGATTAATAATTAATGAAAATATAACTGGTTGGTTGTAGTGGTTGGTAATGTAGAAACTCTACCGAAACGCCTAATTCTCTACTCTTGGTCACGTCATCTAGGTCCAGTCACATATTAATCTGGTTCAATTGCTCAGAGTTCGGCTCTATAGTTCTCTGTACTTAATCTCATCAATTATTTGTTTCCACAATGATCAATAATTTTTTTATATAATGATTTTAATATTGTTATTATGTGTGAAAAAATGTTCTTATCAAGTTTGTGAAGATGCACCAGAGGGACGAGAAAGGATTCATCGAATGATTGTGCGAATTTAAGATCAAAATTTATGATATCGAAGGGTTTGAAGGTAGAGTTAGCTGGGCTTCTCATTGCGGAGTACACGGAGTTAAATCTCACATAAAACTAATTATACAGTGCTAAACATATCAAACATAGCAGGTTGAAGAACGTTCAAATGGGTATTGGCTCCGATCACAGTAGTGTTCATGGGATCATACAATTCTGCAATAATGGCTACCGAATACAATTCCCTTTGCCCACCATCAATTTAGTGTTCTTCCGTCTCAACTCAGGAGACACTCAATAGTTTAAACAATAAACAAATAATGCATTACAACTTAATGTTAATCCTAGGTTGCTTCGATGTTACAACAATGAACCATCGCATTTACTCACTCTTCTATGAAACAAAAACCTTCTTTTTGCATTTTCGAAGTCTAATTGGTATAAAATTATGATCAGAGTAACTCTAAGAGATTTTGACACTGGGGTCTAAACCTTTGGATTGTGCTTTCTTTCTTACCCGGTGTCATAAGCGTTTTAATGGAGTTTGCTCGGAAATGCAGTGAAAAAGTGTGTGTGACTATTTTTTATTTTAAAATTTTATTATGTATATAAAGATTCTCCATCAATGTATACAACACCTAGTTTTTTTTTTGTATTTTTGTGTTTTGTTTTTTTCTCAATTTATAGGGCTTCTTGTTGTAATTTTATATAAGTTTAAAAAAAAAAAATGTAATATAAATATAAATTTTTCATATATTTTTTAAAAAATTAAAATTTAAACACATATTTCATTTAAAATATTTTTATTTTCTACAAAATTTTAAAATCGAAAATTCTCACATATCTAAGCTGATTCTGATTTTGGAGTATCTCTTAATACAATCTCTATACAGTTAATCGGAAAATGCCCCTTAATAAACATCACAATATAGTGGCAATGAAATTATCCGTTCTAAAATGCCTTTAATAAATGGCAAACTCAATATAGTGGCAATGGAATTATCCGTTCTAAAATGTGTTTAACAAATGGCAAACTAAATAGGCTAACAGCGGAATGACAGTGGACATAAATTCTGGCTGCTTCACAAAATCAGGCATCACTTCTTTCAGTCCATCGGATTTACAGAATCGATCCATCCATGCGCTCAGCAATGGCATTTTCTCTGGATCTATTAAAATGCTATCGGTAGCCTTCTCGAGGCCTTTGATAATCGCTGACAAGCCACCCAATGCGATGTCAAGCAACCCGATCTGATCCCATCCAAAATACGATTTTCCTGCGAAGCACTGGTTATTGAATAGAAAAATAATATTTTTAACTTTCCAAGACACAAATAACAGATAAGGAAAGGATCGATGAGATACGAATGCAGGCGATTACTAAGAATGAACTTAATTACCTTATCGTCTACAAAGGCAGCCCAGAAACGAGCAATGGCTCGGTCATATGGATCTTTGGGAATTCTTGCGAACAGGGTTCGATTTCAGGATCAGCCCGCTCTTAGCTCTGAGATTCTCTTCCGCGAACTGGTAATCGATACCTAGCAAGTGCTATGCGAACCCGCACAATGAAGGGACTCAGAGTCATACCGAACCGCTTTACCTGCCCCTTCTCTCCCCGTTTTTTTATTTCAGTTTTTATCAACGATCAAAATTCGTTCAATCGTCTAACACCACCAATCTACGGTGAACAATAAGACACGACAGCAGCTAGGGCAATTATTTTCAAAAGGAAACGCCTTACGGCGTAATTACCATACCATTAAGAACATGGGAATCTAATGACATTTACCATGCATTTGGTATGGGAATACGATGACAAGTAATAGAATTATTTTTTATCCTAAGAAGGATGCTCTGTCATGAATATTTTGATGAGCAATTTTATACAGATTTTATACTCTGTATGAAGGTGTACTTAATTGAGACCTTTCAAAACTTTTCTCATGCCCATTAATTTTTTGGAATATTCTAAAATCTGCAATCCATATAAGGATGGTAGTTGCTGCACTTAACTAAGATTTTTCAAACAATTGACTTCACTCATGTCCATCAGATTTCAAGAATATTCTAAAATCTGCGATCAACATAAATATGGTCATTTTGATCTAGAGCAACAAGAACACATTTAGGTCAATTAGAACTAGAGTAGCAAGAAAAAATTTATAAAGTAAACTCAGAGGATATCCATAAGATAGAGAAACTATTGATTTCTAAATGTGATTATTGCATTTCAAATCATCCACAAAATAAATATGATATTCTCAAGTATAGGTCTAACTGAAAATCAACGTTCATCTTGTACGCCAACTTCAAGCTTAGTCACCATGAAGTACATTGGCTCACATCATGTAGTTTCCTGCAGTGACAAACGCTATAAGAAAAGCAGATGTATTTTTAGATGCTAAGGAAATTTATTTGTGTCTGGCATGTAACATTAATTCATGTAAATTGTGAATCATGAAATAATGTTTTTACATAACAAATGCTCATTTCCAAGACTAGAGTTTAGCCTAAAGAAGTTATAACTTTAAACCAAAGAACTAGAAGCATTTGTTTATTCCCTCTTCAAATATAAATTATGCTTATGATAGTTTTAAATGGTGCTTTGACAATATTTTTTTAGTAACCATCATTAGTTATGCCTAGAGTATACAAGAAATTACTATTTATGTAGAGACGTCTATAGGGTGGCCCTGTTTATGATGAATAAGGTCTGAATAATGACTTCACCAAGTTCATTTCACTATGGGTCAATCTTCTTTTCTTTTCTTTTTGGTTCACATTTCCTGAGTATGAGTCTTTTAGACATTTGTTTCAATAATTGACCTGAGGAGGATCAAATGTTATGTTCATAGTACATTAAAGTTTCTTTTGTTTCTCTTCATTTAGGAAACACATTCTTTAATTTGGAGGATTATTTTACATATAAACCCAAATGAGTTCATGAAATTCAAGGTCTTCATTTTCAGAATAATTCTCCTAACCATTTTGGTGGTGAAACAACACCCTGATTATCATGTGGATGGGTCTACATTGAAACAACACTTGCAGGCGGTATTGATGATGTAGGAGGAAAGGAACAATCCTACCACACAAAATCCTTAATAAGAGTGAGGAAGTGACACTGCACAAACAAACATGAAAGCATTATCTCACAATGGAATTTTGGGGCTAACAATGTCAGAGAGGAAAAGAGGAATACTCAAGGGTTTCATGATGTCCTAGGTGGGGGTAGTTAAATCCTCCCAATTACCCTAGGGGTTCGAGGATAATCCTATCATGAAGGCAAAGTTGTCATTGGGAGGCATCAGTTCCAAGGGGTCTTTCAAAGCCGCAATTTTAGAACTTTTTGGTTCGACCATTGTCGAACACAAAAGAACGTTGGCAATTTGATTTACAAAAACCCCAAAGTATATATTTGGTTGGAAGAGTGATTTTTGATTTGGGATGTTTGTAGCATGGAAGCCTTTGATTTTATGCGTGAAAATATGGATTCAAACAAAAATTCAAATCAATAATGGAAATTTTAGTTGCTTTTCAAATGTAATACGTATTTTGTAGGGAAGGAATTTCGAAATGAAATTGTTTATCAATTTTGACAATTTTCATAACTTTAGTGATTGTTCAAACAATCTTGATGAAGGAAGTTGATTGGTTTGAAAAATTCGTACTCGTATTTGATAGACAAATTGACCTATAATTCCATTCCCTAGTGTTGTGATTATAACATCAGAAAAGAGTCCATAGTACATTTTGATAATTGACTTTTGTGAGGGCACCAAGAATTGCTTTGAAAAAAATTTAGTCGTATTTGATAGACAAATTGGCCTATAATTCCATTCCTTGGTGTTGTGATTATAAAATCATAAAAGTGTCCATAGTACATTTTAATAATTGACTTTTGTGTGGGCACCAAGAAAACAACATCGAGCTTCTTCATTAATGTCTACAAACTTTACATTGTAAATGGCTACATTTCAAACAAAAATGTATTTGGTTCAAGAAAAGCTTAATAGTAATTCCACAATTGTAGCAAACTCATTCTAAATTCCTAAGAAAACCCATTTCTTATCCTTTTGTATGCATAATGTTTTTAATCTAGACCTCATAGGGGGCAATGAGGAGGATTCATATAATTTAAACATGAAATCATTTGCAAGGTAAATGGTGGTTGTGAATTAGTGACCAAACTCCAAACTTGGAGCAAGGAAACTTAGGATCTTTCCTACATGGTATTATGGTTATCCATCCATTACAAAAGGTTTCATCATCATGTAGTTGACCATTTATATAAATATGGCAAGGAGGAGAGGGTTGTGGTTCATGGAGGATGGGGGCCACTCTATGAATCCATGACACCTTAGCTGCAACCTGTATGTAGAATATTTATAGAAGGTGTCAATATGGGCTAGATTACCTTTTCTCCTCTAAGAATATTGGGGCTCCTAGAGTCTACAAGCCATTTCCATTGGGTAAATTTACTTTTGACTCCATAAGATAGTACTAATGTTTACAATATCAAACCCTTGATGTGTATACCTAACTTTGACAAATGAAAATGTTCCATCTTTGTAGGGGTGTAACAAGAATAATAGCACAATTGTGACATTGGTGGCAACTCTCCTTCCATTGGTTTCACTACAAGAAGACTCTTTTGGAAAGGGTAAGTTGAGGTATCAATTGGATTCTTCAAATTAGGAAGGGAATCTAATTCCCATGGTACAAATGAATGTGACAAAGAAACCAATAGTGATAGAAACTCCAAGAATTCCCAGTCATGTAGTTGGTTGAACTAAAATTGGGAGAAAACGAGTGAAAATTTGCACAAATTGGGAAAGATGAGATTCATTGAGCAACCTTTTGAATAAAGAAACCTTTTTATAAAGGTTTATAAACTTATCCAATTTATGATGTGGCCTTTACCAAATAATTAATGGTGAATCATTTAGATAGGCATAGATTTGTAAGGAATTTAAATCACGGATATGAATTTCCACTATGATCCCTTTACTAAACATGTGAACTTGCATTATCTGTATTAATCTAAAAATAGTGTGTATGATCATTTTTTTCCAAAACAAAACATTTTGATGTCTTTCTCACTTAGTTTTGTCTACTAATCAAGGTTCTGCTTCAAAAATGTGATCCATTCATTGTTCTCGACTTCCATGTAGGTTTTGGGCATTAATGAATTGATTTGGGACATAAAAAGCTGTGTTTGATACTAGCTTCATCAAAATAACAATGGATTTATTTTTCCCAACTAAAGCAAAAATGGAATTTAAAAGGCACACTTTGAATACACATGGAACACCAAAGAATAATGTTGAGTTGTATACCATTTTTCCATTCGAAAAATTTAAATGTGATAGTGTCCAAGGACAATCAATCATTTTCCTTGTTATATAAGAAGAAAGTGAATAAATAGCTATTAAGGAGGAAAAAAAGGTCATTTCCCCAACTTGGGCATTTCCTTTGCTAGAATATTGTGTGTCATGAGACTAAAGAGTTTTCTCTAAAGGTAGTTAGATCTTTGGCCTTTTAATCAATGGAACTAGGAAAATAATGAAATTAATTGCTTTTGTGAATTAGGATTTCAAAGTGCAACAATGTCCTCTTTCGTTGCAATGTTTCATGTTTAAAGCTTTTATAATTTTATTTAGAAAATATTAGCCATAGATTTCAACTGACTAAGAAATTTTATTTTGAAATTGTGTCACTTTTATTTTGTTGGTGATTATATAGTGTGTGGTTGATGGTTGTAATTCTCCCTATCATCCCCTTAGATTTATCCTAGCTAAATGGGAGGTGTTAGTTTAATTCTAACCTAATCTTCATAGTTTCACGTGGAAATAGGTACAAAAATTTCCTTCGTCCCCTAAGTTGGAAAAATTAACTTTGGACTACATCGTCACATCCATATCATCAAAAGCTTTCACCTCCATACTACGATGCAACAAACATCCTTAAGTCAAATGATGGGGAGGATTCTCTATCACATGGTAGTTGTCTTCTCTGCGGTATCTATCAATTGTTCCATACCTACGAAGTGCATTGTAAAACATCTTTGGGATCCGCACTACTTGGTGATGTGGCTTCGAGCCATGTCAACTTCCCTATCAGCACCATGTAGCACCCCTTCACGAGGTGGCACCACTAACCACTTTCGTGTGTCACATAGGTGCCATGTTAGCCTAGGATTCCCTGGCATCCACTTTTGTAGATTTGATGATGCCAGGGTGATGTCATCCTGTCAAGTGTCACATTGTCAGTGTGTGTTACATAAACAACTCTACCATGACAAATTTCCACACCATTCATAACCCTACGTGGCATCCACGTAGCCTCGCCTTCCTACATGGCATCCTACCAAATCAGCGCAATCGAGGGTCCCATAGGGCCCTGACCCATCATGTAAATTGATGGATTCACATTATATGATTTTATGGTTTACTAGAGACCTTCCAAATTAATTAAAACATCCCCATTTGTTCCCCAAAACATAATTTTTGTGTTCCCCGAGACATACTTTGTCTCGTCCCCCGGGACATGATTTTTCTCATTCCTCGAGATATACATTTTCCCATTCTTCGTGACATAATCATGATCATTTCCTCGAATGCATATGTTCATGTTTAGGGAGAAGAATATTTCCTAACGTGCCATGCACCTCTTGCAAGTAGTGGCATCCTTCCTGCAAACAACACAAAGATCTTAGAGAAACACAATGGGAATAATCCATAGTAGGTAATGTGAATTTTCCTATCCTCCATTCCCATTAACTCTACACCCCTTGCAATTTCTCGATTTTCCTTCATAATTTTATGAATCTCATCCAGTTCAAGTGCAAACCTTTCACCCTGTGATGCATGGATTAGTAACTTAAGGATTCCAGGGACTTACCCAAGCTCGCTTGGAGCCCAGTATTGGTGAAAACACTGCTCCTTCCATAAATGAGTCCCACATTTCCATTCTAGCACTCAAACATCACCATGGACATAATCCAATCCAATGAATCTTATAAACATGCCCTTTACTAGGCACTAGACAAACCAAATAGTAGATAACACTATTATGCATATTAATAACAATAAAAGCATACCACGTCGATGATAAAACATGCAATGAAACATAAAAAAAAAACAATGGTCTTAACCAATACATAACCTTCGCCATGCCCACAATGAGATCCAAACATTGTAATTTAGCTATGTAACCAAAAAGTATCAACAACCCAGTGGTCTCTAAGCCCCTCAAGCCATGAGAATAGTCACATATACATTTCATTAAAGACAACCAGGAATAACACCATTCCTATAGAGACAATGCTTGTACAACCATTGTAATAGCCCATAACAACATAATTCAACATTCATAGTGCAAAAGAAATACCACACATTTTGTCACAAACTTTTGCACATATGCTTTAATACCTTCTCAAATAATATATTTCTTGATCCTATGGTGGTATTCAAGAACCCTAAATGTCATCCTACATGATAAGTGCATAATTCCAAAAGGACCTCATGTTTTATTTGAGAATTCTTACATAAGTATAAGCGATCTTGATATTAGAATAAATCATTTTTCGACATAATTTTTTCTACTCCATCCAGGTCCTCATGTAGTTCTTGAATGATACTTCATATCTTCTTATCTTTCTTCCAGTATACCCTTTCTTCTTCCACTTAACCATATTATGGAATGGAAATAATACATATTAAACCATTTGTGTCTTCCTTTCCCTTAAGAGTTCATCTGCCACAAAATATATTTTTTTCCCTTTTCGTAGATAATTTCAAAGTGATAACTTAACATATTTGTGACTCTTTTTTTTGTCTTATAAATAGGTTCTTTGCTACAAGAAGTACTTCAAACTATCATGATCTATTTTGACTTTGAAGTGTCTTCCTATTAAGCATGCACACAATTTCTTAACTACATGTATTATGGTCAACATTTCTTTTTCATAGATGGTCTAAGTAAGTTATTTCCTTTAAGTTTTCTACTTTGAAAGGAAAGGGGCCTTCCTTCTTATCAAAACGACACGAATTCCATACATGAGGCATCACACTCCACAATTAAGGTTTTTATGAAGTCAAGTGTAACCAAGATGAGAGTTGTACACATAGCCTCTTTAAGTTATTCAAAATCTTTAGCTTATTCTTTAGACTAATAAAATGCTTCCTTCTTCAACAATTTTTTTAGAGGTGATACTATTTGACCATAATTCCTGAAAATTTTGCAGTAATATCTTGTCAATCCTAAGAATCATATAAGTTTCTTCAAGGTATTAGGGATTTCCCATTCTCTCATAGCTTTGAATTTTATAGGATTCACCTTGACATCCTCATGTGATACAGTATAAGCCAAGTATTCCAGTTATTTAACCTCAAAGGCACACTTGGAAGGATTTTCATATAGTTGTTGCTCTTTCGATAGTTTTAAGCCCTTATCAACATGTTGTACATGCTCTTCCCAATATTCGTTGTATATTAGTATGCCATCAAGAGATATCAACACAAAAAATTTAAGGGTTTCAAAATATAATTCATCAAGCTTTAAAATGTTGAAGGTGTGTTTGTAGGTACAAATGACATAACCAAAAACTCATAATGTCCTTCAAGTGTTCTAAAGGTTGTTTTGAGAATGTCTACTTGCCTCATTTTGATTGAAGATATCCAGAATAGATATCCAACTTAATAAATAAAATTTCTCCATGTAATTCATGTAATATTTCATCAACAATAACCCCCCGAGGGGGGTGTAGCTCAATTGGTAATCGCTATGAAAATCAAGTGTTATGTGTGAGAAGGTTCGGGGTTCAAAACACCCTGATTCACCTATGTCCATGGAAGGGGCATACATAGGAACCTAAAGGTTATAGTAGTAGCATTTGGAATCGAGCTTATGTCACACGAGTACGAGAGAAACCTAGTTTTCGATTCCTCTAGATACCAAAAAAAAATCAATGATAGGAATAGGAAATGTATATTTGATTCTAATTTTGTTTGGTTGTTTGTAATCTAGAAACATACACCATGATCCATCCTTTTTTATAACCATCACAATTGGTGAAGAGAGGGTACTCTAGCTAGGTTGAATGATACAAGTCTAACATATCTTGAACCATATGCCAAATCTCACTCATTTGTGAACAAAGGTACCAATAAGGCCTAACGTTATGCGGTACACTTCAAGGTTACAAGTGAATGTTATGCTTATGATCTTGGGTAGGTGGAATACCCTTAGGCATCTATCCAAATACCTTAGGATGATTATTGATAACATTTTTGAGTCCACTCAAGTAGAGTATACAAATGCTTGAATATCTAATGAACACGATTGTGAAATTACATGTTGTTGTCCCATTTTTAGAAAAAAATTCATGTTATTAGAGCTTATCAATAAACTATGTTTCCCTTGGATACCTCTAAGATCAATTTCCTTTCCTTGTGAAAAAACAAAATTGTGAAAAGATCTTCAAAATCAAGGGCCATTGTTCCTAATGATTGTAAACATTGGACCCCTCATACAACATTAGGACCACAGATTTGGATTGTAGTCATGGGACTAACCAATCAATAATCCCTCATATTCAACTTAATATTATGGGACTTCTCTGAACAATTTATGGTACCTCCATCTGCAATCATTACTTGAAATTTTGGTGTTGGATATACACAATATTTAAGAAGTTTTGGAAATTAACAACTAATGAAGTTATGATTTCTTCCTGCATCAATCAATATCGTTAGCTTTCTTTTTTTATATCCCTCTATCCTGAGGTTTTTTGAAGCATCGATTCTATCCAATCCATGATAAGAGATTATTATGGTAGTCTCTTCTAGCTCTAGATCTTATGAAGTTTCCACTTCTTGATCTTCTTAGTCTTCATGGTCTATGTAGACTAATTTCTTTTCACCGCATTTATGCCCCTTACTATAATTATTATCACAGTTGAAACATAGTCTTTTCTCTTCTTTCATCCATTTATTGAGGATTCAACCTTGTAAGTTTAGGAGAGGGAGCATGATCTTCTCCATAATTATTAGTGATTAATTTTCTAATGGCCATATTTTAATTTCAAAATTACTTTCTAGACTAAACGTGTGCTCTAGAGATTTAGGTTCAAAGATACGCACCTCATGTTTGATGCTTTCCTTTAATTTTACCATAAGTGGGTCTAACAGATTATCCTTTGAATATTCCTTGCTGTAAGACTCAACTTTTGGAATTGTTGATTGTGCTCAATAACTTGACCTTTTTGTTGAAGATTCACCAATTGAATGAGGAATGCATCGCTCTTACTACCCCCATAATGTGTTGTCAATTCCTTTGTAAAAATGGACCAAGATATAATAGAATCATTTTTCCTTTCACAAAGCCATTGATACCATAAATGTTGGTCTTGTTATGAAAACATGCATGCAATATCTACCTTTTGTAAGGATGCCACTTGGTTTAAATTAAATTATTTCTCCATTTGAAATTTCTGTGTTATAGGATCATTACCATCAAACTTCCTCATATCGATATTCAAAATGTAGTGGTTCCTTGGTACTAACTTGAAGCCGTAATGATGTGGACCTTGGATCGAAAATTCATGATTACAGTTCTGCAATTCAATATGTGTCCTCTCCAGTTGTAATAACATACTTCCCATATGAGATTAGTCTCAACGCCATGTTTCTCCTTATGTTCATGATTTCCTTGGATCTCTACATCCATTTTAAGGAGATCTTTTAATAGATTTTTTTACAATTATTTTCTTTCTTCCCCGATGGATTTTTATATATATTCCTTGACATTTTGCATTTCTTTCTTACTTCAATCATATTCTTTTTTATTTCATTCATCATTTTATAAAGGTTTTCTTGAGAACCTGATAAATCTACCTTTTTCAACATACAACCATTCATTTTCTTGGTTTTTTTCTTTAATTGGGAGTCTTGACTTTATTCATAAATCCTAGATGAGACTTAGAAGGCTTAGCTGGTGTAGTATTGTTTGGATCCTTCTTTGGATCTATGTGGGAAAATAATAGTAGTACTCCTCTTTATCACAATTTCCAGTCACTCAAAAAAATGGACCTTCTAATATAAATTTATCTCACTTGTAAGTTATGTATCTTTAAAACATAATTTGGAGAGTATTTGAATGTGTAAACTTTATCCTGATATACCACTGGGATTTGAGCCTTTATTATATCCGGAAATTTCATTTCAAATACTTTGATATGTATTATTTTCATTTCCATAGGTTTGACTGGAATTCGATGTTCCAAATGAAATTTGTGGTAACTTTCCCAAATTTTTTTATTTTTGGCATCTTATCACAAGAAAACTTGTATAGCATACCACGAGTCCAATTCTTCAAATATATTTTTGAAATTTGTACCTGTGGTATTTTTTTATGTCTCCTAAGATATCTAAATATTTCATAGTTTGAAAAGTCTCAGAAAAGCATTTATAGCAATAATACCAAGTTAACCTATTTGAAATTTATTTCATAATCCTTCACAAACCCTAACTTCCACAAAGTATATGTACGAAATTATAACAAACCAAACTATGAAATTTAACAAATACAAATATGTTCCCTAAGATTTCTCCTCACTATACCAAAGCTTCATTTTTGTTTGAAACTTTAGAGAAAAAAACTAACATGTTTGAAATTGATTTCATGGGCATTAAAAAAACCAAACTTATTTAGATAATATCTCGAAAATTATAGCGAACTAATATTGAAATTTGTACTAGGAATTGCCAAAATTTATCCTCAATACAGTCCAAGTTTCATTGTCTGAAACCTCCCAAAAAAAAAAAAAATATTGTGAAAATCAAAAAATACTTGATTGAAACTAATTTCATGAGCATTCGTGAGCCCTCACTTATATAGAGTATATCTTTGAAAATATAATGAACCAATATCTGAAATTTGAACTAGATATTCCCTGCTATTTCCCCTTAATATGGTCCAAGTTTCACGATCTAAGACTTTCCAAAAAAAATTATATTAAAAATTCCACCATAACCTGTTTGAAGTAGCCAAACTTTAAGATCATGATATCTTATTCCAACTGTTATGAAACTTGTGCCCTAAAAATTGTAAGAAACCAATAATTATAGTTCTCTTCGAGGGGGAATCCTTCCTTTTATAATAAATCCAAAGACTAGGTCTCCTTAGTGTGTGTGTGTGTGTGTGTGTATACAAAGGATAAAATTAATGGGACCATGAGAGGTTCTAGGCTACATAACAATATAATAATAAAAATGTAATCACTCAATATATAAGGTTTAATAAGGGGTTTTAGGGTTAACATCGAGCGTATGTAGGACTTAATAACACCATACCTTATTCAATTTACTATATATACAATGTTCATAAAAATCATAATGTATCAAAGAATCAAACATGCCTTCAACCCTTCAACCATAATTTTACTGTGTAATGCTCAAAGGCTCTTCTCTCCAATATATACTAGTCTTTGATGCCAACACATTTTCTTCTTTCCATGGATATTAAGGGTCTTATCTTCTTCATGATTACCCTTAAGAAAAACAAAATGGTTACATGCATTAGTAGCAGTTTCCCAACAATGAGTACAAAGTTCCAACCAGAGTCCCCTCAACCACACCATTTCTCCTTGAGTTATCTCAGATGTTTCTTTTTCAAATGTAATCTACATCCTCGCATTTCTCATTTTACTGATGGATATAATTGTTTTTGGCTAGCTCTTGAATGTGACAAAACCCAAGGAGAGTTTTAATCATCCTTCCATCTATGAGAAATAGCTTGACCCTTCCACATCGTACGATGTTAATTGTTAAGTTTTCTCATAAGGAAACATCACCTACATTATACGTTTCACATATAAAGAGTTACATGAAATGAAGCACCCGAGTTAATCATCTCTTTCTTTCATGCAAGTTTTCATTCCTATGGAAGGGGCATCATCAGATCTCTTACTTCTATCAACATTGTTTATCTACAATCTTTCTCATATTTCCAACATTTCCTTAAAGATTACCCTAGTGATATAGATCTACCCTTTGAAAACTTGTTTTTATTTCTATCTTGGGGATCACCTCTTAAAGATAAGGCATTCTTGGAAAAAACATCCATGGATTGTTACCTTATCTCTTTTGATAAAAATTCTGAAACTACATTCTCAAATTTTAATGTAGTGAAAATAGTGCTACAAATGGCCACAACCAAATTATCCATGAATCTAAGAAACAACATAACAACATAGTATGCTTATGTTCTCTCAATATTTTAAAAGCTATATATACTAATTGACTTACTAGAGTGTTAAATGCATGATCTGCTTTGTCATTGACTTACCATTATTCATCTTATGTTGATACAACTTATTTCGAAAGAATAATTTGTTTACTGAGGACTTAGACCAAGAAAAAACCCTTAACTTATCCCAGAAGTCCTTAATGTTGGCTCCTCCTAAAAAAATTAACAATAATGAATCTATAATGTGCTAGTGAATGGTATTGCTTTCCTTCCTATCAAAATTTCCCTAGTATTCATTGCCATACATGTAGGTTTATTTCAAGACATAGCAAACCACTAATCTCAATCCACAAGAAGAACTTCCATCTTCAACTTTAATAATTCAGAGCTCTAGTTGTTAAATTTATGTTTATATATTCTTGAACGACTTGTCATTAATCTTCACACAAGATTCAACCACACAAAGCTTCCACTTAAGAAAAATTTAATTGCAAACACAAAATAACCTTATTCTTCATGGAGTATGCTAAACTAGAGCAACAAAGGCATCCCCTTGAAACCAATAACCTAAATCCAATACCAAATGTAGAGTGTGAAGAACTTATTCAAGAAAGGAAATTCTTACAAAATCTTAGAATAGAAAGCAACAATAGCATAGTTACACTTATTATACATAAAATTTACTCTAAAAACCCTTAACCAAAAACCAAACCTAACTTAAAACCACAAATCTATATTTTATTATATTAACTTAACCTCTCACCATACCATATTTAAGTATATTACAACTTCAATTAATCCTAATATATTAACTCATATTATAATATAACTCTAGTATTTTAAATATGATTAAATTACCGTGAACCCAAAAAAGGGATTGAAAAAATGGACCAAAAACAAACCGCTACAACAATCACCTGGAACATACAATATTGTGCACTCCATGATATCGAGGTTTAGGTTTTTGGAAATATTAAAACAAATCAAATATATCAAAGAGACCATAGGTATGAGAAGTAATGATATTGGGAAATAAGGAAGTGTCCTTTACGTTTTTCAACAAAGATCACATCCTTTGAATATAAAAAGTCTTCAACAACTCAAGATGCAGCTAGTCATTCCGAAAATATTATGAGATTCAATATTGTATTAGAAAAAAGCTATTTATGCTTTGAATATGAAAGTGAATTCTTACACTCAAATATGGGAAAATAATTAAATAATGTGGTACGCTTTTAATAACACATTGCTTGAGTTGAATTAGCGATTAAACTTAATAATAAGCACAGCGTCAGATTAAAATATAAATAGGGGTAACATTAAGCACAGTGTCAGATTAAAATATAAATAGGGGTAACATGAATTTAGGTTGGTTTAATGTTTCTTCTCTCTTGTCTATATGTTGTTACCACCTTTGTCACAATTATACATACCATGTTTCCCATTTAAGTCATTTCAATGTTAATCTCATTAAAACAACAATCACTGTGAAATCAATTTCAAACAAAAACATAATATGTATGAACTATGTAAATTTTCAAAAATATATTTAAAATCATCATCTAAGTGAATTAAATTTTGGATAGTTTCAAAACACAACACCATAACAAACATAAAAATAAAAGAAAAAACTTCAAATATTTTCAGCTTTTTCTGCTTACTAAAACAAAAATAAACATAAAAGCAAAAACTTCAAATATTTCGAGCTTTTAGTTTCTACCTGAAGTATCTTACTAATAGTTTCATCTTTCTCCAATCAATTAAATTTGATATATGACTAATAAATAAATTTTGAATTTATGTGAACAAATGGTCATTGAAAACTAAAACTAGCCTAGATCCTTCTTAGCTTCGGATCTATCAAGCGTCGAGAGGGATCAAATCTCTCAAGGTGCAAACATCTTTTTTGAGTGCAAAACTTGAGGAAAGGTTTGCACCTAGAGAGATTTGATCCCTCTCGACGCTTCATAGATCCGAATTTAAGATGGATCTAGGTTGGTTTCAGTGATGTACAACCAAGGAAAATCTATCGAAGATATGATTAATTTTATCAATAATATGTCAATACATCTAATATTAATATAATCATTTTAAATATGCTAAATATGTGTGTTATTATTTTAATTTTAAATTTTCTTAGTTACCTCAGTTTGTTGAGATGATAAATATTGTTAATAACTTTAATGATGCAAAATGATGAAATAAAATTTGAATGCAAAGTGACAATGTAATAGTTTTGAATGATAGAAAATGTGAATAATAAGAATGTAGTCAATTACAAATAGCCTTTATTGTGATCAATCTCAAACTATTTTCTTCTACTATTCTTATTGTCGCCCTTATTAGTTTTGACATCTTTTCACATTGATTATATGAAAATGACAGTTGAAATCATAAACCATTTAAATCTTTAGCTCGAATTGTTGTAGTAAACATCATGCATTGTCTCTCTTGCTCTCCAATATTAATAAGTTGAATTACTATAACACAAAAATCAATGTACATTGCCAATAATGTTTTTGCTTACACTAAAATCAATGCACATTGTTAATCCAATCACTTTAAAGTTAATGTACCATCATACATACAATTACATCAAATCATAAATCAACATATACACTAAAATAAATGCATATGATGCAAGCAATCAAATAAGATTAGAAAAAAACTTATACAATGAAATCAATGCATATAATGCAAACAATCAAATAAGATTAGAAATCAACATCTACACTCAAATCAATGCATCTAGTGCAAACAACATCTACATTGATTAGAAACCAACATCTACATTGAAATCAATGCATTTTATGCAAGCAATCAAATAGGATTATAAATCATCATATACACTGAAATCAATGCATTTAGTGAAATAAATCAAATGGTATTAGAAATAATTTACATTCAAATCAATGCATCTAGTGCAAGCGATCAAATATAATTAGAAATCAACATATACATTGAAATAAATGCATCTAGTGCAAGAAATCAAATAGGATTAGAAATCACCATCTACACTAAAATCTATGCATTTAGTGCAAGCAATCAAATAGGATTATAAATCATCTATATTGAAATCAATGCATTTAGTGCAAGCAATCAAATATCATTAGAAATCAACATCTACACTAAAATCAATGCATCTAGTGCAAGTAATCAAATAGGATTATAAATCTCCTTATACACTAAAATCAATGCATCTAGTGCAAGAAATATTTTTCCCTCTCTCCCCCTTCCATATATATCTATATCTCCCTCCATCTCTCCTTTTTCACTCTATCTCACCCCTGCAAACACACACTCTCTCTCACTCCATATTTATTAATCTCTCTGTCCCTCCCTCTCTCCATCTCTCTCTTCTTCCCTCTCTTCACCTTCCATCAATATCTCTATCTCCCTTTGTCTCTCTATATCAACCCCAAAACATTTACTCTCTTTATCCAATCTATCTATATATCCTGCCTCCTCTCCCTCTCTCCCTCTCTCTCTTTCCCTTCTCTCCCTCACCCCCACTTCTCTCTCTTTCCTCCTATTGTCCTCTCTCCCTCTCTCTCCACGTTTCACTCTCTATGTATTTATTCTTACCTCCCTCTCTCTACCCCTCCAACTTCATCTCTCTTTCCCTTCCTCTCACATCCTCAATCTTCCTTCCTCTCTCTCTCTCTCTCTTTACCCTCCAAATTTGTTACTTTATCCCTCCCTCTCTCCTTCTCTCTCCTTTTCTCCCCCCTTATCTCCATCTATTATTCTTTGTCTCCTTATCTCACCCCCAAACATACACACTCTCTTCATCTCTCCCTTGTCACTCCCTCTCTCTCTCCACTTCTCACTCTCTATGTCTTTCTTCTTCCCTCCCTCTCTCCCCCTCCAACTCCATATATTTATCCCTACCTCTCTGCTCCTCTCTCACTCCCTCTCTCGTCCTTCTTCTCTCTCCCTTTCTCTCCTACCTCCCTCTCTCTTCCCCCATCTCTCTCTCTCTGTCTCTCAAATCCTCTCTCTTCCCCATCACTCTCCTCCTCTCTCTCATGTTCTCTCTCTCAGTTTCTCTCCTACCTCCCTCTATCTTCCCCCATCACTCTCTCTCTCTCTCTCCAACTATGTTACTTTATCCCTCCCTCTCTCATTCTCTCCCCCCTTCTCTCCTTCTCTCCTCCTTTGTCTTTTTATCTCACTCCTAAACATACACACTCTCTCTCCATCTATCCCTTGTCACTCCCTCCCTCTCTCCACTTCTTACTCTCTATGTCTTTATTATTCCCTCCCTCTCTTCTCCTCCAACTCCATCTCTCTATCTCCCTCTCCCCTCCTCTCTCTCAAGTCCTCTCTCTCATCATTCCTCTCTCTCCCTTCTCTCCTACCTCCTTCTCTCTCTCTATCTCTCTCTCTCTCTCTGCCCTCCAATCCTCTCATTATCTCCCTACCTCTCTCCTTCTCTATCTCCCCTCTTCATCTTTGTGTCTCTCTCCCTCTCTTACCCTTCTCTCTCTCTCTCTCTCTCTCTCTCTCTCTCTCTCTCTTCATTCCTCCTCTCCCCTCTCCTTCAATTTATCTCCATATCTCCCTTATGACTCCCCTTATCTCTCCACCTCTATCACTCTATGTCTTTGTTCTTCCCTCCTAGATATATCTAGAGTTAATATATATCATGATATATTAATATATATTATAATAAAGAAAAAAAAATTAATTTTGTATTAATCTAAAATTATTAAATTTAATAATATTAATATTATAATATATTAATATGAATATTATATTTAATTTTAATAATAATAATAATAATAATGATAATACTTTTTTAATATTAATATTAGGGTTAATAATGTTTTGTGTTTGTATGATATTAATAATAATGTGTCCCATGGTATTTGGCCTGTAGGTTTCACCTAAATAAGATAACACTTGTTTTTTGAGCGTTCATAAATATAAAGTGGATTATGGAGTAAATATAAAAAGAGGTTTATTTATGTTTTTATTTATTTGCCATACCTCTTTTATTTATTATGATATTTAGCCCATAGATTTGGTATATAATTAGATGTAGATTTCTAATCTTATTTGATATATTTTTATTTATTTACCATACCTCTTTATACCTCTTTTATATTTATTTATTTACCATGCCTATTTTATAAATATGGTATTTGGACCATGGTATTTAGCCCATGGTATTATAGGCTTCACATAAATATTTTTTTTAGTTTCCGTAAATATAAAAAGGTTTATGGAGTAAATATAAAAAGAGGTTTTATTTATTTACCATACCTATAGTTTATTTATATTTTTATTAATTTACCATACCTTTGGAGTTAAGTATAAAAAGAGGTTTTATTTATTTATCATACCTCCAGTTTATTTATATTTTTATTTATTTATCATATCTCTTTTTGGAGTGTTTATAAACATCTTTATATTTTAAATTTATATTGTGTTTATACATAATAATAATTAGATTGATTTTAAATAGGGCCGACATTAGATTAAAAATGTTAAATATTAAATATTAAACATTACATCTTAAATGTTTACGTGAGATCTTGGGCATAAAAAGAAATTAAAAGATGATTTTCAATTACTTTTGTTGAATTAACCTTTTTCTTTTGATTTAAGGAATGACATTGACTTTAGTAAAGAGAAATTGTTTAAAATTTTAGTGAATTTGGAATTTTAAAGTGGTAATTTTCTTTGTTAAAAATAGATTTATGATCCATTCAAATTCACATATATGATTGGGCGGTAGAATATGTCTTTCGACCCAATCATTGAAGAACAATAATTTTAATTGAAATTCATAAATCATTTTCTTATTAAATCATTTTTTTATTATTAAAATTGAAGGGAACCTAGGTTTACATACTTTATTCTTTTAAATTTTAATATACTTTATTCTTTTAAATTTTAAATCTTTTAAAATTTAAAAAATTACCTAGTATCTATAATCTATTCTTTTATTACCTAGTATCTATAATCTATTCTTTTATTGCTAAATATTTATATTTTATTCTTTTAAATTTGAAGATATCTTTAAGAATAAAAGATAGTTTGTTATTATCATAGGACAAACATATATTTAAATTAATAAAACAGTATTTTAAACTATTAATCTTATTCATTCTTATTTTTATATATATTCATAACATATAATATATTTATTTAAATTAATGAAAAAATATTGACATTTATCTCTCTTTTTAGAGAGATTGTCCATGTGTCTATCTGTAATAACATAGAATGAATGTCGAAATAGATAAGTTTTAATGGGTGGCTAAAAAAGAAAAATCGATATTAACATACAATATTTTATCAATTTCCATGACGCTCATAATGTTTGTCTTTCAAAAATATGATTATTACCGGAAATATGATTATTACCGATTCACAATGGAGGCATTTTTACCATGACGCTCATAATGTTTGCCTTTCAAAAATATGATTATTACCGGAAATATGATTATTACCGATTTATAATGGAGGCATTTTTACCTTACTTATTTGCAGTAAATATCTTATTTTATATCCTATTTTTCACCCCTAAACGTTAGGAATGTAAGATTCATGTAACACCTCAAAACTGCATTACAATTACTGAGAATTATTAAGTAAATTTCTATTAGATGTTAAGTTTTAATTATTTTGATGTTTAACATTAAATGATTGAGGTTCGAAGAACAAGAAACATTTGTTATGATTATCTAAATCATTGGTGACACTACTTTAAATCATTGGTGACACTACTTTAACAAGAATAAAATTGATTACTGAGAATTATTAAGTAAATTTCTTGTTATGATTATCTTATGATTATCTAAATCATTGGTGATATAAAATTGTTAAATAAATTTCTATTAAAGGTTAAGTTAAAAAATTGTTAAGTTGTTTTCTATTAAAGGTTAAGTTAAGTTTTAATTCATTTTGATGTTTAACATTAAATGATTGATTGAGGTTCGAAGACCAAAGAAACATTTGTTATGATTATCTTATTATTATCTAAATCATTGGTGACACTACTTTGACACTACTTTAACAAGAATAAAAATTGACATTTGTTATGATTATCTTATTATTATCTAAATCATTGGTGACACTACTTTGACACTACTTTAACAAGAATAAAAATTGTTGTTTTGTCTACTTTAACAAGAATAAAAATTGTTGTTTTGTTTTAGTTAAAAGAAATGGTTACTAAGACATAGTTACCCTCTACCTTACCCACCTTTGTTGTTTTGTCTACTTTAAGAAGAATAAAAATTGTTGTTTTGTTTTAGTTAAAAGAAATGGTTACTAAGACACAGTTACCCTCTACCTTACCCACCTTTGTTGTTTTGTCTACTTTAACAAAAATAAAAATTATTGTTTTGTTTTAGTTAAAAGAAATGGTTACTAAGACACAGTTACCCTCTACCTTACCCACCTTACCCTCTACCTGAAGAAGGAAATATAAAGGGGGTTAATGAGCAACAAAATCCTCCTAGAACTAGGTGGAATAATAAACCAGTTGGAAGGTGGCCCAATACGTGGAAGGTAGAAAGTGATTGCTAGACTTGTGGGAAGAGAGACTTTCAGAAATTATTCTTCTTATTGTTACAGGATAAGAGATAAGTAAGATAAAGAACTGCCAAGACTTAGTACTGATTTGTGTGTTTTTCTCTAGAAGGTCAGGGTCGTAAATTGCAAATTGCGTAATATAGAATGTTATTTAAGATGAATGCATAATACAAAATGTTGTTTAAAGTTTCTAGATCACAAAGGCAATCATTAATTTGCATGGTAAATTAATGACAAAACAACATGTTTACTGTTATGTAAAAACCCTGAAATATATAATGGATAGCTAAGCTGACATAAGTAGAATTAACTATTTACAAACCAAAATAGGAGATATTTTTGACTCGTATTACCAAATATAATCTAACAATAAAACAAAGGAACTGTAAATATCTTCGGACAGATGAAACAAAGGAACTGTAAATATCTTCGGACAGATGAAACAAAGGAACTGTAAATATCTTCGGACAGATGAATAAACATAGATATTCTTTAAAAAGCAGTTTAAAGGATGAATTTAGGATTGAACAATCCTTCTATTCGGAGTTAAGTAAAGATTAAATTCACTATATACCATGACAGTGAAAACCCTCAGGTAATTCCTTTTCATAGGGTTCTATGTATTAAATGAACATAGGTAAATCCAGTAAATTGCTAGAAATGAAATGGACGGAGCCTCTTATCCGAATATATACACACTATACTGTATGCATACGATTAAGATCACATAAACTGAATTCTGTAGTATTAAGACAAAAAAAATGAACATATCATATTAACAATTGTATCAACAGCAAGTCTGCATAACGCAACGATTCTGAGCATGTAAAGAACAACATCAAATACTATCCGAGCTACCACTGTCGGCCCTTAAGTACGTTAAAAGAAGGAATACAACCATTCTCTTTAAACCAAACTCAAATCTCAGAACCCGTCACAAAAGAAATGCATTTAAAATTTATAGCGAAGACAAAGATTCGACAACCAGAGCTTGTCGATGAAGTAAACTTAAATCAAAAGGAGTATTATGCGTGTTTCTCTTGATCTAGCTCCTAAATAGAAAAACCCTCCGCGAAACCCGGAAATGACAGGTCAGAACAGTCTACCAAAGTCTCAGCACCAACCTGTAAAACGATGGAAGGTTGTAAGCCTTAAGAATCTATTGACCACAGACCCAAACTCCAGGTTCCCGTAAGATTCTTACCTGTCATCAAAACACCTTGAATTAGTAAAAGTAATACCGAGGCTTACCCTTCTGGTATATTATTAATTTGTTATGAAGGATAGGGTTGTATATCTGATGCCTATGCCCCCTGCTTCTTCTCCCTAAGCCAATTCACAAGGAGTCCAACTTGCAAGTTCCAAACAAGCGAAGATAATTCGATAAATGGGAGCTTGGGAAGTAAAGAACTTCACCAACTTCACCAACCCACTTAACGGATAGCGCATGGCATATCCTGAAGTTTATTTTTTCGTCGTCCTACAGAAATTCATCGTAACGTGGAACCACAAGAAATAGTGTTTTGCGTGATAAAGAAAAGAGAACCATAACAGTAGTATGAACAAAATTCGTCGTTCAAACCATTTAATTTTTCGTCGTAATGTGGAACCACAAGAAATAATGTATTGCGTGATAAAGAAAAGAGAACCATAACAGTATTATGAACAAAATTCGTTGTTCAAACCATTTAATTTGTGTTCATATTATTAGACGTGACGTGGAGCGGCTATGGGCATTGGAGAATCGAGATTCTGACACTGAAGCCATATATATATATATATATATATATATATATATATATATATATATATATATAACTTTTCAATTTTTTATATGCCGGTCAATATGACTTTTCTTAAAATTATTTGCAAGTCAAGGATAACGTGTATATTTTAAAATAAATCGTATTTGACATCTCAAAAACCTGAAAACATGCTTACAGTTTTAAAGCATGCTACAACTTTTACTATATTTTCATTGTTTTCCTTATATTTTTCTACCTTGTCAATGTTTTCTTCATATATGGTTGTTACCTTGTCACTTTTCCTCTCCCTCTTCCAGTCTTGTCACTATTTTCCTCATATTTGTTGTTATCTTGTCACTGTGCCCTCTCTCTTGTCAATATTTTCCTCATATTTTTCTATTACCTCGTCATTGTTTTCCTCACTCGTCATTATTTAATGTAAGATGAAGCCATGTTCAATATACTTACTAATTTACTACCTTGTCCCTATTTCCCTGCTACTTCATTGTTAATTCATGTTAATGCAAGATGTAATGTTGTTCAATCCTTCTCAGTTTTATCTCTTCATTGTTAATGTAAGATGGAGCCCTGTTAAATCCCGATCAATTTTATTTCTGATGTATCACACTCAGTTTTAGATTTTTGTGATCCATCTAAAGAACTATGCAAACAAAATTTCCCCATGTTTTGCTACTAGTGAAAACCTTCTCCCTATTTTTTTGTTGCTTCATTATTAATGCAACATGGAACCATGTTCAATCTTGGTCAGTTTTATATCTGAAATATCACGTTCAGATTTATCTTTTGTGATTTGGCCTTAATACAACGATATGGAACCATGTTCAACTGTGATCGATTTTATCTCTGAGGTGTCACACTCAATTTTAGCTTTTATGATTTGGACATGAGAGGACTATGCACACCAAATTTCCATGACGCGAAAATGCCAATATCATGCCCCAAGAAGAAGATACTTCCTTTGCAGGTTTGATATGGTGCATGTTTTGCTGCAACTGACTCTGGTTTTTTCATGATTATAAATGCAAGATGGATTATGGATGTCCAATCCTAATAAGAAAGGGTTCCAATTGTAAATGTGGATTGATACAATAAAGTGCAACAATTTTACGAGTTATCACACTCAACGTTAACTCTTCATTATTATTGATGCAAGATGGAACCATGTCTAATCCTAATAAGAATGTATTAAGTGACAAATGGACCGTGGATTGAGATAGTGAAATAAGTAGTTTTATCCATGAAGTATCACAATCAATTTTAGCTTTTGTGATCTGGCATTGAAAGAACTATTCAAACCAAATTTCTCTGATGAGAAGATGCTAATACCCTGCCCAAGAAGAAGATAGTTCCTTTGCAGTTTTGATATGGTCCATGTTTTGCTGCAACTTACTTTGGCCTCTTCATCTTTAATAATGCGAGATGGGACCATGTTCAATCCTAATCATAATGTATTGAGTCCCAATCATCTTGTGGATTGAGACAGTGAAATGAAAGAGTTTTATCTCTAAGGTTTTTGCACATATGATATGGTTTTTAGAAGTATTCCATTTAAGTTGTCATGGATTTCATGAGAAATGTGAGGATATTTTCGAAACCTAAATAAAACCTTTCAATTGTAGGAAGAAATCATCGCACTATGTTTGATTACAAAAGGAGTTTGAAATTATGAACATATGTTCATTGGTGAATTAAAACGAAAGTTATTACCATACCATTAAACACATGGGAATCTAATGACATTTGGTATGGGAATACTACTGATAATAGGATTTTTTTTGTCCTAAGAAGGATACTCTGTCATGAATATTTTGATGAGCAATTTTAAACAAATTTTATACTTTGTATGCAGGTGTACTTAATTGAGACCTTTCAAAAGTTTTCTCATGCCCGTTAAATGTTTGGAATATTTTGAAACTTGCAATCCATATAAGCATGGTAGTTTTTGTATTTAATTAATATTTTTGAAACAGTTCACTTTGTCCATGTCCATCAGATTTCAAGAATATTTTTGAATCTGCAATCAACATAAAGATGGTCATTTAGAACTAAAGCAGCAAAAATGCATTTAAGTCATTTAGAACTAGAACTAGAGAAACATGAACACATCTATAAAAAAAAACTCTGAATATATCCATTGGAGAGAGAAACTTCTTATTTATAGATGTTCTTATTACATTTCGAATCATTCGCAATGGGAATATGATATTCTAAAGTATAATTCTAATTGAAATCAACGTTCAACTTGTACGCCAGCTTAGAGATCAATCACCACGAAGTACATTGCCTCACAACATGCAGTTTCCTACAGTAACAATAGTTATAACAAAAGAAGATAGATTTTTATATGCTAAGTAATTTTATTGGCGTTTGGCATGTAACATCGATTCATGTAAATTGTGAATCGTGAAATGTTCATTTCCAAGGCTGGAGTTTAGCCTGAAGGAGTTATAACTTTAAACCAAAGAACCAAAAGCATTTGTTTATTGTCTCTTCAGACATAAACTCTGCTTATGATCGTTTGCAATGGTCTTTTCATAATAGTTTTTTAGTAACCATCTTCAGTTATGCCTACAGTATATAGTAAATTACTATTTAGGTAGAGAAGTCTAGAGGGTTTCCCTGTTTATGATGAATTAGGTCTGCATAATGACTTTATCAAATTGATTTCACTGTGGGTAAATCTTCTTTTCTTTTCTTCTGGTTCACATTTCCTGAGTATGAGTCTTTTAGACATCTGTTTCAATAATTGATATGAGGAAGATTAAATATTATGTTCGAAGTACATTAAAGTTTCTTTTGTTTCTCTTCATTTAGGAAACATATTCTTGCTTTTAGAGGATTATACATAAACTTCAAGGTCTTCATTTTCAGAATAATTCTACTGACCAATTTAGCAGTGAAACACCACTTTGATCATCGTGTAAGTGTCTTCATAGTGAAACAACACTTGTAGGCGGTGCTGATCGAGGAGGAGGCAAGGGAGACTGTTATTACACAAGATCCTTAATAAGAGCTAGGAAGTGAAAGTGCGCAGGGAACATGAAAGAACTATATAGCAATGGAATTCTAGGGCTAACAACATTAGAGAGGAAGAGAGAATACTAAAGGATTTCTTGATGTCAAGGGTGGAGGAAAATAAACCTATCACGAGGGCACAATCTATCTATAGTGGTTCGAGGATAATCCTATCACAAAGGCACAATCATCATTGGGAGGCATCAAGTCCAAGGGGATTTTCAAATCCACAATTTTAAAACTATTTGGTTCGACCAGTCTTGAACACAAAAGAAAGTTGGGAATTTTATTTACACAAATCCTAAAGTACATATTTGGTTGGAAGAGGGATTTTTTTATCTGGGATGATTGTAGCATGGAAGCCTTTGATTTTGTAAGTGAAATATATGGATTCAAAGAAAAATTCAAATCAATAATGGAAATTTTAGTTGCTTTTCACATGTAATAGGTGTTTTGTAGGGAAGGAATTTCAAAATGAAATTGTCTATCAATTTTGACAATTTTCACAACTTTATTGATTATTCAAGCAATCTTGACGAACGATGTTGATCGGGTTTGAAATTTTTTTACTCGTATTTGATAGACAAATTGTCCTATAATTCCATTCCCTGGTGTTGTGATAATAACATTAGAAAAGATTCCATAGTACAACTTTGATAATTGACTTTTGTGTGGGCACACAAGAATTGGTTTGAAAATTTTGTAGTAGTATTTGATAGACAAATTGGTCTATAACTCCATTCCCTAGTGTTGTGATTATAACATCGGAAAAGAGTCCATAGTACATTTTGATAATTGACTTTTGTGTGGGAACCAAGGACAAAACATGGAGCTTCTCCATTAGTGTTTACAAAATGTACATTGTAAAAAGCTACATTTAAAAAAAAATTGTATTTGGTTCAAGAAAAGCTTAAAAGTAATTCCACAATCATTCAAAATTCCTAAGAAATCCCATTTCTTATCCTTTTGTATGCATAAATTTTTTAAGATAGACCTCATAGGGGGAAATGAGGAGGATGCATATTATTTAAACATGGAATAATTTTCAAGGTCAATGGTTGTTGTGCATTAGTGACCAAACTCCAAACTTGGATGAAGGAAAATTAGGATATTTCCTACATATTATTGTGGTTATCCATCCATTACAAAATGTTTCCTCATCACGGAGTTCATCATTTATATAAATATGGCAATGAGGAGAGGGTTGTGGTTCATAGAGGATGGGGGACACTCTATGAATCCATGACACCTTAGTTGAAACCCATATGTAGAATCTTTATAGAAGGTGTCAATATGGGCTATATTACTTAGTCTCATTTTTTAATATTGCGGTTCCAAGAGTCTACAAACCATTTCCATTGGGTAAATTTACTTTTGACTCCATAATATAGTACTAAAGTTTACAATATCTAAGCCCTGATCTTTATACCTAACTTTAACAAATGCAAATGTTCCATCTTTGTAGGGGTGCAACAAGAACAGTATCACAATTGTGACATTAGTGGCAACTCTCCTTCCATTGGTTTCACTACAAGAAGACTATTTTTGAAAGGGTAAGTTGGGGTATCAATTGGATTCCTCAAACTAGGAAGGGAAACCAATTCCCATGGTTCAATTGAATGTGAGAAAGCAACCAATACTAGAAACTCAAAGAATTCCCAATCATGCAGTCGGTTGAACTAAAATTGGGAGAAAACGAGCAAAAATTTGCACAAATTGGGAAAGATGATATTCATTGAGCAACATTTTGAATCAAGCAACCTTTTTATCCAGGTTTATAAACTTGTACAAGTTGTGATGTGGCCTTTGTCAAAGAATTAATAGTGAAAAATTTAGATAGGTGCAGATTTGTAAAGACTTTAAATCACTAATATGAATTGCCACTATGATCCTTGTACTAAACATGTGAACTTGCATTATCTGTATTAATCTAAAAATAGTGTGTATGATCAGTTTTATACAAAACACAACATTTTGATGTGTTTCTCACTTAGTTTTGTCTACTAATCAAAATTATGCTTCAAAAATGTTATCTATTCATAGTTCTTGACTTCCATGTAGGTTTTCCGCAATAATGAATTGATTTGGGACATAAAAAGGTGTGTTTAATACTAGTTTGATTAAAATAATGCTGGATTTATTTTTCCCAACTATAGCGAAAATGGAAGAAAAGGCACACTTTGAATAACACATGGAATACCAAAAAACAATGTTGAGTTGTATACCATTTTTCCATTCGAAAACTTTAAGTGTGATAGTGTCCAAGGACAATCAATCATTTTCCTTGTTATATAATCATTGAGAAGAAAGTGAATAAACAACTATTAAGGAGGAAAAGAAGGTCATTTCCCCAACTTGGGCATTTCCTTTGCTAGAATAGTCTGTTTCATGAGACTAAAGATTTTTCTCTATAGGTAGTTTGATCTTTGGCCTTTTAAACAATGACACTAAGAAAACAATGAAATTAATTGCTTTTGTGAATTAGGATTTCGTAGTGCAACAATGTCCTCTTTCTTTACAACATTTCATGTATCAAGTGATTTTTTCTGATTTGATTTAGAAAGTATTGGTCATGGATTTCAAGTGACTAAGATATTTTATTTTGAAATTGTGTCACTTTTATTTTGTTAGTGATTATATAGTGTGTGGTTGATGGCTGTAATGCTCCCTCCCATCCCCTTAGAGTTATCCCAGCTAAATGGGAGGTGCTACTTTAGTTCTAACCTAACCTTCATAATGTCACCATGGAAATAGGTTACAAAAATTTCCTTCCTCCCCTAAGCAGGGAAAATTTTAAGAACCCCCCTAAATTTATAAATATAATAAATGGGCAAATCTCCATGGTATATAGGAAAAATGGAAGGCGATTTTATCAATAATATAATATGTATATATAATTTTTTGGAGAATCTCTCACCAGGCATGGCGAATATTTTACTCAATTATAAAATCTTGTAAGATCTTGGCGAGTCTTTCACTAAATAATAAAACTTTGTAAAGTCCTAGTGAATCTTAGCATAGGCTACATGTTGGTTTAATTCCCCCATTTAAATAGGCTACATTCCAGGTGAATACCATGGGTCAATACCATGTGCCATTTTGGTGAATACCATGGGTCAATACCATGTGCCATTTTTATTTTTATTAATTCTAATATTAGGGTTAATAATGGTTTTTTGCATGGTATTAATAACTATCTAGTCCATGGTATTTGTTCCATAGCATTTTGGCCATAGGTTTCACCTAAATAGAACCCATTTTTTGAGTGTTCGTAAATATAAGGTGACTTATAGAGTAAATATAAAAAAAAATGTTTTATTTGTTTACCATACCTCTCGTTTATTTATATTTTTATTAATTTACCATACCTCTTTTACAAATATGGTATTTGGCCCATAGGATTCACTTAAATAAAACCTCATTCTTGAGCCTTCATAAATAGAACGAGGGTTATGGACTAAATATAAAAAGAGGTGACTAAATATAAAAAGAGGTTTTATTTATCTACGATACATCTAGTTTATTTATTTACCATACCTTTTGAGTAAGTATAAAAAGACGTTTTATTTATTTACCATACCTTCAATTTACTTATATTTTTATTTGTTTACACCCTTACATGTATATAAGGTGACTTATGGAGTAAATATAAAAAATGTTTTATTTATTTACCATACCTCTCATTTATTTATATTTTTATTAATTTACCATACCTCTTTTATAAATATGGTATTTGGCCCATAGGATTCACTTAAATAAAACTTATTCTTGAAAATGGGCGTATGGATTCACTTAAATAAAACATATTCTTGAAAATGGGTGAATGGAAGGTTGTGAGTCCTAATTTCAAGGGCTAAATTTACCTTTTTTACCCTCTCCCTTAAAATAAGGTGGGCTATTTGAGGTGATTTGTAAAAATGTACTATGATACAAAATATTCGCCCACTAAAAATTTAAAACCCCTTAATTTCGCCAAAGGGCGAACATTCGCCCCTAAAATTATCCTTGCCCCTAAGTTGGTAGAATAAACTTTGGACTACATCCTCACATCCAGCTCATCAAGATCTTTCTAGTGATATAAATTTTATCCTGATTTGATTCCTCGATCAAAAGTTATAGTTGTTTGAAGTTGATCCTCTTAAACCCCTTGCCACATTAACAAGTCATCTACAATGTGGTACCCACGTGGCACTACCACTCTTCACAAGGTCTTATGTGGTGCCAGCCACATCATAGTGCCACCATGCCATTATGCCACACACAACTGCTAAGAGTGTTCTACTCCTAAACTTCCACAGTGCAACAGACATCCTTACATCAAATGACGAAGATGATTCTCTATCCTACGATGCAACAACCATCCTTAAGTCAAATGATGGGTAGGATTCTCTATCCTGCGATGCAACAACCATCCTTAAGTCAAATGATGGGTAGGATTCATCTACAATGCGGTACCCACATGGCACTACCACTCTTCATAAGGTCTTATGTGGTGCCAGCCACATTAGTGCCACCACGCCATTATGCCACACACAACTGCTAAGAGTGTTCTACTCCTAAACTTCCACAGTGCAATAGACATCCTTACATCAAATGACGAGGATGATTCTCTATCCTACGATGCAACAACCATCCATGACATCTATCAATTCTGCCATGCCTACGAAGGGCATTGATAAACCTCTTTGGGACCCGCACTACCCGATGATGTGGCTTCAAGCCATGTCAACGTCCCTATCAACACCATGTAGCACCCCTTCACCAGGTGACACCACAAACCACCTATGTGTGTCACCTAGGTTGCATGTTAGCATAGGATTCCATGGCATCCACTTCTGCGGATTTGATGATGTCAGGGTGATGTCATCCTACCAAGTGTCACACTATTAGCATGTTACATCAAAAACTATACCATGACACATGTCCACACCATTTAGAATCCTATGTGGAATCCACATGGTCTCACCTTCCTATGTGGCATCCTACCACCTCTGCCCAATTGAGCGTCCCATAGGGCCCTAACCCATCATGTAAATTGATGGATTCACATTATATGATTTTACGGTTGACTAGAGACCTTCCACATTAATTAACACATCCCAATCTGTTCCCCAAAACATAATTTTCCTTTTTCCTCAAGACATACTTTTTCCTATTCCGTGGGACATACTTTTTCTCGTTCCTCAAGACATGCTTTTTCCTATTCTTTGGGACATACTCATGACCATTTCCTTGGATTCATATATTCTCGTTTACAGACGATAATATTTCTTGGCATGCCATGCACCTCTTGTCAATAGTACCATCCTCTTGGTAAAAAACATGAGGATCTTAGAGAAATGCAATGGGAATAATCCACGACAGGTAATGTGGATTTTCCTATCCCGCACTCTCATTAACTCTCCACCCCTCGCAATTTCTCAATTTTCCTCGGTAATTTTATCAATCTCATATATTTAAAATGTAATCCTTTCACCCTTTGACATATGGCTTAGTAACTTGAGGATTCCAAGGACTTGCCCAAGCTTTGCCCAGTATCGGTGAAAACACTGCTCCTTCAGTAAATGAGTCCCACATTTCCATACCAACACCCAAACATCACCATGGACATAATATCGTCCAATGAAGCTTATAAACATGCCCTTTACTAGGAACTATACAAACCAAACAATGGATAACACTATTATGCATATTAAGCACAATAACAACATACCACACTGATGATAAAACATGCAATGCAACATAAAATAGACAATGATCTTAAGCAATACATAACCTTTTCCATGCCCACAATGAAATCCACACATTGTAACTTAGCTATGTAACCAAAATAGTATCAACAACCAGTGGTGTCGGAGCCCCTCAAGTCATGAGAACAGTCACATATACATTTCATTAAAGACAAATAGGAATAACAACATTCTGTTGACGGTGCTGGACCTACCAACATGTCAGGGAATCTCCCTGGTAAGAAGTCCCAATTAGACCTCAGAACGTTTAGTGTAGGAGTCCCAGTAGTGGGTCATACAGTAGTGCCTTGACCGCGATTTCGCATATATGCAAGTAAGATAACTCTGTTGGTAGCAAGGGTGTGACAGTTGCAGTGAGTCAAGGAAGGTGCATGATAGGTTCTAACACATGTGGGTTGAGATGAGTGCCCCACTTGGAAACTTGTAATAGTCTTCGGCTTGGAAGGGAACACATGAGTGAATATGCATCACAAGCTGGAGAGAAAGTTAGCAAGCAATCCAAAGTGATGGTTAAACCAACAACACATTTCAAAAAGATACATACATACTTATACAGAATAGTCTATACATGCATGCTTAAGCAAACCAATACATATATCATTTAGAGTAAACCAGATAGCATAAAATACAATACAACATAGCATGAAACGTATTGGCTCTTATTATGTAAAGAAGTGTAAGTTCCAGTCATATAATACATCCATGTCCAACCACTAGTCCCAATAGTGGAACGTTACAGCCACATCTACCTGCTCCTCCAAAGAGATGTACTAGCTCTGTGCAGTGGGGAAGCCAAGGCGCATTACAATACTATCCAATCTCTCTACAAGATAGTCTTATCAGAAGCGTGGCTGACCAAAAGCCTTTACAATGAGTTATGATGGAATATTTATAGCAAAGGGTGGGGTAGCCCTTGACATTCCCCTTTGTGACAGTTCAACTACCCTCATGACTCTTCACCTACTATATGACTGTTACATCCAACTATCATAACTTGACTTACACTTGACATGACTTTACATTTCAATGCACATGTACCCATGTGAAACAAAATGGCTTGAGCAAGCCAAGCTAGACATCACTTTGACTTAGACAACCATGGAAGTCCAACTCCTCAACATCCTCATGCTGATCGACAATAACATATTGATGCCAATATCGATAGTCCTTGATGGTGTTTGTGTGTTCCACAGTGATATCTATCTGAAACCTGACTCTTGCCTCCATAGCATCCGGGTACACTGCTCGGGATTCTCTATCCAACTCATCTGAAAGCATGCACACCATTGTCTTCAATGCAGCCGAACCAGCGACATACTTGTGCATGATGTCTACAATGATGGGCAAGTTTGGGCTAGTGGAAATGTGTGTCCACTTGTCGAAGTATGAGTCAAGATATATTCAGACATATTTCTTTGTCTTCACTTGGGTGAGAGTCCCAATAGTTGGGATCGCATGTGTGCATGCCACAACATCCATACTATTGAATACTCGTGCATGGGAAGCCTGTATGCTGGTGATGAGCTACGGGAGCTCTTCATAGTTCCGAGTCTGACTCTAGATATGTGCTTTCAGCTCAACTGCATTGGCCCTCAACATCTTAGGCAAGTGAAGTGGGTCTCCATTGTATTTCATCGTCCATGTTTGCATGTCATCAACAGAAGCATGCAAGTTCATCAAGATATGTGCTCTTGTAGCACATTGCTACTGTCATCCGTTGAGATGGACGAATCCCTTATGCACCGTACCAAACTTGGAGTACAACGCTTGCATAACTATGTCAAGGGACAATAATTCATCTAGTATTGCCTTCTTCAGTTCAGCTCAGGCAGACATTATCACCAAGTCTCCTCCTTGCTTGGTCGTCTATAGTTTTGTTGTGGTAAAAACACAACCCCCCATTATTGATGTGTTCACTTCAAATAATGGGGACCCTTTCTATAAAAATTTGGCTAAATACCTTTTTGGATTTTTATTTTAGTTGATTGCCCTACGCTTTTGTTAATTTTTAGTTTTCTTTGGATTCTTGTTTTGATTGCTTTGCTAGAATCGATTTTTTATAAGCTTCACATTGACGCTTGTTTCGCCTCATTTGGTCAACTGGTTTGAAAATGGCACTCCTTTGAAGTCTCATCATTTATCTAGCCTGGGTTAAAAATGTATAAAATGTACAATATTGCATTTTGTAAATAAATTAGTTCAATAAGGCATTCATTTTAAATATTAACCCGTAGCAAGTTTTTACTAACATTTTTCATTTTTAGTTATGCAGCTAAATTATTAATTATCGGGGTTTTAAGAAATTCACTCTAATTTCTAAATCAAATCCTAAACTTAAAAAACCCAAACATTCAAGTGGTTGTAGTTTATTTTTATTTTTAATTATTTTTCAAGTAGCTGTAGTTTAGATAATTTCACAACTTAATTAAAATTCATTAAAATAAAATCAAAACCAAAATAAAAAATAATATTAAATATTAATTTAATTAAATTTAATTAATATAATTAATTTAATTAAATTAAAATTTAATATAAAAAATAAATAAATAAATAATATATATCGCATCGAGAGTTTATGCGATATCGGGTCGCAAGTTTGGATTCGCCACATATTTCAAAACCCCATAAACCATGCCCCTGATGCCCCGATGCGATATCGCATCGGGGACTTTAACATTGTAACATATTTGAGATACCCAATACCTCACTTCTCCCGATCGGCGATAAAACATCAAACCATGTGCATTAAACAAAGGGGCATTAAAGCATGACTAGTATAACACTTGCGTTGGTTTGAATTTCGAAATTCACTAACATTGGTTTGATTGGGTTTGATTCAATTGCCAGAAATGATATTTTGATTGCATTTTAATTTATTTTGATTTCTTTTGCAGGAAAACAGTGGAAAAGATATGGAGAAAAGGATTTCAAGCAATGAGAATGCTCCAGCAATTGAAGATCAGAATTAGGAGCAAGTAAAATTATATTTGGCAGATTTCTCTTCAACAAACTCTCCTCTCCAAAATTCCTTCACAAATATTATAAATAACAGATTGCAGAATGTAAAAGGGGCTGCTCTCCTCTGCAATGCTAGACTTCTAAAAGCACTACTGTAATAGGAATTTAGAGTTGTAGGAGAGAGGAGAGAAAATCTCAGATCTGGGGATTATTGAGGATTTTCCCTTTGTATATTGAATTATGCATGAAGAACAAAGCTTGCACTATTGTGGCTCTAGTTTTGAAAGCAGAAGTTCAAGCAATGTAAAGGGCTGTTGGAGACCAAGGACAGAGAAATGGATGCAATAAATTGGTATTTCTAATACTACTGTTTCAAATATCAGTTTTAATTTTAAGGTGACAGGAATGTGTCATTTTATTCATGTTTGTGCACTATTGTCAATATGGGTAATTTGTCTCAATCTTGTTATTATGTATCTCTGTTTTTATGGATTAATTTCTCATTTTTGAGTAACTATTTACTCTGAAATCTGTCTTATGAAACTGATTTATTGAATGATAATGTGTTGTGAACTATTTCCACATATCATTATTCAATTATTGGATTTATTGATTTGATAATCAATATCATTTTGTGAACTACTTCCTGAGTGTTGTTGGTTTATTATTTCAGTTAAAAGGTCTCAATAGGATGTGTTTTGATATCTATAATATCAGTTAATTGAACTACTTCATTAACTTGGTATTCATTATAAACAAGACATATCTAAATCCCAATATTTTGATTATCTTGCTCTTAGTTGGGTTAGATCTATATCTACCTAATTAAGATAGGATTTAGATTAGTTTCTTTTGCTTGCATCATAGAATAAGCTTGCATTTAGAGTAAATTCTACATTCTTTTAAGTCCTCTCCTCAAAGAGGCAAAACTTTAGTTGTGGCTTGGCTGAACCCAAATCAGCTTAAGGGTCATTCTCTTGCCTGATCAGCAAGAAGAAGTGATCTGATGTCCCTGTCTATTGGTAGTTAAAGGTACATTATAAACCAATAGCAATAGGGAGAAGGTAACTAGACCTAGTTGAACAGTCGGAGCCACCACACCAAACGGAAAAGGAGCTTCTTTTAAGGTCCGGACCGGGTGGTTATCCCCCAATGTTGTTGCAGCGATTTTCGAGGCATCAACAAGTTCCTTTGTTATTCACTCATTCTCAGCTATTAGAAAGCAAACACTTGAGCTAGTGGCTTAGGAATACACTCTAGTTGCATCAGCCAAGGCTGTTGGATGTTTGTGCACATCAGTCACGATCACTCGTTCCTCAACTTGCACAGGAGATGTATGATCCTCCAGAGTTGACACTCGACGAGACTACACAACTCTATGTTGAGATTCATCGAATGAGATGTTGTGCATCTCTCCTTCAGGTTGATCACCAAGGATCCCAGTGCCTCCTTGTTCACTGGACACTTGCTCATCATCTGGATGTGGTGAAGTGAGTAAGTCAACCTCTTGGTGATGAGGCATGAGGTCGGTGTCCTATTCCAACTCTTGTTGCTCCATGTATGCATCCAACTGTTGACGTGCTTGCTCTATCTCATGAGCGAAGTCTTGCTCCTATGATGGTTCACCCTGTTTTCCTAATGCCAACTATTCTGATGAATCAAATATTTGTACGGGTGTTGCTTCGTCTTTTTGCACATGTTGTGCCCCATGCTATACCTGTTGCTATTGCGCTTCCCTCTCCTTTTTGTGCAGCTCTTGTTCCTTTCGGAGTTTCTCCCTCAGCTCATGCAACTCCTTCTCTGCTTCCTCAATTCTTCTCTTATCTCTTTGCCTCTATGTGATTTTCATGTCGCGCTAATGCCTCTTTGCCTCTATAGCCATACCTTCTTTCTCTACTAATGGATCTACTCGAAACTTGCAGCTTTTCTCTTCCTCCATACGATCAACAATTTTCTTCTTACCTTTGTCGTGCACTCGTATGCTTGCCTCTGTTGCTACTACTGTTGCTGGTGTTGGTGCTCTCTGTGATGTTGCTTCATGTTTCTTTGCTAACCACTCCACAATGAAGTCGAACTGTTCACTGGGTCTGGAGAAACTATAGCAATATATCCATGGGTCCTCCTCGGCCCAATGACATGCCCCGTGGATCTAGTTGAACTAAACTCTCATGCAGTGATATTTCACAATGCAATGTGTGTCATATAGATTGTAGCTTTGGAGGTCGAATGGGTACTTCTTCATCAGTTATTCTTTGACATCCACTTTCTTGATACTCTAAATCTCATATAACCCAATCTGCAATGAAAGAGCGAGCCAAGGTGCCTTTTTCTTCCAGTGCAGTCTAGCTGTCAATCTTGCTGAGATGTGATATGCTACTTCCTGCATGACAAGTACGTCCAAGGTAAACTTCGGTAGAACATGCAGAGGATTCTCTGCGCTGAACATTTAGAGGAAGGTGCCGAACGGTGAGGCATACCAATCAAAAATGTCTATCAGTGCCTCCATTGCTTCCCTCGACATGCAAGGTGGATCTTGTTCGAATATCATCTTATACACTGTGGTGAAAAAATGATCGGACAACCGTGTGATTACTCCTTTGAAGCTTCATTCGGACAATAACTTGAAATATGTGTTCACAGTAGTCTCTGTCGGTGACCATGCCCATTTCAAGCTCGGGAACTTCTGTCGGGCACAAACTACATCTAAGATATAGGTGGACATGCAAATCTCTGCATGCATACCTCCGGGTGACTGTCGAACCTTTGTTACTTGTTCCTTCAACTGATGAGCCAACATGTTGGACCAGTCACATGGTTTTCCTTCTCTAGCCAGCTGGTCCAGTGTTATCACCCAACTCCATGGGAAGGTTTCCATGCTTTCTTTGCCATACATTCGACATGCAAATATGACCAAGTATTGATACGCCTTCCGCAGTATCTTCGTCTTGTATATCTGGTTGGGTGTCAACCTGAATCGAGCAAGCTCCTTTACCCAGTTCTTCGGAATGTCTCTAGAGTTAGCACTGTTGTTCGGTAAGCTGAAGGGAGTCTTCATGATAGTCATGGGCTTTGATATCTGATACATCTCATCATAGTCTCGTGCCCAGAAGGTTGCAAGATTCATCCCATTGACACTGCTCAAAATAGGTTTTAACCTCGTACAGAAATTACCTCCATACGAATTCTAAAACACAGAAAATAAACAATGTGAGAGCATAACACATAAAACACATATACACAGAGATTTTCCCCTGGATCCCAAAACCAAGACTACTAGATTGATTTTTCATTATGTTCCTTTCAATGTTATAATACATATTTATACATGCTGGAGCATCCAATACCATGGACCGAAAACCATCGCGTCCAATACCATGGATCGAAAACCATTGCGTCCAAAAACATGTGCGAAAATCATGCACAAAATGATAGGTGGGTCCGCCCATCCTAACATAGGGTCCAAAACCAAAATTTTCTGGGGCGCTACCCTAGACCCCATAAAGTGAGGTTACAGATATGCCTCAGACCCACTGTGACCCCCTGCTACACAATCGGCGCAACGAAGGGGGGCTCCACCCCCCCTCTAACCATCCAGTTAACTACGTGGGCTAGTCGTGGAAAGAATATGACACAACCCAACATTCTCCCACTTGTTGTTTTCTTTCCACATGGGGCCACAAGAGAGCTTAGTCATTTTTCCAGCCCTAAAATGCCCATTGTCTCTCTACACCAAGAGAAATTCTCAAAGCTCATAGATTTTGTTAATGCATCTGCAGTATTCTTCAAAGTGTCCACCTTTACCAGCAACACCTTTTTGTCTTCTATCATATCCCTCACAAAGTGATATTGAACATCAATGTGCTTTGTCTTTGAATGATATGCAGGGTTCTTTGCCAAAAAATTTGCACTTTGGCTGTCACAGTCTATCCTTATAGCTACCTGTACTAACCCCATACTTGAACACAATCTCTGCAACCAAACTGCTTCCTTGCTTGCATGAGTGGCTGCCATGTATTCTGCCTCTGTAGTTGATAGTGCCACTACAGATTGTTTCTTACTCATCCAACTGACTGCACCTCCAAATAGGTTAAACACATACCCACTTGTAGATCTTCTCTGATCCATATCTCCAGCCCAGTCTGCATCAACAAAGCCACGAATATCCAACATTCTATCCAATCCTAATCTTCCTTGGTAACACAAACCATAATCACTAGTGCCACGCAAATACCTGAAAACCCGCTTCACTATTGTCCAGTGCTCCTTCCCTGGTTTTGACATAAACATGCTCAATACTCCCACTTCATGTGCAATGTCTGGTCTAGTACAGACCATTACATACATCAGGCTACCGACTGCACTTGCATATGGAACACGGGACATGTCCTCTTCCTCTTCTTGTGTCTTGGGACCATGTTCAGCAAATAACCTCACACCTATAGGAATAGGAACCTTCACCGGTTTACTATCCTGCATTTTAAACCTCTGCAGTATTGTCTTGACATACTTCCTCTGGTTTAAACAGAGCTTCCTCTTTGCTCGATCTCTTTTAATTTCCATGCCAAAAATATTTTTTGCAGCACCAAGATCTTTCATGC
The DNA here is from genome assembly GCA_031772625.1 of Pinus tabuliformis. Lineage (NCBI taxonomy): Eukaryota > Viridiplantae > Streptophyta > Pinopsida > Pinales > Pinaceae > Pinus > Pinus tabuliformis. The sequence goes on along the minus strand of CM062813.1, from coordinate 445,350,763 downwards.
CGAATTTGGAGGACAATTGGGTCTTCAAATCCTGGATAATTTCTTTGTCATTTCCAACCAGCAACATATCATCCACATACAAGACTAGATAAATAACATGGTCACCAATTAATTTAAAATACACACAGTGATCTGCTTTGCTTCTGGTGAAGCCAAGTCCTCGTATAAATGTATCAAATTTCTGATACCACATCCTTTGTGACTATTTTAACCCATACAGAGACTTCTTTAACTTGCATACCAATTCTTTCTTACCCTTCACAGCAAAGCCTTCAGGTTGCTTCATGTATATTTCCTCTTCCAAATCCCCGTGAAGAAATGTTGTCTTCACATCCATCTGTTCTACCTCAAAATCAAAAGCAGCAGGAACATATAAAAGTAATCTAATAGAAGTTACCTTAGAAACAGGAGAAAAAATATCACCAAAATCAATTCTCGGCACCTGGGAATAACCTTTTGCTACCAACCGAGCTTTGTACCTTTCCTTCTGCATTTGTATTCTACTTGAACACCCATTTTCTGCCTATGGGTTTCCTTCCAGCCGGCAACTCCACGAGATCCCAAGCCTCATTTCTGTGAAAAGATACCATTTCATCAACCATGGCCTCTTTCCAGAGTTTGTCATCCTCTGAATCTACTGCTTCCTTCACAGTTCTGGGATCATCGTCAGTAATAGATAAAGCAAAATTTGAACAAAAAGTAGATGGACTATACCTTTCTGGCTGCCTTCTTTCTCAAACTGATATTCTCACACCCAGAGTTTGTGGCTCTTCATCTTCTGATTCCTCCTCTACTGTAGAGTCTAATTCTTCCTCCTTAACCTCAAACTCTATCTTCTCAGGTTCCTTTGGTTGTACTTCATGTTTAATAACATCTTTTACCTCTCTGAACACCACATCTCGGTTGTACACAACCTTCTGTGTGATTGGGTTCTAAAGCTTATACCCCTTTAAACCATCCTTATACCCAATAAAGATGCACTTTTCAGATTTACTATCCAACTTGGTTCGTTTCTCCTTTGGAACATGTGCATATGCATCACATCCAAATACCCTCAAATGTGAAAGAGAGGGTTTCTTACCAGTCCATACCTCTTGTGGAGTCTTATCCTCCAACGTTGATGAAGGTGACCTGTTGACCAGGTAACATGCAGTATCCACCGCCTCTGCCCAGAATTCCTGTCCTAGCCTGGCACCACTGAGCATGCTTCTTGCCCTTTCCATCAAGGTCTTATTCATTCTTTTTGCAACTCCACTTTGCTGAGGTGTATATGGAGTAGTCTTCTGTCGTGCTATACCACACTTCTTATAGAATTCTTCAAATTCCTTGCTGCAAAACTCTCCACCATTATCTATCATCAGCACCTTTATCTTCTTCTCTATCTGATTTTCCATGAGAGCCTTAAATTCTTTAAACCTGTCAAAGGCTTCAGATTTCTTCTTAAGGAAATATATCCATGTATTCCTTGAGAAGTCATCTATAAATGATACATAGTACACAGACTTACCCAGTGATGGAACCTTCACAGGTCCAAACACATCACTGTGCACAAGTTCTAATATATGTTTCGCCCTCTTACTACCGGAGGGGAAACTCACCCGATTCTGCTTCCCATATACACAATTTTCGCAGAAATTAAAATCCAGAGAGCTATTAGTCATACCTTCTACCATACCTTTACCATGAAGTATTCAAAGGCCCTTCTCTCCAATATGTCCAAGCCTTCGATGCCACAACATTGTCGTTTCTCCAGAGACCACTAGATTTTCTGCTCCACTTTCAAGAACCATAGAACGTTCGCACCCATCAATAATAGTGCTACCTTGCATCTTGTACAGGGTTCCAATTCGAACTCCCCACATCAATACCAATGCTCCCCTAACCATTTTGAAGGTATCTTTCTTGAACACTGTTTTTACACCTGCATCATCCAGCTTTCTTACAGAAATCAGATTTCTGGCCAATGCAAGAATATGCAAAACACCTGGAAGTGTTCTAACCCTTTCACCGTGCAACTTCAAATTTACTTTTCCGCGACCAATGATTCTAGCCTTCCTATCATCCCCTAAGAAGACATTACCACCATCATATTTCTCATACTTGCAAAACCACTCTCTATGGGGAGTGAAGTGAAAGGATGCACTTGAGTCAATCAACCATGCCTCATGATCTACATGTGTACTTGAACAAGCCAAGTGCACATCCCCACCTTCATCTGAGGTGGTTTTCACCTCTGCAGAAGGAGCATCATTAGATCCCTTTCCTTTATCAGGAGCTTTAGATTTACAGTCCCTTTTGTAGTGCCCTTCCTTTCTGCATTTCTAGCACACCACCTTTACAGGTTTTCCTGGAGATTTAGATCTCCCTCTAGATTTAGATCTCCCACTCAATGACTTATTTTTGTATTTGTTCTGGGACCGTCCTCATACAGACAATGCATCACCATTTTGGCTCTCCATATTTTTCCATCTCATCTCCTCCGTCAGCAAGGATGAGACTATTTCATCAAACTGCAAGGCAGTTGCATTGCTACCTATTGCAATAACTAGACTATCCCACAAATCTGGTAGAGAACACAACAAACAGATGCACTTATCTTCATCTGAAATTTTAATATGAACAGATGTTAACTGACTTACCATAGTATTAAATGTGTTCAGATGCTCTGTCACCGAGTCTCCATCTTTCATCCTCAAGTTATACAACTTTTTCTATAGGAATAGTTTATTCACCAGAGACTTAGATTCGTACAAAGTCCCTAACTTGTCCCACAAATCCTTCACCATAGCTTTCCCTGATACATTCATCAATACTGAATCTGAGACACACAATCGTATTGTGCTCTTTGCCTTCCGATCCAACTTCTTCCATTCTTCATCGGACACTCCCGTTGGTTTAGTACCCAGATCTACCACGATCCACTGATCTTTATCCACCAACAGATCCTCCATCTTGATTTTCCACAACTCAAAACTCTGACCATTAAATTTCTCGATCTCTATCTTTCCATTGGTCGCCATCCTCCAGAATTGATCTCACAGATCTCCCACTGAACAGGGTCTACCACAGGACCGAACGAAACCCCTTAGAAACAAAAGCGTCCCCTTGAAGCCAAAACTGCTCTTATACCAAATGTAGGTTTTAACCTCGTATAGAAATTACCTGCATACAAATTCTAAAACATAGAAAATAAACAATGTGAGAGCATAACACATAAAACACATATACACAGAGATTTCCCCTGGATCCCAAAACCGGGAGTACCAGCTTGATTTTTCATTAAGTTCCTTTCAATTTTATAGTACATATTTATACATGCCGAAGCATCCAATACCATGGACCGAAAACCATCGCGTTCAAAAACATGTGCAAAAATCATGCACAAAACGATAGGTGGGTCTGCCCATCCTAACATAGGGTCCAAAACCAAAAATTTTCGGGGCGGTGCCCTGGACCCAATAAAGTGGGGTTACGGGTACGCCTCAGACCCCTTGTGACCCCCCCCCACTACACAATCGCCACAACGAAGAGGGTCTCCGCCCCACCTATAACCCCCTGGTTAACTACGTGGGCTAGTCGTGGAAAGAATATAACACAACCCAACACTCAAGGTCATTGTCTCAGGATCAGTGTGAGAGACGATGCAGTATATCATGTCAGCGCATGGGAACGTGGGGTATCTGCATTCATTTCGGTACAAGCCAGACTTGTGAATGTTTACGTACACCTGATTGTCTTCAATGTCTTCCTCAAAAGTGCCTGCAAATGCTTCATTGACCTCTTTCCACTTCAATTTGATGTCCTTGTCTAGAAACAACTTTGTATATTCATAGATCAGAAGACTCGATGACACTCGCTCAACTATTGCTCCAGCTGCATTTCTATCAGTGGCTTGTGATCCCACTCTCTTGCAAGCCATTGATCCTATACTTCTAAGAGGCGGATGAACACCTGAAATATCTGGAGACAAGCAACATGCATGGCAAGAAATCTATCAAAGAAAATGAAAGCAAATTCGGGGAGTGACACAGCACATGCCTAGGGAACTGATAGGCAATATTGCGCAATTTCTTATGGGAGCTTGGGTGACTAGCTGCCAGAACTGCACAATGTTAGAAAATTAAATATTACAGAGCAACGGAACACATAAAATATATTGCAGAAATACAAACACAGTAAACACATAAAACAAGAGAGACACAAATATACATGGTTCACCCAATTTGGGTTATGTCCACAGAGAAATAACCAATCCTTCCTTTTATATTATCCATCAAACTGAAGAGATACAACCCACAACAGATCTGTGTAATTCCCTCTTTGCTCTCACACAATCTCCTCTCTCTTTCTCACTCAGAATCCATATCTACATAGACGCAATACAATTCCCTCATATATAGCGAGGGGTTGCCTTCTAGAGCAAACAACCCTAAATTAAACATAACTTCTACTGTCAGATCTCTGCCTAATGAATGGCTCAAATTGACTACGAAATTACAACATTTTACAAGGCTCTGAATAAAGAAGATAATCAGGCTCCACCCCCAACAATCTCCCACTTGGAGACTGATTATAGCAACTTCACCTCTCCTTCATTTGTTGGACAATGACTCCACTTTGGACCTCGTTTTTTCTCATATTCTTCATCATACTTGAAGACCAATTGAAACTGAGCAAAATCTCAGTTTCTCCCTAGTTACAACTTTTGTTAACATATCTGCAGGATTTTGGCTAGTGTGTATCTATTCCGGCTTCAACTGTCCATCTTCCAATGTTGACCGTATGAAATGATACTTGAGTTGTATATGTTTTTTCTTGGAATGAAATGAAAAGTTATTTGCAAGATGTATGGCACTTTGGCTGTCACTGTATAATATGCCCAACTCCTACTTCTTACCCAATTCATCCAGAAACCTTTGTAACCAAATCATTTCTTTACTAGACTCTGTAGCAGCAACATACTCTGCTTCCATTGTTCAGAGTGCAACAACACTTTGCAGTTTTGAAACCTAACTTAAAATTGTTCCACCTACAATAAACACATACCCTGTGGTGCTCCTCTTGTTATCTCTATCACCCGCCATATCTGCATCAACATATCCATGTAGAGTAATGTTTGAACCACCAAAGCATAATTCTTGATTTGTGGTACCTCTCAAATACTTGAGAATCCACTTTATTGCCATCCAATGTTCTTTTCCTGGATTGTTCATGTACCTGCTTACAACTCCCACTGCATGTGCAATATCAAGCCTTGTGTAGACCATTGCATACATTAAGCTTCCAATTGCTGATGCATATGGAACTTTAGACATATCATCCATTTCTTCCTGAGTCTTGGGACACATTTCCTTACTTAGTTTGAAATGGCTAGCCAAAAATATACTCACTGGTTTTGCATTCTGCATATTAAACCTTTTCAACACCTTTTGTATGTACTCACTCTAAGACAATGTTAATTTGGGATTCTTCCTGTCTCTAGTTATTCTCATACCAAGGATTTGTTTTGTAGCACCCAAATCCTTCATTGCAAATGAATTTGCCAATTTTCTTTTGAGCACATTTATTTCTAGCATGTTAGAACCTACAACAAGCATGTCATCTACATACAATAACAATATAATATAGATGCCATCATTTTGTTTTTGAGATAAACACAATGATCAGAGTGACATCTAATATAACCTTGTTCAAACATAAACTTGTCAAATTTTAGATACCACTGCCTTGGATCCTATTTTAAGCCATGCAAGCTCTTCTTCAATCTGCACACTAGTTTCTCCTTACCTTTCACCTCATATCCTTGTGGCTACTGCATATATATCTCTTCCTCCAAATCCCCATGGAGAATGGTTGTCTTTACATCTAACTGTTCAAGATGTAAATCTTCAGCTACTACTAGACTTAAAATAGTTTTGATTGAAGTCATTTTAACAATAGGAGAAAATATCTCATCAAAGTCTATACACTTTTTCTGTGAAAACCCCTTCACCACAAGTCTAGCTTTATACCTTTTTCTACCTCCATCTTCTTCCTTCAACCTGTAAACCCATTTATTCTACAATGTTGTTTTACCTACAAGCAACTTGACTAAGTCCCAAGTCTGGTTATGTGCTAAGGATTCCATCTCTTCTTTCATGGCTTGCTCACACTTCTTCCTAATTTCTACCTACACTGCTTCTTCATAACATTCTGGTTCACTAGAATCAGTCAAAAATACATGATATAATGAAGGAGAGTATCATTCAGGGGGTCTACATATCCTGGTAGATCTTCTAACACCACTTTCAGGTGTTTGAGGTGCTTGTTATTGTTGTGGTTGCTATTGTGGTTGTTGTTCTGGATGTTGATCATTATGATTTTCAGGCACCATCACTTTTTATGTGATCTCGTCATGCACTGTGTATTCTTTGTTTTATTTTTCCTGTTTCTTTTCCTGTAGTTGATCTTTATACAAAACCTTTTCATTGAATATGACATCTCTACTCCTAATGATTTTGTGTTTTTCATAATCATAATAGCGATAACCAAAATCATTAACACCATATCCAATAAAGGTACATTTCTTTGATTTTGCCTCAATCTTTGTTCTATTTTATTTATTAATGTGGACAAAGGCTTCACAACCAAAAGTCTTTAAAAAATAGTAGTTTACCTTTTTATCTGTCCATGCCTCCTCTGGAATCCCACCATCCAAGGAATTTGAAGGCCCTCTGTTTATTATATAAACAATAGTATCTATAGCATCTGCCCAAAATTGTAAAGGAAATCCTTCATGCAATCTCATGCACCTTGCACACCCCATGATTGTCCCATTCATCCTTTCTGACACACTATTTTTTTGTGGTGTTCCTGAAACTATATTCTCTCTGTGAATTCCATTTTCTGAATGGTACCTATCAAACTCTTTGCTACAATATTCACCTCCATTGTCTAATCTGAGACACTTCAACCTTTTTCCTGTCTCATTTTCAACCAAATCTTTCCATTTCTTGAAAGTATCAAATACATCAAATTTATTTCGAATACAATAAATCCAAGTTTTTCTGGTTGCATCATCAATAAAAGTAACATAATAACGAGAGCCACCGAGATATGATACCTGAGTTGGTCCTCATACATATGTATGCACAATCTCTATTTTTTCGCTCTTCTTTTCTTTCCCAACTTTGAGAAACTTGACTTTCTTCTGTTTTCCATAAACACAATTTTCACAGAATTCCAAATCAAAATGCTTCAAACCTGGCAACAAATTTCTTGAGTGAAGGATCTTCATCCCCTTCTAACTCATGTGCCCAAGCCTATGATGCCACAATGTTGTATCTGCTCCTGTAGAGGTTAAAGCATTAACAGAATTAGAAATACCATTGCATAAATACAATGTACCAACCTTTTCTCCTTTTGCTATTACCGGGGCTCCTTTAGTGACCTTCCAGGTTTTATCTGTGAAAGTAGTTATGTAACCTTCACCTCCCAACTGCCCTATTGAAATCAGATTTATCTTCAGATATGGAACATGCCTTACCTCCTTCATTAGCCATTGATTTCCATTCTAATTTTTTATGAAAGCTATACTCATTCCAATGATTTTACAGGGTTTATCATCACCCAATCGAACCTGTCCAAAATCTCCTTGAACATAATCATAAAAATGTTTCCTATCAAGTGTGGCATGGAATGAGGCCCCTGAATCTACTACCCAGGCATCAATAATATTTTCTAATGAAAGAATTAAAACATCTTACAACACATCACCTGTCACATTCACTTCATGATTGTTTTCTTGCTTCTCGTCTCCTTCTTTTCCCTTCTAAGAATTGCAGTATTTCTTAAGTGTCCTTTCTTCCTGCATTTCTAGCACACTATCCCCGATCTGGACTTGGATCTGCCCTTCCTTGACTTACTGCGATATCCTAGGCTCTTTTATCTTTCCATTTTTCTTCCCCTAGTCTATGCAGTCAAAGCATTACCTGATGTCTCACCAGAGGTTTTCCATCGCATTTCCTTGCTAAGGATTGCACCAACAACATCATCAAACTTTAAAGTACTAGATCCAAAGAGAGAGTTACTAATGGCCATAACTAAACCATTCCAACTTTTTGGCAATGAGCACAGAAATAATATAGCCCTAACTTCATCATGAAAAGTTACCCCTACAGAACTTAACTGACTGGTAACTATATTAAATTTATTTAAATGATTAGCAACTGATCCACCTTCTAACATTTTCATATTAAATAAATGCTTCATAAGAAATACCTTATTTGAGGCTGAAGGTTTTTCATATAGTTTGGACAAATTTGACATTAAACCCTTTGTTGTCGTTTCCTTTGAAATATTAAACGTTACCAATGCCGCTAGGCACAGTCGTATTGTTCCAAGTGCCTTTCCATCGAGAATATCCCATTCTATCTCTGTCATACTCGTCAGCTTCTTTGCCTTTCAGCTCAATGGTTGGTACATATCTCTCTAATACGGATAATCTTCCATCTGCATCTTCCACAGCTGGTAGTTTTGGCCGTTAAATTTTTCGACTCTAAACCTACCATCTTCTCCATTGCTCCCACTCGAACCAAGAACCCTTCTCTCCTGTGAGTTTATCAGCCAAATAGACCTTCAACTTTTATACCAGTTGTTAGAAAATTATATATTTACAGAGCAACGGAACACATAAAATATATTGCAGAAATACAAACACAGAAAACACATAAAACAAGAGAGACACATATATACGTGGTTCACCCAATTTGGTCTACGTCCATGGAGAAACATCGAGTCCTTCCTTTTATATTATCCATCAAACTGAAGAGATACAACCTACAGCACATCCGGTGTAATTCCCTCTTCACTCTCACACAATCTCCTCTCTCTTTCTCACTTAGAATCCAAGTCTACATAGACACAATACAATTCCCTCATCTATAGCGAGGGGTTGCCTTCTAGGGAAAAAAACCCTAAATTAAACATAACTTCTACTGTGAGATCTCCACCTAATGAACAACTTAGATTGGCTATGAAATTACAACATTTTACAAGGCAATTTTACATCTATTTTTAGCTTCGGGGGCGCTGCCCTCGGCCCCCGCCACGAGGGGCTTCCAAAGGTCGTAGTCACCCCCCTGCAGCATAAATATTACGGGTAGCATTGCTGTCACATTATGAATGGGGGTCCAATGCAGTGATACCTCTGAATAAAGAAGATAATCAGGCTCCACACCCAACACGCAAAAGGCAGTATGGGTTGTCTGGGAGGCAAGACTGGCTGTTGGATTTGCGCAATGCACAATCTAGATTGACTGATGGCTACTGGGATTACGTAATGCACAATTCCAGGTGGGAGTGACTGCAGGCTCAGGGACTGCATTGCGCAATTTTCTGGGCCAGCAGTCACTGTCCCTCAGAAATGCGCAAATCAGTCCTAGAGGACATTGTTGGGTAGAAATTCACATTTCTGAAGAGGAATACAAAGCCTTCCTTCCCCGTATTGCGTAATGTTGTCTCGGTGAAGTCAAAGTCTGGGCTAAGGTTGGCCAGACTCGTCGACGGGAAACTGAAAGAAAATATGAAAGTAAATGCATTGTGACACTAAGTGAAAGCAGAAGTGATTGACGATACATGCAAGCATGAATGAAATATTTAGTAAAAAGATCAACATGCATGTGGGTGAAGCGAGTCAACGAATCAACAATCGTTCATGCAAAATAGTTTCATGCATGCAACAGCAGTGAGATAGCAACAAAAATTGAAACAATGCTAGGACAAGCTAGTATACATGTAAATGACAACAAGCATTCAAATAAATCAAGGAAATAACACTCTCACAAGCGAAAACACAAAAAGTGATAGAAATGCTGAAAAACACAAGTTGAGGCCACTTACCCATGAATAGCTGAGCTGGATGTGTCAAAGAGTCATGGATTTGTTGTGGGATGTCAGAACTCCAAGATCAATTTGAAAGAGTGAGCTCTAATGTGGCGAATAAATAAGTTTTGAGATCATGACGCCATGCCACAAATCTAGGAAAAAGCGACACTTGGAGGAAAGTTTCTAAAAAAACATTGCATGTAACCTTCAGTTGCTAAAACTAGCTCCCTAAATCATGTGATGCCTTTTTCATGTTTCCTTTTGATATTCTTGGAAAAGGCAAGCTATGCATGCAACTCAAGTTTCCTTGGTCCCGAGTGGAAGTCGTCAGCCCAACTGCTCATGCATGAAGCTACTCAACTGCTTGAAGGAAATGCACATTTCTGGTTGGGAGCTGGGCTGTCTGCCCAGGATATTTGTGCAATTTCTGGGTAGAGCAGCTGACTGCTACCAAGATTTGCGTAAATTTTGGGTTGAGTAGCCTTGCTCGGGAAAATTGCACAATTTTCACTGTGAGTGTTCACTGGAAGAATTGCGCAATTATGGAGCCTAGTAGGTTGCCAGAAAGGATTACACAATTTCTAGAGGGAAGGTTTGTTTCCCTCCAAAATTGCGCAATTTCTTGGGGGAGTTGCTCAGCCTGTAGCTAGACCAAGTCCGGATGAACAACCTGTGAGGGGAATGCATCAAGCTATGATCCACATGCTACCTTTGTGCAAGAAAAACGTTGAAGCTTGTGTACTTGACGAAGCAAGACAATGTGCTATGAAAGGTTGGTAGGGAGGCTCCAAAATGAAGCTAAGGAAAAATTTTGGAGGGTGGTTGTAGCTACTACAACACTTGGCGACACACTAGTAGAACTCCAACTCTTTGAATGGACCTTGTTCGTGAAAAGAAATTCTAACACCTCCGGAAGTATTTCTCAATTCTCATCTCATCTTGGTTTCACACTAGCTTGATTGTAATATGTAGCATCTGCCAAGCTCATGGTTGATTGACACACATTCCAAGCCAAGGCAACACAGTTGTTTCTATTGGGGTTGAGGTGTATATTGGTGCACAAGCATTATATTCGTGAGAGTCTTAGTTTCATCTTTGGTGTTGCTCCGGTGAAAGTAGGCCTAGACAGTACCTCGGCAGAGTCACATAGGAACACAAGCATGGCTCCTCTTCCAGTGAGCCTGGTCAGTACCCTGACGGAGTTACTTGCATCCTCTCTACAGAGGAAGCCTTTCTCTTCTTTTGCCTTATTCATTTTTCATTTTTCATTTTTTGACTTTTTATTTTTTCATTTTTTCATTTCTTTTAAACTTTGCATATCACTTATTCATTTCATAGGTGGAAGAGGGATCCTGAATTATTGAGAGAAAAAGAGATTGTTCGAGTAGAGAAGTAGTTTATTATATCTTTGATGTGCCTATTAAGGTTTTCCCCCTCACCTTACTCTACTTGACTGAGCTAACAAGGGTTAACCTAAAAACAACCAACTAGAGTAGGTGACACTAGTTAGCACACAAGCGTTGCGTTTTCACCAAGGTTCATTTTGAACAGTACATATTTTCCTTTGACGTATCATGGACTAAAATGAACAATTTCTTCATACAGAGGCAAGATGACAGATAACCAAGTAGTGATAGTTGTACAAGCCCTCTTGTACTTTACCCAACTTGTTTCAAAATTCAGACATGGTTTTTATAGCTCCAAATCTCACTCTTGATGTTTCTGATGCTGCACTCATCGCCTAGGGCAACCCCTCCTTCCAGACCTGGTCCAAATACTTAAAAAACAGAGTTTTACTCTCTATACGCGACATTGCCCTGAGCTAAACGCGTGTGTACACAGGTCTGTGTATACCCAACCCGCGTATATGTCTTAAAACTCTTTAAAAAATTAACTCTCCTTAATTTCGGGCGAAGATCACGGGTTTTACCTGTTGATTACCTATTAGTGCCCGTAGCCCAACTATTCCCAACGAATTCCCAACTAAAAAACTACTTTGGGAGAAGTATAAAAGGCTTCAATGGGAAGGCCTAAGGGAGGAGAGAATAGAGAGAAAAATCACTCTATTGAGATTATCCCAGATCAGGTCTGAAGATCCTTGTGCTTCCAGCACTTCCCCCATTACAGGAAACCCTTGTTTCCTTGAGTTATGATGTCTGTCCATTTGTTGAGATATTCTTGAGTGAGTTATGGAAGGAGCTTGTTGAAGGCTTGAGATTGGACGAATCTGGAGGACGGTTCCGCTTGGAGCCTGCGAAAGGAAGACTCAGGTGAAATCATTCCTTTCTGTACTTTAGTTATCTTTAATAAAAGAAACACTTGTCTTGTTTTTGATATAAATCTTCTTCATGTTTATGATATTAATGTTATGATTTACATATGAATTGTTGTTTTAATTGTATAACTAACTACCTTTCAATATGCTATGAAGTTGATTTCTTTATGATGTTTAGTCCATATACTGTTGTACTTTCTTGAATTGATTGTTTTGTAGGTTGAAGGAGCAAAAGGAACTCCAAGAGGGTTTGGACCCTAGCTGGATCTTCCCAAACAAAGGACCCCCAGGTGCACCCCTCTTCACGTAGTTTGTTTGTATTAGCATTATGGTTGTGTGGAATGCTTGTTTTTCTTTATAGATAACCCCTGCTCTGCTAGGGTATTAACCCAAGACCCTAGGGGACTTTGTCCCTAAACAATGGTTTCATGCGAAGCTAACCTGCGAACGAAACAAGTGAACTAACAAAAAACAAAACAAAGCAAGATCGGAAGCAATAGGAAAAGAAAAGAGAGTAAGCAAACAAGCAAACAAACAAACAAACAAAGCAAGCAAGCAAACAAGAATGCAAGCAAACTAACTGAAAGCAAACACTACTCCTACTCCTAAGCTAACTGTGCATGGGCCTGATCACGTGAAGTGATATTTCCAATGCAACCATTGGTGCATTGGTTGACCCATGTTGGTGAAGGCTTGGTCCACAAGAAACCCAGCTGTGTGAACTAGCAAGCAAGAAATATATAACAGTGAAGACAACCACACTTTTTGTTTCAAAGTGCCTACATGACATAAGTGAGTACATGTGCATGACGAGTAGTCCGTGGAATTATCTTGAATGTTTGCGACACTGTGTGCAGCTTTGAAGCATAAGCACACTCTTAACTATGACATGCAAGAAAATGAAAGAAACAAATATAACTTACGTCGTGCACGAGTGCTTGCAATGTAAGATTCCTCCAATGCATGAGTGATAGGATCTTGCAGTTTAAGTGGAGGGAGAATGATCTATGTGTGACATTGACTTTCAATGCATACAGATGGGTGATGAGGAGCCTTGGGTGATTGAATGGTTTCCTGATCGGAAATGAGACAAACCCCAAGAGAGCGAGGGCTTGACCTAACCATGAGCTCAAGCTGAAGTGCCTCGACAGTCTTGGGCATTTCAACTTCATCATCAGGTACATTATCATAAACCGGTGTCTTCGAAAGATCAACTGTGATAGAGTCATTATCGTGATCAAATATGGTAATAAATGGATCACGACCACCACAATCAGAAAAATCAATGATTTCAACAGCATCCTCATGATCAGATGAATCAAATAGAGGGGTAGATGAAAAGTGAATAAACTCATCCTATGTGTTTCTGGAAAAGGAAGATGAAGGATCAAGTGGATTTTCAATGAATAAATTATCCTCTCCATTTTCGAATGATGGACCAACATCTGGTTTGTCCTGCGAGTGATCAACAATAGGTGCATCCATGGATGAAGACACACATGCAAAATAATGGATGGCAGGTTCACCAAAGATGTCAGGAAATAACAGAGGAGGCTCGGACGGAAGGGAGTCATCCTTCACTGAGTGTTGATGCTCAAGATCCCACTCATACTCTTCATGAATGATAGCGCATGTTGGTTGTGAAACACCAACTCCAATAATGGCTTGTTCCTCATTCACAAAAAGTGAAGAGTCCATAATGGAAGAAAAAAGACAGTATCATCCGAAGGAATAGTAGAGTGCGAAGATGGAGGTTGTGGAATAGAATTCATATGACAACTTGAAGGACTCACAACCAAATATGTGCAAAAATTAAGTGAAGTGATGTTGCGAGGATGTGAAAGCTGAACAGGTGTGTGAGCATGATCCTCAATATCACTCGACAGTGGTGGAGTTGTTTAATGAGGGGATGGTGAACAGTCAGTCGTGACAGTGACCGCATCCGACTGAAATTCTGAAGCTCCCTCACTAATGAAGGTTGAGCGGGGCTTGATTTCAAACTTCTTGGTATGCACAGATTTCTTAAGGCAATACACGAATTGGTCCCAAAGATAGGAAAATTTCATTTGGCTCCTCAGAGCTTGAAACTACAAGTCACAGAAGTGCTACCAAAAATCCATGAGCAATTCATGTGGAGCCTTCCATTGTTGTAGTAGTTTTCGGTCAATATGGTTTGGATCAAAATGATAGAAAGTGTCTTCAATGAGATCACAAAAGTGCTCAAGTGAGTGCACGCTGTCAGCCAGTAGGCTGAACAACCATCGAAGTGGAGATTCGCGAAGTGTGTATGCAAGCAGCAAGATGGCCTGTTCATCATAACACCCATATTCCTCATGAAGCATGGAAAGAAAGCCATGTAGGTACTCGGCCAGGCCACTTCATCTTCGCCATCATACGTGTAAGTGGATAAGTGATCAAAAAACTCCCTCATGATGGTGACATCTTCATGATTCAAAAAAACATCCCAAAGGGAGAAGAGTGCAAGAATCCATGAAATATATGCAAAGGTTCAAAACCGGATGAGAGGACACAGCTTGTCATTTGGCCCTCCTTCTAGTACTAGAAATGTTGACGTTTCTAGACCCGCCAACATGTCAGGGGATCTCCCCGGTAAGAAGTCCCAATTAGACCTCAGACCGTTTGGTGTAGGAGTCCCGGCAATGGGTCGTACGGTAATGCCTTGACAGCGATTTCGCACAAAGGCAAGTAAGATAACTATGTTGGTAGCAAGGGTGTGACAGCTGCAATGAATCAAGGAAGGTGCATGATAGGTTCTAACACATGTGGGTTGAGATGAGTGCACCCCTTGGAAACCTATAATAGTAGTCGGCATGGAAGGGAACACACAAGTGAAGATGCATCACAAGATGGAGAGCAAGTTAGTGAGCAATCCAAAGTGATGGTTAAACCAATAGAACATTTCAGAAAGTTACATACATACTTATACATAATAGTCTATACATGCATGCATAAGCAAACCAATACATATATCATTTAGAGTAAACTAGATAGCATAGAATACACTACAACATATGCATGAAAGGTGCTAGATCTTATTATGTAAAGAAGTGTAAGTTCCAGCCATACAATACATCCATGTCCAACCACTAGTCCCAATAGTGAAACGTTATAGCCACATCTGCATGCTCCTCCAAAGAGATGTACTAGCTCTGCGCAGTGGAGAAGCCAAGGGCATTACAATACTGTGCAATCTCTCTCCAAGATAGTATTATCGAAAGCATGGCTAACCAAAATCCTTTACAATGAGTTATGAGGGACTATTTATAGCAAAGGGTGGGGTGACCCTTGACATTCCCCTTTGTGACAGTTGAACTACCCTCATGACTCTTCACCTACTATATGACTGTTACATCCAACTATCACACCTTGACTTACACTTGACATGACTTTACATTACAATGCACATGACATACCCATGTGAAACAAAATGGCTTGAGCAAGCCAAGCTAGACATCACTCTAACTTAGACAACCATGGAAGTCCAACTCCTCAACATCCTCATGTTGATCGACAGTAACATACAGATGCGTATCATTGTCATTAATGTGGTCGGACCAGCAACATACTTATGCATGATGTCTGCACTGATGGGCAAGTCTAGGCTGGTGGCAATGCACATCAACTCATCAAAGTATGAGTCAAGCTCTAGTCGGACCTGTTTCTTTGTCTCTGCTTCAGTGAGAGTCCTAATAGATGGGATCGCATGTGTGTGTGCCACAACATCCATACTCATTAATACTCATTTATGGGAAGCATGTGTGATAGTGATGAGTTGTGGGAGCTCTTCATAGTTCTGGATCTGACTCTGGATACGTGCTTTTAGCTCGACCACATTGGCCCTCATCATCTTAGGCAAGCGAAGCCAGGCTCCCTTGTATTTCATCGTCCATGTTTTCATGTCATCAACAATAACATGCAAGTTCATGAAGATACGTGCTCTTCTGGCACATCGCTGCTACCATCCGTCGAAATGGATAACTTCCTTATGCATGATACCAAACTTGTAGTACAACGCTCGCATAACTGTGTCAAGGGACAATACTTCATCTAGTATTTCCTTCTTTAGTTCAGCTCAGGCAGACATTATCACCAAGTCTCCTCCTTTCTTGGTCGTTTGTAGTTCCTTTGCCATTTGCTCATTCTCACCTATTAGAAAGTGAACACTTGAGCTAGTGGCTTCAGCATACACTATGGTTGCATTGGCCAAGGTTGCTTGATGTTTGCATGCATCAGTCACAATCACTTGTTCCTCAAGTTGCGCAGGAGATGTATGATCCAACGGAGTTGACACTCAGCGAGACCATAGAACTCTATGTTGAGATTCGTTGAATGAGATGTTGTTCATCTCTCCTTCCAGCTGATCACCAAGGATCCCAGTGCCTCCTTGGTCACTTAAGACTTGCTCATCATCTGGATGTGGTGAAGTGGGTAAGTCAACCTCTTGGTGATGAGGCATGAGGTCGATTTCCTATTCCAACTCTTGCTGCTCCATGTCTGCATCCAACTATTGAAGTGCTTTCTCTATCTCATCAGCGAAGTCTTTCTCCTACGATGGTTCACCCTATTTTCCTGATCCCACGTGTTCTGATGAATCAACTACTTGTATGGGAGCTACTTCATCTATTTCCACATGTTACTCCCCCTGTTGTACCTACTCCTACTTCGCTTCCCTCTCCTGTTTGTGCAACTCTTGTTCCTTTCAGAGTTTCTCCCTCAACTCATGCAACTCCTTCTCTACTTCCTCCATTCTTCTCTTATCTCTCTACCTCTGCATGATTCACATGTCATGTTGATGCCTCTTTGCCTCTATAGCCATAGCTTCTTTCTCTACTAATGGATCTGCTTGAAACTTGCAGCTTTTCTCTTCCTCGATGTGATCGACAATCTTCCTCTTAACTTTGTCACACAGTGATATGTTTGCCTCTGCTTCCACCATTGGTGCTAGTTTTGGTGCTCTCTGTGATCCTGCTTCATGTGAACTCTCGTGCAATGATCTTTCACAATGCAATGTGGGTCTGTTAGGGTCCCACCCTAACCCCCTTATTTATGTCATGGGATCACGTCATAGTCAAGAGTCAATAAAGCCCATATTAATATTTGTAAGTGGTTAACCCGCAATTAATGACGGGACCACAGTTAGTTGCAAATTGGCGGTAGTATTAGATAGATGGTAAATGGGCGGTAGTATTAGATAGATGGTATTAATAAAACCCACGGTATTGGCCCGTGGTATTGCATGTATGAGTCATATATAAAGGATAGAGACTCCCTGCGAGGAGTATCGTGTCTTGTTTTGTAATCGAGCTCTGCTCTATTGGAGGTTGCCCCCTTGAAGAGGCCTATGAACATTTCTCTCTGAATAATAAAATCATTGCTATTCTGTGCTCTGGGTATATTTTCTTCGCATATTCTGTGTTCTCGGTATCTTTTCTTCGCAAATTCTATGTTTGGGTATTACTTTGCAGGTTAAGAGCATAACAAGTGGTATCAGAGCACTTTCCAGGGCTCGATGGGATCTCCAAATTTTAGCAAAAAAATTTTTGGCTAGAGACGTGTTCCGGCGTCTTTAAACCACAGGATCTGTCGTTAAGCGCATAAACCTGCAGATTTGGGGAGGCATGCACGCAGGAAATACAAGAGGTGGTCACGTCTATTGGACTCCCTTGTAACCCCAGTGGGTACCCCTTCGAGTAGTAGCGCATTAGACAGAACCGCGCACAGACTGTCTTCCACGTACCCTCTGGGTATATAGGAAGCCCCCTAGCTCCCTTGAAACCTTGCCATAGATAAACCTTCGGCCGTCTTGTGGCTATAGTACACCGAGAACAACACTCAGAGAGATTACTCGCCCGTATGATAGGGTAGTCGGGTTGTACGGCTAAGGGTACGGTCGATCCTCCGTAGTTAGAGCCCTGAAACATTGGGCCGAGTACTACTGTCAGACCCTTATGTATATTGCGATCTGTAGCACCTGACACTCCTCAAGACCATAGTTCCCTTTCTATCGGGGGATCACACATCACCTATTCCAGATCAGCAAGTGCAGCAGCAGCCGACATCAGTCCCGCAGCTCCATCAGATAAGCAGCAGCAGTTGTTCCACCATTCAGATTTCTCAGATCCACCAGATCGGAGTAGTTGTGAAGGGTTCCTGTCCCTGGATATAATTTTCGCAGGACTTTTGGCGGCATTGACATTCTGAGGATTTGGCGACTGCAGTATTGATCAGGAAGGAGTAAAACTCCGTTAGAAGTTTTCCAAAAAAAAAAACAAGTCTGAGATCTTCCGGGGCGCTTATTGGTGACCTAGCCCATCAGAATCAGGACGATGAGCTAAGCAAGGTGGTACCATTCAATTTCTTAGTAAAAATTTTTTAGGCGGTCCCAATTTTTCATCAGGTTGGTGTATGGTAGAAACTCGCGCTCAAGCGATGGCCAATGAAAGGATCGACAAAATTGAAGACCATGTGAACTCCCTCCAAACTGCGGTGAAGAATATCTAACTTGAGCTTAAAGGAATAAGTCACCAGATACATGATGCACTCCCAAAGGGCAAGGAGCCAGCCCACGAGGAGGCGTATAATGGCCATGAATACCATGAGGGTGAGTCTAGCCACTCTCATCACGTCTGGCACACCCATCTACCACCCAGTCAGCGACCTCCCAAGTTGGATATGCATAAATTTGACGGTTCTCACACGTCCGCATGGCTAGCACAAATGGAGCAGTATTTCCAATTGAATCATATCATAGATGAGGGGACTAAGCTTATGGTGGGCACCATGTACTTGGACAATGAGCGATGGCAATGGAAGGAATGGCATCAGCGTTGCAATGGACATTTTCAGAATTGGGCGCAATTTTCCAAAACTCTTCGCAGTCGCTTTGAACAGGAAGACTCTTTTTTGGGGCGTCTCACTAAGCTCCGACAGACGGGTACAGTGGAGGAATATATTACTGCTTTTGAAGCCTTAGCCTTCCGCACTAGGGGTCTCATAGATGAGTTCTACATGGAATGCTTTATCAACGGTCTTAAAGAAGCCATCAAAGCTCAGGTTCTACTCCACCACCCTCCCACATGGACAGAGGCTTGCCAGGTATCCCGTAAGGTGGAATGTGCATTAACAGCCCAATCCAGCCGCCCCACCTTCCCCGCTAAAGGTCGTCCCTCACAGGCTCCCAATACAACTCAAACACTTAAGATTCAAAAGGTGTCACCTGCGGAAATGGCCGAAAGAAGGAAGCAAGGACTATGTTACTACTGTGATGAAAAATATTCCCCGGGTCATAAATGCAAAGAGCACAAGTTTTTTCAAATAGATGCCACTGACTACAGCTCCACCGAGGAAGATCCACCACTTGAGGAACCGGAGGTGATCGAAGAAGATAACCAAAAGGAGATTGTATCTGATGAACCAATTATTTCACTAAATGCATTGGCAGGAACTTCTTCCCCTCAAACTCTCAAAATCAGGGGTTTTCTTAAACATCGCCCAGTAGTAGTCTTGATTGATAGTGGAAGTAACCATAATTTCATCCATCAAAAGATCGCTGAAGCAGCACATTGTTTCGTCCGGGCAGTTTCTAACTTCCAAGTCCAGATTGCAGATGGGGGCACAATGAAAGGTGAAGGTCGCTATGAAAATGTCAAAATTCAAATGGGGGATTATCAATTGAAAACCCACATGTTTGCAATACACATGGGGGGTTGTGACATTGTCCTAGGCGCGGAATGGCTCCGCACTCTTGGGCCAATCACAATGGATTTCCAGGAGTTATATATGAGTTTTAAGCAGAACAACTCCACACATACCCTCCGTGGACTACAGGCGGGAGCCCCCTCTATCATCAGCTCGCATAGGATGGAAAAATTGTTAAAAAAGGGCCATCATGGAGTGGTAGCTCAATTTAATGCCATCCAGGTAGTAGACACCATGTCTCTGCCAATTCATCCTGAGATGCAACAGATTTTAAATAAACATCGGAAGGTCTTTGACAAACCTCATGAGCTTCCACCCTCGCGAGGGGAACATGATCATAGCATCACATTGGTTCCAGGGGCCCAACCCCCAAATGTGCGGCCATACAGATATCCGTTCACCCAAAAGAATGAAATAGAAAAAATCATCAAGGAATTGTTGGAAGCAGGTGTCATTCGTCCCAGCATTAGTCCTTATTCATCCCCAGTAGTCATGGTCCTCAAGAAAGATGGGGAGTGGCGGATGTGTCCCGACTTCAGGGCCCTCAATAAGTTAACAGTCAAAGATAAATTTCCCATCCCGGTGGTTGACGATTTGCTGGACGAACTCAATGGGGCTCAATTCTTCACTAAATTGGATCTTCGCTCAGGCTACCACCAAATTCGTATGAAGGAAGTCAACATTCCCAAGACAGCTTTCAGAACTCATGAAGGCCATTATGAGTTCCTGGTCATGCCATTTGGTCTCTGTAATGCCCCCTCTACTTTTCAGAGCCTTATGAATCACCTCCTCAAACCATATCTCAGAAAATTTGTCCTTGTCTTCTTCGATGACATCCTCATCTATAGTGGCACTTGGGCGGCACATCTTCAGCATGTAGATCTACTCTTGCAACTGCTCCACACGCATAAATTATTTGTCAAGATGTCTAAGTGTTCGTTTGGCATGGAAGAAGTTGAGTATTTGGGCCACATTGTGGGGCGTGAAGGTGTCAAGGTGGACCCCAAAAAGATCCAGGCAATGCAAGAATGGCCTCAACCTAAGACCTTGAAAAGCTTGAGAGGATTTTTGGGTCTCACAGGCTATTATCGTAAATTTGTCCGCAACTATGGCCGCATAGCGAAGCCCCTAACGCAACTCCTAAAGAAAAATTCCTTCTTCTGGAACGAGGAAGCACAACAGGCATTTACCGCTCTCAAAACCGCCATGTGTTCCACTCCCGTCTTAGCACTACCAAACTTCACCAAATCATTTGTCATTGAATGTGATGCTTCGGGAACAGGTATTGGAGCGGTCTTAATGCAGGAAGGGCGACCATTGGCCTTCACCAGCCAACAACTAAGTGGGAGGAATCTGGGCCAATCTACCTACAAGAAGGAAATGATGGCCATCTTACATGCAGTCGAGACTTGGCGACCTTACTTGTTGGGGCAACATTTCCAAATCCGCACAGATCATCACAGTCTTAAATATTTTTTGGAGCAACACCTATCTTCCCCACAACAAAATAAATGGTTAGCCAAAATGTTGGGATATGATTATGAGATCATTTACAAGAAATGGAAAGACAACAGGGTAGCAGATGCATTGTCATGCCAATTTGAGGAGGAAAGTACTCTGCTTCAATTTCCCTCCCCATTCCAGACTGGATTGAAGAGGCTCGCCGGGAATGGTTTTCACATCCCCGGGCTCTCCCAACTCATTTCTCAATTGCAGGTAGATCCTAATTCCAGCAAGGGCTACTCGTGGAAGAATGATATTCTTCGCTACAAGGACAGAGTCGTAATATCACCAACATCCACCCTCAAAAGTCGCATTTTGGCAGAATTGCACTCATCTCCCATTGCAGGACATTCGGGCTTTCAGAAGACGTATGCTCGCACCAAAAGATCATTTTTTTGGGCCGGCATGAAACAGGACATCCTTACTTTCGTAGCAGAATGTGACGTCTGTCAACGCCACAAAGGGGAAACCGTCAACACACCAGGCACATTACAACCATTGCCCATTCCGGCGTCAATTTGGACGGAGGTCTCCATGGATTTCATTACAGGTCTTCCAAAGTCTGGGAACAAGTCAGTCATCATGGTGGTTGTGGACCGACTGTCGAAGTATGCTCATTTCTGTGCCCTACCCCAACCATTTACACCAACTTTGGTTGCTCAAACTTTCATGGATCAGATCTTCAAATTGCATGGCATGCCCACTTCTATTGTGTTCGACCACGACCCAATCTTCACCAGTAATTTTTGGCAGGAGCTCTTCAGAATACAAGGCACTCAACTCAAACTCAGTACTTCATATCATCCGCAAACAGATGGTTAAACCGAAGAGGTCAACAAATGTCTAGAAACCTACCTTAGGTGTTTCACCTCAGAAAAGCAACACCTTTGGGTACAGTGGTTACCTCTGCCGGAATGGTGGTATAACACCAACTATCATGCCAACACCAAAATGACTCCCTATGAAGCAGTCTATGGACAACTTCCGCCTTCCCCTACTTCTTATCTCACGGGGTGCTCCAAAGTACAAGCCGTGGATCAACTCCTTCAACACCGCGCAACCATGCTTGCCCATCTGCGTGAGAATCTTCATCAAGCTCAGAACCGTATGAAGCAACAGGCTGACCAACATCGCTCAGAGCGCCAATTTCAAGAAGGGGATCAGGTCTTTTTGAGGCTACAACCATATAAACAAACATCACTCAAAGACAAGGGTTGTCAAAAGCTCTCTCCAAAATTCTACAGACCATACCAAGTACTTCAGCGCATTGGAGAAGTGGCTTACAAGTTGTCTTTGCCACCTACAGCAAAAATCCACCCAGTTTTCCATGTATCGTGCCTCAAGAAAGTGATTGGGAACAATTTCCGAGTTCAAACCAGTCTACCTGAATTGGACGAAGAAGGGTCAATCTGGCTTCAACCTGAATAGGTTCTAGACACACGAGACAAGCACCTGCGCGGCCGCATGATTAAGGAGGTCCTCGTCAAATGGAAAGACACCTCTCCGGAAGATGCAACTTGGGAACCAGCCACTATTCTTCAGCAGTTTCCGCAGCTTCAGCCTTGAGGACAAGGCTAGTCTTAAGTGGGAGGGCATGTTAGGATCCCACCCTAACCCCCTTATTTATGTCATGGGATCACGTCATAGTCAAGAGTCAATAAAGCCCATATTAATATTTGTAAGTGGTTAACCCGCAATTAATGACGGGACCACAGTTAGTTGCAAATGGGCGGTAGTATTAAATAGATGGTAAATGGGCGGTAGTATTAGATAGATGGCATTAATAAAACCCACAGTATTGGCCCGTGGTATTGCATGTATGAGTCATATATAAAGGATAGAGACTCCCTGCGAGGAGTATCGTGTCTTGTTTTGTAATCGAGCTCTGCTCTATTGGAGGTTGCCCCCTCGAAGAGGCCTGTGAACATTTCTCTCTGAATAATAAAATCATTGCTATTCTGTGCTTTGGGTATATTTTCTTCGCATATTCTGTGTTCTCGGTATCTTTTCTTCGCAAATTCTATGTTTGGGTATTACTTTGCAGGTTAAGAGCATAACAAGGTCATACAGATTGTAGCTTCGGAGGTCAAATGGGTACTTCTTCATCAGTTTTGCTTCAACATTCCCTTGCTTGATACTCTGAATCTCATATAACCCAATCAGCAACGGAAGAGCGGGCCAAGGTGCCTTCTTCTTCCGGTACAGTCTAGCTATCAATCTTGCCGAGATGTGATATGCTACTTTCTACATGACAAGTACATCCAAAGAAAAATTTGGTGGAACATGCGGAGGCTTCTCCGTGCTGAACATTCAGATGAAGGTGTCATATGGTGAGGCATACCAATCAGCAATGCTTATCAGTGCCTCCATTGCTTCCTTCGACATGAAGGGTGGATCTTGTTCGAATATCATCTTGTACACTGGGGTGAAAAAATGATCGGACAGTCGTGTGATTACTCCTCTAAAGTTGCAATCGGACAACAACTTGAAATATGTGTTCATAGCAGTCGTCATCAGTGACCATGCCAACTCCAAGCCCAAGAACTCCTGTCGGGCACAGACTGCATCTAAGATGTAGGTGGACATGTAATCTTTGCATGCATACCTTCAAGTGATTGTTGATCCTTCGTTACTTGTTCCTTCAGCTGATAAGCCAACATGCCAGACCAGTTACATGGTTTTCCTTCTCTAGCCAATTGGTCCAGTGAAATCACCCAACTCTATGGGAAGGTTTCCATGCTTTCTTGGCCATGCAGTTGACATGAAAATATGAACAAGTATTGATATGCCTTATGTATTATCTTCATCTTGTAGATCTAGTTAGGTGTCAACTTGAATCGAGCCGGCTCCTTTACCGAGTTCTACATAATGTCTCTGGAGTTAGCATTGTTGTCATGATAGTCATGAGCTCTGACATATGATACATCTCATCATAGTCTCATGCCCAGAAGGTTGCAAGCTTTGTCCCACTGAGAGTGCTCAAGGTCATCGTCTCAGGATTAGTGTGAGAGACAATCTAGTGTATCATGTCCGCGCATGGGAACGAGGGCTATCTACATGCAATCCGGTATAAGCCGGACTTGTGAATGTTTACATGCACCTGATGGTCTTCGAGGTCTTCCTAAAAAATGCCTGAAAATGCTTCATTGACCTCTTACCACTTCAGTTCGATGTCCTTGTCTAGAAACAACTTTGTATCTTCATAGATCGGTAGACTAGAGGACACTCGCTCAACTGTTGCTCCAGCTGCATTTCCATCAGTGTCATGTGATCCCGCTCTCTTGGAAGCCATTGATCATGTATTTCTAAGAGGTGGATGAACACCTGAAATATCTAGAGACAAGTAACATGCATGGCAAGAAATTTGTCAACGAAAACCAAAGAAAATTCGGGGAGTAACACAGCACATACCTGGGGAACTGATAGGCAAGATTGCACAATTTCTTCTGGGAGGATGGGTGACTGGCTGCCAGAACTACGCAAAATGAATTCTAGGTTGTCTGGGAGGCAAGACTGGTTATTGGATTTGCGCAATGTGCAATCCAGACTAGTTGTTGGCTGTTGGGATTGTGCAATGCCAATTCTAGCTGGGAGTGACTGCAAGCTCACAGACTGCATTACACAATTTTCTGGGCCAACAGTCACTATCCCTCAGAAACATGAAAAATAGTCCTGGAGGAGTGTGATGGGCAGAAATGCGCATTTCTAGAGAGGACGACAAAGCCTTCCATCCCCAGATTGCGCAATGTTGTCTCAGTGAAGGAAGAGTCTGGGCTAAGGTTGGCCAAACTCGCCGATGGGCAACTCAAAGCAAATATGAATTTAAATACATGGTGACATTAATTGAAAGAAGAAGTGATTGACGGTACATGCAAGCATGAAAGAAAGATTTAGTAAATAGATCAACATGCATGTGGGTGAAGCGAGTCGCCGAATCGGCGATCGTTCATGCAAAACAGTTTCATGCATGCGACAACAGTGAGATAGCAACG
Source organism: Pinus tabuliformis (assembly GCA_031772625.1). Taxonomy (NCBI): domain Eukaryota; kingdom Viridiplantae; phylum Streptophyta; class Pinopsida; order Pinales; family Pinaceae; genus Pinus; species Pinus tabuliformis. The sequence goes on along the minus strand of CM062813.1, from coordinate 445,325,410 downwards.
AAAACTGAAACAATGCTAGGACAAGCTAGTATACATGTAAACGATAGAAATTGTTCAAAGAAATCAAGCAAACAACACACACACAAGTGAAAACACAAAAAGTGATAGAAATGTTGAAAAAGACAAGTTGAGGCCACTTACCCGTGAATAGCTGAGCTAGATGTGTCGAAGAGTCCTGGACGTGCTGTGGGATGTTAGAGATCCAAGATCAATGTGAAATAATGAGATTTGATGTGTCGAATAAATAAGTTTTGAGCTCATGACGTGCATGCCACAAATCTAGGAAAAAGAAACACTTGGAGGAAAGTTTCTAAAACAACTTTGCATGTAACCTTCAGCTGCTAAAAATAGCTCCCTAAATCATGGGATGCCTTTTTCATGTTTCCTTTTGCTATTCCAGGGAAAAGAAATCCATGCACACAAGTCAAGTTTCCTTGGTCCCGGGGAGAACTGGTCAACCCAACTGATCATGGATGAAGCTGCTCAACTGCTTGAAGGAAATGCGCATTTCTAGATGTGAGCTAGGTTGGCTGCCCAGGATATTTGTGCAATTTCTGGGTAGAGTAGCTGACTGCTACCCAGATTTGCGCAAATTCTGGGCTAAGAAGCCTTTCTGGGGAAAATTACGTAATTTTCATAGTGAGTGTTGACTTGCACAATTGCGCAATTCTAGAGCCTAGTAGGCTGCCAGATAGGATTGCGCAATTTTTGGAGAGAAGGCTGGATTCCCTCCAGAATTGCGCAATTTTTGGGGAGAGTTGCTTAGCCTGCAACTGGACCAAGTCTGGATGAACATCCTATGGGGGGAATGCATCAAGCTATGATCGACAGGCTGCCTTTGTGCAAGAAAAACATTGAAGCTTGTGTACTTGACAAAGCAAGACAATGTGTTGTGAAAGGTTGGTAGGGAGGCTCCAAAAAGAAGCTAAGGAAAATTTTTGGAGGGTATTTGTAGTCGCTACAACATATTCCTATATAGACAATGCTTATACAACCATTGTAATAGCCCATAACAAAATCATTCAACATTCATAATGCAACATAAATACCATGCATTTTGTCACAAATGTTTTCACATATGCTTTAAGACCTTCTAAAAAAATATTTTTCTTGATCCTATAGTGGTCTTCAAGAACCATAAATCTCTTCCTACCGAATAAGTGCATAATTTCAAAAGGACCTTATGTTTGATTTGAGAATTCTTACATAAGTATAAGTGATCTTGATATTAGAACAAATCGTTTTTCGACATAAATTTTTCTACTTCATCAAGGTCCTCATGTAGTTCTTTAATTATCTTTCATATCTTCTTATCTTTCTTCCATTCTATCATTGATTCTTCCACTTAGCCAGATTATAGAATGGAAATAATGCATATCAAACCATTTGTGTCTTCGTTTTCCTTGACATCCTCATGTGATACAATATAAGCCAAGTATTTCAGTTATTGAACCTCAAAGGCACACTTGTAAGGATTTGCATATAGTTCTTGCTCTTCCAATAGTTTTAAGCTCCTATCAACATGTTGTACATGCTCTTCCTAATATTTGTTTTATATTAGTATGCCATCAAAAATACCAACACAAAAATTTTAAGGGTTCGAAAATATAATTCATCAAGCTTTAAAATGTTAAAGGTGTGTTTGTAGGTACAAATGGCATAACCAAAAAATCATAATGGTCTTCAAGTGTCCTAAAGGTTGTTTTGAGAATGTATGCTTGCCTCATTTTGATTGAAGATATACATAATAGATATCCAACTTAATAAAAAAATTTGCTCCATGTAATTCATCTAATATTTCATCAATGATAACCCGATAACCCCCCCCGGGGTGTAGCTCAATTGGTAATGGCCATGAAAATCAAGTGTTATGTGTGAGGAGGTCCAGGGTTCAAATCACCTTGATTCACCTATGCTCGTGGAAGGGGCATACATGTGCACCTAAAGTTTATAGTAGTGGCATTTGAAGTTGACGAGTACGAGACCAACCTAGTTGTTGATTCCTCTAGATACCAAAACAAAAAAATCATCAATGATAGGAATATGAAATTTATATTTGATTTTCATTTTTTTGAGTTGTCTGTAATATAGAAACATACACCATGAACCATCCTTTTTTATAACCATCACCATTGATGAAGGAAAAGTGCTCTAGCCATGTTGAATGATACCAGTCTAACAGATCTTAATCCATGCACACAATCTCACTTGTTTGTGCATGAACATGCCTATAAGTCCTAACGTTAGGAGGTACACTTCAAGGTTACAAATGAATGTTATGGTTATGATCTTGGGTAGGTGGAAGACCCTTAGGCATCTTTCCAAATACCTTCGAATGATTATTGATAATTTTTTTGAGTCCACTAGAGCAGAGGATACAAATGTTTGAACATCTAATGAACAAAATTATGCAAATACATGTTGGTGTCCCACATTTAGAAAAAAATCATGTTATTTGAGCTTATCATTATACTAGGTTTCCCTTGGATACCTCTAAGATCAACTTCCTCTCCTTGTGAAAAAAATAAATTATGAAAAGATCTTGGAAATCAAGGGCCATTGTTCCCAATGATTGTAACCATTAGAACCCTCATACAACATTAGGACTGCCCATTTTGATTTATTCATGGGACTAACTAATCAATAATCTCCCATATTCAACTTAATATTATGGAACTTCTCTGAACAATTTATAGTACCTCCATATTCAATCATTACTTGAAATTTTGGTGCTGGATATACACAATAGTTAAGAATTTTTGGAAATTTGTAACTGATGAAGTTATGATTTCTACCTAAATCAATAATTATTTTTATCTTTCTATTTTTATATCCCTATATCTTGAGGGTTTTCATAGCATCAATTCTAGCCAATCCATGATAAGATATTGTTATAGTAGTCTCTTCTAGCTCTAGATCTTGTCAAGTTTCCACTTCTTGACATTCTTCATCTTTGTGCTCTATGTAGACTAATTTATTTTCACTACATTTATGCCCCTTACTATACTTATTATCACAGTTCAAACATATTCTTTTCTCTTCTTTAATTCATTTATTGAGGATTCAACCTTGTCGATTTAGGAGAGGGAGCATGATCTTCTCCATAATTATTAGTGATTAATTTTCTAGTGGCCATATTTTAGTTTCAAATTTCCCTTCTAGACTAAACACATGCTCTAGAGATTTAGGTTCAAAGAGACGCACCTCGTGTTGGATGATTTCCTTTAATGTTCCCATAAATAGGTCTAACAAATTATCCTTTGGAATATTCCTTACTTTAAGACTCAACTTTTGGAATTGTTGATTGTGTTCAGTAACTGGACCTTTTTGTCAAAGATTTACCAATTAAATGAGGAATGCATTGCTCTTAGTACTGCCATAATGTGTAGTCAATTCCTTTGTAAAAATGGACCAAGATATAATAGAATCATTTTTCCTTTCATAAAGCCATTAATACCATACATGTTGGTCTTGTTCTGAAAATATGGATGCAATATTTACCTTTTGTAAGGATGCCACTTGGTTTAAATTAAAGTATTAATCCATTTGAAATATCCATGTTATATTATCATTACCATCAAAATTCCTCATATCGATATTCGAAATGTAGTAGTTCCTTGGCACTAACTTGAAGCCCTAATGATGTGGACCTTGGATTGAAAATTCATGATTATAGTTCTGCAATTTAATATTTGTGCTCTCTAGTTGTAATATCATACTCCCCATATGAGATTAGCCTCAACAACATGCATCTTCTTATGTTCATGATTTCCTTGGATCTCTACATCCATTTTAGGGAGATATTTTTATAAAGTTTTTTATAATTATTTTATTTCTTCCCTGATGGATTTTTGTATATATTCCTTGACATTTTTCATTTCTTCCTTACTTCAATAATCTTCCTTTTTATTTCATCCATAATTTTTTAAAGGTTTTCTTGAGAACCTAATAAATCTAACTTTGTCAACATACAACCATTCATTTTATTGACTTTCTTGTCTAATTGGGAGAACCGACATTCCAAGTCTTCACTTTATTCATAAATCCTAGATGAGACTTAGAAGGTTTAATTGGTGTAGTATCTTTTGGATATTTCTTTGGATATATGTGGGAAAATAATAATAGTACTCCTATTTAGCACAATTTCTAGACACGCAAAAAATGGATCTTCTATTCAAAAGTTAGCTCACTTGTAAGTTAGGTAACTTTAAAACATAATTTGGAGAGTATTTGAATGTGTGAACTTTATCTTGATATATCACTAAGATTTGAGCCCTTATGAATATGGAACTTTGGTTTCTAATACTTTGATATGTCTTATTTGCAATTTCATAGGTTTGACTAGAATTCGATGTTCCAAGTGAAATTTGGAAAGTTATGGTAACTTTCCCAAAAATGGTTGATTTTTGGCCTCTTATCACGAGAGAACTTAGATGGTGATAAATTATAGCCTACATAACAATATAACACTAGAAATGTAATCACTGAATATCCAGGGCTTGATAAGGGGTTTTAGAGTTACATGGGGCTTATATAGGTCTTAACATCCCTTGCCCTTCAAAAAAGTGTTGTCCTTAACACTTGACTATCTATGGGTGTTTATGCATGAGCAACTTATCTTTCTATGTCACTTCTTCCACTGGTAGGTTCTTCTATTTGATGATTTACTCAATAATTACTATATTTCTCAACTACTTAGTCCTTATTTCCAAGATTTCTTCTCATTCTAATATTATTTTCATTCTTCATTAATCTCCTATAGAATAATTTGGAATGAGATCTTGTCACTCATTAGCTTCTTTAAGAAAGAAACATGGAAGACTAGATGTACATATGAAGATGGAGGCAAATCCAATTTGTAACCCATACCTCCAATCATCTGCAACACCTTATAGGGGCCATTATACCTTGGTGCTAATTTATTGTCATTCTCTTTTTACTTGAGGGACATTTGTTTATATAGTTGTAGTCTCACAAATACTCAATCCCCCACTTCAAATTTCCTTTAATTGTGATGTTGATCTACTTGTTGTTTCACCCTATTTTATTTTCTAACCAAGTTGCCCTTTAATAGTTTGAGAACCTCTTGTTGGTTCCATATGTGGTCCTCTACTGCTTGAGCCTTTATAGTCATTTGAAGGGTGATGTGATGAATGGAGGATGATATCCATAAGGTGCCATAATTTTTTATTTATTTCTTATGAAGTATGGAATGATGTGTTGTACTTCCGTTCTGCCAAGGGAAACCATTTGACCCATTATGTCTATTTATCACATGCAATTCAAAGTATATATCGTTCTAAATGTTTAATCACAATCTCATTGTTTCCATCAAATTGAGGATGGTAAGATGAGTTGTGAGTCAGTTGATTACCCAAACGAGACAATAATCTAGTTCAAAAATTTCCAATAAAATTTTGATCTCAGTCACTTAAAATAATCTTTGGTATTCCATGTAGCTTTTGGATTATTTCCATGAATGCTTATGTCACTATACGTACTTTAAAAGGATGAGAAAGAGATAAAAAATGGGCATACTTTTTCATTCGATCAACCATTACCATAATGACACTCTTTCCTTCATATTTTGTTAAAGTTGTAATAAAATCCATTGAAACTTCTTGCCAAAAATGGCTTGGTATGTCTAATGGCTGAAGGAGCCTTGGGGTCTTGATTGTCTCTCCCTTATTTTGTTGGCATACCACACATTCTATCACAAACTTTTGCACATATGGTTTAAGACCTTCTCAAAAAATATCTTTCTTGATCCTATGGTGGTCTTCAAACACCTTGAATGTCCTCCTACATGAGAAGTGCACAATTCCAAAATGACCTTATGTTTGAGTTGAGAATTCTTAGATAAGAAATCTTGATATTAAAACAAATCATTTTTCGACATAAATTTTTCTATTTCATTGGGGTCCTCTTGTAGTTGTTGAATGATCTTTCATATATTATCATATCATATTTATTCCATTATATCCTTGCTTCTTCCACCTAGCCAGATTACGGAATTGAAATAACGCATAGTAAACCATTTGTGTGTTCCTTTTCCTTAAGAGATCATCTCCCACAAAATATTTTTATTTTAAGTTTCGTAGATAAATTAAAATTCATAACTTAACATCTTTGTGACTCATTTTTTTTGTCTCTTCTAAATATATTCTTTGCTACATTAAGTACTTCAAGCTATCATGATTTGTTTTGACTTTGAAGTGTCTTCCTATTAGGTATCGACACCATTTCTTAACTGCAGGTAGTATGGCCAATTTTTTTTTCATATATGGGTCTAAGTAGGTTATTTCCTTTAATTTTTCTACTTTCAAAGGAAATGGGCCTTCCTTATTTTCAAAACTAGAATCGTACTCTACTCCACAATTAATGCTTTTGTGAAGTCAAGTGTCACCAAGACGAGAGTTGTACACATAACCTCTTTAAGTTCTTCAAAAGCTTTGGATTTTTCTTTAGACTAATAAAATTCTTCCTTATTCAATAATTTTGTTAGTGGTGCTACTATTTGGCCATAATTATTGAAACAATTGCAGTAATATCTTGTCAATCCTAAGAATCCTCTTAGTTTCTTCAAGGTATTAGGGATTGACCATTCCCTCGTAGATTTGATTTTGATAGTATCCACCTTGACATCATCATGTGATAAAATATAAGCCAGGTATTCCACATATTTAACCTCAAAGGCACACCTGGAAGGATTTTCATATAGTTCTTGCTCTTCCAATAGTGTTAAGCCCCTATCAACATGGTGTACATGCTCTTCCCAAGATTTTTTGTAGATTAGTATGCCATAAAAAAAGATACTAACACAAAATTTTTGAGGGCTTGAAAATATAATTCATCAAACTTTAAAATGTTAAAGGTGTGTTTGTAGGTCCAAACAGCATAACCAAAAACTCATAATGTTCTTCAATTAAACACTTAGAAGGACTCTTCCATGCATCAGACTTGTGCCTCCTACCCAAAGTTATTTGGCTTCACATACTCATGGTGGGCTCCTTGTGACTCTTGGTGGGTTGTCTTTGTATTAACCAAATAGCATTATGAATGACTCCCCATGGTGCGAAGTGATAAGAAGTCTTTCAATCCTACCCAAAATGTTGTATATAAATTTGAAAGGTGGTATGGAGAAATAACATATATAACTATCTGATATCAACCAGTGTTAGCTTACTGAGCTTCATATCTAAATCTCAGATCTGGTATCCATATTTTTTAGAATATTAATAGATTGAATATTGCTTCTCGCTTAATCTTTAGACCTTATGGCTATGCTTACATTGTTTGATTTGAAGATCCTAGCTCTTTGAGAAATATTAATTAATGAAACTCCTAAGCTTCTAGGGTCTCGACCCGACATTGTTAAATGACAACATTTCCTAACATAATTCGAGTTTTGTTACCTGATGTTATTAATTAACAGACTCTCAATGATGGCTTAATAAAAATTTAAGTGTTTCCCTTCTTGGTCTGTATACTTGAATCAACTCTTTACGCTCTGATCTCGGCCCTTCCTATCAACAAACTCCATCTTGGTCCTTTACTGCAAATAAATCATTGATCACTCCATTGATCAATGATCTCGTCTTCCTAATTGAGTCTAGGAAGTGATCCAGGTGGATATTGGTGGCCACCCGCCAATTCCACTTGGACCCCCACCATTGTTTCTTTCAGTTTTTCAGTTTCCTTAATTGTAGCACAATTTACTATTTTTAGCAGTTTTTTAGGTCTTGAACTTTTGGAGCCGTTTTGAGGCCCTAAACGACGTTTTTTGGGAAAATTGGAAGTAACATGGGTCCATGGACCGATGTTGCTCTTCCCAAAGTTGTATTCCTCAGATATATCTTTCTAATAAGGTATTGTGCACGTCAAATGAAGATCGTATGCCAAAGTTACGACCCCGGGAAGTTGATGTACCAATTTACCCAGAACGGGGCCCATAGTTTGGCGCTTCATCTCCCAGGGTTAGGTTTTTGGATGTTTAGGGTTTTCCATTGTTTCTCAACAATAAATAGGCCTTCGAACGTCATTGTAAGACAATTCAAAGGCATGTAGCCGCCACATCTCTTCTCAGAGATAAGCTACCATCGCCCTAGCTAGTTTATTTCCATTTTTGTTTGTAAGCATATTTCAATATTTTACAGTAATGAAATGAAGTATTATTTATGTTGCATTTCTGTATGTATGATTATATCTGTAATTTGTTGTGTTCCTATTTAAATCCTGATCAGTGGTATCAAAGCAGTATGCTCTTTCTCTGTCTTACTTTGCATATCCCCAACAAGGTCGGGATATAATGAGTTAGGGCTTGAACTGGTCGAACCTTTGCAAGACCAGCCTCGCAAATCCTAATGGCCTCCCATGGCGGATGAAAAGAAACTGAGGGGGTAGGAGATCCTATCAAAATCTTGCTCGAAGAAGCCCTCGAGTGACAAAGGAATGCGATGATGGACAACTTTGCCCATATCCTTTAGCGGCTACCCAGGGGTGACACATCTACTTCCAACAACTACTTTGGAAGCGCCACGCCCTTTACGGTACAATTTAACTTTGCATTCCCATATTTGAGGGTCAAATAGATGCAGGCACCGTAGATAAATGGTTAAATCTGCTAGAAGGGTATTTTTCTGTTCATGAATTTTCCGGTCAAGAAAATATTACTTTGGCTATGCCTAAAGTTTCCCCCCACGTCAAGGACTGGTGGGAAACCTATTGTAAGCAGAAGGATGAAAGTATGACTTCACTGCTTTTAGCCGCACCCACTTGGAATTCATTTTGGGCTGCCATCAAGGAGCAGTACTACCCTGTTGGAAGCTATGAGGATCAATACATAAAATGGACCACACTGCGGCAAGGAAGGGACCAAGACGTGCCAGAGTTTACCAATATTTTCCATACCCTTCACACAAAGTTGGCTATCAAGGATTCAGAGTAGCATTTGGTACTCAAATATCACGACTACCTGCACAGGTACATCCAGGACGAAATAGAATTCCTGAACATCTCCTCGCTCGGCATGACCTACCGATATGCCGTCAAGATCGAGTAATATTTTAAATAGAAGAAGTGAGACTTTGGATCTACTAATCCGAAGAAAGGGAAAGGTGCCCCCAAATTGTAGAACAAGGGACAAAGCCAAGGCGGGGTGAGATTAGACAACCCGTCAAAGCCACAATCAAAGAACATCATCGCGAAGCCGAAAAAGGACATAGGAAAGTGGTGTGAGTTCCATAAGAGCTCCACTCACAACACAAGTGAGTGTCAGGCCAAGCAGTCACTAGTGGTCGAGCTAAAGGTTTCAAAATTGGATGCATGTTCCAACTCTGAGTTAGAACCCGACAAGGGGAATGACAAAGGGAAGCAGATTATTGATGCGAAGCCCAATGCCACCGTTGCCACCACGAAGATCCAAAAGGAGGAACCCGAAGATCCAGAGAAGGAGGAGCGCTTCTTCCACTCCCAGATGTGGGTAAAGTGCTCCCCGCTACAATTCATTGTCGACAGCAGGAGCCAAAAGAACCTCATTTCGGCAGAGGTCGTGAAACAGCTAGGCTTACCAACCATAACACATCCACAACCATACACCATTAGGTGGTTTCACCAAGGACGGGATCTTCACGTGAGCCAGTAGTGTTGCCTTCCATACAACATCAAGCCCTTCACGGATGAGGTATTGTGTGACATTGCTTCCCTTGATGTTTGTGATGTATTATTAGGCCAACCATACTTGTGGAAGTGACATGATGTGTATGAATCGAGGCCTTGTGTTATTATTTTTACTTTGGAAAATAAGTTGTATAGGATACAAGAGGTAGCACCACCTACTGTCATCTCTTTGGTTACTGCAAAACAATGCAGTAAGCTCATTTCCAAAACCGAGAAAAAAAAATTCATGATGATACGCCCTCAAGGAATGAAGACAGGCCCCCTCCTTATGACAACTACAGATGGACAAGGTCATGGAGGGGTATGAGGACATCTTCACCTCCCCCACAGGAGTTCCTCAGCACTGTCAGGTCAAGCACTCCATCGATCTGACCCCAGGTGCGCCACTACCCAATGGACCAATTTATATGAGCTCCATTATGGAGAATGATGAAATCAAGAAGCAGATTCAGGAGCTGTTGCAGAAAGGTCACATCCGAACGAGTTCATTGCCTTGTGGGAGCCCGATCGTGTTGGTATAGAAGAAGGATGGGACTTGGAGACTCTGTATTAACTATCAGGCATTGAACAAGATCACTTTCTGGAATAGGTACCTGAACCCACAGATTGATGACCTTCTGGAACAACTGAAGGGGGGAAAATATTTCAACAAGATCGATTTGAAGTTAGGATATCACCTAGTACCAATCAAACCCTCCGATGTGTGGAATACTGCCTTCAAAGCCAAGGAGGGCCTTTTCAAATGGTTGGTTATGCCTTTCAAGTTAACGAATGCTCCTGCAACCTTCATGAGGATAATGGATGACATCTTGCGGCCATTCACCAACTCATTTGTAGTGTTATACTTGGATGACATCCTGATATTCAGCCAGAGTTGGGAAGAGCACCTCCACCACATCCGTCAGGTTCTCCAAACACTGCAACAACACAAGTTATGTGCCAATTTCGAGAAATGCACTTTTGGCATGACCCAAGTTCAGTATCTGGGATACGTTATTGATGAACTGGGGGTGCATGTAGATCCATCCAAGATCCAAGTCATTTGGGATTAGCCATCTCCAACAACTCTGACATAGCTCTGCAACTTTTTGGGTCTTGCCAACTTCTACCGCAGGTTCGTGTTGGGATTTTCTCATATCACTTGGCCCTTGAGTCAAGTCAACAAGCGAGGAGCGAAAGCAAAATTCTTTTGGTCTGAATCTCAACAGAAGGCATTCACAGAGTTGAAACATCGCCTCTTCTCGGCACTAGTGCTCGCATTACCAGACTTACAACAACCATTTTAGATTGAGACAGATGCCTCTAACTATGCTATTGGGGCAATCCTTACTCAACACGGGCACCAGTGGCATATCACAGTGAGACACTTTCAGACACAGTCCAGAAGTATCCCACTTATGATAAAGAGATGTATTCCATTATGCAGGCCTGCCGAAAATGGAAGCATTACATTTTGGGGAAGGAAACAGTTGTCCACATAAACCACTGGCCCCTGAAGTTCATACAGACACAAGGGAAGTTGTAGAATTATCGCCATCAGAAGTGGTCCACATACCTACAACAGTTCCATTTGAATATGAAGTATAAGAAGGGCAGAACCAATAATGTCGCAGATTGCCTCAGTCGACCATCGATCATGGCATTAACCACTGTGCTCAACTCTTGTGGGCACGAGACTTCTGATTGGACACTTCTCTACAAAAGTGACCCAAAATTCGGCCACACATGCCAAACACTCTTGGAGGGTCAGCATGTTCCAGACTTTCACCTCCAGGATGCCCTGTTATGCCACCTGGGTCACCTTTGTGTTCGTTCAAGCGAGTGTGCCAAGATGATTTTGGAAACACACTACAGTCGGGTTGCTGGGTATTTCGAGGTTGAGAAAATGGTGGCAGTACTGCAGAAGTATTTCTATTGGCTGAATCTTCGACAGGATGTCGGGAAGTACATTAGATCCTGCACTCCTTTACCATTGCCAAACCAACCATTAAGAAGCAAGGCCTCTATACTTTTTTGCCTATCCCTAGTCGACCTTGGGAATCCATCTCCATGGATTACATGTCGGGCCTTCCTTCTACTAAGCATGGAAATGACTGTGTTTTTGTGGTTGTCAACAGGTTCTCGAAGATGGCCATTATGGCGGCCTGCAAGAAAAATATCACAGCAAAAGCCACTGTTAAACTCTTCATTGAACGAGTGTGGGTATGCTTTGGGATCCCACAATTTATCATCTCAGATCGGGATAGCAGGTTCCTCAATACATTTTGGTCTAGTCTCTGCTCGATGCTGGACACCAAACTCACTAACTCCATAGCCTTCCATCCCCAAATTGATGGCCAGATGGAGGTTGTCAACGGGATGATCATACACATTCTGCACATGTACAACTCAAAGCATCCACGCACATGGGATGAGAGCCTCCCCTATATTTAGCACAGTTATAACCAGGCTCTCCACAACTTGACTGGCCACAGCCATTTCTAGGTGGGCTTGGGATTCTAGCCACTATGTCCCATTGATGTGGCCATGCCATTTGCAGCTACTCAAGAAAATTCGGCTCATGTCCAATTCGAAACAGATAAGGCAAACAACTTTATTGAGCACATCCAACATATCCGCGAGCAGGTCCATGAAATTATGGGGAAATCAAATGCCAAGTGCAAGAAACAATATGATCAACATTGGGTGCCACACAAGTTTCAGGTGGGCGACAAAGTCTGGTTGCATTTGTAGAAGGAACCTTACTGGAGCCTATCGGAAACTCAGACCACTCCAATATGGTCCTTACACCATTACCAAGGCTATGGGAGACAATGCATTTGAGCTCAACATTCCCCCATTCTTTGGCCTGCACCCAGTGTTCAATGTGGATCACCTTCGACCATACTTTCCACCATTACTAGACACATCCGACATTGCAAAACAGCTCACACCAACAGAGTTAAATCCATATTGCATGGAACAAGCTGCAACTGATCGGATCATGGACACACAAATCAAGCACACTTGCCAATAGAAGATCCAATTGTATCGAGTTGTCAAAGCAGGCCAACTCCTTCACTAGGGCAAGTGGCTCACTAGGGACCAAGTTCAGCAGAAGTTTCCTCATCTCATGGAGGAACTCAACGCAATGGGGACCATTGCTTCCTAAGGGTGGAGGAATGATCCAGGCAGATATTGGTGGCCACCTTCCAATTCCACTTGGACCCCAACCATTGTTTTTTCAATTTTTCAGTTTCCTTAATTGTAGCAAAATTTACTATTTTTAGTAGTTTTTCAGGGCCTGAACTTTTTAGAGCCATTTTGAGGCCCTAAACGACGTTTTTTGGGAAACCTGGGAGCAATATGGGTCCACAAACTAATGTTTCCCTTCCTAAAGTTGTAGTCCTCGGATAGATCTTTCTAACGAGGTATTGTGCGCGTCAAATGAAGATTGTATGCCAAAGTTACGACCCTGGGAAGTTGATGTACCAATTTACCCAAAACGGGGCCCATAGTTTGGCGCTTCATCTCCTAGGGTTAGGTTTTTGGATGTTTAGGGTTTTCCATTGTTTCTCAACAATAAATAGGCCTTCGAGCCTCATTGTAAGACAGTTCAGAGGCATGTAGCCGCCACGTCTCTTCTTAAAGATAAGCTACCATCGCCCTAACTAGTTTATTTCCATTTCTGTTTGTAAGCATATTTCAGTATTTTACAGTAATGAAATGAATTTTATTTCTGCTACATCTCTGTATGTATGAATATATCTGTAATTTGTTTCGTTCTTGTTTAAATCGGGATCAAGAAGAATCAAAGGATTCATGCCCTCTTTCTTCTCCAAAGCGCTTGCTCCACTCCAAATTCCTTTGGTCCCTCGCTCCTCTATGATTTCTCTGTCTAATATATCTTTGTCCACACACTTATGTTGCGCTACTCTGATCCTACAAATGATACATATAAATGGGTGAATCTTTCTAGAGCTTAATACATGCAATATCAAATAATCATGCATGCATATAGATCATGCTAGAAATTAAATAACAATAACTCATATTCTCAACCCATACACTCCAACAAAATCTCAATGTAGATACAATAATTTACAAAGGGCCCTCAGCCTGAAAATACATCATTTGGCCCTCTCGGCCTTAACACTACTCGGCCATTAATTCCTCTCTACTTTTCTCAATCCCTTATATGTAATGGACCCTTATTTTCATTAAATTTACTACATAGTTATACAAATGGGATTCTTAACTAATTCAGGTTCAGATCCACTATTTTATCACCTAAACTAGATCTTTTAGATCCATATTTCTCTCAAGAGATCTAATTAATCCCCAAATCTCTCTAGCTCACTCAATATTCCTGAGACTTCTTGATCCAGGTGGATATTGGCGGCCACCTACCAAGTCGACCTGGACCCCCACCATTGTTTCTCTCGGCATTTTCAGTTTCCTTAATTGTAGCACAACTTACTATTTTTAGCAGTTTTTTCGGGTCCTGAACTTCTGGAGCCGTTTTGAGGCCCTAAACGACGTTTTTTGGAAAATCTGGGGACAACATGGGTCCATGGACCGATGTTGTCCTTCCCAAAGTGGTAGTGCTCGGATAGATCTTTCTAACGAGCTATTGTACGCATCAAACGGAGATCGTATGCCAAAGTTACAACCCCGGGAAGTTGATGTACCAATTTACCCAAACGGGGCCCACAGTTTGGCGTTTCATCTCCTAGGGTTAGGTTTTGGAATGTTAAGGGTTTTCCATTGTTTCTCAACAATAAATAGGCCTTCGAACCTCATTTTAACACATTTCAGAGGCATGTAGCCACCACATCTCTTCTCAGAGATAAGCTACCATCGCCCTAGCTGGTTTATTTCCATTTCTGGTTGTAGGCATATTTCATTATTTTCCATTAATGAAATGAAGTATTATTTCCACTGCATCTTTATGTATATGGTTATCTCTATAATTTGTTGCATTCCTGTTTAAATCCGGATCAGTGGTATCAGAGCGGTCTGCTTTTTCTCTGTTTTTTCTTTGCATGTCCCCAACAAGGTCGAGATATAAGGAGTTAGGGCTTGAACTGGTTGAACCTTTGCAAGACTAGCCTCGCAAATCCCGACGGCCTCCCATGGCGGATGAGAAGAAAGACGAGGGGGCAGGAGATCCCATCAAAATCTTGCTCGAAGAAGCCCTCGAGCGACAACGGAACACGATGATGGACAGCTTTGCCCAGATCCTTCAGCGGCTACCCAGAAGCGACGCATCGGCTTCCAGCAGCTACTTTGGAAACGCCACGCCCTTTAAGGTACAAGTTAATTTTGAAATCCCCATATTCGAGGGTCAGATAGATGCAGATGCCATAGATAAATGGTTAAATCTGCTAGAGGGTTATTTTTCTGTTCATGAATTTTCGAGTCGGGAAAAGATTGTTTTCGCTCTTCTCAAAGCAGCCCCCCACGTCAAGGACTGGTGGGAAACCTATTGCAAGCAGAAGGATGAAAGTACTGGCTCACTATTTTCAGCCGCACCCACCTGGAATTCATTCCAGGATGCCATCAAGGAGCAGTACTACCCTGTCAGAAGCTATGAGGATGAATACATAAAGTGGACCACGCTGCGGCAGGGAAGGGACCAAGACGTGCCGGAGTTCACCAATATTTTCCATACCCTTCGCACAAAGTTGGGTATCAAGGATTCGGAGAAACATTTGATACTCAAATACCGTGGCTGCCTGCACAAGTACATCCAGGAAGAAATACAATTCCTGAACATCTCCTCGCTCGGCGCAGCATACCGATATGCCGTCAAGGTCGAGCAGAAGTTTAAACAAAAGAAGCAAGACTTTGAATCTGCGAATCTAAAGCAGGGGAAAGGTGCCCCTAAACCACAAAACAAAGGACAAAGCCAGGACAACCCATCGAAGCTGCAAGCAAAGAATAGTGCCGCGAAGCCAAAAAAGGACACTGGAAAATGGTGTGAGTTCCATAAGAGCTCCACTCACAACACAAGTGAGTGTCGGGCCAAGCAGTCACTGGTGTCTAAGCTAAAGGTTTCAGAATCAGATGCATGTTCCGACTCTAAGTCAGAACCCGATAAGGGGAATGAAAAAGGGAAGCAGATCATTGATGCGGATCCCAACGCCATTGTTGCTACCGCCAAGATTCAGAAAAATGAACCCGAAGATCCAGAGGAGGAGGAGCGTCTCTTCCACTCCCAGATGTGGGTAAAGGGCTCCCCAATACAGTTCATTGTTGACAGCGGGAGTCGAAAGAACCTCATTTCGGCAGAGGTCGTGAAGCGGTTGGGCTTACCAACCACAACACATCCACAACCATACACCATTGGGTGGCTTCACCAAGGACGAGATCTTCGCGTGAGCCAGCAATGTCGCCATCCATACAACATCAAGCCCTTCACGGATGAGGTATTGTGTGACATTGCTCCCCTTTAAGTTTGTGATGTATTATTAGGACAACCATACTTGTGGAAGCGACATGCTGTGTATGAATCAAGGCCCTGTGTTGTTATTATTACATTGGGAAATAAGTTGTACAGGATACCAGAGGTAGCACCACCTACCGCCATCTCTCTGATTATCGCAAAACAATGTAGTAAAATCATTTCCAAAACCAGGAAATTTGTTTTCCTGATGATACACCCTCAAGGAAAGAAGAAGACGGTGGCCGCGGCCTCCAGACGGGGTCCCTCTGCACGACAACTACAAATGGACAAGGTTGTGGAGGAGTACGAGGACATCTTCACCTCCCCTGCAGGGGTTCCTCTGCACTGTCAGGTCAAGCAATCCATCAATCTGACCCCAGGTGTGCCGCTACCCAATGGACCAATTTATCGGCGCTCCGTTCTGCAGAACAATGAAATCAAGAGGCAGATTCAGGAGCTCCTGCAGAAAGGCCACATCCATCCGAGTTCATCGCCTTGTGGGAGCCCGATCGTGTTGGTACAGAAGAAGGATGGGACGTGGAGACTCTGTATTGACTATCGGGCGCTGAACAAGATCACTGTCCGTAATAGGTACCCGATCCCGCGGATTGATGACCTCCTGGACCAACTGAAGGGGGCGAAATATTTCAGCAAGATCGATCTGAAGTCAGGATATCACCAAGTAGCAATCGAACCCTCTGATGTGTGGAAGACTACCTTCAAATCCAAGGAGGGCCTTTTCGAATGGTTGGTTATGCCTTTCGGATTGACAAATGCTCCTGCAACCTTCATGAGGCTAATGGATGACATCTTGCAGCCATTCACCAACTCCTTTGTAGTAGTATACTTGGATGACATTCTGATCTTCAGCCAGAGTTGGGAAGAGCACCTCCACCACATCCGACAGGTTCTCCAAACACTGTGGCAACACAAGCTATGTGCCAATTTGGAGAAATGCACTTTTGGCATGACCCAGGTTCAGTATTTGGGATACATCATTGATGAACAGGGGGTGCATGTCGATCTAGCCAAGATCCAAGTCATTCGGGATTGGCCATCTCCAACCACTCTAAAAGAGCTCCGCAGCTTTCTAGGTCTTGCCAACTTCTACCGCAGGTTCGTGTTGGGGTTTTCTCATATTACTTGGCCCTTGAGTCAAGTCACCAAGGGAGGGGAAAAAGCAAAATTCTTTTGGTCTGAATCTCAACAGAAGGCATTCATGGAGTTGAAGGATCACCTCTGTACGGCACCAGTGCTCGCGTTACCAGATTTACAACAACCATTTGAGGTCGAGACAGATGCCTCTGACTATGCTATTGGGGCAGTCCTTACTCAACATGGACATCCAGTGGCATATCACAGTGAAACACTTTCAGACACAGTCCGAAAGTACCCCACTTATGATAAAGAGATGTATTCCATTGTCCAAGCCTGCCAACAATGGGAGCATTACATTTTGGGGAAGGAAACGGTCATCCACACAGACCACTGACCCCTGCAGTTCATACAGACCCAAGGGAAATTGCAGAATTATCGCCATCAGAAGTGGTCTACATACCTGCAACAGTTCCACTCGAATATCAAGTATAAGAAGGGCAGCACCAATAATGTTGCAGATTGCCTCAGTCCGATCATGGCGTTAACCACCGTGCTCAACTCATGTGGGCACGAGACTTCTGATTGGCCACTTCTCTACAAAAGTGACCCAGAATTCGGCCACACATACCAGACACTCTTGGAGGGTCGACATGTTCCAGACTTTCACCTCCAGGATGCCCTGTTATGCCACCTAGGTCACCTTTGTGTTCCTTCAAGCGAGCGTGCCAAAATGATTTGGGAAGCACACTACAGTCGGGTTGCTGGGCATTTCGGGGTCGAGAAAACAGTGGCAGTACTGCAAAATTATTTCTATTGGCCGAATCTTCGACAGGATGTTGGGAATTACATCAGATCATGTACTACCTGTGCCATTGCCAAACCGACCATTAAGAAGCACGGCCTCTATACCTCGTTGCCTACCCCTAGTCGACCTTGGGAATCCATCTCCATGGATTACATGTCAGGCCTTCCTTCCACTAAGCATGGAAATGACTGTGTTTTTGTGGTCGTCGACAGGTTCTCGAAGATGGCCATTATGGCGGCCTGCAAGAAGAATATCACAGCAGAAGCCACTGCTAAACTCTTCTTTGAACGAGTGTGGGTGCACTTTGGGATCCCATAGTCTATCATCTCAGATCGACACAGTCGGTTTCTCAGCACATTTTGGTCCAGTCTCTAGTCAATGCTGGACACCAAACTCACGAAGTCCACAACCTTCCATCCTCAAACTGATGGTTAGACAGAGGTTGTTAATAGGATGATTGTGCACATTCTGCGCATGTATAACTCAAAGCATCCACGCACATGGGACGAGAGCCTTCCCTATGTTCAGCACAGCTACAACCGAGCTCTTCACAGCTCCACTGGCCATAGCCCTTTTAAGGTGGGTTTGGGATTCCAGCCACTATGCCCCATTGATGTGGCCATGCCACTTGCAGCTACTCACATAAATTCAGCTCATGTCCAGTCCGAAACAGATAAGGCCGCCAACTTCATTAAGCGCATCCAACATATTCGCCAGCAGGTCCATGACATTCTTGAGAAATCAAATGCCAAGTACAAGCAGCGACATGATCAACATCAGGTGCCACACAAGTTTCAGGTGGGCGACAAAGTTTGGTTGCATTTGCAAAAGGAACGCCTTACTGGAGCCTATCGGAAATTGAGACCACTCTGATATGGTCCTTACACCATTACTAAGGCTATGGGAGACAATGCATTTGAGCTCAGCATTCCCCCATTCCTTGGCCTGCACCCAGTGTTCAATGTGGACCGCCTTCGGCCATACTTTCCACCATTGCTAGACACACCTGACATTGCAGAACAACTCAAACCCACAGAATTAAATCCAGATTGCATGGAACAAGCTGCAACTGATCGAATCATGGACACACAGATCAAGAACACTCGCCAACAGAATATCCAATTGTATCGAGTTGTCAAAGCAGGCCAACTCCTTCAGCAAGGCAAGTGGCTCACCAGGGAACAAGTTCAGCAAAAGTTTCCTCATCTCATGGAGGAACTCAACGCAATGGGGACCATTGCTTCCTAAGGGGGGAGGAATGATCCAGGTGGATATTGGTGGCCACTTGCCAAGTGAACCTGGACCCCCACCATTGTTTCTCTCAGCATTTTCAGTTTCCTTAATTGTAGCACAACTTACTATTTTTAGCAGTTTTTTCGGGTCCTGAACTTCTGGAGCCGTTTTGAGGCCCTAAACGACGTTTTTTGGGAAATCTGGAGGCAACATGGTCCTATGGACCATGTTGCCCCTCCCAAAGTGGTAGTGCTCGGATAGATCTTTCTAACGAGCTATTGTACACGTCAAACGGAGATCGTATGCCAAAGTTACGACCCCGGGAAGTTGATGTACCAATTTACCCAAACAGGGCCCACAGTTTGGTGTTTCATCTCCTAGGGTTAGGTTTTGGAATGTTAAGGGTTTTCCATTGTTTCTCAACAATAAATAGGCCTTCGAGCCTCATTGTAACACAGTTCAGAGGCATGTAGCCACCACATCTCTTCTTAGAGATAAGCTACCATCTCCCTAGCTGGTTTATTTCCATTTCTGGTTGTAAGCATATTTCAGTATTGTCCATTAATGAAATGAAGTATTATTTCCACTGCATCTTTGTGTATATGGTTATCTCTGTAATTTGTTGCGTTACTGTTTAAATCCGGATCACTTCTCCCAAAGAATAGATCTAATTACAATGATATTTCTAAATACATATTTTTTCTAGAACCCTCTAAAACATAGGAAATGCAATAATTAAATAATTACATTTGATTAGGGAACCAACTCCCTTGGTAAATGAAAACCCCTAGGTCTAGTCAAAATATACTTTTAACTTGGAAGTGAGATGCTACTACGCCACCTTAGTTCATATAATCCTTTAGGATGCATTCCATATAAAGTTTGAAAAGGACTTAACCATGTACTTCTAATGGCCAAATCATTATATGGAAATTTAGCTTGAGCCAATACCTAATCCCACTACGTGGGATGGTCACATACCAAACTTCTTAATTTATTTCCCAAGCTTCTATTGACAACCTCTATCTATATATTAGTTTGTGGAGGATAAGTTAAACAAGAACTTATATTACTCCCCATATTTTTCAATAAGGTCCTACAAATTGTGTATCTTTGATTTCAACTATGCTCTTAGGTAGTCCATGTAACCTTGCAATTTTTTTGAAAAATAATTTTCTATATGAGTTACACCAATAGTTTTGAAACAAGGTATGAAATGAACCATTTTTGAAAATATGTCCACTACCACTAGACTTGACTCATAATTCTATTGAGTTTTTGGAAAATCCAATGCAAAGTCCATGCTTGCTGCATCTTATGTCCTTCTTAGAACTACTAATGGTTGATACAATCCTATTTTTTTTATTTTTACCCCCTTTGCATATTGACAAATTTTACATTTTTACACAAATATTTTGACTTTCTTTATCATACCTGGCCAATAGTAAAAGCTATTGAGTTGCGCATACATCTTGTCATGCCCAAAATGACCAACTATTCCAATGTTACATTTCTCTTTCAGTAAGTTTTCTCTCATTGAATTTCTTGGAACACATAATTGAACACCTTTAAATAACAATCCATCTTACAATAGGTAATCCATCCATAACATTTTATCTTTTCCAACTAGATTTTCACATGCTTCAAATGCCTTTTTGAAATATAGGTCATATTTATACATCTCATTCAAGTTTTCAAATCCCAATTCTTATAGTTTATATACCCATAACAACAAAATTTTGTTGCTCAAATATTCTCTATTTTATTAGCTTGTCCAATAATATTTTTTTAAGTCAAAAATTTTATATTATATCACTAATTACATATTCTCAAAATCCTAATGGCCTCACACTTACCATATCTTTTGGCCAGTAGGTGACTACCAAAAAAAATAGTTAACTGCCAAAACAACCTTATTAACTAGAACTAAAATGGAAAGTGATACCAAAATACTTTCAAAATTAGAATGTAGCCAAATACCATTAAGGATCTAAGGAGTTTACCGGAGTAGGATGATCCAGTCCAGAGCCAAGAGATGGAGGAGGTATGAAGTCACAGTGGACATGATTCTCCGTATGTGCCAACCTTCCTTTGAAGTTTCTCTCGAATTCTCCACTTCCCCCTCTGCAAGCTAGCCAAATGGTCTTGCATTTTCCATTGACTGCACTAGAGATCATTCATGAAGCAGATGATTGCATTATTGTCATCATGACGGTCCTTGTTGAGATACTCTAGGAGGAGAGTTACATGTCGTAGTTGGATGTCAAAGTTATCTAGAGGATGAGGAATTTCCATAGTTCTAGGTGACTTGGCCGGGTTGGGGTTAGCAACCTCACCAAGGTGAGGGTCAACCAAAATATGACCACCTTTCGATCCCCTCTTGTTAATGCCCCTTCTTACCCACCCATGATGACGATGCATTTCTAGTTGAGCTACACTGTAATAAACCTTGCAAACGAGTTTGTTCCCAATGTATCACTAAATATCAGTAGAACTGGTACCACTGGTCCCCCTGCTCAGACAAAAGCACAACGGAAAAAATAGTGAACTTAGGCACATGTTGTTCTCAAAGACCTTGAGAAAATTACTAGATTCAACCAAAAGACATTTTGGCCACTAAATGAACACCACCAAGAAGGAAAATAAATTTCTCCAACCCCAGTGCCAAGATACATGCCACGAGTAATAGGCCATGAACCCTGAACCCCCAATTCAACCCTGGAGTCTACAGAAAACCTCAAAGTCTCCATAATGTCTAGTAAACATGTTGAAATATCTAGGAGCAGACTCATCTATGCACATGACTGAGAAAACAATACAATGGGAGACCTCAAATCTCACTATAGTCATGAAGAATATGTTGTTCTAGGAAGCAAACAACTATCTTAGTTGATCGAGGGAGAGAATAAACACAGACCCTTTAGGTCAAACCCCTTGGAACACTAGTAAAACAACTAAACCTCAATAACCTAGCCTCAATAATGTTGCAAAATCGCACTTGAATTAACAAGAAGAATCTAGAGCTCCCCAAAGTGGAGGTAAATTGTAATAGCCAAAATCTCTACCTATTATGGAAGAAAACCATGTAGAGAGATTCAGATTTTATACCTTCCTCCGGGTGAGAGTTCCTTAGATGAATTCAAACAATGTTCCACCATACAAAATCACATCAACACTACTAACCCGATGGTCCCTCGATAAGTTTTCAAACATAAGTTCCTTATGTTAGGCTCCTAGTAGCGCTTTCGTTAAGTCAACGTACCAATTTCCTTGACCCCCCAAGCTCCAAAGTTAGACCTGTTAGCTCTGCTATGCAATGAACAGAAGGCCCAAAATTGGATCCATATCTGTTCTAAAAATCTCCAAATTTGCTTAAGAATCATCCCAAGGGACCCAGGTATGCTCCAAAGGCACTCCCTAAGTCTTCCAAAGTGCTTAAGATCATCCATCGATTGAAACAAACGAGGGAGGAGAGCCCTTGGAAGGGAAAAAAATGCACTATCGAGAGGAAAAAGCGCATTTAAACAGTGAAAAAACCCTCAAGCGCAGGCTTAAACAATGGTTGCATAGCAACCGTTTGATCTGGCTGATCAATGGTCCAGATCTGATCAGCGGGTTGCAATCGGTGAAGGCGAATCAGCGGTATCGGCAAGGATACAAGGGGCGTTGCGATTGCGATCAACGATGTAATGTGGACCGTCGATTGCGCACGCAGATCGACAACCCACATCACATCGCTACATCACTATTGGCGAAAACCAAAGGGGTAGGGCCTTTACATATACATGCATGCGACCCAATGGGGCGGACCCGATGATGTTATAAATCATTTCTTATAAAATTCCAGGTCCGTGCCAAAGCCTTGTTTAATGCATTTTTCATGTATTTTGTTATACAACAAAATACAAAGGAACCTTGGGGCAATATGATATGCGATGACGACCTGAAGGGCGGACCCAATAAAGGAATTAATCAAGTTATGGACTTTCTTAAAGTTTGAAAAGGACAAAGAGGAGCGAGAATTCTCAGAATTGCTCAGAGCAGAGGTCAAATTAATGACAAAGCAGTCTTGGCGACAGCACACCACGATGCAGCCCGCAACAGGAGTGATCAAGGAGCATGGACAGCGCAACGTAGCCATTTCATATTCCCGAAAGGACGAAGGTGGCCAATGTTCACCACTCCGCGTAGCTACTCTTCCACAACTGCATTTAAGAAACAGTATGGCCGAGGGGAAGAGGACGTGCCTCGAGCAGATCACAACATTCATCAGTTATGACATTTCATCCATATTACACTCCACCTGCTCGAGAAGGACAACATAGCACCAGAGAACGTCAAATTCATTCATGGAAACAAGTAGATTGCAGCAGAGACTCCATCAGGGAGTTAAAGCGGTTGGTGGTCCATTATGACCCCTCCATGCATAGAACAATAGAATATCTTTGTAAACATACTCTAAATATACCCAGAACAAAAATGTAATCAAGGTTGATGGTTGTTTTTTTGATGTAAGGTTCAACTTTTTGAGACTGTAACTACTTTGATACTTGCAGCGTCTGGTCTTCACTTTCAGCTAATACAAGCTTCTTTTGTTGTTAATTGCTCACTTTCCATTTCTGCTCTGTTCTAGGCTGTGCCTGTTATGCATTTGTTCATGTGCTCTTGATAGTTAGCATTAGAGGGGCTGTTATCCCACCTTTGTGTCGAAGTCTAGTATGTATCATTGAATGTGTTATGTAGGTTTCGGTTTACTTAGTGCCAGAGAGTTGGCATCCTGTCTGTGCATTAGGAAATAGATTTGCAGACCTCTTTACTGGTTGCAGCCGGCCATCACATGGTCTTGTGCATCTGCTGGTGTGGTCAGTATTCTCCATGTTCACATAATCCTCAAATTATGAGTAATTGGTGGTCTAAAGCCTTGTAGTCTGGGGGTGTTCACCCATGTCTGGAGTTAAGCATAGTAGAAGTGGTTATCTGGCTTGAATATGCATCATTCCTTCCATTCATCCATTTCCAACATTTTGTTGAGTTTGTAATGTTCCCGAGCATCTCCGAGATACAACCTAGGAGAGTTTTTTTGGGTGATAACATTAATTGGCGTCGTTGTCAGGGAGAGGAGATTGAAGCTCAGCTTCCCTGGGAGAACAACACAGTTCCAGATTTTGATGATAGACAAAGTCTGGGCACATTTCTGGTTGTAATCATCTATCTGGTGACTCCACTAGAGGAATACCATCCTTTGGTGACTCCACATTATAGTCATGGCTCAGTTTGTGAGACATACTCGAAGAAATCCTCAGAAATCACCAGTTGTCCCAGTGCCTGACCCTGAGAAGATTGTTAAGCCAAAGAAAACTTTGTAGAAAGGAGCATCAGGATCAGGTAAGCCCAAAAAATCCCATGTATCTCTGTTATTTAAGAAATACCTTCAGAGATTCATAGAGCTCCTTGTTCATTTAGTCCCCCTTTGAAACTTAGTCCAAAGAAAGCATCCCATACAGTCCATCACATTCCTTTGTCTCTGTCATCCATTGCATCACTTCATACCGCTCAATCTACCAGTATCATTCCACCTACCTCAGTCATGGCAGGCCAACAAGCTCTCACAAAGATTGAAAGAATCATAGCTGCTAGGTATGGACCCCTGGTCTTGCCTGTCCCTTTGAATGCCATGCCTGTAGGAGATTATCAGAAATATATGCCTAAGTTTACTGGTACAGAGGGAGTAACAGCTGAAGAGCACCTTGAATCCTTTTATAGTTATGCTGATAACTTAGATATAAGTGAAAATGATGTGTGGATGAGGGTTTTTGTCCAAAGCCTAGATGGGGAAGCTAGAAAATGGTTCAGAGAATTAACCCCTAGGTCTATAGCAGACATTGAGGCCTTAGATGATGTGTTCCTAAAGCACGGGGGAGATAAGAAAGATCTGCTCTACTATCATACTGAATTTGGGAAATTGCAGAGGGAAAATGGTGAGCTGTTGTCTGATTTCAATATCATATTCAACCATATGTACAACATAATACCAGCTGAAGTGAAACCTACCCCTACTTTTGCTATGCTCAATTATGCCAATGCCTTCGATTCTCGTTTCTGTTTGCTACTCAGGGAAAGAAGATGCGCTTCTTTGGCTGATATGCAAGATGCAGCCTTTGAAGTAGAATCAAACATCATGGTTGTGGAGAGGCTCAGAGATAATGCTGATAGGAGAAGACAGAGGGGTGAGTCATCATCATCCTTGGATTTGATGATCGATAATTTGGCTAGGATGATAGAATCATTAACCTTTGAAGTTTCCAGATTAAGGGTGGAGCAGCATTCTGAGGAAGCAGGAGCTCATTGTTCCTTTTCTCTTCCAAATCCAAATCCATATAAAGGAGCAAATGAACAGTTGCAGATTCTGCAAAGAAACAAGGATGTAAGCGAAGATAAAAGGGTGAAGACCCTTTTTCAGAATATAGTCTTGGAAGAAGAGCAGTTCGAAGAGGAGGATGAGGTTCATGGTATGGAAGATAAGGGCAGTGCCCCTTTCTTAACCAGGGCTGCTTATGAGAAAGCATTATCCAGAGGCCCTGCTTATGATTTTGTTGTACCTGCAGAACAACAAGCTTGTAAGCAGAAGCGACCAGCAGCGGATCCCACCATCCTCGAAAAGTCCGAGCCCAAAGCCAGCCCATCTTCCCATGACTATGAAAATCTGCAAATTGAACAACCTGTTGTTATCCCCAGCCTAGTGATCAAAAAGGGGGAAGTCAGTTGCCCATCATCTTATGCTTCTCTGTCTGTCCAAGTGACAATCCATCATAATTGCCCATTAGGCATTGAAGAAGGCCAGAATTCAATGCCCAAGGATGATATGGATAATATCTGTCTTGATATTCTGAAGCCTACCCAGTTGGCCTCCACACAGCTTGGAAGGGCAGTGTGCTAGATCACAGAAGAAGAGGATGCACAGTTTTGGGACACTTCCTTGGATGTGGATTGTTCTAAGAAAGATGCAAGAGAAGATGAAGTCTTTGTGTCCCCCACACAAGAGTACAATGGTTCACCATTCATATTGATTGTGCAGGCCACAAATGACACAGACAAGTACACAACAATCGTTATTATTCAGTAGGTGTACAAAGGCTCCCATGAAGAACATCCAAGGAGGAGAGCATATAGTGAGGAGATGAAGTATAAGCCATCTCTACCTGATAAGGTCAAATGCCTGAAACTTTTTGAGGTAGAGGATCAAATAAATCCAATTTTGCAGATCTTTGATGAACCGCCTCATAGGCCGGTCGAGAGGAGGGGAAATAGTTTTGATGGTCCAATAAATGGCCAATTTTTGAAGATTTATGTTTTTTAAGGTTTTCGAGCCTTAATGATTGTAAGCAGGTTCTTTTAAAGGTTTTAGCGTAGACTTAATTAGACTCCATGCCCAATGGAATACTAGGCAATGTTTTCTATGAAGGCATTGGTCTGCAGTTCTTGAGACCTCACAGGGAGGATCTCATCCCCAGAAGGAGCTAGTGTTAGCTCTGCTATGCAACGAACAAAAGGCTTAAAATTGGATCCATATCTGTTCTAAAAATCTCCAAATTTGCTTAAGAATCATCCCAAGGGACCCAGGTATGCTCCAAAGGCACTCCCTAAGTCTTCCAAAGTGCTTAAGATCATCCATCGATCGAAACAAACGAGGGAGGAGAGCCCTTGGAAGGGAAAAAATGCACTATCAGGAGGAAAAAACACATTTAAATAGTGAAAAAACCCTCAAGCATAGGCTTAAACAATGGTTGCACAGCAGCCGTTCGATCTGGCCGATCAATGGTCCAGATCTAATTGGCGGGTCGCAATCGGCGGAGGCGAATCCACAAGGACAGAAGGGGCGTTGCGATTGCGATCAGCGATGTAATGTAGACCGTCGATCGTGCGCGCGGGTCGACAGCCCACATCGCATCGCTATCGGCGGAAACCAAAGAGGCAGAGCCTTTACATATACATGCATGCGACCCGATGGGTCAGACCCGATGGCGTTATAAATCATTTCTTATAAAATTTCAGGTTCGCGCCAAAGCCTTGTTTAATGCATTTTCATGTATTTTATTATACAACAAAATACAAAGGAACCTTGGGGTAGTGCGATATGCGACGACGACCTGAAGGGCGGACCCGATAAAGGAATTAATCAGGTTATGGACTTTCTTAAAGTCCGAAAAGGACAAAGAGGAGTGGGAATTCTCATAATTGATCAAAGCAGAGGTCGAATTAATGACAAAGCAGTCTTGGCGACAGCACAATACGATGCAGCCTGCAACAGGAGTGATCAAGGAGCATGGACAGCGCAACAGAGCGATTTCATATTCTTGAAAGGATGAAGGTGGCTAGTGTTCACCACTCCACGCAGCTACTCTTCCACAACTGCATCTAAGAAACAGTATGGCCGAGGGGAATAGGACGTGCCTCGAGCAGATCACAACATTCATCAGTTATGGCATTTCATCCATATTACACTCCACCTGCTTGAGAAGGACAACAGAGCACCAGAGAACGTCAAATTCATTCATGGAAATAAGCAGATTGCAACATAGACTTCATCAGAGAGTTAAAGCGGTTGGTGGTCCATTATGACCCCTCCACGCATAGAACAACATAATATCTTTGTAAACAAACTCTCTATATACCCAGAACAAAAATGTAATCAGGGTTGATGGTTGTTTTTTTGATGTAAGGTTCAACTTCTGGAGACTGTAAATACTTTGATACTTGCAGCGTCTAGTCTTCATTTTCAGCTAATACAAGCTTCTTTTGTTGTTAATTGCTCACTTTCCATTTCTGCTCTGTTCTAGGCTGTGCCTGTTATGCATTTGTTCATATGCTTTTGATATTTAGCATTAGAGGGGTTGTCATCCCACCTCTGTGTCGAAGTCTAGTATATATCATTGAATGTGTTATGCAGGTTTCTGTTTACTTAGTGCCAGAGAGCTCTCATCCTGTCTGTGCATTAGGAAATAGATTTGCAGACCTCTTTACTAGTTGCAGTCGGCCATCACATGGTCTTGTGCATTTGCTGGTGTGGTTAGTATTCTCCATGTTCACATAATCCTCAAACTGTGAGTAATTGGTGGTCTAAAGCCTTGTAGTCTGGGAGTGTTCACCCATGTCTAGAGTTAAGCATAGTAGAAGTGGTCATCTAGTTTAAATATGCATCATTCCTTCCATTCATCCATTTCCAACATTTTGTTGAGTTTGTAATGTTCCCGAGCATCTCCGAGATACAACCTAGGAGAGTTTCTTGGGGTGATAACAAGACCATTAGGTCTCCACGTTCAATTCTCGCACACAACATACCCTCTGCAGATTAGCATCTCACTCAATTATGGCAGATCCAACTCTCGTTTTATTACCACCCACAATTATTCCATGACTGCCAAGTCCGCAACACGTACCCTCACCTAACTACACCATTTCATTTGCTAAAAAACAATTCCTTATACATAATTAAATAACACATTTTTTTATGACTTAACATCTAAGAGTGCCTTAAGAATACACTTGATTACAATCTATCCAAAACTCTATAAGAAATATTCCACAATTATCATATAACCACTAAACTTTATATATAATTAAAATTAATAATAAATAATAAATATTACCTTAAAATAATCTTTATATTTTGAAAAACAAAATTGATATTATAGCATCCATTCTACTAAATAATTCATTTTAAAATTTAATCAGCTTCTTGAATAATTTATCCCATTTTAACATGTTAGTTGACCACGCAACTTGAGCGATTATGTTATGAGGGCCGGTGCAATATATATTCGCAACTTGCGACTTTTAGTGGAACGGTGAGCTCATATTAGATTTTGTGGAGATTTTGTAAGAATAATCCTACGCACATGGAAGTCCAGCGAGTTCAGGGTGGAAAGATTGATGTTGATATCTAAATTATATAAAATGAGAACAATTTAACGTGATCCCTTTTTATGACTGCTTTATTGGTTTTTCTAAAGAATTATTTTAGATATTTAATTATATTATATATATTAAAAAGTTATATTATTTTATATAATTTATTTATAATAACCTTTAATAAGAAAGGACAAAGCTAATGAAACAGAAAAAACCAATAACAGAAAGCAGAAACTCCAAAAAAAAAAAAAAGGTTGATAGAGAAACCACCTTGACATCTTCTAATGCCACCACTATTAGGAGGACTCTCCATACTGAAGGCATGGCTTAATAATGGATAATGCCACTACTAGAGGAATCTACATAATGAAGGCAGGGTTTAATAATGGATGTGAGTAGGGTAAAATTTCTTGAAATCAGATAGTAAATAAGTTTGTCTTGAGATTAAAATAAGTGTCCCTATTAATAATCACTATCATTGAGATGTTAGTAGTGAGTGGATATTTCACTTAGATGTTAGTAGTGAGTGGATATCTTGGTTGAGGGGTTGTTAAAGAAAGATACCAATCATGAGGATACTTTATATGAGAATTATAAAGCAGCAAGTACAAGAAAATAGGGAATCCTTCAATTAAATTAGTAGGTTACAAGTTGCCTTAAGTGGCAACATTTATATTGAGAATGCTATGTCTTAGTGAGCTAAATGAAGTTATATTGGTAAATGAAATTGAAGGTGATAGAATGAGGAGTGCAATGCCTCAATTTCTCTGAACAGCTAATTAACGGCAAACTTGAGCTAGCTCACACTTATCCGTAGGATCATTCGGAAAGGAATCCAATCAACCCAATGTAATCTTAGAAATGAGAGAATACAAAAAGGAGAATAGGGTAAGAGAGAACTCAAGGCAAAGATAAAATATGGTCGAATATTGAGGAGGGTCTCAATAGTAACACTGGTCATTAATACAACCAACCTATATCCATTTTAAATACGGATTATTCCGAAAGGAATCCAATCGACCCAATGTAATCTTAGAAATGACAGAATACAACAGGGAGAATAGGCTAGGCCTCAAGGCAAAGACAAAATATGGCCAAATATTGAGGAGGGTCATTACTACAACCAAGGTAGATCCATCTTAAATACGGATTTAATATGAGGTAAGAGAGATCTAATTTCTTCACATGTAAATTTTTTTATAACTGGACATTATTTAAATGTTTTGTATAGTTATATAATTTTTTTTATTTTTAGATTTTTCATAATTTTTATTTTGGTGGACATGAGAAAAATTTCAATTCAATTTTGATGACTAACCAACAACATTACACATCATACAAAAATAGTAACAACTTATCCAAATTCACAACTACATGAACAATAGTTTATCCTTCCAATCCATCCGTAAATTAAGCATTAAGCACTACTTACAGATTCATTCTCAAATCATACCCATATATAAATCCATAAAAACAAAGACCCGTAAAATAAACATCTCGGCTCAATAATTCCATCTCCATAAATTTGTGCTACAAAGAAACAGTCGACACTACTTATCCTAGTCGACATTACTTATCCACTATGATAGATGCACTCTATTATACGATATGTATTTTCCGTTAATGCAGATTATTACCATTTCATTATTGCTATTCCAGAACAGTGGGTCAACGTATGGCTTTGGAATATTTTAAAATCAGTGTCAGTTTATATTAAATTTGAATTTATCGCCTTAAAGTGAGCTTTCATAAATCTCGGGGTGCCTTTAAATAGCATACCGTTCATCCTTCCAAGCAATGTGTCTCTTACAAAGTGTGTTCCATATGGAATTTCATACTTTTACTGCTATTCTGTCTTTCCGTCTGCCCGTAACATTAATGGCAGGCCGCGAGCGTGCTGTCACAGCAGCTATTGTTGGTTTATTTTTCTGTTTGCTCTTCATATGGCTGTTGCAGAAGAGAAGAATTAGGGGCAGATTGCCTCCAGGACCCTTTCCATGGCCAATAATCGGAAATCTCCACCAATTGGTACAGCCTGCTCACCGTACTCTTAAAGGCCTTGCTGACAAATATGGCCCCATTTTCTTTCTGCGCTTAGGTTCTGTCCCTACTGTCGTCGTTTCTTCTTCTGAGATGGCCAAACTCTTTCTTAAAACCCATGATTTGGTGTTTTCCAGCCGGCCTCTAACATCCGCTGGGAAATACATATTTTTCAATTATCAGGATGTGATCTTCGCTCAGTATGGAGATCACTGGAGGCAAATGAGAAAAATATGCGTATTAGAACTCCTGACTGCCAAAAGAATCGAGTCCTTCAAGCCCGTGCGAGAGGAAGAGGTGTCTGCGATGATCCGTTCAATCTGGGAGGAGAGTGAGAGCGGAATAATAAGCGTGAATGTGAGCAAGGCCATCTCTACTCTCAACTCCAACATAATTTGGCGGATGCTGGCAGGGAGGAAATTTACTGACGATGATTTGGGTGGGGATTTCGGAAGTTTTAAGGATTTAATAGTAGAGCTGATATCTACAGCGGGAGCTTTTAACATCGGAGACTTTATTCCTTGTTTGGATTGGCTTGATCTGCAAGGTATCAAACGGCGCATGAAGAAGATGCATAAAGCATTCAATGAATTTGCAGAGAAAATAATAGACGACCACGTTCCTCATCGCATGGCCTCGACAACCTCGAATCACCAGAAAGAGGAAGAGCCCTATGTTAAAGATTTCGTCGATGTGTTGCTCGAGAAAGCTGAGGCCGACTCCAAAATGACGCGGGAAACTGTCAAGGCTGTTGTGCTTGTATATATGTCTCGGCCATTCTATTCTCATTTATGTTCCTTGAATCTTTCAATATTTTGCATTGATTAAATTCGTATTTGTGCAGGACATGGTCGCAGGTGGTTTGGAGACGACATCGACTACGTTAGAATGGGCAATGAGTGAGCTGCTCAGACATCCCCATGTGATGAAGAGTTTGCAAGAAGAAATCGAATGTGTCGTCGGCAAAGATCGAAAAGTGAATGAATCTGATGTAGCAAGCATGAAATACCTCCATTGCGTGGTGAAAGAGACGCTAAGATTATACCCACCTGCGGTGATAGCGATTCCTCATGAATCTGTAGAGGCTGTGACAGTCGGAGGATACTATATCCCTAAGAAAACAATGTTGATTGTGAATTTGTGGGCTATAGGAAGGGATCCCAATGTGTGGGGGGCAGATGCTTCCGAATACAAGCCGGAGAGATTCATGAAGGATGAACATGTCAATTCAACAGATCAATCAGACTTCAGTATGATTCCGTTTAGTGCAGGAAGGAGAGGATGCCCAGGGGCACCCATGGCTATTCCCACCATTGAACTTGCATTGGCTCAGCTGGTGCACATTTTTGACTGGAGAGTTGAAGGTGATCCGTCCCAGCTCGATATGACGGAAGTGTGTGGGGCCTCGATTCCAAGGCAAGTTCCGCTGTTTGCTTATCCAGCATTGAGGGTAAGCTTTCCACTCTAGTACAGTTATGAAGCCTAAGAGTGGCAAGGCACCGTGCCGCTTTCCTATTTTCGCGAGCAATGCTTTCGCTATATGCTCTTCTAGTTTGTACCATTGCTTTCGCTATATCTAATTTCTTTGCATTAGCTTTTGCAACTTCTGTTAGATATCGTGTCGACAGAAGAGTAGCCCTGTATTTTTCCGTCCAAATATTAATCAGTTTCGCTATATCTAATTTCTTTGCATTAGCTTTTGCAACTTCTGTTAGATATCATGTAGACAGAAGAGTACACCTGTATTTTTCCATCCAAATATTACTCAGTATCAGCCTATTTTCATCTCTGTTACAGGCTAAATATTAATCAGTATCAGACTATCTTCATCTCTGGTACAAGCTTTGAATTCTCAATTTTAATGATTTTGTGAAATCATTTTATTATCATTAATTTAAGTAATTATGGTTTTTGTGAAATCAATTTATTATCACTAATTTAAGTTTTCCCAATAGAAATGGATTTCTAGTTTTCATTTATTTCCATACATCATAAGTAGCATTCCAATCTACTTCATTTAGAGAATGATGTGCACTTAGAGATAGAAACATTAACATATCTAGTGTCTCCAATGAAAGTCTTTATTTATCATCATTTTTTATCCTGTTTAATTTTCAGAAGCCTCTTTCACACACTGATGTGGTTGTTGGGATAACAAGAATAGCTTGCCATAATTGCGTCAAATATGGAAAGTCTTCAAACCATTCATGTTCATCTCCACATAGGTCTCATGTCATACATATGATTTTTAGGGTATGATTTACAAATAGCACAAATACATTCATTCATTTCACCTAAACATGTAGCAGTATCCACAATAGATGATTCCCCAATGCTAATTTTTTTGACATAAACATCTCAACTATATTTTTGTTGGACAATCTATATTATTCACTTCTTCATAATAATGTTGAGAAGTGAAAAACTTAGCCACATTAAATACATGTAAATTTATGAATCTCTTGTCTAAATATTTAATCACCTTTACAATAAAACATTTTCCCAAAAGAATACAATCATATAGTAGCCTCGAATATTTTCATATTTGGAAAAATTTTGAACCTCAATGGATGTAAATGTACCATAATTGTGCAGCTGTACTATCTGCAAATTCAGGCATTCCTCTTTATGATTTAACTAAAAAAGAAGACATATGCACTGCATCTACACCAAAAATGCTTTCCAGAAATCGTTTACGAAGCATGCTAATAGAAACATATAAAGTAGTGTCAATATATATAATATCAACATGATCCTCTTCGAACTTTTGATTCAACTTATTTAATTCAACGAGCATGTCTGCAAGTATATGGATGCAAATTTTCACTTGAAATATTGTTGCCAACTCATACATTTTTTTCTCCCCTAACTCCCATTCCTAACAAATAGTGCATGAGTTTAACAAGTCTTTCCATGACCTTTCCTCTTGAGATCCACCTAATTTTATGAATTTTTAAGACCACTAACTTAGTGAATTGAAATGTATACATTAGCTCTCTCAATTTTCCATGTCCTTTAGTTGATTTTCCAAGCCATGAATAAACTTTGTTTCAAATTTGTTAAGATATTGCAACTCTGGAAAATGAAATGAAGCCTCATTGCTTGTTAATGCTTCACTGTGAGCTATGCAATGGATAACTAATAAATCAGGACCATACAAAGCTTAGGAGATAAACCTTCATGAATACCCCTCATGGAAGATGCACCATCTAAACCAAAACCATCAAAATTCATCAAATATAAATCCATTTATACTAAAAGAGTTCTCACTATATCATACGTACATTGAGCTATTCCATCCTTTATTTGAAGTAAATATTGTTAAACATTGACCTCTTCCTCCATTTGTCAAATACGTAATATAAACAATCAATTGGTGTTTCATAATTTGATTAGTTCTTTCATCAACTATAATTGAGTAAAATGACCTATGCAAAATCTTATCTTTTAGATTGTTCCAATACACCTCTTTAGAAACTTGAAGAAAATATTTTCTTGGTGTGGTATTTGTGTATGCAAAAAATTCATTGTTAGAAGCATGTGTGGAGTGCATTTATGCCAATTCAAGTCACATATTGACTTATACATTTCTAAAGATAAATCATGTATAACAACAAAAGACATGTTTTCAATCATTGATATAATTTTCTCCTTCCTAGCATTACCATTAGTTCTACATGTTTAGTGATTGGAATATTGCTTCAATGGCTTTTTCCCTCCAAAATTTGTAAAACAAAAATTGAGCTTTTGATTTTGCATGGCCACTTATACCACTAACTTGAAGAGTGGTAGTTCCCTCTTTTCAAAATGGAGGCTCATTTTTAAATTTAACACGTCCAGAACATTTTATCCTTTCATTACCATTAAGTGTTTCAAAACATAAGCCCATGGAAACCTTGTATCCTATTTAGATTTGAATATTATTTTGTGTTTCTTTGATGGGTTTTCTATTTCAACAAGCTCTACACTATTTGATTCATCATATTCATGTAGATGAGCATCAACTTAATATTGAATATTACATGGTTGATGAGAATGTTGTGTATGACCAAATGATTCAACAATTGACAATTTCATTTTATCCTTTTTAGGACAACCAATAGGAGACATTTTTCAATATTTACAGTATTAAATAAATAAAAAATAGAATAAGTAAATACATTAATTAAAAATCCATTAGCAAGATTGAGATAGAAAAAATTCAACCTTAGCAACATGCCATAGGATTTGACTATAGATTTCTTGATAGGTTATTCATTGATTTGTTGAATTGTGTTTTGTAACATTCTAGGAAACTTTTAGCTTTATGATAGAGAACAAACACTTCATGAAAAATGGTACTTGGACAAGAAATCTATATGGATTTAAGCAATGAAGAAAAATAAGCAAAAGTTTGAATGAGAGCGTTATAGTTGTGGAGTCCAATAGCCTCAATATAAAATAGATATTCTTTTTGTAGTTGGTTGATTCATATAATTATGACAATAAAAATTTGCACCATTAACAATGTAGAAAACAACTCGACCACCCATGCCTGGAATGGAAGGATGGCAAGTAGTTGCATTCAGGGTATCTAGTCACAATGTTGATATCCTGGGGTGTGGATTCTATGGCACCCAGGATAAATTGTGTGACCATGAAAGCCGTAATTACTTCAAGGAGTGTTGCATTAAAGAATCCATAGAATGAAAAAGCCAAATGTTAATGAAGATATGAGGAGGTTAATGAAAAATACCTCATAGTCTAGCATCGAACGATAACTTTACTTCTGTGGATGATGGGTTGCAATTCAAATGAAAACGGAAAAAACGGATGCAGAGAAAGAGCATTCAAGAATAATCACGGAGGAGCGAGAGCACATGCATAGTTGTTGAATGGTTATTCAATGTGCTATGTCGCCCTTTGCTACGTGTAATATTACCATGATTGTTGCATGTCTTATTGTTGCAAGTTGTATCATGTTGGCGTAAGTTGGGGGCCTCAGGGAAACATCCCCAAATCATGACATAACTATTAATTGTATGAGGTCATTTGGGCTTTGACTGGTCTCTTCTACTAAACTATCACTAGTCAGAGTGATTTATGCACTGGTACAAACTCGAAATTATCATAAACTTAAAAAAATATTGAGAGACTATTAAAAATATTACCCTTCTTTTAAAATATAAAAATTTAATCTTTCCTTTGTAATTGACGAATGATTTTGATATTTTAATTTTTTTTCCCAAGGGTAATTTTCTTTAGCCCTTCTAAGAATGGCCAAGGGCTAGAAAGCGTTCAATTTTGAACGCTGCCTGTGCCTAAATTAAAATACTTACACAAAATATTCTTGTGATAAGCACGCTACTATATTTAAACCTGGACAATCCCCGCCCCTACGCGGCCTCCTCTTCCAATAGGCTTTCAGCATTTATAAGGTGGCATTTGACAGCGCAGGACATGACGAAACACGTGCCTCACAATCAAATGACTGTAACCCAATGGGGTTGTTTTAACAAATGGTAGCGTGGGACCTGATCTAATTGCCGAGATTACAGAGTGAACCATAGTTTGGGTGGCTAAGGTTGAGCATCTTTAATTTTTAACATATTATCTCTTAATCATTATCACCTTTGGTCCTCGAACTTCGAAATAAGAAGAAAAAATAATTATCTTTTACCTCCCAACAGAGTAGAGCGTGGCACAACATTATAGAAAACACGTGATTCGAACTTAAATATAGAAAGAGACAATAATTATCTTTTCTGACCTCCCAACGGAGGAGAGCCTCGCATTTTCTGCGTTGAATATTGAAAACACGTGATGGGCCAAGTTCACGATGAGCCCATTAACAGTGAACCAAAAGTCGGTAATGAAAAGTAAAGAGGAAGTCGGTGCTGAGGGTGTCCCTCGTTTTGTAATGGATTTCGGACTCGCTTATAATGAACCTACAACGCTTGCGGTTTGAATTTTTTTGCACAGTGATCGAGGTAAGCTCATTATCCTCAGTGCCCTACAACGCTTGCGGTTTGATTTTTTGCGCAGTGATCGAGGTAAGGTCGTCATTATCCTCCCAACTGGTTTAAAATTAGTCTCTATATATGACTCTGCCACGGGCAGATACAGTGAACCGTGTAAGGGATATATACAGTGAGTTCTGTAAGGCATCTAATTTTTTTAAAGCAAGTTTTGTCTTTCACGTTCGCATAATCTGATTTCTTAAGATTCTAATGGGCTTTCATATTAGCCATTTTTGGTATATCAAATTCCGAATCGAAGCAAGATTAATCATCAAAATCACAACTCGGTTTTTAATAATTAAATCGACCTTTAAGAAACTGTAGATTCGTTCAACTAAAAATCAATTAGTGTAAATAACTAAGCAAGAGATGTAATGGTGGAGACATGATTTTTTAACACTGAGGTAAAGACACTACACTGAAATATATGATTGTATTTAAAGGGATTATATTAAGTCATTTTATAACTTTTGTCTAAATAAATTTAAGTGTTTCATTTTTAATAGTATAGATATCACTTGCACAGTAATGTGTGGTTTGACAGTAAGTTTATTTGAGTGAAGCCTAGGAGACCTTAGTTCAAATTTTATTGAGTACATTGGCCCAGGTTTGGAATTTCAAATCTCCTTTGCCCGTCAAATGAAAATTTGATGACGTTTTTGCATTTTTCATGCCTTTCATTTTACGTTCTAGGAAAATTTGTGAGTGTCGACTTCTCTTTCCCTGGAAAGTCTCTTTCAACTACTCTTGCATCTCAACTTTCATTAATCTCCCTCCGAGAGTGCCTTGTTTTTTCTTAAGTTAACATATGTGTTTCGATACCTTGCTGTGATCTAAATAAAATAATGACAAAATTCTTCATGCTTGATATACTATATTAAAATTGGTACAAATACAATAGGTTTATACAGGGTTTTTGAATTGTTTTGAGATCCAAGTTATTCCATACTTAGGAAGATAAGTTGAGAGAATATCTCAACTATCTCTAACAAACACAATTAAAATTTAATCCTCTAGTAATAACATTAATGTAAGTTAGAGTTCCCATCAGTTATATTTCAAAAGAATGTTCATGACCCCCAATTAAGACCAAGAAAACTTTAATAAACAAAATTATTTTTCATTAAAATTCATAGTCCCTTCATAGTTCCCTAGTCAAAGTTCTTCTTGGCCAAGAAGTCTAATAAATAGGAAGATAAGTTGAGAGAATATCTCAACTATCTCTAACAAAAACAATTAAAATTTAATCCTCTAGTAATAACATTAATGTAAGTTAGAGTTCCCATCAATTATATTTCAAAAGAATGTTCATGACCCCGAATTAAGACCAAGAAAACTCTAATAAACAAAGTTATTTTTCATTAAAATTCATAGTCCCTTCATAGTTCCCTAGTCAAAGTTCTTCTTGGCCAAGAAGTCTAATAAATATTTTTTGGTCAAATGATGATGAGTGTTCCTATTGGTAAAAGAGATAGTGACAAAGAAGAACTTTGACCAAGCTTATATCTCTATGCCTTCTTTTTGAGTTCTTGTTAATGAGAAGTCATGCTAGTGATACTTCGAAGGAACTTTCCTAGATAATTACTTTGACCAGGGAACTACAACCAATGAACTATGATTGTCTTGTTCCCTAATTGATCTTCCCTAATTGATCTAGGTTGTCGTATTGATGTTGGGTCTTGTTGGTTAAAATTCATGTTGATCATAATTCTAAGGAATTTCTTGATTAAGAACTCTAACTAACAAAAGGATGGAGAATTGTAATAGATACGAACTTTGATAAAGAAACTACAACCAATAAGAAATTTGATGAATGAAATTTAGTCAACAAAAAATATAACCATAGGAGCCATAAGTCGTGAAGGAACTTTTAACTAAGGAAAAAGAATAAGAAATTAGTTAATATTCTTATTGAATAGATTTCCCATCCTATTGGTCATTGTTTTAATGTACTTTCTTAGCCATAAAATTTTAATATGATAGATTGAATTGTGCTGAACAAGGAACCATTAATAACATGAACTCTTGTCAACAAGAAATTTAACGAGGAAGCTATGACCAATAAAACCTCTAAGGAAGAAACAATGATTAGTCAAGGTCCTCTTATTCTTTCCTTGGTTCAATCATGTATGTTAGAAATTATCCCTTCAACCTAGTTCTAGGGAGCATTCCTCACTAGGAACCACACAATTGAACTTTAACCAACAATTTTCCTATTTGTTAAGGATTCAAAAAATTTATAGTTGTTTTTCGCTATCTATATTCTCACTTTTACGACACTGACCTCCAAGGAATTCAATTTGTACCTTGTATCTTTGTGCTCAAATTAAAAACAAAATTAACTTGTAACTATCTCATCCATCTAGTTTGAGAATTGCAAGGAATTCAATTTGTACCTTGTATCTTTGTGCTCAAATTAAAATCAAAATTAACTTGTAACTATCTCATCCATCTAGCTTGAGAATTGAACCATTACCAACTCAAAATTAAAATCAAATTTTCAACTCTCATGAATTTGACTAGAAATTTGAACCACTACCGAAATGAGTTGCATCATATCATAGTTATGACATGTAAGCGTGTTAGATAAATGGCTTCCACCCAAAATAGTGTAACTATGAAATTCTACAACCTTGCATTAAAATTTTTATT
Source organism: Pinus tabuliformis (assembly GCA_031772625.1). Lineage (NCBI taxonomy): Eukaryota > Viridiplantae > Streptophyta > Pinopsida > Pinales > Pinaceae > Pinus > Pinus tabuliformis. The sequence continues at coordinate 445,285,569 of CM062813.1, read as the reverse complement.
ACTAGCATAGCTATATGAATTAAATGACTAGTAAATGGCGATAAACAACAATCCATAACAATCATCAAAACACTTCATGATATATCTCAAGTTGTTAAAGTTAAAAGAAAAAAAACATAAAAACTAATTAAGTTACAACTATATATTATTGTTATTATTAATGGTAATATATATATATATAAATATAAATACATTTTAAAAAATGTAACAAATTTTTAACCATGGAGATTTACCCCCATTTTATCGTGGATATTTTTAATATGTAAGTAGACATTGTTACAATACCAGGGGCCAATACATGACTCATGAATACCGCATGCCCAAAAAACCATAACTTATTTAACAATCACTCATTCATATGACATTTTTTTTAATTAATGAATTTAATTAAAAAGGTGAAAAAAACTTAACTATAGAAATAAATTTCAGTCTATGATTTATTTATATTATTAAAAATAGTCTAATATTACTGAAATTAAGTCTTTATTATACACTTCATAATTATACCTAATTTAACCAAATTTAACTAACATGATCACTAATAATGAACTAAAATTTCATACAAATAAAAATTAAACCGATCTAAGATGCAACCCACGCACCTTTAAAAACAATTACATTTTTCACGGAGAACAATACAAAATGTATGAATTTATGTGAAAATAAGTTCAAATTCTTAATTTGAATGAATATGTCAAAATTTTCAAATTATATGAAAAACCTTGAAAATGGCAAAAGCACAAAATACCCAGTAAGAGATGGATCTACCAATAGGAATGTCGATATTCATTAGTGTTCTTTCTATTGTTTCTCCGTTCTTTTCCTTGTCATGACCTTTATCCCATCAGGTAGATCAACCCCTTGTAAATATCCCCAAAAGGACAGTCAATTTCAATTTAAGTACAATGGTTTGTAACAAATTGCGAATTAGAAACAACATGGACTCCATGAATGGTTTATCTTCGAAAGCAGTTGGGGGAGTTCATTAAATTTGAAATTAGTATTGGAGAGAGATGCGTTCCTCTTGCGAGACAACATGGAGAATACCTTAGTTTGGTGTACGAGCATGGCAACGATCCTCTCCATTCTTACAATTAATGTTGTCGATACCACGGACACCAACAATTTTGTTGTAATTCCTTCCCCGAAACTGCAAGCAAATGAGTTTGCCATTGTTCACATTTTTCAAGAAAACACACTTTCTTTAGTCTATATTACCAATCTAGTTGGGAGGTAACATTCTTTACTGTTTTCTCTTTAGGCTTCAATGGGTTGGTTCTCCTTATCATATGACATTGTTCAAAGATAGTCTGCAGGTAATATTGAGATAAACTGCTTACTGTTTAATTTCTGTTTCGGAGCCAAACATCCAAAAATTTATTTATTGCAAAGTTTGTAATCACTGCAGGTTCCCTGATAAATTTTATTCCAAAGCTTTTAATGACTATAGATGATTGACAAACATATTTAAAATTCACGAAATTGCAGTTGTAAAGGATGTACCCTATTATATATTTTGACAGCTTCAATTCTAAACTGGACGTCATTTTCACGGGTTGCTCCTCTACAAGACATGTCAAATCTGACGTGGGAAAATTTTCGGTAACCGTCAAATACATTTTGAAATTCTAAATACATCCTGTAGGACGTCAAATTCTAGGCCTGCACTGGCCTACTGTGGTGATAGCTGAAGGGGAAGATTCCTAGTGTTATAGAGGCAGCTATGAGGATTGATCCTGGGTCTCCCATAGATTAGGACTGGCAGTTATCGATTCACCATGTGGTTAAAAAAAAAAATTGTATAGATATCACTTAGTTACAACTTTTTAGATCATAAGTTAATCTCACAAGTTTTTTTAAAATATTTTAGTGACTTTCAAGACATATAAGGGTGGAAAAGTTACTATCTCACCTAGTTGAAGAATCGGGCATGTGGCAATACATTCTCATGAAATTTAATGCATATTGATGGTATGTGAGATCATATCATTCATGGGACATCATATGATTGAGTGGAATACAAAAGAGTGGAGGTGGTGAATATATTGCACATTTCTTAGCTTGAAACTCATGTGGTAGAGGGTGTTAACAAGGCCTCCCTCATGGTGTATTCCACACACAACATTCTTTCTTGTGGCTTGTCACTTACATGCCTACAAAGCTTGGCATGGAAAGTGAAGGTGAACTTAGATGTGATTTTGATTTGGTGGCGATGTATTTGCACTGGTTCAGGGGGTGGGGACGGGAGCGGAAGGGAGGGAAGTAGACTACCACTATCCCACTTAGCTGAAGAACTGGGGGACGTGGTAGCACATCCCCACAAAGTTTAATGCATATTTATGATCCGTAAGACCATATGATTAATGGAACATCATATGCCTAAGTGAAATATAGAAGAACAAAGATGGTGGATGTCTCGCACATTTCTCAAGCCTAAAACTTGTCTGGCAGAGGGTGTTAAGAAGGCCTCCCTCATGGTTTATTCCATGCACAACATTTTTTCTTGTGGCTTGTCACTTGCCTACCTATCATAGCCTGGTGTGGGCAGTGAATGTGAAAGGAGATGTAATTATGTTTTAGTGGTGGTGCAATTGTGCTAGTTTGGGGCTTGAGTAAATTGAGACAGAGGCAAAACAACCAATTTTCTAGTTTAGTTGGGTGGCCTTTTCTCTCCATAGGGTGCAAAAGCACCAGCTTGTGTGTAATATCCTTTCTTTTCTTAGTTCTAGTTTTGTTATATTTCATTTCTCTTTTTGTTGGGTTGCCAGCGTTTGTCATGCGCAAGGAAGGAAGTTTGTGTTGTTATGTAAGTTGTTATGAGGCTTGTGGAGGCCCCAGTATCTAGCCACTTACTTTTTGTTTAATGGTGAAGTCTCAGGGCCCTGAGGTTGGTTATATTTTTTTTATTACAACACTTAATTGTCTCATGTAGTCTTCAATTTGTTTTTCTTAGTCATTGCCTTGATGGTGAATCTACTATGTTCATTGAAGCTTTATTATAACCCCCTTTATGGTGTCTTTGGACGATTTGTAGTAAATGATGTTTGGAATTTCTTGTTCAATCATACTTTATGTTGGCCTATTAGAATGCTTGCTTGATTTATCCCCTGCCTTGTATCAATCGTCCATGTGTCTTCAATGGCAGAGGAAGGAAATATGTGTTGAGTCTTATTTGGTCTAGCATTGTGTATGGATACCAGAGTCATGTCACCTATCCTAGTTTTTATGATGGAGTTTCAAGACCCAGAGCCTTGATGTATTATTGTGACCACGAATCCCTTTTTTCTCATGTTTGTTTATGTTTCTTACTCATTGGTTCAGTAGTAAAATTTTGACTTTCTTGGGGGTTTTATTGTAAGGCTGGTTTATGGTGGTGTCAAATATTTTAAAGGAAACAATGTTGGGTATTTATTGCACCACCCTCTACTACAAAGGCCTTGATGGAATCCTTTCTGAGGCATCCCCGGTCTAGAACAAATCATTAGTCTGAGGTATATTTGGTGGGAGGCTCTTATATTGGCCGGTTTCCATCCAATTTCTTCAATTTCTGATCCAAGATGTCAATCAACTATGTCTTGCCTCAATATATCATCAGAGAGTGTAGGTTCGGAAGTGGGCGCCATATTATCAAGAAGCCCAGAGGGGTACACATGCATGCATCATCATTTGGAGGATTTTCTTTGGCAATATCGAGGCTTGATGTGAAGCCCTATCCAGAATGAAATTACTAAAGCTGGCAGAAAAGATTCCACGCATATAAATCCTCTACAAAATATAGAGGTCTTGGAAGAATGGGTATATTAGATCCTAGACACATGGCACACTAGGGGCCATTTCATCTAGTATATGAAAACTATTGACCTTTATTGGTAGATGAAATTATTATAGGTGCGCATGTTGGTGCACTGAAAAGAACACAAGGATGATGTCCTTCTTTATTTGGAGTGCCTTCATGGCCATCTGAGATACTTGAACTGTAGACTGGATAGAATAGAGCATCACCTTGGATCCCTCAATATAGTTATCTCATGTTGATGTTTTGTGTATCTTTTGATATAAATACTTTTAGGAAATGTATCTCAGAGATAAGGACTCTAGTTATATTTTTCATTTTGTAATTTACTATTCCTTCCCGTTATCATTGTCTTTTCTATAGAGAGCCTTTTTTTGGTTTTGATATGGTCTCCCAAGTGAGAGACTAAAAATATTATTTTTATTTGTGATGTAAACTCTAGATTTTTTTTGCAAGAAATATATATATATATATGAAAATTTAATTAACTTTTATAATTTTTAATTTATTAAGAATATAATGACCTATTTTGTTTATACTATTTAACATGCATATTAATTCAACATGATGATGCGATTAAATGTGTTATAAGTTTACATGCATCATATATTATAAAATCACCAAAAAGTACCGATATATAGGATTGGGTTTTTCTGATTAATTTAGCTCGTATAAGGAAATGTTTCCTCATTTACAAAGTGCGTCTTTAGCTTTAATTTTTTTCATGATGGGTGAGGTCAGCCCACGACCGCATCAAAGCTACAATTTTTGTGGAAAAATGTAAGCCTAAAGCAGCCCGCTCCAAAATCCAAAGCACGAAGAACCCGTACGTAGAGGATACTATTTGTAACAACTTCACAAGGATTTGCCTCCCGCTGGTACCTACACTGCCTCGAAATCAACCTCGCACTGTTGCCAGTTTCATATTGATCCAAATTGTGAATAATGTTGAAATCACGCCATAATTTAATTGGATTTAGGCTCAAATGAGGTAATTGCTACTTTTCCTAGGCACGTATATAGTTTGTAAGGGTGGTGCTTTAGTGGATTATGAGTTCTTGCATATTATGGCTTACCTTCAGGTACATATGAAACCATGTTCATTCCAAGGGACGTCCCTAGTCTATCTTGAAGAGATAGGCTTTAAGAGTTTGTACACGCTGCATATGAAAACATACAACTAGGGGTTAGTTGAAGTAATATAACCAAGTTTCTTGACTCAACAATAGTTTTTAAATGATAACATTAGTTCGAGTAGATTCAGAAAAGGGGAGCCAAGGATTATGATCTTCTGTGACACAGGATTTGGGTTATTTCTAATCTTTGGTGCACCCCAGTTCTCAGGAGCCATGATCGATTGTTGTGGGTCAAACTATTGTCGAAAGCATTGTTCCTCATCAACTGGATGAAAGAGGTGGAAAAAATTAAAATGGTCATTCTAGCAGTGCTCGACACCATAATTTCAAGCCAATGAGTAAGATCCAACTTAACCAATAGTAGGGCTTGGGTGCATGAGGTGCAATGCTACCTAAGGATATTTTATTTTCGATAATCAAACATTGATCTCCCATTTGAAGTTGGGTTTTCCATTTCGGTTTCCAGGGTAAACATTATCTCTGTGTACGTATTTATCTATGGTCTAGCGAATGGTGTTTGTTATTATAGATGCCTAATAGTTGTTAAGATCTGTTTGAATTCTTGAATTCTAAGTTTGGTGTAATGGGTTTTTGTGGTTTATTTAGTGCTCTAAAACACATTAGGAACCATAACTGAAAGTTTGAACCATTTTTTTTATGAGTTATAGGTTTCTTAGATTGGTTTTGTGATATGAAGTGCAGATTATAATATTTGACAGTTTGAACACAAAGTTGAAGTACTCCATAACATAGAATGGATAGGGAAGAATTTAGGTACTTCTTTCAATTGAACTTGCATTCCAGTCATCCATGTGCTTGGAATCCTCAGAATTAACTAAAAGACTTAGACAAGAATCCTCTACCATCGTAGGCCTTCAAATATCAGACAACCATTGACATTTTCCCACTAACATATACCTTCCCCAACCATCCCATTTAACTGAGTTCAAATCAATATATACCTCTTATTAACGTTCAAGACAAGAATCAATCATGATAGAGCATTATAGGTGCATATTTCTAGTACAATAAAACTAGTGCATTGGCAAGTTGACCATATTGGTGTTGCACCCACCTGCATTTCAAGAAAAGGTTCTCGTAATATTTGATCTATGCACACAGAGTTATGTGACCATCAAGAACATGTATCCATTATCAAGGATTGATGACTTGTTTGACTAGTTGAAGGGAGCAACGGTGTTCTCGAAGATTGATTTGAGATTAGGATACCATTAGGTACACATTAAAGAAGAGGATATCTACAAGATCGCTTTCTGGAACATGTATGGGCATTATGAGTTTGTTGTAGTTCCTTTTGGTTTGACTAACTCTCCAGCTATTTTCATGTTCTTGATGAATAGTGCAATGTGTCCTTATTTGGACAAGTTTGTTATTGTATTCATTGATGATATATTGATATATTCTAAGAATGAGGAAGAGCATGTCAAACAGTTATTAGCAGTGTTGAGATTGCTAAGAGAGCATCAGTTGTATGCCAAATTTAGTAAATGTAGTTTCTTTCAGATAGAGGTACATTACTTAGGGCATGTGGTTTCCAAGGAAGACATAACAGTGGATCTAGAAAAGATAAGAGTTATCATGGAATGGGAAGCTCCTAGAAATGTGTATGAGGTCAGATCATTCATGGGACTAGTAGGTTATTATAGGAGGTTCATTAGGAACTTCTCACAGATTTCCTATCCTATTACATCATTGCAGAGGAAGTGAAGGAAATTTGAATGGATAGGCGAATGTGCAACAAGTTTTGAGTAGTTGAAGCAGTGGTTGACAAATGCTCTAGTTCTCAAGACTGCAGACCCAGATAAAGAGTTCATGGTGTATACAGATGCTTGCAAGAGAGGACTTGGTGGATTCCTAATGTAGGAGGGACAGTTGGTATGCTACGAATCAAGGAACTGAATGAGCACGAGAAGAACTATGTGACACATGATCATGAGTGGGTAGCGATCATTCATGCATTGAAGATGTGGAGGAACTATCTTCTTGGTAGGAGGTTCATTATGATGAGTGATCACAGTGGATTGAGATATTTATTTGACCAACCGAATCTAAATGTCAGGCAAGCTATATGGTTGGCCACGATCAGTGAGTTTGAATTCGAGATCAGGTACATTAAGGGGAAAGAGAATAGGGTTGCAGATTCTCTTAGTAGAAGAGTACATGTAAATCAAATAGAAGCTATGAGTTCATATGGGATAGATTTATAGGACCAGATTTTATAGGCAAGACAACAGGATGAAAGGTATAGGGAACTTAGGCACAGGTTACAACAACAGGGTATAAATGATCAGGATGTGGACCATCATCTTACAGCAAATGTTTTCGTCAGATTTAGGGAGAGGATATTTGTGCCAGAGAACAGTGAACTCAAGAAGCTTCTCTTGAGGTAATTTCATGTTAAGTCATATTCAGGTCATCTGGGATATTAGAAGACATTGACATTGGTGAATAATTTCAACTATGGGTCGAATATGAAGAAGGAGGTAGCTGATTTCGTTGCCACATGTTTGATTTTTCAACAAGTAAAAGTAGAGTGCAAGCATCAAGGTGGTCTACTACAACTGATTCTGATTCCAAAGTGGAAATGGGAGGTCATTTCCATGGATTTAATTATAGGCTTTTGAGGACATCTAGACAACATGATTCTATTATGGTTGTGGTTGACAAGTTGACAAAGGTATCACACTTCATTCAAGTGAAGTCTACTTATTCAACTAGTGATGTAGCACAATTTTTCATCAGGGAGATAGTGATTTTGCATGGTGTTCCGAAGAAGATTGTGTCAGACAGAGATGTTAAGTTCACTTCTAGGTTTTGGAAGGAGTTATTTGCAGGTTTGGGTACAGAGTTATCCTTTATTACAACTTATCATCTGCATACATATGGACAGACAAAGAGGGTCAATGTGATTTTGGAGGACATGTTGAGAATGTCTGTTATGCATCAGCAGTGGAAGTGGGAAGAGTACCTTCCACTGGTAGAGTTTTCTTACAACAATGGGTATCAGGAGTCATCAAGGATGAGTTCATTTGAGGCACTTTATGAGTGGATTTGTAATAGCCCCATAAGCTGGAGTGATCCAGTGAATAGGGTGTTGATAGGACTGGATACGTTGGTAGAGATAGAACAAGAAATGCAGGTTATCAAGCAAAATCTAAAGGCAACACAAGATAGACAAAAGAGTTATATAGATCAACACAGGGAATTTAAGGAGTTTTAGTTTGGGGAGAATGTGTATTTGCGCATCAATTCTAAGATGAGCTCCTTGATGATTGGGTTGTGTGCGAATTAAGAAATTCAGTATTGCGGCCTTTCAAGATCCTTGAGAGAATTGGACCAGTGACCTACAGACTTCCACTGTCTCCGACAGTGAAAGTTAATTATGTTTTACATGTTTCATTGCTTAAAATATATGTAAGGGATGATGATTATGTTATTGATTGGTTTTTATTGTAGGTGGAGCCAGAAGGAGAATTCTAGTCGAAACCTCAGTGCATATTGCAGCAAAATATGCTCATGCTTCAGAACAAAGAAATCAAGAAAGTTAAAGTGCAATAGAAGCATTTTGTGCTAGATGAAGCTACATGGGAAATGACTCATCAAATGTGGGCTATGCATTCTTCATTATTTGTTGGTGAAGGAAAATGAGTTTGGGTATATGTACATATTTTTGTATTGATGTTATTGTAAATACTTCAATGAGTTGTGTTATAAAGATCCAATAAGTGGTATGGGTGTCATGTTGTTATGTTTGTCATGTTGGTTTTATTTTTAGTAGGTTGATCATTATAAATACTACATTGAGCTAAGTTATAAAGCTCCATGAGAAGTATGTTTTTCTTTTCAACAATCTTGATGGTTGTAGGTGGCATAAAACACTGAGGACAGTGTTCCCCTAAGGGGGAGGGTTTTGTGATAGCCCTTGGTCAAAATTTCATGCAATAAAGTTAATAGAGAAAAAAAATAAGACCAAGATCATGGGACACATATTCCAAGCTGAATGGCGGGCAAAAGATCCTAGTGGGTGTTAATTTGGTTTATTATGGCTGAGGGAAATTGGCAAAGGCATAAAGGCTTTTAAAAGGAAAAGAGACACTAATTGGCATTATATTTATGAAATAATGGAAATAGGAGAAAATGAAGGTGAAAGGTCACAGGTTGCATGTGAGGTGGAAATTGAAGGAAAATTGAAGAAAATAGAGGCGTCGTTAATAAAAAGGCTTTTAAGAATTAGTTCACAACTTTTTTTTCAGTTTAGTTTTGGAGCTCTCTCTCTCTATTCTCTCTCCCTCATAATCTTGCACACTTAGAGAATTATTGGAATACTCTAGCATTGGGAAAAGGAAGGAAAAAGAAGCAAAGGGAGGAAAAGATCAAGTAAGGAAGAGTAGGATCAAGTGGCTACAGTAGGATTAAATGCAGGTAATTGTAGGATACACAGTAAAGCCTGGTTGTATAGACGAGGGTTTCAGACCTAGAAATCTCTTGGCTGGTAATGGCGGAATACGTGGTAAAGCCTGAGGAAGCCCTGATTGGTTTTGTTGTGAGTCCCACATTCATGCTTGGAATATGGTATAGGGGTTATTGGCTGAAAGAAAGATTTGGTTCAGCCTAATATATGGTTGGGTGGGACACGAAAGTCCCTGACTTAGTTGGCTTTTGCATATGTTAATAAGATTTCATTTTTCCCTTGTATTTCATGAATAAATGTACTTGTTATTATGTGGCTTTGATGGTTGTTATATCATTTTTATTATTCTAGTTATATCTTATTTATAGGAAGGATTTTATGACAGACTTTAGTTATGACTCTCACCATGTTTTGATTAGTAAATGAATGGTTAATGAATGTATGACCTAATAAATGATAATACACCTATTGTGAGAGGGAATCAAACCTTCTTGACAATTCTCAAATAAGTATGAGACCCCTATGTTCAAATATGTAATTATGACCTATAGATTACATGTTCATTATGTGTTTCAAGAAATGTCTTTCATGGTTGGGATGGGTGAGGTTAGGTCCTTATTTAATTTTTGAATTAGAGGCCTTTCCTCTATGTTATTTACCATTTATGAGAGTTTCATTAAGCTGGACAAAGGTATGGATCCTAGCCCTTAAAATGTGGCTCAAATATCAGGGTCGTTGGCATAGAACTAAGTGAATTAGTCTACAATTGTTGGGATGCAGGGTTATGGAAGCGATTGAAGGGTCTTAGTCACTGGCTTGCATTGTGATGGGAGTGGTTGAGAGCCCAGGTCAATGAAAAACTAAGTTAACTGAAAGGTTGGGCACTTGTAGTGGTTGGTTAGCTCCTAGGGGTCCTGTAGTAACTAAGCGAGGAAAATAAAGTTCTAGTTTGTCAATTCCACTTCCTTAACTGTACCTAGGTGGTCGAATCATATCATAATAACTCTTCAACACATATTTACCCCAGTGGACTGGTAAACTTGGGTATGTGTGGGAGGAGGGTGTTATAACTTTGAATGCTCTGATACCACTTTCCCCTCTTAAACAACTGATCTAATAACCACTTTTCCTTTGGTACTAATAACTTTTATACCACTTTGATGTAGGCCTAATTTATACCTGTTAATCCACAGTGCCTAGTTTCTCTTTAGGCGCTTCCTTCAATCCCTGCTCATTGTCATTTTATGAAATTACAAATAATATAGTAGGCGAATTTAAGCAATCGGTGCGAGGATTTAAAAAGTAGTGGGAGGAGTTGAAAGGGTTACACATTCAACCTTTTCCCTCTATAATCAACAGAATCCCCTCTATCTTATCTCAGTCCTTATGTTAACCCAATATAGGCACACAATATACTAAAACATATGCCCTAGAATTAATTTGGCCCTTTGTAATGGTGCCTGCAATCTTCCCTTACATTCTAACTCTCATTAGAGAAATTTTTAGGTCTAAAATGGGCCTCCTAAGGAATATTATAAAATAATAGTGGAAATAATTAAATAAGATTAGATTACATCATTAAATTTAAGAGGGAAAAAAGAAAAAACTATTTTTCAACTTGTATATTTAGCCTATCTCCATATGGTTTTACTAAAATTTCAAGAAGAAGTACTCATTGGATGTGGAATTAAATTCCTCGTCCAAGGAGTACTCATGTTGCACTCTTTCAATAGACCCTGCTACCTGGAAAATGAGAAATACATGAAAAACATGATTGCAATCACGTTTTTTCATGTATTTCTCATTTTGATGTAACAAGGTCCATAGAAAGTATGCAACATAGGTACTCTTTGGATGTGGAATTAAAATATGAATCCAACGAGTTCTCCCGCTCAAAATTTTAGTAAAACTGTAGGGAGATAAGTTAAAAATACGATATGAAAAAGCAGTTTTTTTATTTTTTATTTTTTAATATTTTTACTTTTTCACCCAAAAATGGTGAATCATCCCCCATGGTTGAAATCATCATCTTGAATCCTACTTATTCTTATAAAGTTGATTTTGGTTGTACATTTTTGTTTTGAGGCCCATTTTAGACCTCCAAATTTCTCTAATGTTTATTGCAATAACATGCAAAAATGTAGCCCAATTGTGTATCGATCCTTTTTATAAACTGCGGCCAACACGCCTCCACTCCCTTCAAAATATATATATATATATATATATATATATATATATATATGTATGTATATGTATATGTATATGTATATACATATGTATGTATATATATATATATATATATATATATATATATATATATATATATACATATACATATGTATATATATGTGTACATATATATGTATATATATGTGTATATATATGTGTATATATATGTGTATGTATATATATGTGTATGTATATATATGTGTATACATCTATATACATATACATATATATATATATATATATATATATATATATATATATATATATATATACATGTATATGTATATATATATATATACATATGTATATATATATATATACATATGTATATATATACATATACATATATATATATATATATACATATATATATATATATATACATATATATATATATATATACATATATATATATATATATATATATATTCTCACTAGAGTGGAATCGGGATGCGCAGATGCCCAAACTCTTTTAGATAGTGCCCTTTAAACCTCAAGGGCTCGTGGGATTCCAGCCTGACCCACTTCCATCTATCATCCACTTATAATGTCGGCTCTTAATTAAAATCACTTCTGGTATTGCAAGCTTCTAACATGGCCCACTTGTAATGAACTCCTCCAGCTCTTTTCCTCCGGGTTGGCCCGCTTGTGTGTCGACTCTCAATTTAATCTGTTTCGAGGTTTGACAGTTCCGTGAAATGAAAAAGTTCCCATCTCTTGCAATTATAGCTCTCTATCAACTGACAAACCTCGAGATTCAAGCCTTGGTAGATTTCTATGGGAAGAAGGTTCTCTGCCAAAATGATCTCAGAGAGCTTGTAGTTATTGAGGGGGACAAGTGATAGGTTTCTTTACGCTTCATCTCAACAAAGAAGGCTAACAAATGTATGAGATCAAGAAGGGTGCTTCTTGCTTTGTTTCCTTTACTACATGTTAACTTAAATGGATTATGGGCCAACTGAATCAAGTTCATTGGCTCAGCCACATTGATAAAAAAGAGAAGCTGACTCCACCTCTATCTAATAATTCATCAATGATAACCCCCCCGGGGTGTATCTCAATTGGTAATGGTAATGAAAATCAAGTGCTATTTCTGAGGAGGTTCAGGGTTTAAATCACCCTGATTCACCAATTGTTATGGAAAGGGCATACATAGGAACCTAAGGTTATAATAGTAGTGGTTGGAATTGACCCTCTATCACATGAGTACGAGACCATCTTGGTTGTCGATTCCTCTAGATAGCAAAAAAACATCAATGATAGGAATAGGAAATGTATGTTTGATTTTCATTTTGTTGAGTTGTTTTTGATACAGAAACAAACACCATGGACCATCCATTTTGATAACCATCACCACTGGTGAAGATAAAGTGCACTAGTTAGGTTGAATGATACCAGTCTAGCATATTTTGAAGCATAAGCCCAATTTCACTCGTTTGTGCATGAAGATACCTATACAGTCTAATGTTAGGTGCTACACTTCAAGGTTACAAATGAATATTATGGTTATGATCTCGGGTAGGTGGAACAACCTTAGGCATCTCTCCAAATACCTTAGAATGATTATTGATAACTTCCTACATATCCACTGGAGTAGAGGATACAAATGTTTGAACATGTAATGAGCATAATTGTGCAATTACATGTTGGTGTCCCATTTTTATCAATTTTTTTGTTCTATTAGAGCTTATCACTATACTAGGTTTCCCTTGGATACCTCTAAGATAAATTTAATTTCCTTGTGAGAAAAATAAATTATGAAAATATCTTTAAAATCAGGGGCCACTATTCACAATGATTATAACCATTGGACCCCTTATACAACATTAGGACCGCCCATTTGGATTGTAGCAAGAAACCATATGAAAAACATGAACTTATACACTATATACCAAATAGCAACCACCTCTACGAGGGAACATGCTCCCATTTATCTATAGGAGCTATTCACCCTGCCATAGAATAGATATGTTAGCCCTTAGGGGGATTTTAGTGAAAATAAGAGTTGAGACTTGTAACCACTAATGCAGCGGAAGTAGTCATGGGACTAACCAACAAATAATCCCTCATATTCAACTTAATATTATGGAACTTCTCTTAACAATTTATGGTACCTCCATCTACAATCATTACTTGAAATTTTGGTGTTATATATACATAATAGTTAAGAAGCTTTGGCAATTTCTATGAATTTGTGATTTCTACCTGAATCAATCAATATTTTTAACTTTTTTTCTTTATATCCCTCCATCTTGAGGGTTTTGGGAGTACCTGTTCTAGCTAATGCATGATAAGAGATTGTTATAGTAGTCTCTTCTAGCTCTAGATCTTGTGAAGTTTCCACTTCTTGATCTTCATAGTCTATGTAGAATAATTTCTTTTCACTGCATTTATGCCCCTTACTATACTTATTATCAAAGTTCAAACATAGTCTTTTCTCTTCTTTCATCCATTTATTGAGGATTCAACCTTGCTGGTTTAGGAGAGGGAGCATGATCTTCTCCATAATTATTAGTGGCCAATTTTCTAGTGCCCATATTTTACTTTCAAATTTCCTTTCTAGAATGAAAGAATGCTCTATAGATTTATGTTCAAAGAGACGTACCTCATGTTGGATGCCTTCCTTTAATGTTCCCATAAATAGGTCTAAGAAATTATCCTATGAAATATTCCTGACTTTAAGGCTCAACTTTTGGAGTTTTTTATTGTGCTCAATTACTGGACCATTTTGTTGAAGATTTAGAAATTGACTAAGGAATGCATTGCTCTTAGTACCCCCATAATGTGTTGTCAATTCCTCTATAAAATGGATCAAGATATAATAGAATCATTTTTAATTTCACAAAGCAATTGATACCATACATGTTGGTCTTATTCTGAAAACATGGATGCAATATTTACCTTTTGTAAGGATGTCACTTGGTGTAAATTAAATTATTGATCCATTTGAAATATCCATGTTATAGTATAATTACCATCAAACTTCCTCATATCAATATTGGAAATGTAGTAATTCCTTGGTACTGACTTGAAGCCCTGATGATGTGGAACTTGGATTCAAAATTCATGATTATAGTTATGCAATTCAATATTTGTGCTCTCCATTTGTAATAGCATACTCCCCATATGAGATTAGTATCAGCACCATGCTTCTCCTTATGTTCATGATTTCCTTGGATATCTACATCCCTTTTAGGGAGATTTTTAATATATTTTTTTGCAAGTCTCTTATTTCTTCCCCGATGGATTTTTTTATATATTCATTGACATTTTGCATTTCTTACTTATTTTAATCATCCCCTTTTTTATTTCATCCATTATTTTTTAAAGGTTTTCTTGAGAACCTGATAAATATACCTTTAACCATTTTGTTTATTGACTTTCTTCTCTAATTGGAAAAACCTACATTCCAAGTCTTCACTTTATTCATAAATCCTAAATGAGACTTAGAAGGTTTATTTGGTGTCATATCTCTTGGATATTTCTTTGGAGCTATGTGGGAAAATAATAATAGTACTCCTCTTTATTAAAATTTCCAGACACTCAAAAAAATGGATCTTCTAATCAAAAGTTAGCTCACTTGTAAGTTATGTGCCTTTAAAACATAGTTTGGAGAGTATTTGAACGTGTGAACTTTATCTTGATATATCACTGATATTTGAACCCTTATGAATCTGGAACTTTGGTTTCTAATACTTTGAAATGTCTTATTTTCAATTCCATAGATTTGACTGGAATTCAATGTTCCAAGTGATAGTCATGGTAACTTACCCAAAAATTGTTGATTTCGGGCCTCTTCTCACGAGAAAACTTGTATAACATACCACGAGTCTAATTCTTCAAATATACTTTTTAAATTTGTACTTGAGGTAATTTTGTATGTCTCCTAATATCTTTGAATATTTCATAGTTTGAAAAGTCTCAGAAAACAATTTATGGAAAAAATACAAAGCTAACCTATTTGAAATTGATTTCATAATCCTTCACAAACCCTAACTTCCATAAAGTATATGTCTGAAATTATAACAAACCAAACTATGAAATTTTAAAAATATGTTCCCTAATATTTCTCCTTAGTATACCCAAGTTTCACAGTTTGAAACTTCACATAAAAAAAAGTTATAGAAAAAATTACAAACTAACATGTTTGAAACTGATTTCACGGGCATTAAAAAACCCTAACTTATTTAGATAATATCTTGAAATTATAGCGAACTAAGATTTAAATTTGAACTGGGAATTGACAAAAATTATCCTCAATACAATCCAAGTTTCACTGTCTCAGACCTCCCAGAAAAAATTCCAAAATTACTTGTTTGAAACTAATTTCATGAGCATTAGGGAACACTCATTTATATAGAGCATATCTTTCAAAATATAGTGGACCAAGATCTAAAATTTGAACTCGATATTCCCTTTAATTTCCCCTTAATATAGTCCAATTTCACAATCTAAAACTTCCCAAAAAAAATTATATCAAAAATTCCACCATAACCTGTTTGAAGTAGCAAAACCTTAATATTGTGATATCTTATTCCAAATGTTATGAAACTTGTGCCTTAAAAATGATAAGAAACCAATAGTTACATTCCTCTTCGAAGGGGAAACCACCTTTTACAATGAATACCATGTACAAGACAAGATTTTATGATCCTAAGACTAGGTCTCCTTAGTGTATATATATATGACAAAGGGTAAAATTAATGGGACCATGAGAGGTTCTAGGCTACATAACAATATAATAATAGAAATATAATCACTCAATATCTAAGGTTTAATAAGGGGTTTTCGGGTTAACATCGAGCTTATATAGGACTTAACAACATCTTACCTTAATAAATTTACTATATGTACAATGTTAATAAAAATTATAATGTATCAAAGAATCAAACATGCCTTCAACACTTCAGCCATACTTTTACTATGTAATTCTCGAAGGCTTTTCTCTCTAATATGTACTAGTCTTTGATGCCAAAGCATTTTCTTCTTTCCATGGATATTAAGGGTCCTATCTTATTCATGATTACCCTCAATACAAAAAAAATGGTTACACACATTAGTAGCAGTTTCCCAACAATGAGTATAAAGTTCCAAACAAAGTCCCCTCAACCACACCATTTCTCCTTGAGCTATCTCAGATGTTTCCTTTTCAAATATAATCTACATCCTTGCATTTCTTATCTTACAAATGGATATTAGGGTTTTTGGCTAGCTCTTGAATGTGCAGAACCCCAAGGAAAGTTTTAATCATCCTTCAATCTATGAGCAACATCTTTACCCTTCCACATCATATGATGTTAATTTTTAAGTTTTCTCGTAAGGAAACATCACCTACCTTGTAATTTTCACATATAAAGAGTTATATGAAATGAAGCACTCGGGTTAATCAATTATATGTCATGATTTCAATATGTACTTATACATTTCAAGTATACATCACCTCATTTTTTCATGCAGGTTTTCAATTCTATGGAAGGGGCATCATGAGATCTCTTACTATATCCAACATTGTTTATCTGCAATCTTTCTCATATTTCCAACATTTCCTTATAGATTACCCTAGTGATATAGATCTATCCTTTGAAAAAAAAAAATGTATTTTTATCTTGGGGATGGCCTCTTATAGATAAGGCATTATTGGAAAAAACATCCATGGATTGTTGCCTTATCTCTTTTGATAAAAATGATGAAACTACATTCTCAAACTTTAATGTAGTGAAAATAGTGCTACGAATGGCCACAACCAAATTATCCCATGAATATAGAAAAGAACATAACAAAATAGTGTTAAATGCATGAGACTAATTGACTTACTAGAGTGTTAAATGCATGATTGCTTTGTCATGGACTTACCATTATTCATCTTACGTTGATATAACTTCTTTCGAAAGAATAGTTTGTTTACTAAGGACTTAGACCAACAAACAACCCTTAACTTATCCCAGAAGTCCTTAATGTTGGCTCCTCCTAAGAAATTTAATAATAATTAATCTAGAATGCACTAGTGAATTGTATTATTTTACTTCCTATCGAACTTTCCCTAGTATTCTTTGCCATACATGTAGGTTTATTTCAAGACATAGCAACCCACTAATCTCAATCCACAAGAAGAACTTCCTTCTTCAACTTCAATAATTCAAAGCTCTAGTTGTTAAATTTATGTTTATCTATTATTGAACACCTTATAATTAATCTTCAAACAAGAGTCAACTACAGAAGGCTTCCACTCAAGAACAAGTTAATTGCAAACACAAGATACCCTTATTTTTCATGGAATAAGCTAAACTAGAGCAAGGCATCCCCTTAAAATCAATAACCTAGCTCCAATACCAAATGTAGAGTGTGAAGAACCTATTCAAGAAAGGAAATGCTTACAAACTCTTAGAATAGAAAGCAACAATAGCATAGTAACCGTTGTTATACACAAGATTTACCCTAGAAACCCTTAACCAAAAACCAACCTACTTTATAGTTTATTATATTAACTTAACCCCTCACAATACCATATTTAAATATATTACAACTTCAATTAATCATAATATATTAGTTCGGATTATCATATAACTCTAATCTTTTAACTATGATTAAATTACCGTGAACCCAAAAAAGTGTTGAAAAAATACACATTGATACAAAAACAAACCGCTGCAAAAATCACCTCAAAAATACAATATTGTGCACTCCATGATATCTAGGCTTAGGTTTTTGGAAAGATTAAAACAAATGAAATATATTAAAGAGACCATAGGTATGAGAAGTAATGATATTGGGAAATAATGTTGGGTCCCTATAATATTAGTGATTACCCCATTACTATTGTAGTTGCATCCCTTGTTAATATTGTTGTGCCCCTATTATCCCCATATTGTTATTACTGTGCCCCATAGAATCCCTCTATTGTTATTTTTGTGGCTTTATATTATTATTGTTAGGTCGGCTGGGTTATATTGTGACTCTTTAGACTCCTATATATAGAAAGGAGGCTTTGTCATTTGAATCATCCAAGAATTGTTCATTTATGTAATGTAAAGGAGGTTTCCCCCTCGAAGAGGCTGAATTCTAAGGTGTTGATCTATATTTTCTATCTTTTCTTGAGCTGGTTTCATAACATTTGGTATCAGAGCTTTGGATTCTAGGGTTTCGCCACTCCAAATAGGTCATCGTGGCATTTTCGCTATAACTTTTTTCTGAAACGTTTTAGAAGCTAAAAAAAACCCATTTGAGAAGAAATCGCACTGAACCTCGGGTCCAAATTTTAGAGCTTTTCGCACTATATTTATGGAGATATGATTTGAGGAAGTTGGTCTTTTTGCAGACTCCTGAATTACATTCCAAATAGGTGACCTGGGGAAAATCATCATAACTTTCTCTCTGAGCATCGGATTGAAATTTCGTAAGAATGTACAGAAAGAGGACAGACTATAGTTTCTTGTAAATATTTTTTAGAGCCAAAGGTAAAAACAGTGACTCATGGCACATCGTACAAGTTTTCTCTACTGAACTAGTCTATAATTAGGTCATTGTGGGAGATTTCGCATAACTCTTCCTTGGAGAATCCAATTTGGATCAGATTGGTGGCATTGGAAAGAGGACATAGAGGGCTACTACAAGTTGCAATTTCAAAACTGGATGATCTGAAAGTACAAAGATACATCAGAGGCAATATCGAGCTCCTACAAAGTGAAAAAAGGTGTATAGATTCATTTAAATTTTTGCTTAAGATTGGTTTGAAAATTTATTTTGAAGGAATTCAAAGGGCATAGTAGAGCATTACTATCGGTAACTGATGCCCTGAGGAAAGAAAATGCAAACACCTAGTAAGCAACCTGAAAGCTCTAGCATGACTCATGAAGAAGAAGAAGAAATGCTACATGATATATCAAAATTAAAAGAACAAGTGCAACAAATGTCACTCTCACAAAATCTAACAGAAGCTAAGATAAATGGCGTGGAATCTAAGATAAAGGGCGTGGAAGCTAAGATGGACAATTTGAAGATAGATTTGAAGAGATACATGGCAGATTTGAAGACAGATTTGAAAATTTTCTACAAGAAATACTTACTAATGGTGAAAAGGTAGTAAAGGAAACTCATGATGCGAACAAAATAAATGTTAATCATGATTTATTCGACTCTAATGTGGGATCGAAGACCCACCATATTCCAAAAATCGATATGAGGAAGTTTGATGGCAAGGATCCCGCAACATGGATATTACATATGGAGCAATTTTTCGATCTCAATAATGTGCAAAACACACAAAAGGTACGTATTGCAACTTTATATTTGGAACCAAATCATTTTGTATGGTATCAATGGCTTTTCTCTCGTAAAAAAATTATCACTTGGGCAATTTTTACGGAAGAATTGACAACACATTATGAGGATACAAAAAGCAACACTTTTTTTAGCCAATTGATAAGTCTCAAACAAAAGGGTTCAATAATGGAGCACATTGAGGAGTTCCAAAAATTGAACATAAGGGTAAAAAATATTCTAGAGGAACATAGGATTGATGTGTTAATAGGGACTTTAAAGGATAATATCCAACATGATGTTCGCCTTTGGGAACCTGATTCATTAGAGAAGGCATTCAGGTTAGCAAGAAAAATGGAAAGCAAAATTATGGCAACCAGGAAGCATACCACTCACAACTATAAAGATGGAAGTGCTGTTGCCCCTAGTCTTCCACAACCTATAAGGTTGACACTACAACAATTGGAAGAAAAAAGAGCAAAAGGGCTTTGTTACAGTTGTGATAGCAAATACACTAAAGGTCATAAGTGTGCTGAGAAGAAATTATTCTACATAGATTGTGAAGAGGAAGAAGAAAAGGAGCAAGAAAGGTCAAAAGAAGAGGATATACTCCAGGAACAAAGCCTAGATAAAGAAGAAATGAATCCGACCATATCTTGTAATGCATTGGCGGGAATTACCACTCCTCAAACCATCAAGATAGAAGGACAAATCAAGAAGAAAAAGGTAATAGTGTTGATTGATTCAGGAAGTACCCACAATTTTATTCATTGTAAGGTAGCAAAAGAATTGAATTGCTTCTTATATCCAGCACCAGAGTGTCAAGTGATGGTTGCAAATGGAGGAACAATAAATTGCTCTGGAAAGTGCCATAATATCAAGCTATCCATGGGAGAATATGTATTGACTAGCCCAATGCTTTCCATTCCAATGGGAGGTGTTGATGTTGTACTAGGAGTCCAATGGCTACAATCCTTGGGTACAATAGCTTTTAATTTTCAAGAACTTTTCATGAAATTTTCTGTGGAAGGAAAGGAAGTTGAATTAAGGGGTATTGCAGGGAAACAGGAAAGATAATCAGCTTAATGGTATGACAAAGCTTCTAAAAAAGGAACAAAGGGGTGTAATTGCACAATTATGTTCGCTAGATGTTTCCACATTGGAATCATCTATTTCTCCAGATCTCCAAAAAGTCTTGGACAATCATTCCAAGGTATTTGAGACTCCCAAAGGTCTCCCACCTATTCGTGATCATGATCATGCTATTCATCTGATTCCAGGAAGTGTTCCTCCAAACATCAGGCCGTACAGATATCCCTATGCCCAAAAGAGTGAAATTGAACATATGGTTGCAGAAATGCTAGAGGCTGGTATAATTCAACCGAGTCAAAGTTCTTTCTCTACTCCAGTAGTATTGGTGCACAAGAAGGATGGATCATGGTGCATGTGTCCAGATTATAGGGAGCTCAACAAGCTCACTATTAAAGATAAGTTTCCCATTCCTGTCAATGATGAATTACTAGATGAATTGCATGGATCAATTTACTTCACCAAGTTGGATCTTCATTCAGGATATCATCAAATCAGAATGAAGACTGAAGACATTCCGAAAACAACATTTAGAACTCATGAGGGTCATTATGAATTTTTGGTCATGCCTTTTGGCCTTACCAATGCACCTTCAACATTTCAAGGTTTGATGAATTCCATTTTCAAACCATTCCTTAGAAAATTTGTGTTAGTATTTTTTGATGATATACTAATCTACAACAAGTCTTGGAAGGATCATGTTGAACATGTTGACAGGGTGCTACAACTATTGGAGGAGAAACAATTATATGCAAAAAGATCCAAATGTTTCTTTGGAGTACAAGAGGTGGAATATCTGGGTCATATTGTATCTCATGAAGGAGTTAAGGTAGACCCTAGCAAAATTAAAGCCATTAAGGAATGGAAAATCCCCACATCCATAAAGCATCTACGAGGATTTCTCGGGTTGACAGGGTATTATTGCAAGTTTGTTAAGAATTATGGGAGAATAGCAGCACCTCTAACAACATTATTGAAGAAAGATGCATTTTCATGGACTCCAGAAGCAACAAAGGCCTTCGAACATCTTAAAGAGGCAATGTGCCAAGCACCGGTCTTAGCTACACTGGACTTCACAAAAACCTTTATTATGGAATGTGATGCTTCAGGAAATGGAATTGGTGCTGTTTTAATGCAAGATGAAAGACCCATTGCTTTTGAAAGTCGTCCAATCAAGGGAAGTTTTTACACAAAGCTATTTATGAGAAGGAAATGTTGGCAATACTCCATGCACTTAAGAAATGGCGACCCTACCTAATGGGAAGACACTTCAAGGTAAAAACGGATCATGATAGCCTTAAATACTTTTTAGAACAAAGATTATCCTCTGAAGAGCAACAAAAGTGGGTCACAAAGATGTTGGGTTATGACTTTGAAATCATCTACAAAAAAGGGAAGCAAAATGTGGTGGAAGATGCACTCTCAAGAAAGGATGAGGATGTGGAAGCATTGTTGTGCGCCATCTCTATTATCCAACCAGATTGGATAAACAAAGCAAGGGAGGAATGGAAGAATGATGAAGAAGTGTGGGCACTTATTCGAAAGTTACAACAAGATTCCAGTACGTCTGATACATTTAGCTGGCAAAATGATTCTTTATGGTACAAAGATCGCTTATACCTCTGTAAGAATTCCCAACTAAAACAAAAGATTCTTATGGAATTGCACACTTCTCCCTTAGGAGGGCACTCAGGATTTTTAAAAACTTACCACAGGGTTAAGAAGGAATTTTTTTGGGATGGACTTAAATCGGATATTCAAACATTTGTGGTGGAATGTTTGGTTTGCCAACAAAATAAAGTTGAAACAATTAAGACACCGGGTCTATTACAACCTTTATCCATTCCAAGCCAACATTGGGAGGAGGTTTCAATGGATTTTATCACAGGTTTACCCAAGTCTGAGGGAAAGAGTGTCATCATGGTGGTAGTTGATAGACTTACCAAGTATGCACACTTTTGTGCATTATCACATCCATTTAAAGCCAATACAGTTTCTACTGCATTTATGGAAACAATTCAAAAGCTACATGGAAACCCAAAGATTATTGTAAGTGACAGAGATCCCATTTTCACTGGAAATTTTTGGACAGAATTATTTTCTTGTCTTGGTACTCAGTTAGCTCATAGCTCATCTTAGCATCCTCAATCTGATGGGAAAACTGAGATAGTAAACAAATGTTTGGAAGGATATCTTCATTGCTTTGTATCTGATAAACAGACAAAATAGGTCAAATGGTTGCCTCTAGCTGAATGGTGGTATAACACTTCCTTCCATACAGCAACAAAAATGACCCCATTTATGGCACTTTATGGATATCAGCCACCATCCATCACATCATATTTAAGAGAAAATTCTAAGGTTAAAGCAGTGGAACATCACATTGAACATCAACAACAAGTCCTCCAACTCTTAAAGGATAACCTCATGTTGGCACATAATAGAATGAAACAACAGGCAGATCAACATCGCAGCGAAAGAAGTTTTGATGTAGGTGATTGGGTATTCCTACGGCTACAACCATATAAGCAAATGTCCCTCAAGCAAGCTAAGAAGGATAATAAATTATCACCAAAGTATTATGGTACGTACAAGGTGTTGCAAAACATTGGTACTATGGCATACAAATTGGAGCTTCCTGCAGCTTCTCGATTGCACCCAGTATTCCATGTTTCATGTTTAAAGAAGGTTATAGGCGACAAGCTCCCAGTTCAAACAATATTGTCAGAACTTGACGAGGAAGGAAAAATTATATTGGAACTGGAAGCAGTCACAGAAACAAGAACTCGACAGCTACGAAATCGATCAATTTCAGAGTATCTTATCAAGTGGAAGAACTTATTCGCTGAAGATTCCACATGGGAGGATGAGAATTTTATACAGAAGCATCCGAAACTACTCAAGCGTTGAGAACAACAATTTTTTGAAGGAGAGGGGCATGTTGGGTCCCTATAATACTAGTGATTACCCCATTACTATTGTAGCTACATCCCTTGTTAATATTGTTGTGCCCCTATTATCCCCATATTGTTATTACTGTGCCCCATAGAATCCTTCTATTGTTATTTTTGTGGCTTTATATTATTATTGTTAGGTCGGCTGGGTTATATTGTGACTCCTTAGACTCCTATATATAGAAAGGAGGTTTTTTCATTTCAATCATCTAAGAATTGTTCATTTATGTAATGTAAAGGAGGTTGCCCCCTCGAAGAGGCTGAATTCTAAGGCGTTGATCTATCTTTTCTATATTTTCTTGAGCTGGTTTCATAACAAATAAGGAAGTATC
Source organism: Pinus tabuliformis (assembly GCA_031772625.1). NCBI lineage: Eukaryota > Viridiplantae > Streptophyta > Pinopsida > Pinales > Pinaceae > Pinus > Pinus tabuliformis. Next base: position 445,261,348 of record CM062813.1, on the reverse strand, counting down.
TTTATGCTTTTCAACGAAGATCACATCCTTTGAATATAAACTATCATAGATCCATCTTAACCCCAAATCTATAAAGTGCGGAGAGGGATCCAATCCCTTGAGGTGCAAACCTTTTTTTGAATGTAAAACTGGAGGAAAGGTTTGCACCTCAAGATATTTGATCCCTCATCACTTGGATCCTTAGTTAAGATGGGTATATGTTGGTTCTTACTAATATTATTTATATTATATAAATTCCACATCTTTAAATATGAAAGTAATCTCATTTTCAATTTTATTCAAACCTTAATTTAATTTCTATGTGAATATTTTTAATAGTCACGAGGATAGAGGATTTAGATATATCTCAAAAGTAATTATAACTCTTGAGGAAAAGTTTGCACCTCAAGATATTTGATCCCTCATCACTTGGATCCTTAGTTAAGATGGATATATGTTGGTTCTTACTAATATTATTTATATTATATAAATTCCACATCTTTAAATATGAAAGTAATCTCATTTTCAATTTTATTCAAATCTTAATTTAATTTCTATGTGGATATTTTTAGTAGTCGTGAGGATAGAAGATTTAGATATATCTCAAAAGTAATTATAACTCTTTTCCTTTTTGCGTCAATTAAAAAAATGTTATAAAATAAAATAAAATAATTTTTTTTATTGTGAAATAAATTATGGTTTTTGGGCATGTGGTATTGATAAGCCATGTTATTGGCCCATGGTATTGTAACAAAGCCTATTTACAAGTAATAACATCCATGGTAAAGTGGGGGTGAATATCCATGGTTGATGTCACAGCTTGACCAGTATCCCTAACAGTCGATTCTCCATATCACCAGTATAGTCTCCCTGCCCGTCTACGCCCTTCCTGTCATAGCTTCCCTTCGTACAGTGACAGATACTATCCAGAAGCAAAGGTAGTAGCAGAGACAGTAGAAGCATTTGATACAGTTGACCCACCACCTGCACTAGTACCAAGGTAGTAGCAGAGACAGTAGAAGCATTTGATACAGTTGACCCACCACCTGCACTAGTACTAGCAACATGAAAAATATTTTGATTGTTAAATACGTTATGATTTTGTGGCATCTGGTATTGATAAGCCATGATATTAGCCCATGCCATTATAACTAAGCTTATTCACAAGTTCATAATATTATCTGTGATTAAGAATTTGGTCATATTGTTATAAAATATTTTGATTGTGGAATAAATTATGTTTTTTTGGGCATGTGGTATTGATAAGTCATGGTATTGTAACAAAGTCTATTTACAAGTTAATAATATCCATGGTAAAGTGGGGGTGAATATCCATGGTTAAGAATATTTTGGTATTTTTCTAAAATATTTTGATTGTGAAATAAGTTATGTTTTTTTGGCATGTGGTATTGGTAAGCCATGGTATTGTAATAAAGCCTAATTAAATTACAAGTTAATAATATCCACGGTCACATGGTGGTAAATATTCATCTTTAAAAATCTTGTCATATTGTTATAAAATATTTTGGTTGTAAAATACGTTATGGTTTTTGGGCATGCCGTATTGGTAACCCATGGTATTGTAACAAAACCTATTTAAATTACAAGTTAATAATATCCACGGTCACATGGTGGTAAATATTCATGGTTAAAAATCTTGTCATATTGTTATAAAATATTTTGGTTGTGAGATAAGTTATGGTTTCTGGGCATGTGGTATTGATAAGCCATGGTATTAGCCCATGGTATTGTAACAAAGTGGATTCACAAAATCCAAATATAACAAATTGATTTTTATTAGTTTTATTACTTTAAATTTTTCTTATTAATTGAACCAACATTTAAATGTTTGCACTCATCACCAATATCACTTTTAACTTTTAATTTGTTTATATTTTTTAATTAAGTCGACATTTAAAATTGTTTACATACTTACATTACATCTGCACACCTACTCTATCCTGGGCTATAGAGGGTGCATCTCTTGAGCTCAATTAGTAATTCTCATTGAAATAATAAAGAGGACAAGAGAGAGGAGGAAGTATTCATTATGCAAACTATTTGAGATTTGGGTTAAGATGGATCTAGGATGGTTTAATTGCGATCTTGAGTTAAGATGGATCTAGGTTGGTTTAATTGTCCATGTTTTGCTACCACCTTTACTATCTTGCCATTGTTTTTTATTGTCCATGTTTTGCTACCACCTTTACTATCTTGTCACTATTTTCTTTTATCCATGTTTTGCTACCACTTTAACTATCTTGTGGCTAGTTTCCCATCATGAAATTTTCATGAAATTTTTTTATAACGATTTTAATTTTAAACTGCCCTTCATATGACTTGTAATATTTACTTTCACTAGTTTTATATAACTTCTACAAATTATATTCATAATTATTCTCACATGAAAATAGTGAATATAGATATTGTTGTAACTAAAATAGACAATAAAATTTAACTTAACAAAAATTGAAATACACATACCATGTTTCTATTTAAGTCATTTCAATGTTAATCTCATTAAAAGAACAATAATTGTTTCAAACAAAAAACATAATATGTATGAACTATGTAATAGTTCAAAAAGTAAATTCAATATCATCATGTAAAATAAAACTTCTACAAATTATATTCATAGTTACTCTCACATGAAAATAGTGAATGTAGATATTATTGCAACTATAATACACAATAAAATTTAACTTAACAAAAATAGAAATACACATACTATGTTTCTCATTTAAGTCATTTCAATGTAAATCTCATTAAAAGAACAATAACTATGAAATAAATTTCAAACAAAAAACATAATATGTATGAACTATGTAAATGTTCAAAAAGTACATTCAATATCATCATGTAAAATAAAAGCAAAAACTTCAAATATTTTTAATTTTTCTTACTAAAACAAAGATAAACATAAAAGAAAAAACTTCAAATATTTCGACCTTTCAGTTTCACCTGAAGTCTCTTACTAAAGATAGTTTCTTCTTTCTCCAACCAATTAAATTTGGTATATGATTAATAAATAAATTATAGCTTTTGAATTTATGTGAACAAATGGTCATTGAAGACTAAAATCATTGAAGAACAAGAATTTAGTTGGAATTCATAAATTATTTTTTAATTCTTATGATTAAAATTTAAAAAAACTTAGGTTTATATACTTTATTCCTTTAAATTTTAGCTTATTACCCATGCCTATATTCTATTCTATTATTACTCTCGTGTATATATATATATATATATATATATATATATATATATATATATATATATATATATATATATATTATTCTTTAAAATTTTAATATATCTTTAATAAAAAAAAATTTGGTATTATCATAGGACAAACATATATTTCAATTAAAAAAAAAAAACACATATTTTTAACTATTAATATTATTCATTCTTATTTTTATATATAATTATAATACATAAAATATAATTCATTTATTTAAATTAAGGAAAAATTATTAGCATTTATCTTTATTTTTACATACATTGTATATATTTATATTTGTATTTTTCTTTATCTAACCTATTATATCTAACATACAATGAATGCTGATATAATGTGGCTAAAAAGAAAAAAATGACACCCAATTTTTTTCCTTTAGACATATATGATTATTACAAATTTACAATGATGCATTTTTAAGTGATTTATTTGTAGTAAATATCCTATTTTTTATCCTTACTCAAGTTAGGCTAGCATTTATTGTTATCTTGATACATTCCAAGTCTGAGATGGAATAATTCAATAATGTTAGTTTGAAAAAAAAGGCGGTGGATTGGTAATTTGTTAGCCTTTCCATTGTGAGCATACTTTAGTTTATGTAATTAAACAAATCAATGATCAAATCCATATCCACATGTTATGTGTTGTTAGAAAATTGTAGAAAACTGCAGTTCTAAAGAGATTGTTTTATTAACATATTGTAAAACTTCAAATGCGTGTATGAATGTAAGATTCCATTCCAAAATTTTCAAAATATCAAAATAATACAATGAAAGCTTTTTACCTGGCATTTTCTGGAAGTAGAAAGGATTTTTAAACCTAAAATCTATAGTTTTGGAAGTAGAAAGGACTTTTAAAGCTAAATTCTATAATTGCAGGTACCATTTTCGATGCCTTGCGACCTTTTTGGGTGTATCATATCCAAGTTATGTGTCTTCGAAGTTATGCATATCTGCTGCATATGCCCCCTGCTTTTGCTCCCAAGCTAATTCACAAGGAGTCCATGAACTGAAAATGGGGCACTTAGGCTTCTTGTCTAACTTACAAGGACCTCTCCCACTTCCAAAGCTTAAATGTTCCCAAGTCTTATTGATTAACCAATGCGGAATTGATAATATGCTTGAAAATCTAGGTGTATGATTATGTTTGTTTTAAAAACTGTTTATGTGCTGTAAATCGATTGCTTAAATTGATATATAAAACATACAACAGGGAAACAATGCAACAAATAACAACACATGGACAACAATATTAATTTGGAGTTCACCCAAAAACTCTTGGGCTACGTCTCCTTGAGCTCTAGTCAACTTGATTAGGCTCTTTGGGATTATGGTATAAGTCCTTTTACAAGCTCTACACTTAACTCCATTGTTTCTTCACAGAAACAATGGGCTCAGACACCATCTTATCCCTGGCCTCGAAGCCCTCAGGCTTTCTGGTGCTGCGCTTTGGCTCTTGCTTGTGGCTCTATCTTCTCTGAGCTCTCTCTTGGCCTCTGCGTGCCTCTGTGATTCGCTTGACCTCTAAGCGATCCTCGACAACATTCTAGTGACTTTTTTGCAACTTTGTTGCCTGTCAATCGTGCTCTCAGGCTTTTTTGCTCTTTCAGCTCTCTGCGCTGCTTGCTTATTCTCTGTTTCAACAATAACTGCCTTCTGTCTCTGACATTCATGGCTTTTAAGCCAATCGACACTTGTCTGTTCGTTTTCCCTCTTGGGCTCTCTAGCTTCTGGCCTCTATCCGCTCAAATCCCCCTCTAAGCGTTAAGCAATCATTGTTAATGTCTTTACGGATGGTGGCCACCTATTCTACAATGGAAGGGACCATCAGTGCCTTTTAAATCCCCAGAATGTTCATTCTCTGCTTGCATAGAGAAATATACTAAAACACGGGAAAAATCTGCAAAACTATCGTTTATCGAACTTCAAATTCTATCGAATCTGCCCTATAATCACATCAGGTCCACCTTTTGTTGCTAGTGCAATCCCCACTATCTATATACAGGATCTCCGATCCAACGGTCCATATGCAATCTTGGGAGGCTTAGGAATAGAGAGGTTACCCACCCGAAAAGGCAATTTTCCTCTCTCCTCCACCAGCCACGTGTCATTCACTGTATGGGATTGGGCGGAGCCAGCCTAAACCGCTTTCCGCCTAAGGCCCACCCGAAATCCCGCCTATGGAACTCAAATTTCATTAATTGCGCCTTTATTTCCCCTTCGGGTCTGGCTGTATCGCTTTGGGGGCTTTTTCCTTTATATTTCGGTTTTTATGCATAAACGCTCTTATACACAGGAAAGTCCCTTTTTCCGAATATCAAATCCTATGCAATCAGGCTTATAATTCCCCTTCGGGTCCATTTTATCACTTCGGGTGTTATTCCTTTGTATTTTGGTTTTTACACCGAAAAACGTTAATACACAGAAAAATCCGAATTTCCGGATTTCAAAATTTATGAATTGTGCTTATGAAATCCGTTGGGTCTGGCAATCGTCGATCGCTGATTGAATCCTGGCCATCCATTAATTTCATGATCCGACAGCTGAGATTGCATGTCGCGATCGCTATCACATATCACATCGCACACGGCCCAGGGGTTTTGTACATCGCTGATGCCGATTCACCGATCTGATCATCGGCGATCGCAATCGCCGATTCCAGGGTCCTGATATCGCATGTGGGCTTGTCTCTGACCCGATTGATCAGATCGATGGATTAGGGTTTCTTCCACCTCCGCTTAAGTCCTTCCGTTTTCCTTTTTCCGATGCGATTTCCCTTTATAAGGGTTTGTTTTTCCCATTTTAGCACATTTTGCCTCTTTTTCTAAAGAATAAAGGACATCTTCTTTTGGTGATAACTTTTGCATCCTAAGTCCATTTTTTCCCATTCAAGTTGTAGTGGATTCAGAATGAAAAGATCTCTGCAATGGGGCTATTTCCAGGAACTTACTTGGACTTTCATTTTCCTCTGTGAGGAACACTTAGAATTAGGAGTATATCAAAAATCCATTTTGGATCACGTCTTCCCACTAAAAGAACTTTTGGTCTTCAAAAGACTGATATACTGATCTGAACAATAAATGGGAGTAACAACACCCTCTTCTTTCAGCCTCCACACACTTGCCTTGCATAGTGCCTTTGAACCAAAGTCTTTGACCACTTCCCTTCCTAGATGGGCTGGTCTTCCTGGGAAGAACTGTCTTCCTCCTTTCCTTCCTACATAACTTCTGCTGAAATGGTCATAGAAGGTCATTTGAACTTCTTTGCCTTGATCATTGATCCAAGGTGGCTCACACAAATGTGAAGCAAATCTGCTTCACAAAAACTTTCATTTGTACCTGTTTTAAAAGCTGTCAAAAACAACTGTTAACAACAATAGAAATACAGACAACAACTGGATGGCCTAAACTCTTGCTTCAACAAAAGAAATAGATTCCACATCTTGTGAACACCTCCGTGTCTTACATCTGCATACAAATAATGGACTAGACAACAAGCCCACAAAACATGCCTTTAAGACAAATGACCCTTCAAGTCAAGCATGTAGAAAAGGACCATTAGGACTCTTTTCAAAAGATGAAAACATTTCATCACTATTACATGCATGTTTACAACAAAGCATTCAACCCTTCAAGTTAATCACCCATACATGTTCAAATATAAGGAAAACATTAACATCCCTGTGTTCATGCATCTCATGCTCATGCATGCATTTCACCCTTCAACTTCCACTTAAGCACACTGTAATTTCGAAGCTGAAATGAAATATAATGTTGCAACAACAAAGTGAGTCTCCTACTCAACCTTTTTCCATTCACCATTTGGGTAAAATCTACAACTTGCATTAAATCACCACAGAAATGCAAATAGATGCATTATATCAATAGGCATGCAACTTTTAATTGGATAAGAACTCTAACCATTTCTTACCAATCCATTTCAAAGGTCCTTCCTTTGTCTGCACATCAGAATCAACATGTGAATCATTCTGAGACACATCATTCATGGAATCTTCCTTTCCATTTCTGCCATCCTCTCTTTCCACTTTCTTCAGCTTTTGTGGAAGCATTGCTGGATTCAAAGTCCAACATCTTTCAGCAAGATGCCCTTGCTTATGACAGTAAGTGCAACACATGTGCATCCTCTTGACAACATGATTTGCCTTGTCCAATGGACCTTTGGCTCCTTGCTTCTTTTCCTTCAAAAGTTTCTTGTATGTGGCCATTCTCTTCCAACATCTAGAGACATGATGGTTATCCAAACCACAAAAGGAACATGCAACTCTTTTCCCATATTTATGTGGAAATTTATCATGCTTTGCAAAATTAAAAGGGAGATGATTAGAACCAGATTTATACCTTTCTCTTTCACCTTTATTACCTTCATGAGGAGGTGAATTGAGTGAAGAAGTAGCTCCATTTGGAACACCATCAATCTCTTCAAGGCTTTCAGAGTTTCCATAACTCTCTGGTTCAGGTGTGTGCTTCTGAACACCTGTATCCTGCAAATGATGTTTCAAGCTATTGCATTCCTCCTGAATACCATCTTCACACTCTTGAGGTAGAGGACATGAAATGAAACTCCTTCTTGGGACTGTTTCAATGGCCTTCATGGCAGCTTTGGAACTCTCTCCATAAGACTATCCATAGCCAAGACCCAAATATTTAGGCCTTTCCTCAACCATTATTGGCTTAACAATACCTTGTGCATGCTTGCCCAAGCCTCTTCCTTCATAACCCATATTGGACATTAGCTTGGAACCTATGCCTCTAGTATGTTTATCAAAAGAACTAATATAAGTATTCTTACAAGAATTTTAAGACAAGCAGGAACTATTTACCTCTTCTTCAAGCTGATACTTGACCAAGGCTTCTTTGGCAACAAAGAGCTGGGACTCCAACTCATGCATCCTATTCAGGTTCATATTTGCAATATGAAGTTGCCTCTCCATTTCCTGCAATTTATCAGAAAGCATCTGCTTCTCTTCCTCCACAGAATTCAACTACTCTCCAAGTATGCTGCTCTTCCATCCATCCTCATACATTTCTTTCACCTTGTCCACCATGATGAACAAGTCTTGCTTCATGTCTCCATCAGAGAATCTTGTGATGAAGGAGGAATTTGGGGATACACTTGTAGAAGTAGTCATTATGCCAATGAACAAAAGAACTTCAAACAAGATTAATAAAGAGCTTATTCAACAACCTTTTGCAACAAACCTCTTGTGCTCCAAGGATTGCTTTGAGGTCCTTTGGGATAGAAGAATGCCTTCAGCCCTTCTTCCTTCTTGCCCTTCCTGGACTGAGCTATCAATAGCTTTCCCTTCACCTCTGCAAACTCAGACAAGAGTTAGTCTGCAAACAAGCATACAATCAACCTCTGACTATTTAAACACCTTTTAGACAAGAAATCTTTGCTCTGTCAATCAAGCATTATGATATAACCTTCTTTGAAGGTGGGGTTAACCAATCTCAAGCTCTGATACCACCTGATATGAAAATGGGGCACTTAGGCTTCTTGTCTAACTTACAAGGACCTCTCCCACTTCCAAAGCTTAAATGTTCCCAAGTCTTATTGATTAACCAATGCAGAATTGATAATATGCTTGAAAATCTAGGTGTATGCTTATGTTTGTTTTTAAATTGTTTATGTGTTGTAAATCGATTGCTTAAACTGATATATAAAACATACAATAGGGAAACAAATGCAGCAAATAACAACACATGGAAAACAATATTAATTTGGAGTTCACCCAAAACTCTTGGGCTACATCTCCTTGAGCTCTAGTCAACTTGACTAGGCTCTTTGGGATTATGGTATAAGTCCTTTTACAAGATCTACACTTAACTCCACTGTTTCTTCATAGAAACATTGGGCTTAGACACCATCTTATCCCTGACCCTGAAGCCCTCAGGCTTTCTGGCACTGCGCTCTGGCTCTAGCTCGTGGCTCTAGCTTCTCTGAGCTCTCTCTCAGCCTCTACATGCCTCTGTGTTTTGCTTGACCTCCAAGCGATCCTCGGCAACCTTCTAGTGACCTTTTTGCAGCTTTGCTACCTATCAATCGTGCTCTCAGGATTTTTCGCTCTTTCAGCTCTCTGCGCTGCCTGCTTATTCTCTATTTCAGCAACAACTGCCTTCTGTCTCTGACATTCATGGCTTTTAAGCCAATTGGTGCTTGTTTTTTCGTTTACCCTCTTAGGCTCTCTGGCTCCCGGCCTCTTGTCCGCTCAAATCCCTCTCTGAGTGTTAAGAAATCATTGCTAACGTCTTCAGGGATGGTGGCCACCTGTTTTGCAATGGAAGTGACCATCGGAGCCTTTGAAATCCCCAGAATGGTCATTCTCTGCTTACATAGAGAAATATACTAAAACACGAGAAAAATCTGCAAAAATGTCGTTTATTGGACTTCAAATTCTATCGAATCCACCCTATAATCACATCGGGTCCACCTTTTGCCGCTAGTGCAATCCCCACCATCGATCTACGGGATCTCCGATCCAACGGTCCATATGCGATCTCGGGCGGCTTAGGAATACGAAGGTTACTCACCCGAAAAGGCAGTTTTCCTCTCTCCTCCGCCAGCCACGCGTCATTCACTGTATGGGATTGGGTGGACCCAGTGTAAAACCACTTTCCACCTAAGGTCTGCCCAAAATCCTGCCTACGGAACTCAAATTTCATTAATCGCGCCTTTATTTCCCCTTCGGGTCCGGCTGTATCACTTTGGGGGCTTTTTCCTTTATATTTCGGTTTTTATGCCGAAACGCTCTTATACATGGGAAAGTCCCTTTTTCCGGAACTCAAATCCTATGCAATCGGGCTTATAATTCCCCTTTGGGTCCGTTTTATCGCTTCGGGCATTGTTCCTTTGTATTTCGGTTTTTACACCAAAAAACTTTAATACACAGAAAAATCTGAATTTCTGGATTTCAAAATTTATGAATTGTGCTTATGAAATCCGTCGGGTTTGGCAATCACCGATCGCCGATTGAATCCTGGCCGTCCATTCCTTTCGCAATATGACAACTAAGATTGCACGTCGCGATTGCTATCGCATATCGCGTCGCACATGGCTCAGGGGTTCTGTACATCGCTGATGTCGATTCGCCGATCCAATCATCGGCGATCGGCATATCGCACGATCGCAATCGTCGATTCCAGGGTCTCGATATCGCATACGGGCTTGTCTCCAACCCGATTGATCAGATCGGCGAATCAGGGTTTCTTCTTCCTCTGCTTAAGTCCTTCCATTTGCCTTTTTCCGATGCAATTTCCCTTTATAAGGGTTTTTTTTGCCCATTTAGTGGATTTTGCCTCAATTTCTAAAGAAAAAATGGCATCTTCTTTTGGTGATAAATTCTGCATCCAAAGTCCATTTTTTGCCATTCAAGTTGCAGTGGATTCAGAATGAAAAGATCTCTGCAATGGGGCTATTTCTAGGAACTTCCTTGGACTTTCATTTTCCTTTGTGAGGAACACTTAGACTTAGGAGTCTATCCAAAATCCATTTTGGATCAGTCCAACTTGCAAGTTGCAAACAAGCTAAGATAATTTGGTAGATGGGAGCCTCAGAAGTAAAGAAATTCACCAAATTCACCAACCCACTTAATGGATAGCTCATGGCATATCTCGAAGTTTATTTTTTCACCGTCCTACAGACATTCATCGTAATTTGGAACCAAAAGAAATAGTGTATTGTATGATAAAGAAAAGAGAACCACAACAATAGTATGAATAAAATTCGTTGTTCAAACCATACAATAGTATGAACAAAATTCATTGTTCAAACCATTTAATTTGTGTTCACACTATTAGACGTGACATGGAGTGGCTATGAATCAGTATGTGCATTCAGGAATCGATATATATATATATATATATATATATATATATATATATATATATATATATATATATATATATATATATATATAGATATATATATATATATATATATATATATATATATATATATATATATATCTATATATATATATATATATATATAGATATATATATATATATATATATTTTAAAATAAACCGTATTTTACATCTAAAAAACCTGAAAACATGCATATAGGCGTCAATTTTAAAGCCTGCTACCACCTTTAATATCTTGTCACTATTTTCCTCATATTTTTCTACTACCTCGTCACTGTTTTCCTGTTGTCACTATCGTCTCTCTCTTGTCATTGCTTTCCTCATATTTTGCTATTACCTCCTCATTGTTTTCCTCACTCGTCATTATTTAATGGAAGATGAAGCCATGTTCAATCTACTTACTAAGTTACTACCTTGTCCTTGCTTTCCTGCTACTTCATTGTTAATTCATGTTAATGCAAGATAGAGCCTTGTTCAATCCTAACAAGTTTTATTTCTGATGTATCACACTTAGTTTTAGATTTTTGTAATCATGCTATGAAAGGACTATGAAAACCAAATTTCCCCTTGTTTTACTACTACTCAAAACCTTCTCCCTGTTTTTTTGCTACTTCATTATTAATGCAACATGCAACCATGTTCAATCTTGATCAATTTTATATCTAAGGTATCACACTCAGATTTAGCTTTTTTGATTTGGCCTTAATACTGCAAGATGGAACCATGTTCAACTGTGATTGATTTTATCTCTGAGGTGTCACAAATAGTTTTAGTTTTTGTGATTTGGACATGAGAGGTCTATTAACACCAAATTTCCATGGCGAGAAAATGCCAATATCATGCCCCAAGAAGAATATACTTCCTTTGCAAGTTTGATATGGTGCATGTTTTGCTGCAACTAACTCTAGTTTCTTCATGATTATAAATGAAACATGGATTATGGATGTTCAATCCTGATAAGAATGAGTTCCAATTGTAAATGTGGATTGAGATAATAAAGTGAAACAGTTTTATCTCTGAGGTACCACACTCTGCTTTAGGTCTTCATTATTATTGATGCAATATATAACCATGTCTAATCCTAATACGAATGTATTAAGTGACAAATAGACTGTGGATTGAGACAATGAAGTAAGCAGTTTTATCCCTAAAGTATCACACTCAATTTTAGCTTTTGTGATATGGTCTTGAAAGAACTATTCAAACCAAATTTTTCTGATTAGAAAATGCTAATACCGTGCCCAAGAAGAAGATAGCTCCTTTGATATGATTTGTGGAAGTAGTCCATTCAAGTTGTCATGGTTTTCATGAGAAATGTGAGGATATTTTCGAAACCTAAATAAAACCTTTCAAATTCAGGAATACATCATCTTACTTTGTTTGATTGAAAGAGGAGCTTGAAATTTTGAACATATGTTCATTGGTGAATTAGAATGAAAGATATTACCATTCCATTAAGAACATGGAAATCTAATGATATTTACCCTACATTTGATATGGGAATTTAATATGGGAATACGATGACAGATAATAGAATTAATTTTTATCCTACGAAGGATACTTTGTCATGAATATTTTGATGAGTAGTTTTAGATAGCTTTTATACTCTATTTACAGGTGTACTTAATTGAGACCTTTCAAAACATTGCTCATGCCTATTAAATTTTTGGAATATTCTAAAATATGCAATAAATATAAGGCTGGTAGTTGTTGCATTTAGCTAAGATTTTTCAAAAAATTGACTTCGCTCATGTCCATCAGATTTCAGGAATATTCTAGAATCTGCCATCAACATAAAGATGGTCATTTAGAACTAGAGCAACAAAAACACATTTAGGTCACTTAGAACTAGAGCGACAAGAAAACATTGATAAACTAAACTGAAAATATATCAATAAAATAGAGAAATATTGATTTCTAAATGTGCTTATTGCATTTCAAATCATTCGCAAAGGAAATATGACATTATCAAGTATAGGTCTAATTGAAAATCAACGTTTATCTTATATGCCAACTTGAAGCTCATTCACCACGAAGTACATTGGCTCACATCTTGCAGTTTCCTGCGATAACACAAGTTATAACAAAAGCAGATGGATTTTTATATGCTATGGAAATTTATTTGCATCTCGCATGTAACATCAACTCATGTAAATTGTGAATCGCGAAATATTGTTTTTAGATAACAAATGTTCATTTCCAAGACTAGAGTTTAGCCCGAAGGAGTTATAAATTTAAAACAAAGAACCATAAGCATTTGTTTATTGTCTCTTCAGACATAAATTCTTCTTATGATAGTTTGCAATGGTTCTTTGAAAATATTTTTTAGTAACCATCTTCAGTTATGCCTACAAATACAAGAAATTACTATTTATGTAGAGAAGTCCAGAGGGTGGCCCTATTTATAATGAATTAGGTCTGAATAACGACTTCAACAAGTTCATTTCATTGTGGGTCAATCTTCTTTTTTTTGCTTGTTGGTTCACATTTCCCAAGTATGACTCTTTTAGATATCTGTTTCAATAATTACCCTGAGGAGGATCAAATATTATGGTCACAGTACATTAAAGTTTCTTTTATTTCTCTTCATTTAGGAAACACATTCTTTCTTTTAGAGGATTTTTTTACATATAAACCCAAATGAGTTCATAAACTTCAAGGTATTTATTTTTGGAATAATTCTCTTCACCATTTTGGCAGTGAAACAATAGCCTGATCATCGTGTGGATGGGTCTACAGTGAAAAAACACTTGTAGGTGGTGCCGATGGTGGAGGAGGAAAGGGAGAAGCCTACCACACAAAATCCTTAATAAGAGTCAGGGAGTGCCAAGGTGTAGGGAACATGAAATCACTATCTCACAATGGAAGTTTGGGGCTAACAACATCGAAGAGGAAGAGAGGAATACTCAAGGGTTTCATGATGTCCCAGGTGGAGGAAGATAAACCCTCCCAATTACCCCAGGGGTTCAAGGATAATCCTATCATGAAGGCAGAGTCGTCATTGGGAGGTATTAGTTCTAAGCGGGCTTTCAAATCCACAATTTTAAAACTATTTGGTTCGACTAGTGTTGAACACAAAAGAACGTTGGTAATTTTATTTACAAAAATCCCACAGTACATATTTGGTTGGAAGAGTGATTTTTTATTTGGGATGTTTGTAGCCTGGAAGCCTTTGATTTTGTAAGTGAAAAATATGGATTCAAAAAAAAATTCAAATCAATAATGGAAAATTTAGTTTCTTTTCACATGTAATAAGTGTTTTGCAGGGGAGGAATTTCAAAACGAATTTGTTTGTCAATTTTGATAGTTTTCATAACGTTAGTGATTTTTCAAGCAATCTTGATGAAGGAAGTTGATTGGTTTGAAAAAATTGTACTCGTATTTGATAGAAAAATTGGTCTATAATTCCATTCCCTCGTATTGTGATTATAACATCAGAAAAGAGTCCATAGTACATTTTGATAATTGACTTTTCTATGGGCACCAAGAATTGGTTTGAAAAAATTGTAGTCGTATTTGATAGACAAATTGGCCTATAATTCCATTCCCTCGTGTTGTGATTATAAAATTAGAAAAAGGTCCATAATACATTTTGATAATTCACTTTTGTGTGGGCACCAAGAAACAAACATGGAGCTTCTCCATTAATGTCAACAAACTTTACATTGTAAATGGCTACATTTAAAAAAAAAACGTATTTGGTTCAAGGAAATCTTAATAGTAATTCCACAATTGTACCAAACTCATTCTAAATTCCTAAAAAAACCCATTTCTTATCCTTTTGTATGCATAATTTTTTAAGCTAAACCTCATAGGGGGCAATGAGGAGGATGCATATTATTTAAACATAGAATAATTTGCAAGGTAAATGGTGGTTGGGAATTAGTGACCAAACTCCAAACTTGGAGCAAAGAAACTTAGGATATTTCCTACATGGTATTGTCATTATCCATCCATTACAAAAGGTTTCCTCATCATGAAGTTCACCATTTATATAAATATGGAAACTAGGAGAGGGTTATGGTTCATGGAGGATGGGGGCCACTCTATGAATCCATGACACCTTAGATGTAACCTATATGTAGAATATTTATAGAAGGTTTTAATATGGGCTAGATTACCTTTTCCCCTCTACGAATATTCGGGCTCCTAGAGTCTACAATTCATTGCGATTGGGTAAATTTACTTTTGATTCCATAAGATAGTACTAATGTTTACAATATCTAAGACCTGATATGTATACCTAACTCTAACAAATGAAAGTGTTCCATCTTTGTAGGGGTATAACAAGAATAATAGCACAATTATAACATTAATGGAAACTATCCTTCTATTGGTTTCACTACAGGAAGACTCTTTTGGAAAGGGTAAGCTGATGTATCAAATGGATTCTTCAAATTAGGAGGGGAATATAATTCGCATGGTTCAAATGAATGTGACAAATCAACCAATAGTGATAGAAACTCTAAGAATTCCCAATCATGCAGCTAGTTGAACTAAAATTTGGAGAAAACGAGTGAAAGTCTGCACAAATTGGGAAATATGATATTCATTAAGAAACCTTTTGAATAACGCAACCTTTTATCAAGGTTTATAAACTTGTCCAAGTTGTGATGTGGCCTTTACCAAATAATTAATAGTGAATCATTTAGATAGGCATAGATTTGTAAGGAATTTAAATCACGGATATGAATTTCCACTATGATCCCTGTACTAAACATGTGAACTTGCAGTATCTATATTAATATAAAAATAGCGTGTATGATAAGTTTTATCCAAAACACAACATTTTCATGTGTTTCTCACTTAGTTTTGTCTACTAATCAAGGTTCTGCTTCAAAATGTGATCTATTCATTGTTCTCGACTTCCATGTAGGTTTTAGGCATTAATGAATTAATTTGGGACATAAAATGGTGTGTTTAATACTAGCTTGATCAAAATAATGATGGATTTATTTTTCCCAACTATAGAAAAATGGAATAAAAGGCACACTTTGAATAACACATGGAATACCAAAAAACAATGTTGAGTTGTATACCATTTTTCCATTCAAAAACTTTAAGTGTAATAGTGTCCAAGGACAATCAATCATTTTCCTTGTTATATAATCATTGAGAAGAAGGTCAAGGTCATTTCCCCAACTTGGGCATTTGCTTTACTAGAATAGTGTGTGTCATGAGACTAAAGAGTTTTCTCTAAAGGTAGTTTGATATTTGGCCTTTTAATCAATGGCACTAGGGAAACAATGAAATTAATTTCTTTTGTGAATTAGGATTTCGTAGTGCAACAATGTCCTCTTTCATTGCAATGTTTCATGTTTTAAGTTTTTATGATTTTATTTAGAAATTATTGGTCATGGATTTCAAGTGAATATGAAATTTTATTTTGAAATTGTGTCACTTTTATTTTGTTGGTGATTATACAGTGTGTGGTTGATGGTTGTAATGCTCCCTCCCATCCCCTTAGATTTATCCCAGCTAAATGGGAGATGTTAGTTTAATTCTAACCTAACCTTCATAGTTTCATCATGGAAATAGGTTACAAAAATTTCCTTCCTCCCCTTAGTTGGCAAAATCAACTTGGGACTACATTGTCACATCTAGCTCATCAATAGCTTTCAAGCAATATAAATTTTATCCTGATCAGACTCTTGGATCAAAAGTTATAGTTGTTTGTAGTTGACCCTCTTAAATCCCTTGCCATATTACCAAGTCATCTACCACGTGGTAACCACGTGGCACTACCACTCCTCACAAGGTCCAATGTGGTGCCTGCTGCATCATAGTGTCACCACGCCACTATTGCACACACAACTGCTATGAGTGTTCTACTCCCAAACTTCCATAGTGCAACACACATCCTTACATAAAATGACAAGGATGATTCTCCATCCTATGACACAACAAACATCCTTAAGTCAAATGATGGGGAGGATTCTCTATCTCTATCACCTAGTAGTTGACTTCTCTGCGTTATCTATCAATTGTGCCATACCTACGAAGTGCATTGCAAAATCTCTTTCGGATCCACACTACCCGGTGACACGGATTCAAGACACTTTAACTTCCCTATCAACACCATGTAGCTAACCTTCACTATGTAGTACCACTAACCACTTTCATGTGTCACCTAGGTGCCACGTTAGCCTACGATTCCATGGCATCCACTTTTGCATATTTGATGATGTCAGGGTGATGTCATCTCACCAAGTGTTACATTTTCAATGTGTTACATAAACAACTCTACCATGACACATTTCCACACCATTCATAACCCTATGTGGCATCCATGTAGCCTCACCTTCCTACGTGGCATCCTGCTAACTTCGCCCAGTCGAGGGTCCCATAAGGCCCTAGCCCATCGTGTAAATTGATGGATTCATATTATATGATTTTATGGTATACTAGACACTTTCCACGTTAATGAACACATCCCCATCTGTTCCCTAGAGCATAACTTTTTTGTTCCCCAAGACATACTTTTTTGTGTCCACCTAGACATGCTTTTTCCCATTCCTCGAGATATACATTTTCCCATTCTTCAGGACATACTCATGACCATTTCCTGGGATGCATATGTTCCCATTTAGTGACAAGAATATTTCCTGTCATGCCATGCACCTCTTGCAACTAGTGACATCCTCCCGGTAAACAACACAAGGATATTAGAGCAACACAATGGGAATAATCCATAGTAGGTAATGTGGATTTTCCTATCCCACATTCCCATTAACTCTACACCCCTTGCAATTTCCTGATTTTCCTTCATAATTTTATGAATCTCATATAGTTCAAATGCAATCCTTTCACCCTGTGACGCATGGCTTAGTAACTTAAGGATTCAAAGGACTTACCCAAGCTTCCTTAGAGCCTACTATCGGTGAAAGCACTGCTCCTTGCATAAATGAGTCCCATATTTCCATTCTAGCACTCAAATATCACCATGGACATAATACAGTCTAATGAAACTTATAAAAGTGCCCTTTACTAGGCACTACACAAACCAAATAGTGGATAACATTGCTATGCATATTAAAAACAATAAAACCAAAACACACCAATGATAAAACATGCAATGCAACATAAAAGAAATAATGGTCTTAACCAATACATAACCTTCACCATGCCCACAATGAAATCCACACATTGTAATTTAGATATGTAACCAAAATAGTATCAACAACCCAGTGATCTCTAAGCCCCCATTCAACATTCATAGTGCAACAAAAATACTAGAAATTTTGTCACAAAATTTTGCACATATGCTTTAAGACCTTCTCAAATAATATCTTTCTTGATCCTATGGTGGTATTCAAGAACCCTGAATGTCATCCTACATGATTAGTGCATAATTCCAAAAGGACCTTATGTTTGATTTTAGAATTCTTACATAAGTATAAGCGATCTTGATATTAGAAAAAATCATTTTTCGACATAGTTTTTGTACTTCATCCAAGTCCTCATGTAGTTCTTGAATGATACTTCATATTTTCTTATCTTTCTTCCATTATATCCTTTCTTCTTCCACTTAGCCATATTATGGAATGGAAATAATGCATATTAAACCATTAGTGTCTTCCTTTTTCTTGAGAGTTCATCTGCCATAAAATATTTTGTTTTCCCTTTCCATAGGTAATTTCAAAGTGATAACTTAACATATTTGTGACTTTTTTTTTCTCTTCTAAATAGATTCTTTGCTACAAGAAGTACTTCAGACTATCATGATCTGTTTTGACTTTGAAATGTCTTCCTATTAAGTATGGAAACAATTTCTTAACTACATGTATTATGGCCAACATTTCTTTTTCATAGATGGGTCTAAGTAAGTTATTTCCTTTAAGTTTTCTACTTTGAAAGGAAAGGGGCCTTCCTTCTTATCAAAACTACAAGAACTCCATACATGAGACATCACACTCCACAATTAAGGTTTTTTTGAAGTCAAGTGTCACCAAGATGAAAGTTGTACACATAACCTCTTTAAGTTCTTCAAAAGCTTTGTCTTATTCTTTAGACTAATAAAATTCTTCCTTCTTCAATAATTTTGTTAGAGGTGCTACTATTTGACCATAATTCCTGAAATTTTGCAGTAATATCTTGTCAATCCTAATAATCCTCTGAGTCTCTTCAAGGTATTAGGGATTCCCCATTCCCTCATAGCTTTGATTTTGATAGGATTCACCTTGACATCCTCATGTGATACAATATAAGCCAAGTATTCGAGTTCGTTAACCTCGAAGGCACAGTTAGAAGGATTTGCATATAGTTGTTTCTCTTCGAATATTTTTAAGCCCTATCAACATGTTTTACATGCTCTTCGTAACATTTTTTGTAGATTAGTATGCCATCAAAAGATGCCAACACAAAAATTTTAAGGGTTTGAAAATATAATTCATCAAGCTTTAAAATGTTAAAGGTGTGTTTTTAGGTACAAATGACATAACCAAAAACTCATAATGGCCTTCAAGTGTTCTAAGGGTTGTTTTGAGAATGTCTACTTGCCTCATTTTGATTGAAGATATCCAGAATAGAGATCCATCTTAATAAATAAAATTTCTCCCTGTAATTCATGTAATATTTCATCAATGATAACCCCCTGGAGGGGGGCGTAGCTCAATCGGTAATGGCTATGAAAATCAAGTTTTATGTGTGAGGAGGTTCAGGGTTCAGATCACCTTAATTCACCTATGTCCATGGAAGGGGCATATGTAGGCACCTAAAGGTTATAGTAGTATAATTTGGAATCTAGCCTATGTCACACGAGTATGAGAGAAACTGAGTTGTCGATTCCTCTAAATACCAAAAAAAACATCAATGATAGGAATAGGAAATGTATATTTGATTCTCATTTTGTTGAGTTATCTGTAATCTAGAAACATACACCATGAGCCATATTTTTTTATAACCATCACCACTGGTGAAGAGAAAGTGCTCTAGCTAGGTTAGATGATACCAGTCTAACATATCTTGAACCATATGCCAAATCTCACTCATTTGTGCATGAAGATACCTATAAGGCCCAATGTTAGGCAGTACACTTCAAGGTTACAAATGAATGTTATGGTTATGATCTTGGGTAGGTGGAAGACCCTTAGGAATCTCTCCAAATACCTTAGAATGATTATTGATAACTTTTTTGAGTCCAATGAAGCAGAGGATACAAATGTTTGAACATCTAATGAACACGATTGTGAAATTACATGTTGTTGTCCCAATTTTAGAAAAAAATTAATGTTATTAGAGCTTATCAATATACTGTGTTTCCCTTGGATACCTCTATGACCAATTTCCTTTCCTTATGAAAAAAACAAATTATGAAAAGATCTTAAAAATCAAGGTCCATTGTTCCTAATGATTGTAATCATTCCCCTCATACAACATTAGGATCGCCCATTTGGATTGTAGTCATGCGACTAACCAATAATTAATCCCCCATATTGAACTTAATATTATGGCACTTCCCTAAACAATTTATGGTACTTCCATCTGAAATCATTACTTGAATTTTTGGTGTTGGATATACACAATATTTAAGAAGTTTTGGAAATTTGTAACTCATGAAGTTATGATTTCTTCCTGAATCAATCAATATTTTTATCTTTCGTTTTTTTATATCCCTCTATCTTGAGGTTTTTTGGAGCATCGATTCTAGCCAATCCATGATAATAGATTATTATAGTAGTCCCTTCTAGCTCTAGACCTTGTGAAGTTTCCACTTCTTTATCTTCTTCATCTTCATGGTCTATGTAGACTAATTTATTTTCACTTGATTTATGCCCCTTACTATAATTATTATCATAGTTCAAACATAGTCTTTTGACTTATTTCATCCATTTATTGAGGATTCAACCTTGTCGGTTTAGGAGAAGGAGCATCATCTTCTCCATAATTATTAGTGATTAATTTTCTAGTGGCCATATTTTAATTTCAAATTTACTTTCTAGACTAAATGCATGCTCTAGAGATTTAGGTTCAAAGAGACGCACCTCATGTTTGATGCTTTCATTTAATGTTCCCATAAGTAGGTCTAACAAATTATCCTTTGAATATTCCTTACATTAAGACTCAACTTTTGGAATTGTTGATTGTGCTCACCAACTTGACCTTTTTGTTGAAGATTTACCAATTGACTGAGGAATGCATTTCTCTTAGTACCCCCATAATGTGTTGTCAATTCCTCTATACAAATGGACCAAAATATAATAGAATCATTTTTCCTTTCACAAAGCCATTGATACCATACATGTTGGTCTTGTTCTGAAAACATGGATGCAATATTTACCTTTTGTAAGGATGCCACTTGTTTAAATTAAATTATTGCTCCATTTGAAATATCCATGTTATGGGATCATTACCATCAAACTTCCTCATATCGATATTCAAAATGTAGTATTTCCTTAGTACTAACTTGAAGCCATAATGATGTGGACTTTGGATTGAAAATTCATCATTATAGTTCTGCAATTCAATATTTGTTCTCTCCATTTGTAATAGCATACACCCCATATGAGATTAGTCTCAACCCCATGCTTCTCCTTATGTTCATGATTTCCTTGGATCTCTACATCCATTTTAGGGAGATATTTTAATAGATTCTTTTACAATTATTTTATTTCTTCCCCGATGGATTTTTGTATATATTCCTTGACATTTTTCGTTTCTTTCTTACTTCAATCATCTTCTTTTTTATTTCATCCATCATTTTTTAAAGGTTTTCTTGAGAACCTAATAAATCTACATTTTTCAACATACAACTAATGATTTTGTTGACTTTCTTCTCTAATTGGGAGAACTGACATTCCAAGTCTTCACTTTATCCATAAATCCTAGATGAAACTTAGAAGTCTTAATTGGTATAGTATCATTTGGATATTTCTTTGGATCTATGTGGGAAAATAATAATAGTACTCCTCTTTATCACAATTCCTAGTCACTCAACAAAATGGATCTTCTAATAAAATGTTCACTAGTAGAAAATGAGCAATTAGTGACTAGGTGACTAAAAACGTTAGTCACCACAGGTTTTCCAAATGAAATACTACAAAAAAATGAGAAATCCTAAGTGACCGAACTAAAAAGGACTAACATAAATCACTAATTTAGTCGGGTTAAAATATGTGACTAGCTAATAAGTAATAAAACTAAAAATGACTAACACGAATGACTAATTTAGCCTAAGAACAAAAATCCAACTACCTAACAAGTACTATTGTTAGCTCTGCTACATGTCTTGATATTTGGAGGACCAAATACCAGCTTGGCTGTGTGTTTATGCTCAAAGGGAGCTCGCAGCAGTCTGCTTCTTTCTTCTCCTTCATTCTCCTTACACTCTCATAACCCCCAGCTATCTCTGTTTTCCTCCAAAACTCGGCCTAAGCCCCTGTTTTGTCAAGCCCCTAGGTGCTAAGTTTTAAACCCATATAACCGCGCGATTTCACAAAACCCCTAACTTGTCGTTTCCTTGTCACATCAAATGGAACTCGTGTGATCAAATCCCCGCCGTCTGATCATCTCCGCCTTGATCGGACGACGTTCACTCCTCCCACGCCCGCAAACCAACCGCGCGTTAACTCACAATAGTGGTTTCTGTCATGTCCCATCCGCCACGCGTCATGCATTGACTGGCATCGCTCGCCCATGTACCTTTATCGCCTTCTCCCCAATGGCGGTACGATCAATACTGCTTACCGCCTGTTCGCCCGTCCCCGCTTGTTATCTCCCGTGCATATCCTCCGCCCGATGATCGTTGGATCTATCTGCCCGAGATCCAACGGATCACGTTAGTATGCTCCCGCTTCTGCCCGATTCCTAGCGCCAAGAGATCTCCGTCGTCCATTCATTTGATCCAACGACTGATATCTGTTCCCGTCATGCTCATGCGTCTGCCATGCAGTCCTCTCATCCATAGCCTGTCCCATACATCCGAAGGCCAAAGGTGGCCTGCGTCCAGTACTCGGTGCAATAACTCCTCAACAACCACATTCATCAGGGAGGATGGCTATGAAGGAAAAGGACAAGCCTCGAGCAGTTAAATGCATTTAGCAATTATGGAATTTCATCCATACGACACTCCACCTACTCGAGAAGTACAACAGAGCACCCGAGAAGATCAAATTCGTTCACTGAAGCAGGCAGATTGCACCAGAGACTCCATCAAGTAGTTAAAGCGATTGGTGGTCAATTATGACCCCTCCATGCCTAGAATAGCAAAACGTCTTTGTAATGAAACTCTATATATACCCAGAAAACAGATGTAATCAGGGTTGATGGTTGTTGTTTTGATGTAAGGTTCAACTTCTGGAGACTGTAACTGCTTTGATACTTGCAGCGTCTCGTCTTCATTTTCAGCTAATACAAGCTTCTTTTACTGTTAATTGCTCACTTTCCATTTATATTCTATTCTAGGTTGTGCTTGTTATGTAGTTTTCCTGAACTCTAGATGTTTAGCATCAGAGGAGCTGTCATCCTACCTCTGTGTTAGAATCTTGTATGTATCAGTGAATGTGTTAATCAGGTTGCTTTCACTTAGTGACAAAGAGTTTTCATCCTGTCTGTGCACTAGGGGATTAAATTTGCAGACCTCTTTACTGGTTGCAGTTGACCATTGCAGGGTCCTATGCATCTGCTGGTGTGGTCAGTATTCTCCATGTTCACCCAATCCTTAAACTGTGAGTAATTGGTGGTATAAAGCCTTGTATTCTAGGGGTTTTCACGCATGTCTGGAGTCAAGCAAATGTCTGGAGTCAAGCAAAGTATAAGTGGTTGTCTGGCTTGAACAAGCATCATTCCTTCCATTCATCCATTTCCAACACTGAGTTAAGTTTGTAATGTTCCCGAGCATCTCCGAGCTACAACCTAGGAGAGTTTCTTAGGGTGATAACATTGATTAGTGCCATTGCTAGGGAGAGGAGATTGAAGCTCAGCTTCCCTGGGAGAACAACACAGTTCCATGCTTTGATGATAGACAAATTTTGGATACATTTCTGGTTGTAATCATCTATTTGGTGACTCTACTGGAGGACCTACCTAGTGGCGACTCCACATTACAGTTCTGGCTTAGTTTGTGAGGCATACCTGGAGAAATCCTCAGAAATCACCAACTGACCCAATGCCTGACCCTGAGAAGATTGCTAAGCAAAGGAAAATTTCACAGAAAGGAGCATCAGGATCATGTAAGCCTAAGAAAACTTTTGCATCTCTGAAAGAGAAGGTTATAGCTGAGGATATACAATTTGAAGATTTAGAGCCTGGCATTGTTAGTAAAGAGATACCTTCAAAGATTCATAAAGTTCCTTATTTAGTTAGTTCCCCTTTGGATCTTAGTCCAAAGAAAGCCTCCCATACAATCCATCATATTCGCTTGTATCTATCATCTATTTCATTACTTCCTACCATTCAGTCTGCCAGTATCCTTCCACATATCCTAACCATGGTAGGTCAACAAGCTCCCACGAAGATGGAAAGAATTATAGCTGCTAGGTATGGACCCCTGGTCTTGCTTGTTCCTTTGAATGCCATGATTGTAGGATAATATCAGAAATATATGCCTAAATTCACTGGTATTGAGGGAGTAACAGCTGAAGAAAACCTTGAATCATTTTATAGTTATGCTGATAACTTAGATATCAGTGAAGATGATGTGTGGATGAGAGTGTTTGTCCAGAGCCTTGATGGAGAAGCTAGAAAGTGGTTCAGAGAATTGCCCCATAGCTCTATTTCTGACATTGAAGCCTTAGATGATGCATTTTTGAAACACTTGGGAGATAAAAAAGATCTGCTCTATTACCATATGGAGTTTGGAAACCTAAAAGAGGGAAAATGGGGAATCATTGTCTGATTTTAATAAAATATTTAATCGTATGTATAGTAAGATACCAACTGAAGTAAAGCCTACACCCACCTCTGCCAAACTCACTTATGCCAATGCTTTTGACTCGGATTTCTGCCTGCTTTTGAGAGAAAGAAGATGTGCCACCCTAGCTGATATGCAAGATGCAGCACTGGAGGTGGAATCAAATATTATGGCTGCAGAAAAACTTAAAAGTCATGCTGATAGAAGGAGGTAGAGAGGTGAAACTTCTTCTTCCTCTGCTTCATCTTCAGAACCTAAACTAGATAAGATGACTAAAATGATAGAGTCATTGGCTGTTGAGATATCTAAGCTGAAAGTTGAGCAGAGCTCTGGAAAAGCAAGGTTTCAAAACACATTTTCTCCAAGAAATCCAAATCCATTCAGAAGAGCAAATGAACAGTTGCAAATCATTCAAAGGGGTAAAGAAGCAAATGAAGAACAAAAGGTTAAGGCTCCTTTCCAAAATGTAGTCATGGAGGAGGAGCAGTTTGAAGAAGAGGATGAAATTCATTGCATGGAAGATAAAGGTAGTGCTACCTTTTTGACATTGGCTGCATATGAAGAATCATTACTATAGGACCAAACCAGTCAAGAGTGGGACAAAGAGGCTATTTTGCAGACTGGTGAACAGCAAAGATACAATCTAAGGTCAAAAGCAAACAATGTCAAGGAGAACCTTGCCCAAAAGCTGTTGTTCAGACAGAGTCACAGAATACCAGACAAAAGAGACCAGCAGCTGATCCAGTCATCCTCAAAGCACCAACTCAAGAGGTGAGAGGTCCTGATAAGCCCCCTTCCCTTTTCAATTTTGAGTCAGAAGTCCAGAAGTTAAAAATATATGTGCCTCTGATAGAACTTGTAAAGAGTGAAGTTTTTAGAAGGCCTATCCTTGAGGCTCTTGAGTAGGAAGCCACACAAACTCCCACTGACTATGTCAATTTGCAAGATGATAAGCTTGTAGTTGTGCTTAGCCCCAAGATCGAGCCTGCTGATAATAATTCTCCATCATTTTATGTCTCCTTGACCAGTCATGACAAAATCCTCCACAATTGCCTACTAGACACAGGGGCCAACCACATTCTAATGCCTAAATCCATCATGGAAGAGTTAGGCCTTGATATCACTAGACCATATCATGACTTATTCTCATTTGATTCAAGGAAAGTAAAATGCCTATGATTGATCAAAGACCTGGCCATTACCCTAACTCAGCTGCCCATGAAAAGTATGACGATAGATATTGTGGTACCAAGTGTCCCTCCCAAGTTTGGCATGCTGTTGTCCAGAGGGTGGATTAAGAGACTAGGTGGGACATTACAGAATGACTTATCTTATGCCATTGTCCCAGTTTTTGGAGGAGAAAGCAGGAGATTGTACAGAGAAGCACAACTGGCATACATCATCAGTGATGAGAAGAATCCTTCCAATCATCCCATTTATGCTGTGGACACTGACTTTGGAGCATGTATCCTCCAAATTGAAGAATCTCAGAAGGCCTCAATGCAGATCAAGAAACCAGTGAATCAGGCCGAAGGAGAGCAAGGAAGTCAGGTTTGGGAGATGTTCTTTGATGGAGCATGTTCCAGGGAGACTGCAGGAGCAGGGGTGGTGCTGATATCTCCAAAACAAGAAAGCACACATTTGTCTTTTAAGCTGGCTTTTCAAGTCACAAAAAATATAGCAGAATATGAGGCTCTGATATTGGACCTTAACGCAGCCAAAGACAGAGGAATTAGGAACATAAAGGTGTTTGGAGATGCTGATCTTATCATTCAGCAAGTGAATAAAACATTTCAAGCAAGGCACCCAAGGTTGAAAGCATACAGAGACAAAGTATGGAGACTTAAAGACTCTTTTGATACTTTCCGTATCTCATACATCCCTAGAGTAAAAAATCAGCTTTCTGATTCCCTTGCTGTGTCTACTAGCATGTTTGTCCCTCCCATGCCTCCCTGACTTGTTTATGAAGTCCAAATGAAATATAGACCATCCTTGCCTGATAATGTCCAGCACTGGAAAGTTTTTGAGGATGATGAGGAAGTGAATAGGTTCCTGCAAGTCATTGATGAATTTTCTGAAATGCAAATTGACCAGGAGAATGAAGCCTTGGAAGAAAATCCCCAATCTTAGTTTAGAAACAAAATTGGTAAAGATAGCATTGTCCAGTTGCCCAGCAATCACATACCTAAGGGTCTGGTTCCATTAGAAAAGCTGTTAGACCAAAATGATGTGCCTTATAAGGCTGCCCAAAAAGAAGACCAATCTGCAGTCTGTAAGCATAATATAGGGAGTCCAGATCAGCCAAGATATATAAATCTGTCCACCCATTTGTCTGTTGTCGAAAGTGCTGAATACTGCAATTTAATGAAGCAATTTGCTGATGTTTTTGCCTGCGAATATAGTGACCTGAAAAAATATGACAAAAAGATCATCCAACATAAAATTCCTTTAGAGGAAGACACCATTCCTTTCAAGCAGAAGCTGAGGCCCATAAATCCTTTGCTCCTTCCTCTAATTGAAAAAGAAATCAAGAAGCTATTAGCTGCCAAAATCATAGTTCCTCTCAGATATTCAAAATGGGTAGCCAATTTGGTGGTGGTGAGGAAGAAAAGTGGAGAAATCAGGTTCTGTGTTGATTTCAGAAACTTAAACAAATGCTCTAAAAAATACAACTATTCTCTACCCAAGATGGAGCATTTGCTGCAGAAGGTCTCAAGGGCCAAAGTACTGTCTTTCCTGGATGGATTTTCAGGCTATAACCAAGTTGCTGTACATCCAGGTGACCAAGAGAATACTGCATTCACCACTCCTTGGGGCATTTTTATGTATTCCAAGATGCCTTTTGGACTGATGAATGTTGGAGCCACCTTTAAGAGGGCTATGGATATAGAATTTGTGGGGGAGAAGGATAAGTTTGTCCTTATCTACCTAGATGATATAACAGTGTACTCCAGCAGCCATCATGACCATTTGTAGCATTTGAAAAAGGTGTTACTGAAGTGCAGAAGGTTTGGGATTTTAGTCAATCCTAAAAATTCGCAGTTTGCTTTGGAAGAAGGCAAGCTGTTAGGACATGTTGTTTCTGCTGTAGGTGTCTGAATTGACCCAGAAAGAGTAAAAGCAATACAGACTTTGTCTGTCCTGAGATCAAAGAAAGACATCCAGTCCTTTTTGGGCAAAATAAATTTGTAAGGAGGTTTATCCCAAATTTTGCAGAGCTAGTAAAGCACATTACCTCCATGTTGAGAAAGGGGTCAGAGATAAAATAGATTGATGCAGCAAGAAGATCCTTTGAGTCCATTAAGAAAGCGATTATGGAAGCTCCCACTTTGAGAAGTCCAGATTACAACAAGGAGTTCCATATATTTTCATTTGCCTCTGATGACACCCTTGCTGCAGTTTTATTGCAAGCAGATGAAGAAGGCTCAAAGCATCCAGTGGCTTTTTTCAGCAAAACATTAAGGGACATTGAGCTGAGGTATGATATCATTGAAACACAGGCACATGATCTTATAAAGTCTTTGAAAGCTTTCAGAGTTTACATTCTGCATTCCAAGATAATTGCATATGTGACCTCTGCTTCAATAAAATATGTGCTAACACAACTTGATGCTGATGGAAGAAGGGCTAAAGGATTGCAAAGCTGATTGAATTTAATATAGAACTGAAGCCCACCAAGCTGGTTAGAGGTCAGGGCCTTGCCAAACTATTGGCTGAAGAAAATTGCAGAATATTGGACATAAATATCATAAGCACAGATGCAGAAAATGGTCAAACAGCAGAAGAAGCAGCCGAACCAAAAAAAAATCAGTTATTGGTAGAAAATCTAGCTTCTTGTGATTGGTACTCTACAATAGCCCAATTCTTGTTGAAGCTAGAAACCCCTACAGGCCTTAGTTCAAGCCAAGATAGAACTGTTAAGCTCAGGGAAGCTAAATATTGCATTCATGAAAATCTGCTCTACTGGAGGGATCCCTCTGGAATTTTGCTAAGATGTCTAGACAAAAAAAAAATCCATGGAAGTTATGCAACAATTCATTCCAGCATGTGTGGAGGGCACCACTATTCGAAAACTATAGCCCATAAGATTCACAGAGCTGGGTGCTATTGGCCCACTTTATTTTCTAATGTATTTTCATTTGTTAAATCTTTTGATAGGTGCCAAAGATTTGAAGGGAAACAACAATTGAAGTCCTTGCCCTTAAAACCAATACATGCAAATGGTCCTTTTTAGCAATGGGGCTTGGATTTCATTGGAGAAATCAATCCACATTCTAGTGGCCAACACAGATGGATCTTAGTCGCCATCGATTACTTCACTAAATGGATTCAAGCAATCCCTTCTAGAAAGGCTGATCATAATGTGGTCATGAAGTTCTTAACAGAGAATATCTTCACCAGATTTGGGTGTCCACATAAAATAATCACAAACAATGTAGCAGCCTTCAGGGAAAAAGAATTGGTGGACATGTTTGACTCAATGGGCATTAAGATGGTTCATTCCACCTCATATTATCCTCAAGGCAATGGTCTAGCAGAATCTTCAAATAAAAGCCTGATAAGGATAATTGAAAAGCTGCTGGAAGACAACAAAAATAATTGGCACTCTAAACTCAAGTATGCACTGTGGGCTGACAGAGTAACCACCAAGAAATCCACAGGGAATTCTCCATTCAAGCTGGTATATGGCACCGAAGTTGTATTCCCAATTCAGTTAACCCTCCCTGTGGCAAATTTCCTACAAGAAGAGCAGAATGAGGAAGAAGACATGGCAAAAAGGGTCACTGATTTAACAGAGGTACATCAAATCAGAGAACAACTGATTGAAAGGTTTGTGGCCCATCAGAAGAAGATCAATGAAGCTTTTGACAGAAGGGCCAAAATAGATAATTTTCAAGTTGGAGACTTGGTCCTTAAGTGAGATGCACTGAAAGAGAAGAAAGGCAACCATGGGAAGTTTGATGCTTTTTGGATAGGGCCTTTTATCATTTCTCAGATCCACGGGAACAATACTTTCATACTGCAAAGTATGGGAGGAGAAGCAGTTTTTGATGGCCCAGTTAATGGGCGTTTTCTGAAAATTTATGTTATTTAAGGTCTTTTGGCCTTAAAGTTGTAAATATGTTATTTTATCAGTTTTAGTGTAAGCTCAGTTAGACTCCATGCCCAATGGACCACTAGGAAATTTTGCAAATTTGTTTTCACAAGAAAGGCATTGATCTGCAGTTCTTGAGACCTCACAGGGAGGATCTCATCCCCAGAAGGAGCCAGTGTTAGCTCTGCTACATGTCTTGACATTTGGAGGACCAAATACCAGCTTGGCCATGTGTTTATGCTCAAAGGGAGCTCGCAACAATCTGTTTCTTTCTTCTCCTTCATTCTCCTTACACTCTCATAACCCCCAACTATCTCTGTTTTTCTCCAAAACTCAGCATAAGCCCCTATTTTGTCAAACCCCTAGGCACTAAGTTTTAAACCCATATAACCGCGCGCTTTCACAAAACCCCTAACCTACCATTTCCCTGTCACATCAAACAGAACTCGTGTGATCAAACCCCCGCTACCCTATCATCTCCGCCTCGATTGGACAACGTTCGCTCCTCCCGCACCCGCAAACCAACCGCGCGTTAACTCGCGATCAAAGTGGTTTCTGTCATGTCCTGTCCGCCACGCGTCATGCATTGACTGGAATCGCTCGCCCATGTACCTTTACCGCCTTCTCCCCAACGACGGTGCGATAAATATCGCTTACCCCCTGTTCACCCGTCCCTGCTCGTTATCTCCCATGCATCTCCTCCGCTCAATGATCGTCGGATCTGTTCGCCCAAGATCCAATGGCTCGCGTTAGTCTACTCCCACTTCCACCCAATTCCTACCGCTAAGAGATCTCTGTCATCCATTCATTTGATCCAACAACTGATATCTGTTCCCATCATGCTCACGCGTCTGCCATGTAGTCCTCTCATCCATAGCTTGTCCCATGCATCCGAAGGACAAAGGTGGCCTCCATCCAGTACTCGGCGCAGTAACTCCTCAACAACTGCATTCATCAGGGAGGATGGCCAAGAAGGAAAAGGACAAGCCTTGAGCAGTGAAATGCATTTAGTAGTTATGGAATTTCATCCATACGACACTCCACCTGCTCAAGAAGTACAATAGAGCACTCGAAAAGATCAAATTCGTTCATTGAAGCAGGCAGATTGCACCAGAGACTCCATCAAGTAGTTAAAGCGGTTGGTGGTCAATTATGACCCCTCCATGCCTAGAATAGCAAAACGTCTTTGTAATGAAACTCTATATATACCCAGAAAACAGATGTAATCAGGGTTGATGGTTGTTGTTTTGATGTAAGGTTCAACTTCTGGAGACTGTAACTTCTTTGATACTTGTAGTGTCTCGTCTTCATTTTCAGCTAATACAAGCTTCTTTTGATGTTAATTGCTCACTTTCCATTTCTATTCTGTTCTAGGCTGTGCCTGTTATGCAGTTTCCCTGAAATTTAGACATTTAACATCAGAGGAGCTGTCATCCTACCTCTGTGTTATAATCTTGTATGTATCAGTGAATGTGTTAATCAGGTTTCTTTCACTTAGTGACAGAGAGCTATCATCTTGTCTGTGCACTAGGGGATTAGATTTGCAGACCTCTTTACGGGTTGCATTCGGCCATCGCAGGGTCCTGTGCATTTGCTGGTGTGGTCAGTGTTCTCCATATTCACCCAATCCTTAAACTGTGAGTAATTGGTGGTCTAAAGCCTTGTAGTCTGGGGGTGTTCACGCATGTCTGGAGTCAAGCAAAGTATAAGTGGTTATCTAGCTTGAACAAGCATCATTCCTTCCATTCATCCATTTCCAACACTGAGTTGAGTTTGTAATGTTCCTGAGCATCTTCGAGCTACAACCTAGGAGAGTTTCTTGGGGTGATACAACTACAATAATATGAATCAAGTTTTTATGTTAGTCATCTTAATTGTGTCAAGCAATCTAAACTTACAAGTGATAGGGGATTGAAAGGTTGTTAAATATTGGTTGAAATGTTATCCTTCCTTAAACACTTCCTCATCCTCACATGGTGTATAGGTGAGCCAACTTTGGACTATGTATCTCTAACAATTTGTAATTTTAAAAATATATTTTTTAATAAAAGAAATTATTTTATGTATTTTTCAAAATATATTCATTGAATCTAATTGGATCTAGTTCTAATTTGAAATTAATTTAAAGGGAAATTTTACTTTTTAAGACTATAATACCAAATAAAAACTACTTTAATTTCATATTAATCGACCTACATCCATCTTAACCCCGGATATATCAAGCGTTGAGAGGGGTCCAATCTCTTGAGGTGCAATTTTTTTTTCTAGTGCAAAACTTGAGAAAATGTTTTCACCTCGAGAGATTGGATCCCTCTCGGCACTTGATAGTTATAGGGTTATTATGGATCTAGGTTGGTTATATAATACTATATAATATCTATATTTGTATTTTTGTCTCTTTGTTATTCCCTCTCTCTATCTCACCCCTCAAACATACACACACACACTCTCTCCCTCTCTATCTATATCCTTCTCTCTATTCCCTCCCACTCTCCTCTCTCCCTCACTCTCTCTCCATGAATCCCTTGTCACCCCCTCTCTCTCCACCTTTCTCCCTCTATGCTTTTCTTGTTCCCTCCCTCTCCTACCCCCTCCAATTCCATCTCTCTCTTCTCATCTCTATCTTCCTTCCTCTCTATCCCTTATCTACCACCTCTCTCTATCTCTCCCCCCAAATCACTCTCCCTCTCTCTCTCTCCCGTCCATCTCTATCACTATCTCCCCCCTCCCTGTCCTTCTCCATCTCTATGTCTCCATCTCTCTTCCTTCCCCTTCCCTCCCTATCTCTATCATCTCCTCTTCTTTCTCTTCCCTCCTCTCCTCTCTTCCTCACTCTCTCTCCATCTATACCTTCTCTCTCCTCTCTCTCTCCACCTATATCTCTCTATGTATTTGTTCTTTCCTCCCTCTCTCTCCCACTCCAACTCCATCTCTATCTCTCTCCTCTCTCTTCCTTCCTCTCGCTCCCTCTCTCCCACCTCACTCTCTATCCCCCCATCACTCTCTCTTTCTCTCTCTCTATCCTCCAACTTTTTCACCGTCTTGCTCCCTCTCTCCACCCCCTCCCTAACTCTCTCTTAAATTTGATCACATTATATTGTGTTTAAGAAATTATTTAAATTAGAAAAACTTAATTGGTTGTAAAATATTAAACCTATATTTTGGATCAATCATGTCAAAGAAAATAAAATAATGAAAAACTTTAAAAAATCATGCACTATATTTAATCTATTATAATTAGTCAATTTGCTTGCTCTCATCCCTTGGATCCTTAGCTATGATGGATTGATGTTGGTTATATATATATATATATATATATATATATATATATATATATATATATATATATATATCTATATATATATATATATATATATATATATATATATATAATGAATCATCATAGATCCATCTTAGCTTAATTTTATTAAAACCTTTTTAATTTCTATGAGAATATTTTTAGTAGTTGATGAGGATAGTGGGTTTAGATATATCTCAAATTGTAACATTTTACCTTTTAGATTCAATTAAAAAAATGTTGTAAAATTAAATTAAAATAAAATATTTTTACTATGAAATAAGTTATGGTTTTTTGGCATGTGGTATTGATAATCCATGGTATTGGCGCATGTGGTATTGGCCCATAATATTGTAACAAAGCATATTTACAAGTTAATATCCATGGTAAAGTAAGGGTGAATATCCATGGTTAACAATCTTGTCATATTGTTATAAAATATTTGATTGTGAAATAATTTATGTTTTTTGTGCATGTGGTACTATTATAAAATATTTTGATTGTGAAATAATTTATGTTTTTTGGGCATGTGGTATTGATAATCCATGGTATTAACCCATGGTATTGTAACAAAGACTATTTTTTACAAGTTAATAATATCTACCGTAATGTGGGGGTGAATATCACAGTTAAAAATCTTGTCATATTGTTGTAAAATATTTTAGTTGTGGAATAAGTTATGGTTTTTGGACTTGTAGTATTTATAAGCCATGGTATTGGTCCATGGTATTGGTTGTAAAATACTAAACTTATATTTTGGATCAATCATGTCAAAGAAAATAAAATAATGAAAAACTTTAAAAAATCATGCACTATTATGGTTTTTGGACTTGTAGTATTTATAAGCCATGGTATTGGTCCATGTTATTGGTTGTAAAATATTAAACCTATATTTTGGATGGATCAATCATGTCAAAGAAAATAAAATAATGAAAAACTTTAAAAAATCATGCACTATATTTAATCTATTATAATTAGTCAATTTTCTTACTCTCATCCCTTGGATCTTAGCTTAATTTTATTAAAACCTTAATTTAATTTCTATGGGAATATTTATCCATCTTAGCTTAATTTTATTAAAATCTTAATTTAATTTATATGGGAATATTTTTGGTAGTTGTGACGATAGAGGGTTTAGATATATCTCAAATTGTAACATTTTCCCTTTTAAATTCAATTAAAAAAATGGTGTAAAATTAAATTAAAATAAAATATTTTTACTATGAAATAAGTTATGGTTTTTTGACATGTGGTATTGATAAGCCATGGTATTGTAACAAAGCAGATTTACAAGTTAATATCCATGGTAAAGTGAGGGTGAATATTCATGGTTAACAATCTTGTCATATTGTTATAAAATATTTGATTGTAAAATAATTTATGTTTTTTTGGCATGTGGTATTGATAATCCATGGTATTGACCCATGGTATTGTAACAAAGGCTATTTTTACAAGTTAACAATATCTACAGTAATGTGGGGGTGAATATCCACGGTTAAGAATCTTGTCATATTGTTGTAAAATATTTTGGTTGTGAAAAAAGTTATGTTTTTGGACTTGTAGTATTGATAAGCCATGTGGAGGTCAATATCACGGTTAAGAATCTTGTCATATTGTTGTAAAATATTTTGGTTGTGAAATAAGTTATGTTTTTAGATTTGTAGTATTGATAAGCCATGGTATTGGCCCATGGTATTGTAACAAAATAAATATAACAAATTAAATTTTATTATTTTTATTAATTTAACTTTTTATTGTTAATTGAGGTCATATTTAAATGTTTACGGTCATCCCAATTGATGAGCCCCAAAAATGGACAAATATTTGGGCTCATCCAACCTCCTAATTTGACTTGATCCACCATTCTCATTTGTTTATTGCATGTTTTTGATTATTTTTATGTTAATAGAGTGAATTTGGTTAGTCATTATGCCAACAAGTCTAATGGGTGCTTTGTGTAGCCTTTTTGGTCAACTTGGAGACAAATTTGAAGGTCTTAATGAGCACTTGGCAGCCAAGTTCGTGGGAGAACAAGCTAGAGGATTTGTAGGAAGGTGTCCCCCTCATTTATGGGCCCTTACCTCGAATTCTCCACCATCAGCTCAGAGTTCAAGGGCCACCGAATAAATCAGCTCAAGGGCAGCCAAGCAAGTCAAGTTGGACTGCTGTTAACTACAAGTCTTGGGCAGCCAAGTCCCTAACTTTTAGGAGGACTGTTGGGTCCTCAAATTGTATAAATAAGAAGGCTTGGGGCCTCATTTTGGTTAGCTAGTGGGTAGTCATTTTGTAGCTAGTTAGTCATTTTGTTTTAGCCATTAGTTAGCTAGTTTGTAGTTCGATTTTTATGCAATAGATTAGCTTTGCTTTCAGCTCATGTTCAAGTTCTCCTTGTGGACAGTTTTGATGTACTTTTCATTTCTTGATTAATAAAGATGGATCCAGCTTTGCACCAGCTCTAAATCTTTCATGGGAGGCTGTAGCTCTTGGGGTTGGGCCCATCTCAAGCGCCCAGTACCTCCCTTGTTCCTCTTTATGTGTGTTTGCTGCGTTCTTGAGAAAAAAATCTGCTCTTTAGATTTAATTCATGCTGTGTTACTTAGGTTGTTTTTGATGGTTAAAGTAGTTTCTTATGTTTAAGATAGATTGGTAGGAGTTATTCATGCGTTTATATCTCTTTGATAATGTTTTGTTCACAGGTTGTACATGATTCTTTTCATGAATAAGGTTGCTGTCCACCGATTTCATTAACTTGTTAGATAGATCACATGATATTGCGATTGCATGCAAGATGTAGTTGGTTTGATCAAATAACCACTATGCAGGGCATCTTCATCACCTCCTCGTTCATTTGAGCCTCGTTCAGATCAGCTCCTCCATCACCAAGTCTATTCCCTCATCTCCCATCTGCTCTTTTGCCACGTAACCCTACCTTCTTGCTCTTCCATTGCCTAAACCTTCGTTGATGCAAGTCAGCCTTCCACATCATCTCACCACTCCATCCATCAGTTCCTGGGTCACTTCAGACCCCCATCCTACCTCCATAACCATCCATGCATCTTCCATCAACCATCCATCCTCAAACATCCCATTTCAGAACATCCTGTAGAAGAATTGCAGACCTTCCTGTAGAAATTCCTGAGTTTCCTGTAGGATCCCCTGCAGACATCCTGTAGGAGCCCACACACTCGGTTGCTGAGCATCTGAACATGAGGAACCTCTGTGGACTGATGCTAAGGATCCCTTGGGACCTCCCCTAGCCATCCTGACCTTGCCCATGCTCTCCTTCCATTCCAACCGCTCCTGCACAACCAAACCCTAATCAAAAGCATCATCACAATAAATCCAACCACTTAATGACAAAATACAAAAAACATGTCTTTTCAAGTGCAAGTAGCTTAGATTCATGTATTTCAACTCACTGCATGTAATAGAATCATTGGTAGAAGTTTCATTCACGTTTTTGCATTGTAAGGGTCAAGCTAGTTAAATTAGGGTTTCCTAGGTTTCTATGCTTTGATTTGCTTTCAGTTCATTTTTGTCAAGTAAATTAGCTTTCCGTTGAGAATAGCTTTCGTCCATCATTTAGCAAGCTTCTTCTGAGAGCCTATAGAAGTTGGCTTGAGCCCTAGCGGACTTGTGCCAGCTGACCAAGTGACAGCTGCGACAAGAGCTAGTACTTGTGCATATAACACCGTCGCTTCCAAGTTTGTACGAACTACCGGGTTGATAAAATTAAGAGACAGGAAGCCCCAGGAGTTGTAGCATTATTGCTACAATACTGGAGCTCACCATCTTTTTGGCGCCGTTGCCGGGGAAGCGGCAGAGTATTGGTGATTGTTGCTATTCTTCTATTTTCTACTACAACCTTCTGCTAAGTAGTTTATTTCATTTCCATTATGAAATTTCATTTATGCAAAAGTAGATTAGCATTTCTTGCTTTCATAGATTAGCATTTCAATTCCGCAATTTCATTTCTGCAAGCGTAGATTAGCATTTCAATTCCGCAATTTCATTTCTGCAAGCGTAGGGTAGCATTTCAATTCCGCAAGCGTAGCCTAGCATTTCATTCTTGCAATTTGATTTGAGCAAAATAGATTAGTCCTTTCCTGCTTTCATTTCAATTCCGCATTTTCATTTTCGCAAGATAGTTAGTTGTAGTTCCATTTATTTCAGTTTTGCAAGTAGAA
The DNA here is from genome assembly GCA_031772625.1 of Pinus tabuliformis. NCBI lineage: Eukaryota > Viridiplantae > Streptophyta > Pinopsida > Pinales > Pinaceae > Pinus > Pinus tabuliformis. Next base: position 445,223,815 of record CM062813.1, on the reverse strand, counting down.
GTAGAAAAAAGCAAAAATCAACCAAAAATATTTCATTTCATGCTTTGTAGGAGTAGAGATAAGTTAGAAAAATGATTGCACAACACCCCCACTGCTTCACACAGCCAACGTTCTTCTTCGATGGCTGTGATGAAAGAACCCCTGGGTGGACATCAAGGCATATTTAAAGAACCTCTAGGGGAGAAGAAGAAGAAAACATTCCTCTGGAGCAAATGGCTACAGGTAGAGATGTTGGGAGCAACATCTTGTCCAAAGATGAATTTGAAAATCAAATCGAAGATTTCAAGAGTGATATGAGGCAGTTTCTTGCCATGCAACTGGATACCTTGCGGATCCAGAAGAAGCAAGAGGAAGCCAAGAGGGCTTTGGTCATTTTTTGTCCTAGGTGCCTTAAAAAGCATCCTAGGAACGAATGTCCAATGCACTCCCTAGAAGTGTGTTTCATCTGTGAGGAATACCATCCTACAGATCAGTGCCCTTCCTTGCCCAGAATCAAAGCTACATATCAAAGAGCCAAGAGAGCCACTGAATCACTCTATTATATGAACCAAAGGAGGCCACATGGACCCATACCCTACCAGCAGGAACTACAAGGGACACCCGAGACCTATTATGACCCTTACCAAGCCACCTTCATGCCTTCTTGGGGTCCCCCTGCTCATCCTTCCTGGTCTACACCTCCTCCTTGGTCATATTCTCCTTGTTCCTTCACAGATCCATATTATGCCCAACCAGTTGCTCATTCGTTTCACTCTTATGCTCAGCCACAGCCTCAGTGGAATGCACCTTATCAGGAGTGGAGGCCCCAGTACAACTCTCATCCCGCTCATTTTCCTCCACCACCTGCTCATCCACAACCATCGCCTCCTCCTCCACCAAGGCAACCCCAAATGCCTACCCAACCACAATGCCATCCATCTCCATCTCAATTTCACACCCCCACTCAGCTACCCGTACCTCCATTTCCAAAACCATGCAATGGAGTAGCTCAACCCAATTGCAAAGCTGAGGCACAACATGTGCAAATGACTCCTTTTGAGCTCAATGATGTTCACCAAAGCTCAGGAAGAGTGTTGCAAAAGAGAGAATCTATTGACAACATTGAAGGACCAAAAGCAAAAGAAGATTCCAAAGAGGAGATCAAAGAACCATGGGCTGCACTTAATGAAGAGAAGAGATCAGAGTCAGAGATCGAGAGAGTTCCCTCATGGTTACCATTAAATCTTCCATGTATTCAAGAGAAAGATCAACAAAAAGAGGAAGATCAGAAGGTCATGATAGAAGGTGACATGAAGAATGATCCAGATCAGCAAAAGAACCAAGGATATCAAAGCTATATTGAGATATGGTTTCAGAAGGTCACTAAGTTGCAGCAGTACTCTCCTCCTCAGCTATGTTTTGTACTTTCAAAGTCAAATCATTTTGTCTCTGAAAGTTGGATAGTTGTCAAAGCATGCATCCCGAGCCTTCACATCATCTTGTCTCTAATCTCGATGTGCACATGGCTCCATTGGAAGTATTCTTATACTTGAGAATGAATTTGTTTTTCAAGTAGGGTAGGGTAGAAAAAAAAAAGAAAAAGAAAAAAGAGAAAAAAGAAAAAGAGAAAAAAATGAAAAAAGGAAAATAGAAATCTAAGGTGAAAACCTCCTCGGAGGCGCCTTAGATTGGCTCATTGATTGAAAACCTCCATGAGGCGGTCAATGGGTTGAAAAAAAAAGAGAAAAGAGAATAAGATCTTTGGGTGAAAACCTCCCTTGGAGGCGCCCAAGGCAGGCAATTAGGGTGAAAACCTCCATGAGGCGCCCTAGTTGTTTTTCAAAAAAAAAAAGAGAAAAAAGAAAAAGAAAAATGAAGCTAATCTCCATTGAATAAGTTCATGTTGCAGAAATGACATTGCAGGTTAAAGAAGGACGTTTCATGACAGGAGGAGCACTCAAATCAAAGACAAAGGAGTTTTTGTGCCTTCTACAGGAAGTTTCGTATCTTCTACAGGAAGCTTACAAAAAAGCCAAATTGATCTCCGAGGAGGACCTGAAGGCTTGGAATATGTCCATGAGGCCTACCCACATCCATTTTTCCATTCCTCACCCCTTTTCCATCATTTTTTTCATGTCATTATGCTTCTTTCCTCAAAACTGTGTCTTCTACAGGAAGCTCTGTATTTCTACAGGAAACATCCTGTAGAACCTTTGGACGAGCCAAATCCAATTTCAAAAGTGAATCTGATGGTGGGAGTCTATTGGTTAGGCCTGCAAGCACTTGTGTGTCTATCCCTTGCCTTCATCCATCATTTTTTCACCTCCTTGTGCTTCTCATTGTGCTTCTACAGGAACTTCCTGTAGAAATTGTGGGAAACTAGGCATGCATTTCAAAAAGTGGTTTGGCGAACATGCTAGCTTCCTCAAGGGTTCAGAAGTCTTCATGCAGTCTTACAACTCATCCTCCATCATCTCCATACCTGCATCACAGCCAAAATTCATTTTGTCATACCTTGCAACCAAAATGCAAAGTGCCTTGAAGCAAAAACACATAGAGCAGAATTTGTTTTTGCCATAACTTGAAAACCATGCATCCATTTGACAAACCGTTTTATGGGGGATTTTACAATGTCGATGACAACATGCTTGAGCAGTTTCATGCAATTCCGATGCACGGTTTCCAAGAAATCAGCCTCCATCACCATCAGCCATTTTTGCATTTTCTCCATAACCGTGCATCCGTTTCAAAACCTGTTTCATGGGGAGATGCACATGGGTGATAGTAGCCTACCCACGCAGTTTCAGCCAATTCCGATGCACGGTTTCCGAGAAATCGACCTCTGAAATATTCAGCCATTTTCCATTTTTCTAGAAATCCGTGCATCCATTGATCACGAATTTGATATGGGAAATGCATAATGATGGTAGTAACATGCTAACCAAGTTTCAGATCAAACCGATCTACCGTTTGGGAGAAATGGCAAAAAGAAGTCTGGTTTTGTGACCATGCAGCAGCAGCAGCTTGAACGGGCAGAGTTGAACGTGGAAATGATTGCATGCACTCAGATCCGGCCAGAGGACACCTGCACATGAAAAAAGAAATCAAGGATTAGCAGCCAAGCCATATGCAATCAGGAAAACTAAGCATGCAGCAGCAAAATCAGAGCAGGCAGCAGCAAAAAGCTCACGGCAGCCATTCAACTTCGAGGTATGTGACAAACTCATTCCTCTATTGCATAAATTTAATTCGAAAACTGCATGAATTAATGGAATGGTGGGATTAAGCCACGAATTAGTAAGGTTCAGCTGATTGTCGTCCCTAAGAACTTAGCCGGCAGTCACGCAGCATGGTCATTCACGTGAAACTGAAAAAACACAGCCAGTTATGGATAGTTTAAACTCCAGTGAAACAAATGGTAAGGGATTACAGGCAGATGGAACTGCAGGGGACGAATAGTTTGCATGGGCTAAGCGCAGGTCTCTGCCACCTCACCACAAATCACACAGTGAATAAAGGAACGCTCGGCTGAAGACTTACGTAATTGTTGTTCAGGTACACTTGCTAACTGTTGTTCATTTACACTTGCAAATGTTAAACTCACGTCCTTCATCAAGTTTTGGGCTTGTTAACAATTCTCCTGCATGCAAAGATCATTCAAAGGCGCAGAGACATCCTACAGGCGTTTCTACAGGATGTCGTCTACAGGAAAGTGCAGCAGAATCTTCCCGAGCAGAGAAGCCTAAGGTTTTTTATCAAGTTTGGAGCTTGAAGAAAGATGGACAATTATCATATGGCCAAGGGTGAAAAAATTGTCCCTCCTTATGCTAGACAGGGGTATAATTCCTCTTGCAATACCACTATCAGAAGACCAATCAGGTGCTTTCACAGCTCTTCTAAAATGGCCAACCAGTCCAGAAAGCATGGAGATGCCCGTTGTACGAGTTCAGAAGTATGGTGTGTCACGTTTAGCTAAGACTGTAAGCCACTGATTTCAAATTGAAAATGAAGCTCTTGAAGTTTTGCATGTGGATCAATATATTCATAGGATTCTGGTAGAAGAAGATTGGAATGGCTATGAGGACGCAGCAAATAGCCTCTATGCTGCTTCAGGAGATGCTAGCTGAAAACTTAGAAGTTAGCAATGCATGCAGAAAACTTAGAAGTCAGCAACGCATGGTGAACCTATACATGGGTGTGAAGGCTTGATTTCGTAAATTGGTTGTTAACTTGTGCAATTTATGTCATCCTCTGCAGCAAAAGCAAAATGGTCACACGTTTTGGCTTCATCAAATCCTCACTACAATTAGGTTCACCCATTGTCATTCCTCATATTTCTTACCTTTGTTACATAAGTCTACTTGCCAGCTGCAGCATAAATGTTTTATAGCAGCACATAAGTTGCTGATACAACGAGTCCAAATAAAAACGCATTCTGCCGCATGTTTCCCTAGCTCCATATTCCCATGGGTTCTTTTGGCATCCATGAAAGCTGCCACATTATGGCAAGTGATTCATATAGCATTTTGTTGATCTTCTGCTTTGGAAACATTCCTAGCTTGGCCATGGAGGTCAACCAGGCATATTGCTCCAATTTTATGTTGTGCTATGACCCTAATTAATGGAAGCAAATCATCAAATCACACTAGCTCAGAGTTACAAGCAGCAGGCAGTGAACAATGAGCGGGTTACATGTTCAGAGTTACAAGCAGCAGGTAGTGAGGAAGAAGAGCAGGAAGGAGGAGGAGATGAAGGCTGCCACAGCCCAGCTGAAAGGAAAATCGCCCACAGCCAAGCAAGATACAGTGGTGCTGTCTGTTTCTACAGGAAGACAGAGGACTGTTTCTACAGGAAGCCAGTGAACTGTTCTATAGGAAGTTTGAAAAGAGGGAAGCCAAAGGAGAAATCGGCTGAGATGTTAGCCAAGGAAGCCACCAGGGCCATCAAAGACAAGGGGAGAGATTTGGTTGCTCAGAGGATGAGCAACACTTTCAGTAGGGGGGTGATGATGAGCCCCAAAAATGGACAAATATTTGGGCTCATCCAACCTCCTAATTTGACTTGATCCACCATTCTCATTTGTTTATTGTATGTTTTTGATTATTTTTATGTTAATAGAGTGAATTTGGTTAGTCATTATGCCAACAAGTCTAATGGGTGCTTTGTGTAGCCTTTTTTGTCAACTTGGAGACAAATTTGAAGGTCTTAATGAGCACTTGGCAGCCAAATTCGTGGGAGAACAAGCTAGAGGATTTGTAGGAAGGTGTCCCCCTCATTTATGGGCCCTTACCTCGAATTCTCCACCATCAGCTCGGAGTTCAAGGGCCACCGAATCAATCAGCTCAAGGGCAGCCAAGCAAGTCAAGTTGGACTGTTGTTAACTACAAGTCTTGGGCAGCCAAGTCCCTAACTTTTAGGAGGACTGTTGGGTCCTCAAATTGTATAAATAAGAAGGCTTGGGGCCTCATTTTGGTTAGCTAGTGGGTAGTCATTTTGTAGCTAGTTAGTCATTTTGTTTTAGCCATTAGTTAGCTAGTTTTTAGTTCGATTTTTACGCAATAGATTAGCTTTGCTTTCAGCTCATGTTCAAGTTCTCCTTGTGGACAGTTTTGATGTACTTTTCATTTCTTGATTAATAAAGATGGATCCAGCTTTGCACCAGCTCTAAATCTTTCATGGGAGGCTGTAGCTCTTGGGGTTGGGCCCATCTCAAGCGCCCAGTACCTCCCTTGTTCCTCTTTATGTGTGTTTGCTGCGTTCTTGAGAAAAAAATCTGCTCTTTAGATTTAATTCATGCTGTGTTACTTAGGTTGCTTTTGATGGTTAAAGTAGTTTCTTATGTTTAAGATAGATTAGTAGGAGTTATTCATGCGTTTATATCTCTTTGATAATGTTTTGTTCACAGGTTGTACGTGATTCTTTTCATGAATAAGGTTGCTGTCCACCGATTTCATTAACTTGTTAGATAGATCACATGATATTGCGATTGCATGCAAGATGTAGTTGGTTTGATCAAATAACCACTATGCAGGGCATCTTCATCACCTCCTCGTTCATTTGAGCCTCGTTCAGATCAGCTCCTCCATCACCAAGTCTGTTCCCTCATCTCCCATCTGCTCTTTTGCCACGTAACCCTACCTTCTTGCTCTTCCATTGCCTAAACCTTCGTTGATGCAAGTCAGCCTTCCACATCATCTCACCACTCCATCCATCAGTTCCTGGGTCACTTCAGACCCCCATCCTACCTCCATAACCATCCATGCATCTTCCATCAACCATCCATCCTCAAACATCCCATTTCAGAACATCCTGTAGAAGAATTGCAGACCTTCCTGTAGAAATTCCTGAGTTTCCTGTAGGATCCCCTGCAGACATCCTGTAGGAGCCCACACACTCGGTTGCTGAGCATCTGAACGTGAGGAACCTCTGTGGACTGATGCTAAGGATCCCTTGGGACCTCCCCTAGCCATCCTGACCTTGCCCATGCTCTCCTTCCATTCCAACCGCTCCTGCACAACCAAACCCTAATCAAAAGCATCATCACAATAAATCCAACCACTTAATGACAAAATACAAAAACATGTCTTTTCAAGTGCAAGTAGCTTAGATTCATGTATTTCAACTCACTGCATGTAATAGCATCATTGGTAGAAGTTTCATTCACGTTTTTGCATTGTAAGGGTCATGCTAGTTAAATTAGGGTTTCCTAGGTTTCTATGCTTTGATTTGCTTTCAGTTCATTTTTGTCAAGTAAATTAGCTTTCCGTTGAGAATAGCTTTCGTCCATCATTTAGCAAGCTTCTTCTGAGAGCCTATAGAAGTTGGCTTGAGCCCTAGCGGACTTGTGCCAGCTGACCAAGTGACAGCTGCGACAAGAGCTAGTACTTGTGCATATAGCACCGTCGCTTCCAAGTTTGTACAAACTACCGGGTTGATAAAATTAAGAGACAGGAAGCCCCAGGAGTTGTAGCATTATTGCTACAATACTGGAGCTCACCACCAATATCATTTTTAACTTCTTCTTCTTCTTTTTAATTTAGCGTCTTAAGAAAAAATTACAAATTATTATTAAAAGTAAATCATTTAACCTAATTGCAATTTATATATTTTATTTTATATTATAAATATTTCTTTTATTTTTTCTATTATAAATAGTTTTTTTTCTTTTTCATTTACTGTTTAGCGTTGGGTTCAAATCAAATATTCACAAATTACAACATCACATTGTAGTACAATATTTTTCTCTGCCTTGTCTATATTTGGGTGGAAATTCCAGAAGAAGGAAGACCATCAACATGATCTATGGATTTCATGGGATTCGAACCCCAGATGGAGTTTGCATGGGAAACACCTTAGGAGAGCATCAACAATTAGATGGAGGAAGGGCAAGGTCTGCCTTGTCTATATCTGCGTGGAAATTCCAGAAGAAGGAAGACCATCAACGTGATCTATCGATTTCTATGGATTTCATGGGATTCGAACCCAAGATGGAGTTTGCATGGGAAACACCTTAGGAGAGCATCAACGATTAGATGGAGGAAGGGAACCCAAGATGGAGTTTGCATGGGAAACACCTTAGGAGAGCATCAACGATTAGATGGAGGAAGGGCAAGGGCACTAGGCGTCGATATTTTGGTAATTTGTACATAGGTATGAATTTGGACTCTATTCTTCCTTTTTACTAAAGAAGATTTTTGTTTGTATGGGTAAATAATTTCAAGGGTTCCTATGATCAAAGCATAAATTTTATCTAGAGTTGAGGGTTTAATAATTCTGATAAGGGCAAGGTCATTGGCCATGGATATTTTGGTAATTTGTACATGAGTATGAATTTGGACTCTATTCTTCCTTTTTACTAAAGAGGAATTTTGTTCTTATGGGTAAATAATTTGGTTTTATATGATCAAAGCATAAATTTTATTTTTTGTTGAGGGTTTAATGATTATGATATTTTGGTAATTTGTACATTGGTATGAATTTGGACTCTTTTATTCCTTTTTACTAAGGAGGATTTTTGTTCATATGGGTAAATAATTTTGAGGGTTTATACGATCAAATCATAAATTTTATCTAGAGTTGAGAGTTTAATGATTATGATATGCAGATCTTGATTACGGCCAACAATTCATCAAAAAACAATGCACAAGTAAGAATTTTGCATGTCCTTATTGTACAAAGGGTTTAATGTTTATGATAATGCAAATCTTCATTGCGACCAACAATTCATCAAAAGACAATGGACAAGTAAGGATTTTGCATGTCCTTATTATACATATCAGTTCACTCCTCCCTAACTTTTCTAGGGTCAGAATGCATGGAATTTTATTTTTTCTTTTCACCTTTTTTAGTGGTTGATTGTTTGTGTAATGGACACTACCATGCCCAAATTAAAAGTGCTCAAGTGATGCAAGAATATTTTTTGGTAGGATGCAAATGCTATACCTTCCTCAAACTTTCTTATATGAAATTAAAATTTCCTGTAATCATGAAAATAAAATCTTTTATGTTTCATCCTTAGATTTTGATCTCAATGCTTATAGTTTTAAACCATGTTACTATATTTTAAGTAGAATATACTTAGATCCATTAAAGATTACAACTCTCCAAAGCTTAGGTTAATTTCAGCTAAAAAGAGGGAACCTGAATGACTTTTGCAATTTAGATTCAATTCTTATAAACAATGATTAAAAATGGAAGAACTCAATGGTCTGATAACTTTTACCCACCCATGAATTTCAAATACCTTTGGTATTATTCTGAACCTAAACAAAGAGAGTAGAAGAAGAAGAGAAGCCTGGATAAGGTGGACCCTGACCTGCTTGATACTTTTCAAAAATTGGGCATGTCCTTGACTAGAAGAAAAGATTGACCAACGTTGTTGTAGATGTTGTTTTCGACAGTGTTTTCATTGCTACTATGCATAGGTAGACTCTATATGTAGTTGAGGTTATATTTTGTTCGTTATAAGAGGTAATTCAGGAGTATCTTTATCTGGTTAGGAAGTAGCTTGGTGGGGTTGTTGCTCCTGCTGATAACTATTATGCTACATTGTATTTTTATTTTTTTAGTGATAGCTCCTTCTATTAAATCTCCAAGCACACTTTGTCACCCATGGAAATATCCACTTATTTCAGGATGAATGAGATGGAGACCAGGCATTTTGAGAGGACTCTTATTTTTGTAGATGAGAGGAGTTCTATGAGGTGAGAGGAGTTCTGTGACATATATTGAAGGATGAAATATACCATTTTATGACACCAATCATCTCCATGCCACAGTAGTGGATCTCTATTGCACCGAGGGAGCAATGATAAAGTATTCCACTGTAAAGAATTGGTATGTTGGGGACGAGGAATGCAGATGTGAGATTTATAATTTTATCATGAAAATAGGTTTTTTTTTATGGAGAAAAATCAAGGATTTCATGGACCTGAGTAGAGACTGGTTCAACAATCACCTGGAAATACTCAAGCATTGTTTTGAAAGGCGATGATGCAATTGGAGAGTTCTATTCTGTTTCCTTGAAAAATAACTATCAATAGGAGGGACAAAGATGATCCATATAGGGAAGAATTGTAGGATTATGATTGTTTCTAAAATTATATCTATAGGCAAGTCAAGGGACTACTACAGAGGATTAGTGCAGGTAAATTGTCATAATGCAAGGAATTTTTCACAGTGTCATTTGATGCTCATCGGTGACCAAGAAGATGCAAATACTTATCGTTACATTTAAGTACAATTGAGTTGCATTCTAAAGTCTCTAATTTCATTTATTGATAGTCCTTCTTGTGTCCTTGTCTCTCTTAATTTCATTGTGGTATGATTGGAATGGGTTAAAAAATCAAGCATATCATTGAGTCAAATAGACACCCACATGTCACTACATGTCATTGTGCATACTCTTTGTTTTTGATACAATTAGAAGTGAGCAATATGATGTGTGCACACACAAAAAATCCTAGCATGCATGATGAATCCCCCTCCAATTCCATTTTCTATGGTGACATTTTATTTTCTTTGTTTATACAGGTCATCTAGCCACATAGTGGCCACTATCGAATGTTGAGGTATATGTCATATAAATATTTTATAGTCTACTTTATTTTATATTCAAGTATTCATCGTCTTTCATGTCTTATACTCTGCATTGTATCTTCTTTCATTTTTAGGAGAGGAACTCAATATTGATGTTAAGAAGCAACAATTGAAGAAAGAGGAGAACAATAACACTGGAGTGACAAATGCAAAATGAGAGAGAGAAGAGAATCTATCTAGTTATACCAGTAGAGCCAATATCTTGCATAAGACACACTCATAGAGGCTGATGGTCAAGCCTTCAGAGTTGGTGAATTCACTTGCAATGCTTTGGAAACACAATGATAATGTTTTGAAATGATGAAACAATATTTCATGTGTAAATTGTAGTCCAACCCATATTAAGTTGGAAACTCATATTGTAATACTTGATATTTTATATAATAAAATTTATATGGTTGAAATTATTTTTTTTGCACTTGATATTATTTAGTCTTGTAATTAACATATGTAACTTTGCGTTATCATATTAGATAAACATGTGCATTGTATGAAATTTTCTTAAAATTTAGTCGCAAAATCATACTAATTAATTTATGGTGATTAATAATAAACACATAAAATAAATCTAAAACTACTAAATTAGTAGTTTATATTAATTAATGATGAACACAAATAAAATGAATATATGACTAAATTAGTCATTTATAATGATTATGAATTAAATTAAATGAATAGAAACTACTAAATCAGTCGTTTATATAATGAATATGAAAATACCAAAAAAAAAATGACTACTGCAAATGATAAATTTTTATTATTAAATGATGGCTAAATTTTGCATATATACGACTATTAGTAGCTAGTTTACAGCATATTATAACATGACTAAAATTTAGTCATATTTCTTTGGTCATTAATTGGTTTTAAATGATGACTAAAATTTGCATATATATGACTATTAGTAGATAATTTACAGTATCTTATAACATGACCAACATTTTGGTCATATTTCTTTGGTCATTAATTGGTTTTCTTGAGGATTCATATAGTAATATATTTTGTTATATATTTGGTCATTAATTGCGACAATTAATGACTAAACCAATGAAAAATTAATGACTAAATTTATGTCTAAATATACTTCTAGATGGTAAAATTGAGGAAATCAATTAATGACTAAGCTAAAAATAACTAAAAGTTGGTCGTGTTATAAGATATTGTAAATTAGTTGCTAGTGGTCACCTACTGAAAAATGGTCTTTTATATGCAAATTTTAGTTGTTTTTTTAGTAACTAATTTGTCATTTTGTTCTAGTGGTTAGATCACTTGTAAGTTATGTATCTTTAAAACATAATTTGGAGAGTATTTTAATGTGTGAACTTTATCTTGATATATCACTGAAATTTGAGCCCTTATTATCTGAAACTTTCGTTTGAATACTTTGATATGCCTTATTTTCATTTCCATAGGTGTGACTGGAATTCGATGTTCTAAGTGGAATTTATGGTAACTTTTCCAGAAATTGTTGATTTTTGGCATTTTATCACAATAAAACTTATATAGCATACCATGAGTCCAATTCTTCAAATATATTTTTGAAATTTGTACCCGAGGTACTTTTTTATGTCTCCTAAGATCTTTAATATTTTATAGTTTGAAAAGTCCTAGAAAATCATTTATAGCAAAAATACCAAGCTAACCTATTTTAAATTAATTAAATAATCATTCAAAAACCCTAACTTCCACAAAGTATATGTATGAAATTATAACAAAACTTAACTATGAAATTTAAAAAATATGTTCCCTAAGGTTTCTCCTCACTATACTCAAGTTTCATAGTTTGAAACTTCACAGAAAAAACTAACATGTTTGAAATTGATTTCATGGGAATTAAAAAACCCTAACTTGTTTAGATAATATCTCAAAAATTATAGAGAATTAAGATTGAAATTTGAACCAGGAATTGCCAAAATTTATCCTCAATACAATCCAAGTTTCACTGTTTGAAACCTCCCAGAAAAGAAAGTTATTGTGAAAATTCCAAAATTACTTGTTTGAAACTAATTTCATGAGCATTTGTGAGCCCTCACTTCTATAGAGCATATCTTTGAAAATATAGTGAACCAATATTTGAAATTTGAACTGGATATTGCGTGCAATTTCCCCTTAATATGGTCCAACTTTCACGATCTAAAACTTCCCAAAAAAAATATATTAAAAATTCCACCACAACCTGTTTGAAGTAGAAAAACCTTAAGACCGTGATATCTTATTCCAAATCTTTTGAAACTTATGCCTTAAAAATGGTAAGAAACCAATAGTTACAGTTCTCTTCTTGGGGAAACCTCCTTTTACAATGAATACAATGTACAAGAAAATATTTTATGATCCTAAGACTAGGTCTCCTTAGTGTGTGTGTGTGTGTGTGTGTGTATATATATATATATATATATATGAAAAAGGGTAAAATTAATGGGACGATGAGAGGTTCTAGGCTACATAACAATATAATAATAGAAATGTAATCACTCAATATCTAAGGTTTAATAAGGGGTTTTAGAGAACATCGATCTTATATAGGACTTAACAACATCTTACCTAATTCAATTTACTATAGAGACAATGTTCATAAAAATCAAAATGTATCAAAGAATCAAACATGCCTTCAACCCTTCAACCCTACTTTTACTATGTAATGTTCAAAGACTCTTCTCTCCAATATGTACTAGTCTTCGATGCCAAAGCATTTTCTTCTTTCCATGGATATTAATGGTCCTATATTCTTCATGATTACCCTTAAGAAAAACAAAATGGTTACACACATTACTAGCAATTTCCCAAGAATGAGTACAAAGTTCCAACCAAAGTCCCCTCAACCACACCATTTCTCCTTGAGCTATCTCAGATGTTTCCTTTTGAAATATAATCTACATCCTTGCATTTATCATATTAGTGATGGATATTATTGTTTTTGGCTAGCTCTTGAATGTGCAAAACCCCAAGGAGATTTTTAAACATCCTTCCATCTATGAGCAATAGCTTGACCCTTCCACATTATATGATGTTAATTGTTAACTTTTCTGATAAGGAAACATCACCTACATTATACTTTTCACATATAAAGAGTTACATGAAATGAAGCACCCAGGTTAATCAACTATACATCATGATTTCAATATGTACTTATACATGTCAAGTATACATCACCTCTTTCTTTCATGCAAGTTTTCATTCCTATGGAAGGAGCATCATCGAATCTCTTACTTCTATCAACATTGTTTATCTACAATCTTTCTCATATTTCCAACATTTCCTTATAGATTACCCTAGTGATATAGATATACCCTTTGAAAACTTGTTTTTATTTCTATCTTGGGGATGGCCTCTTAAAGATAAGGCATTCTTGGAAAAAACATCTATGGATTGTTGCCTTATCTCTTCTGATAAAAATGATGAAACTATGTTCTCAAATTGTAATGTAGTGAAAATAGTGCTACAAATGGCCATAACCAAATTATCCATGAATCTAGCAAAGAACATAACAACATAGCATGCTTATGTTCTCTAGATATTTTAAAATTTATAGATACTAATTGACTTACTAGACTGTTAAATGCACGATATTCTTTGTCATGGACTTACCATTATTCATCTTATGTTGATGCAATTTATTTCGAAAGAATAGTTTGTTTACTAAGGACTTAGACCAACAACAAACCGTTAACTTATCCGACAAGTCCTTAATGTTGGCTCCTCCTAAAACATTTAACAATAATTAATCTAGAATGCACTAGTGAATGGTATTGATTTCCTTCCTATCAAAGTTTCCCTAGCATTCATTTCCATACATGTAGGTTTATTTCAAGACATAACAACCCACTAATCTCAATCCACAAGAAGAACTTCCATATTCAACTTTAATAATTCAAAGCTCTAGTTGTTAAATTTATGTTTATAGATTCTTGAATGACTGGTCATTAATCTTCACAAAATATTCAACCATGCAAAGCTTCCACTTAAGAACAAGTTAATTGCAAACTCAAGATACCCTTATTCTTCATGGAATATGCTAAACTAGAGCAACAAAGGCAACCCCTTGAAACCAATAACCTAGCTCCAATACTAAATGTAGAGTGTGAAAAACCTATTCAAGAAAGGCAATGCTTACAAAATCTTAGAATAGAAAGCAACAATAGCATAGTCACACTTATTCTACATAAAATTTACCCTAAAAACCCTTAACCAAAAACCAACCTAATTTAGAACCACAAATCTATATTTTATTATATCAATTTAACCTCTCATAATACAATATTTAAATATATTACAACTTCAATTAATCTTAATATGTTAACTCGGATTATAGTATAACTCTAATATTTTAAATATGATTACATTACCGTGAACCCAAAAAAGGGTTGAAGAAATACAGATTGGACCAAAAACAAATAGCTGCAAAAATCACCTAGAAAATACAATATTCTACACTCCATGATATCGAGGTTTAGGTTTTTGGAAAGATTAAAACAAATCAAATATATCAAAGAGACCATAGGTATGAGAAGCAATGATATTGGGAAATAAGGAAGTCTCCTTTATGTTTTTCAACAAAGATAAAAAATTTTGAATATAAAAAATGTTCAAATATTATGATATTCAATATTGGATTAGAAACGAGCTTGTTATGCTTCAAATATGAAAGTGAACTTTTACATTCAAATACTGGAAAATTTTTTAGTACCACATTGTTTAACCTGATCAAACTTAGTAACAACGTTGATTTGAAATATAAAGAGGCTTAAGAGGGGGAAGTATTTATTATGTAAAGTATTTGAGATTTGGGTTAACATGGATCTAGGTTGGTTTAATTGAGATATGGGGTTAAGATGGATCTAGGTTGGTTTAATGTTTCCTCTCTTTTGTCCATGTTTTGCTACCACCTTTACTATCTTGTCATTGTTTTCTATTGTCCATGTTTTGCTACCACCTTTAATATCTTGTCACTGTTTTCCTTATATTTTTCTACCTTGTCACTGTTTTTTTTTACCACCCAAGGGTTTAAACTGCCCTTCATATGACTTGTAATATTTACTTTCACCCATTTTATCTAACTTTTACAATTAAATTTTAGATAGTTTCATCAAAAGAGATAATTGTCAAAACACAACACCATAACAAACATAAAAATAAAAGCAAAAACTTCAAATATTTTCAGTTTTTTTTACTAGAGTCTCTTACTAAATGAAACATAAACATAAAAGCAAAAACTTCAAATGCTTTGAGTTTCACTTGAAGTCCCTTATTGAAGATAGTTTCATGAACTCCAATCACATAAATTTGATATATGATTAATAAATAAATTATATTTTTTGAATTTATGTGAACAAATGGTCATTGAAAACTGAAAACTAAAAGCACTGAAGAACAAAAATTTTAGTTGGAATTCATAAAACATTTTTTAATTCTTATTATTAAAATTTAAAGAAACCTAGGTTTATATACTTTATAATTTTAAATTTTAACTTATTTTCGAAATGTCTATGTTCTATTATTTTATTTTATTATATATATATATATATATATATATCTTTTAAATTTGAACATATCTTTAACCAAAAAATAACTACAAACATATATTTCAATTAAAAATGCATATTTTTAACTATTAATCTTACTCATTCTTATTTTTATATATAATTATAATAGATAAAATATAATTTATTTATTTAAATTAATGGAAAATTGTTGGCATTTGTCTCTAATTTTAGATACGTTGTCTATATTTCTATTTGTATTTTTCTTTATCTAGCCTATTCACTTTATTTGTATTTTTCTTTATCTAGCCTATTCACTCGGATTGTTTGCCTTTCGAAAAATATGATTATTATAAATTTACAATGATGCATTTTTACCTGACTTATTTGCAATAAATATCCTATCTTTTACCCTTACTCAAGCTGGGCTATATCCTATTTTTTACTCTTACTCAAGATGGACTAGCATTTATTGTTATCTTGATGCATTGTGAGAATTGGTATTCTCAGAAATAATTAAATAATGTTAATTTGAAGAAAAAGGTTGTGGATTGGTAATTTGTTAGCCTTTCCATTGTGAGTATACTTTAGTTTATATGCTGAAACAAATTAATGATCAAATCCATATCCACACGTTATATGTTGCCAACAAACTACAGTTCTAGAGCGATTGTTTTATTAATATCTTGTAAACCTACCAATGCATGTATGAATGCAAGAGTCCATTCCAAAATTTTAAGAGTATCAAAATAATACAACAAAAGCTTTTTTTCTCACATTTTATGGAAGTAGAAAGGATTTATAAAGCTAAAATCTATATTTCTGGAAGTAGAAAGGATTTTTAAAGCTAAATTCTATAATTGTACCTTGGCGCCTGTGACGTTCTCAACGACCTTTTTGGGTGTATCATCTCCAAGTCCTGTATATCTACTACCTATGCCCCTTGCTTCTACTCCCCAAGCCAATTCACAAGAAGTCCAACTTGCAAATTGCAACCAAGTGAAGATAATTCGGTAGATGGGAGCCTGGGAAGCAAAGAACTTCACCAACCCACTTAATGGATAGTGCAAGGCATATCCCCAAGTTTATTTTTTGGTCGTACTACAAACATTCTCTGTAATGTGGAACCACAAGAAATAGTGTACTGTATCATAAAGAAAAGAGAACCAGTATGAACACAATTTGTCGTTCAGACAATTTAATTTTCCATCGTTGTGGAAGAAAATTGTGAACAATAGTGTGAACAATTTTTTTTCAAACCATTTAATTTGTGTTCACACTGTTGGATGTGACATGGAGCAGTTAGGAATTAGCATGGGCATTGGGGATCGGAGATTTTGAAGATGGATATATATATATATATATATATATATATATATATATATTTTCAATTTTTTATATGCTGGTTAATATGACTTTTTTTTTTTTTAATTATTGGCAAGTTAAGGATAACATGTATATTTTAAAATAAACCATATTTGATGTCTAAAAACTCTAAAAACATGCATATGAGCATCAATTTTAAATCTTGCTACCACCTTTACTATCTTGTCATTGTTTTCCTCATATCTTTTTACCTTGTCACTGTTTTCCTCATATTTTGCTATTACCTCGTCATTGTTTTCCTCACTGTTCATTATTTAATGCAAGATGAAGCCATGTTCAATCTACTTACTAAGTCACTACCTTGTCCTTGTTTTCCTGCTACTTCATTGTTAATTCATGTTAATGCAAGATGGAGCTTTGTTCAATCGTGATTAGTTTTATCTCTTCATTGTTAATGTAAGGCAGAACCTTGTTCAATCTTTATCAGTTTTATTTCTGACGTATCACACTCAATTTTAACTTTTTGTGATCCAGCTATGAAAGACTATGAAAACCAAATTTCCCCATGTTTTGCTACTAATTACAACCTTCTCCATGTTTTTTTGCTGCTTCATTATTAATGCAACATGCAACCATGTTCAATCTTGATCAATTTTATATCTGAGGTATCAGGCTTAGATCTAGCTTTTGTGATTTTGCCTTAACATTGCAAGATGGAACTATGTTCAACCGTGATCATTTTTATCTTTGAGGTGTCACACTTAGTTTTAGCTTTGGTGATTTGGACATGAGAGTACTATTCACACCAAATTTCCACGACGAGAAAATGCCAATATCATGCCCCAAGAAGAAGATACTTCCTTTTCAGGTTTGATATGGTGCATGTTTCGCTGCAACTTACTCTGGTTTCTTCATGATTATAATTGCAATATGGATTATGGATGCTTAATCCTGATAAGAATGAATGTCAATTGTAAATGTGGATTGAGACAATCTTATAGATCTGACCTACAAATATATGAAATGATACCAATATACCCAATAACTGTAAATAAACACAAAATATAGAAATTCTTCTTTAATGATCAAAACTTTTAAGGTAGGGTAACACCATACAATCACTCCTTAAGGAAGGAGAACACTCCACAAGCCATATGTTTGTCCATACAATATTCCTTGACATCTCTTAATGTGGAATCTCTAGCCTCTATATAGGCCTCATATATACAATACCATGGGTCATTACCATGGTTCCCTCAATACCATCTATCTAATACAATGGGCTTATTACATTATTGTTAGCTACTTGTGGTCCCTTACATGATATGGGTTAACTACTTTATTTATTACTATGGCCCATCCCATTATTGCATTATTCCCTTGGGTGCCTCCCTCTATACCCCATACTATCCCCCCATTTATACTACGTTCCACCCCTCTTAAACATGATTCATCCCCAAAACATAAGAAGAACACAAATAATAAGATCTACTCAAAAGAGTAGTCCGTTGGTACCATGCACGTGCATCTAGCTATCTAAGAGAAAGGTGAGCCCTCGATCTAGCTGGTGCCTTGCTTGCTTGAGATGGAAGTTGACCCTAGTGGCTCTTCTATGTTGGTGTGTTGTGGGTGGATCTTCGCCCCTCTCTATATGTCATGTGGGGGTTGTTGTCCTTGTCGCTGATTCGTTGCCATCTTATAGGTTGTTTTCTTGCTGGGTGATGTGGGTGGTAATATGCTGGAGTTATAACCAATGGTGTATCTTCCTTTAATTCACCACCTAATTGAGCCTTATTGGTATGTTGTGGCACCTGTTGTTGTTTCTTATCTTCCAGTATTACTTCAACCATGGATTCATCATCTGATATATCAGTACCTGTAACATTTTCTGCTTCAGCCTCCTTGGACTCGACATGTTTATTGATGGAAATATCCTGTAATGTAATTTTCTTCTTTTTATACCAGAGCTTCATGAATTTATTCTGTACATTAATATTGATAGTACCAACAGATTTCATCCAAGGGTATCCCAAAACAACATCCACATTAGCCATATCTGAAGCATAAAAATTAGAATGCAATACATACTTATCCATAGAAATCTTCAGATCTTTAAAAACTTGCACCTGCTCATTATTAACATGTGTGCGCTCCAATTGTTTCGCTGGAATTTGCAATCTTTTTGCCAAATTAATATTTATAAAATTTTGCTTGCAACTAAGAATTTATAGACACAATGATGTTCTCTTTCTTAATACATCCATGAACCTGAAATAAGGAGATATTAGTAGAAAATAACCCCTTACATGTCTCATTTCTCTATTTTTTAGCATGAGACCATTTGTCCATAAGGAGTTTTTCAAATTCTTCATCCGAAAATTTGGACAACTGTTTGATGCCAAGTGAGTTCCACCATATGGCAGCCTCTTCTTTCAAATTAAGCCATA
The DNA here is from genome assembly GCA_031772625.1 of Pinus tabuliformis. Lineage (NCBI taxonomy): Eukaryota > Viridiplantae > Streptophyta > Pinopsida > Pinales > Pinaceae > Pinus > Pinus tabuliformis. The sequence continues at coordinate 445,204,488 of CM062813.1, read as the reverse complement.
GGAAACTTTTCCAATATTTCAGATGGTTTTTCTTAAGATATTTTATGAATTCTTCAATAGTAGGACCATTATCTTTCCCTGTAAAAAATTGCTTGCTAGAAGCCATGAAGAGGGTTTTGAAAAAAAAATCACTTACTTAGCAAAAATTTAAAGTGGCCACAAGTCAGTCAATATTGCTTAGAATCACTATTATGGCCTATTTTCGAAAATGGAACAATCATTCTGCGTCTTCTCATATGATAGAAATCCTGATCTAGGCACTGGAATTTCATATTCGCGCTGTAACTGTCCCGCAGTCACAAAAGTTTCTAAAAAAAGAGTTGATTTTAAATCAACAATATCTCCCTCATCCAGACTCCAATTCGACCGATTATTTTTTTGAAATTGGGTATTTTTTCACAAAGAACCTAGATCTGCAATTAGATTCTGAAATTTTTTTACCAGAACATACAGATCTAATCTACAAACTTGTCACCCCAAAAATTTCTGCAACACAACTGATTTTTTAAATCAATGATATCTCCCTCATCCAGACTCTGACTTGGCCATTTTTTTTTTTCAAATTGGGTATTTTTGTGCAAAAAACCTAGATATGCAATTATATTCTACAAATTTTGCACCAGAACATATATACATATATGATCTTCAAACTCGCCGCCTAAAAAAAGTCCTGCAAAAAAATAAAAAATAAAAAATTCTCCTCTTTGCCCAAGAAAGTGCTCCGATATCACTTGTTATAGATTTGACCTGCAAATATATGAAATGATACCAATATACCCAATAACTATAAATAAACACAAAATATAAAAAATCTTCTTTAATGATCAAAACCTTTAAGGTAGGGTAACACCATACAATCATTCCTTAAGGAAGGAGAACACTCCACAAGCCATATGCTTGTCCATACAATATTCCTTGACATCTCTCAATGGGGAGTCTCTAGCCTCTATATAGGCCTCATACATACAATACCATGGGTCATTACCATGGTTCCCTCAATACCATCTATCTAATACAATGGACTTATTACATTATTGCTAACTACTTGTGGTCCCTTACATGATATGGGTTAACCACTTTATTTATTACTATGGCCCATCCCATTATTACATTATTCCCTTGGGTACCTCCCTCTGTACCCCATACTATCCCCCCTAGGTATACCACAGACAGTAAAGTGCAACAATTTTATCTTTGAGGTATCGCACTCAGCTTTAACTGTTCCTTATTATTGATGCAAGATGGAACCATAGCCAATATTGATAAGAATTTATTAAGTGACAAATAGAACATGGATTGAGACAGTGAAGTAAGAAATTTTATCCCTAAAGTATCACAATCACTTTTAGCTTTTGTGATCTGCCCTTGAAAGAATTATTTAAACCATTTTTTTTATGAGAAAATGCTAATACCCTTCCCAAGAAGAAGATAACTGCTTTGCAGTTTTGGTATGGTCCATGTTTTATTGCAACTTACTTTGGCCTCTTGATATTTATTAATGTGAGATCGAACCATGTTCAATCTTGGTAATAATGTATTGAATTCCAATCATGTTGTGGATAGAACAAGCAAAATGTAACAATTTTATCTCTTATGTTTTCACACGTTTGATATGGTTTGTGGAAGTAGTCCATTTAAGTTTTCATGGTTTTGAAACCTAAATAAAACCTTTTAAATGTAGGAATAAATCATCGCACTCTATCTGATTACAAGAGGAGCTCGAAATTCTGAACATATGTTCATTGGTGAATTACAACGAAATATATTAACATACCATTAAGAACATGGGAATCTAGTGACATTTGCCTTGCATTTGGTATGGGAATATGACGATGGATAATATGATTATTTATTATCCTAAGAAGGATACCCTGTCATGAATATTTTGATGAGAAGTTATAGACAATTTTTATACTCTTTATGCAGGGGTACTTAGTTGAGACCTTTCAAAACTTTGCTCATGCCCGTTAAATTTTTGGAATATTCTGAAATCTACAATCCATATGAGGATGGTAGTTGTTGCACTTAATTAATATTTTTTAAATAGTTGACTTACTCATGTCCATCAGATTTCGGGAATATATGGAATCTTCGATCCACATAAATATGGTCATTTAGAACTAGAGAAACAAGAACACATTTAGGTTGTTTAGAACTAGAGCAGCAAGAACACATTTGTAAACAAAATTCTAAAGATATTTATCAATTAGAGAAACTGTTGATTTCTAAATGTTCTTATTGCATTTCAAATCATTCACAAAGTAAATATGATCTTCTCAAGTATAGGTCTAACTGAAAATCAATATTCAGCTTGCATGCCAACTTGAATCTCAGTTACCACGAAGTACATTGGTTCACAACATCTAGTTTCCTGCAGTAACAAAAGTTAGAACAAAAGAAAATGGATTTTTATAAGCTAAGGAAATGTATTTGTATCTTGCATGTAACATCAATTCATGTAAATTGTGAATCGTGAAATACTCTTTTTACATATAAAATGTTCATTTCCAATACTAGAGTTTAGCCTGAAGGAGTTATATCTTTAGACTGGAGTTTAACCTGAAAACATAAAGTTTGTTATGATAGTCTGCAATGGTGTTTTTACAATATTTTTTTAGTAAACGAGTCTTCAGTTATGCCTACAGTATACAGGATATTACTATTTATGTAGAGAATTCCATAGGGTTTCCCTGTTTATGATGAATTAGGTCTGCATAATGAATTCACCAAGTTGATTTCATTGTGGGTCAAACTTCTTTTCTTTTCTTGTTGGTTCACATTTTCTTTTAGACACCTGTTTTGATAATTGACCCGAGGAGGATCAAATATTATGTTCTAAGTACATTAAAATTTCTTTTGTTTCTCTTTGTTAGAAAAATATTATATATGAGAGAGAAATGCAAGACATATAAATGTGGAATAACACAAACACATAAAACCAGAGAGACACAGATATACATGGTTCACCCAGTTTGTGCTACATCCACCCTGAACAGCCAGTCCTTCCTTTCTATTATCTAGCAAAATGAAGAGACACAGTCTACAACAAATCCGCTGTAATATCCTTTGTTTTCTTTCACAGTCTCACCTATCTGTTTCTCGCTCTGAGAATACACATATATTCCACAGCCTCAATACAATACCCTCATACAAAGAGAGGGGTTGCCTTCTAGGGCAAAAAATCCTAAACTAAAAATAAATTATACCATCAGATCATCCACCTAATGAACAGCCCAGATTGACTAGAAATTACTATACTTTTACAAGGAAATTTTACATATGTTTTTAGCTTCGGGGGTGCTGCCCCCAAAACCCCCACCAGGGGACCGCTGGCCTCCAGACCCCCCAGCCGGGGGGGATGCCCCCCCCCGAACCCTCGTGGGGGGGACAAGTACCCCCCGTACCCCCCCGCAATGGAGGGGTGTACAATCTTCCTGGGGTATACATCCGGCTGAAACAAAGACCTCTAAATTAGGATGATAATCATGCTCCACACCCAACAATCTCCCACTTGGAAAATGATTGTAGCAACTCCACCACTGCTTCATTTGCTGGATAATGACTCCCCTTTGGACCTGGCTATTTCTCATCTTCATCGTCATCCTTGAAGACCAATTGAAACTGAGCATATTCTCAGTTTCTCCCCAATTACAACTTTTGTTAGCATATCTGCAGGATTCTGGCTAGTGTGTATCTTTTCCAGCTTCAACTCTCCATCTTACAACACTGATCGTATGAAATGGTACTTGAGTTGTATGCGTTTAGTCCTGGAATGAAATGTTGAGTTCTTTGCAAGATGAATGGCACTTTGGCTATCACTGTATAATGTGCCCATATCATGCTTCTTACCCAATTCATCCGTGAACCTTTGTAACAAAATCATTTCTTTACTAGCCTCTATAGCAGCAACATCCTCTGCTTCTGTTGTTGAAAGTCGACAACACTTTGGATTTTTGAAACCCAACTAATAGCTGTTCCACCTACAGTAAATACATATCCTGTAGTGCTCCTCCTGTTATCTCTGTCACCTGCCATATCTACATCAACATATCCTTGTAGAGAAATGTTTGAACCACCAAAGCATAATGCTTAATTTGTGGTACCTCTCAAATATCTGAGAATCCATTTCACTTCCATCCAATGTTTTTTTCCTGGATTGTTCATGTACCTACTTACAACTCCCACTGCATGTGCAATATCAGGCCTTATGCAGACCATTGCATACATTAAGCTTCCAACTGCTGATGCATATGGAGCTTTAGACATATAATCCATGTCTTCATGGGTCTTTGGGCACATCTCCTTACAAATTTTGAAATGGCTAGCAAAAGGTTTACTAACTAGTTTTGCATTGTGCATATTAGATTTTTTCAACACCTTTTGTATGTACTCATTCTGAGACAATGCTAATTTGTGATTTTTCTTGTCTCTAGTTATTCTCATACCAAGGATTTGTTTTGCAGCTCCCAAATCCTTCATTGCAAAAGAATTTGCCAATTTTATTTTGAGCACATTTATTTCCTATGTGTTAGACCCTGCAACAAGCATGTCATCTACATACAATAACAATATAATATAGCTGCATCATTTTGCTTTTCAGATAAACACAATGATCAGAGTGACATCTAGTATAAACTTGTTCAGACGTAAACTTGTCAAATTTTAGATACTACTGCCTTGGAGCCTGTTTTAAGCCATACAAGCTCTTCTTCAACTTGCACACTAGTTTCTCCTTCCCTTTTACCTCACATCCTTGTGGCTGCTGCATATATATCTCTTCCTCCAAATCCCCATGGAGAAAGGTTGTCTTTACATCTAACTACTCAAGATGTAGATCTTCAACTACTACTAGACTTAAAATAGTTCTGATTGAAGTCATTTTAACAACAGGAGAAAATATTTCATCAAAATCAACACCTTTCTTCTGTGCAAACCCCTTCACCACAAGTCTAGCTTTGTACCTCTGTTTTCCTCCATCTTCTTCCTTCAACATGTAAACCCATTTATTATGCAATGCAGTTTTACCTGCAGGCAACCTGACTAAGTCCCAAGTCTGGTTATGCATTAAGGAGTCCATCTCTTCTTCCATGGCTAGCTCCCACTTCTTCCTGCTTTCAACCTGCATTGCTTCTTCATAACATTTGGGTTCACTAGAATCAGTCAAAAATAAATAATATAATGAAGGAGAGTATCGTTCAGGGGGTATAATTATCCCGGTAGATCTTCTAACACCACTTTCAGGTGTTTGGGGTGCCTGTTGCTATTGTGGTGGTTGCTAGTGTTGTGGTTGTTGATTATTATTATTTTCGGGCACCTTTACTTTTTCAGTGATCTCATCAAGAACTGTGTATTCCTTGTTTTCTTTTTTCTGTTTTTTTTCCTACAAATGATTCTTATACAAGACCTTTTCATTGAATATTACATCTCTGCTCCTAATGATTTTGTGATTTTCATAATCATATAAGTGATAGCCAAAATCATTAACACCATATCCAATAAAGATACATTTATTTTATTTTTCCTCAAGCTTTGTTCTATTTTCTTTTTTAATATGGACAAAGGCCTCACAACCAAAAGGCTTTAAAAAAGAGTAGTTTACCTTTTTACCTGTCCATGCTTCCTCTGGAATGCCACCATCTAAGGAACTTGAATGCCCTTTGTTTATTAGATAAACAACAATATCTACAGCATCTACCCAAAATTGTAAAGGCAATCCTGCATGCAATCTCATGCACCTTGCACGCTCCATGATTGTTCTGTTCATCCTTTCTGACACCATTTTCTTGTGGTGTTCTTGGAACTTTCTTCTCTCTGCGAATTCCATTCTCTGAACATTACCTATCAGACCCTTTGTTGCAATATTCACCTTCATTGTCTGATCTGAGACACTTCAATTTCTTTCCTGTCTCAATCTCAACCAAAGCTTTCCATTTCTTGAAAGTATCAAATACATCATATTTATTCTGAATACAATAAATCCAAGTTTTTCTAGTTGCATCATCAATAAAAGTAACATAATAACGAGAGCCATCGAGAGATGATACCTGAGCAGGTCCCCATACATCTGTATGCACAAGCTCTAATTTTTCGCTCTTCTTTTCTTTCCCAACTCTGAGAAATTTGACTCTCTTCTGTTTTCCATAAATGCAATTCTCACAGAAGTCCAAATCAACATTGTTCAAACCCGGCAACAAATTCCTTGAGTGAAGAATCTTCATCCCCTTCTCACTCATGTGTCCGAGTCTATGATGCCATAATGTCACATCTGCTCCTTTGGAAGTTAAAGCATTAACAGAGTTAGAAATACCATTGCATAAATACAATGTACCAACATTTTCGCTTTTTGCTATTACCAGGGCTCCTTTGGTGACCTTCCAAGCTTTATCTGTGAAAGTTGTCACACAACCTTCATCACTTAATTGCCCTACTGAAATCATATTTTTCTTCATATCTGGAACATGGCTTACCTCCTTTAGTAGCCATTGGTTTCCATTATGTTGTTTTACAAGAATCTTACCCATTCCAACAATTTTACAGGGTTTATCATCACCCAAACGGACTTGTCCAAAATCTACTTGAACATAGTCATGAAAATATTTCTTATCAGGTGTGGCATGGAATGAAGCCCCTAAATCTACCATCCAGGAATGAGTAATATTTTCGAAAGAAAGAATCAAAGCATCTTGTAACACCTCACTTGTCACATTTGCTTCATGATTGTTTTCTTGTTGTGCATCTCCTTCTTTTCCCCTCTGAGATCTACAGTCTTTCTTTAGGTGTCCTTTCTTTCCGCATTTCTAGCACACTATCCCCGATTTGGACTTGGATATGCCTTTCTTTGATTTACTGCGATATCCTGAGCTCTTTCCTCTTTCCATTCTTCTTCCCCTAGACTTTGCACTCAAAGCATTACCCAATGTCTCACTGGAGCTTTTCTGTCGCATTTCCTCGCTAAGGATAGCACCGACAATTTCATCAAACTTTAAAGTACTAGATCGAGAAACAGAGTTACTAATGGCCATTACTAAACCATTCCAACTTTCTGGCAATGAGCACAAGAATAACAGAGCTCTAACTTCATCATCAAATTTTACCCCTACAGAACTTAACTAACTTGTAACTGTATTAAAATCATTTAAATGGTCTACAACAGATCCACCTTCTGACATCTTCATATTAAATAATCATTTCATAAGAAATACCTTGTTTGAGGCCGAGGGTTTTTCATATAGTTTCGCCAACGCCTGAATCAAACCCTATGTCGTTGTTTCCTTTGAAATTTTGAAGACAACCGACACTGCGAGGCACAACCGTATTGTTTCGAGTGCCTTTCTATCGAGAATGTTCCATTCTGCATCTGTCATAGCCGTCGGCTTCTTTGCTTTTCCGCTCAATGGTAGGTATAGATATTTCTGATACAGATAATCTTCCATCTGCATCTTCCACAACGGAAGTTTTGGCCATTAAATTTCTTGACCCTGAACTTACCATATTCTGCAATTTCTCCCACTCAAACGAGGAACCCTTCTTTCCTACGATTTTATCAGCCAAATAGACCTTCGGCTCCGATACCAGTTGTTAGAAAAATATTATATATGACAGAGAAATGCAAGACATATAATATGTAGAAAAACATAAACACATAAAACTAGAGAGACACAGATATACGTGGTTCACCGAGTTTGGGCTACATCCACCTCGAACAACCAGTCCTTCCTTTCTATTATCCAACAAAATGAAGAGACACAACCTATAGCAGATCTGCTGTAATATCCTCTGCTTTCTCTCACATTCTCACCTATCTATTTCTTGCTCTGAGAATACACATATATTCCACAGCCTTAATACAATACCCTCGTACAAAGAGAGGGGTTTTCTTCTAGGGTAAAAAACCCTAAACTAAACATAAATTCTACCGTTAGATCATCCGCCCAATTAACGACCCAGATTGACTAGAAATTACTATACTTTTACAAGGCAATTTTACTTCTGTTTTTAGCTTTTGGGGCGCTTCCCTCGAAACCTCCGTCGGGGGATCGCTGGCCCCCAGACCCCCCAATCGGGGGGGGATGCCCCCTCCCCCTCTCCATCCCCTCGAACCCCCTGCGGGGGGGACAAGTCCCCCTCGCACCCTCCAGCAATGGAGGGGTGTACAATATTCCTGGGGTATACATCCGGCTGAAACAAAGACCTCTAAATTAGGATGATAATCATGCTCCACACCAAACACTCTTCATTTAGGAAACACATTCTTGCTTTTAGAGGATTATTTTACATATAAATCCAAATCAGTTCATAAACTTGAAGGTCTTAATTTCCAGAATAATTTCGGTGACCATTTTGGTAGTGAAACAACACCTTGATCATCGTGTAAATAGGTTTATAGTGAAAAAACACTTGCAGATAGTCCCGATACTCCTACCACATATAATCCTCAATAAGAGCCAGGAAGTGATAGCGCACAGGGAACATGAAAGCACTATCTAACAATGGAAGTCTAGGGCTAACGGGGTTTCATGATGTCACAAGTGAAGGCATCTATACCCTCCCAATTACCCCATGGGTTCGAGGATAATCCTATCACGAAGGCATAGTCATCATTGGGAGGCATCAGGTCCAAGGGGACTTTCAAAGCCGCAGTTTTAAAACTATTTGGTTCAACCAGTGTCGAACACAAAAGAGCTATTTGGTTGGCAATTTGATTTAAAAAAATCTCAAAGTACATATTTGGTTGGAAGAGTGATTTTTTAGTTGGGATGTTTGTAGCATGGAAGCCTTTGATTTTGTAAGTGAAAAATATGGATTCAAACAGAAATTTAATTCAATAATAGCTGTTTTGCGGGGAAGGAATTTCAAAACGAAATTGTCTGTCAATTTTGATAATTTTCACAACTTTAGTGATTGCTCAAGCAATCTTGACGAAAGAAATTGATCGGTTTGAAAAAATTGTACTTGTATTTGATAGAAAAATTGGCCTATAATTTGATTCCCTAGTGTTGTGATAATAAAATTAGAAAAGAGTCCATAGTACATTTTGATAATTGAATTTTGCGTGGGCACCAAGAATTTGTTTGAAAATTTTGTAGTCATATTTGATAAACAAATTGGCCTATAATTCCATTCCTTGGAGCTGTGATTATAACATTAGAAAAGAGTCCATAGTATGTTTTGATAATTGACTTTTGTGTGGGCACCAAGAACAAATCATGGAGCTTCTCCATTAGTGTTTACAAAATTTACATTGTAAAAGGATACATTTAAAAAAAAATGTATTTGGCTCAAGAAAATCTTAAAAGTAATTCACAGTTGTACCAAAAGCATTCTAAATTCCTAAGAAAACCCATTTCTTATCCTTTTGTATGCATAAAGTTTTTAAGCTACAACTCATAAGGGGAAATGAGGAGGATGCATATTATTTAAACATGTAATAATTTGCAAGGTCAATGGTGGTTGTGCATTAGTGACCAAACTCCAAACTTGGATCAAGGAAACTTAGGATCTTTCCTACATGGTATTGTGGTTATTCATCCATTACAAAAGTTTTCCTCATCCTGGAGTTAACAATTTATATAAATATGGAAACGAGGAGAGGGTTGTGGTTCATGGAGGATGGGGTCCACTCTATGAAGCCATGGCACCTTAGCTGCAACTTGTATGTAGAATCTTTATAGAAGGTGTCAATATGGGCTAGATTACCTAGTATCCTTTTAGAAAATTGGGGCTCCTAGAGTCTACAAACCATTTCTTGTGCAAGTTTACTTTTGACTCCATAAGCTATTACTAATGTTTACAATATCTTAGCCCAGATATGTATACCTAACTTTGACAAATGAAAATGTTCCATCTTTGTAGGGGTGTAACAAGAACAATAGCACAATTATTACATCAGTGGCAACTCTCCTTCCATTGGTTTCACTACATGAAGACTCTTTTGGAAAGACTAAGTTGGGGTATCAATTGGATTCTTCAAACTAGGAAGGGAACCCAATTCCCATGCTTCAAATGAATGTGACAAAGAAAACAACAGTGATAGAAACTCAAATAATTCCCAATCATGCAGTTGGTTGAACTAAACTTGGGAAAAAATGAGCGAAAATTTGCACAAATTGGGACAGATGATATTCATTGAGCAACATTTTGAATCAAGAAACATTTTTATCAAGGTTTATAAACTTGTCCAAGTTGTGATGTGGCCTTTATCAAAGAATTAATAGTGAATCATTTAGATAGTTGTATATTTGTAAGGACTTTAAATCATAGATATCAATTGCCACTATGATCCCTGTACTAAACATGTGAACTTGCATTATCTGTATTAATATAAAAATAGTGTGTATGATAAGTTTTATCCAAAACACAACATTTTCATGTGCTTCTCACTTAGTTTTGTCTACTAATCAAAATTCTGCTTAAAAAATGTGATATATTCAAAGTTCTCGACTTCCATGTAGTTTTTGGGCATTAATGAACTGATTTGGGACATAAAAGGTGTGTTTAATACTAGCTTAATCAAAACAATGATGTATTTATTTTTCCCAACTATAGCGAAAATGGAAGAAAAGGCACACTTTGAATAAACCCATGGAATACCAAAAGGCAACGTTGAGTTGTATACCATTTTTCCATTCAAAAACTTTAAGTGTGATAGTGTCCAAGGACAATCAATCATTTTCCTTGTTATATAATCAGTGAGAAAAAAGTTAATAAATAGTTATTAAGGAGGATAAGAAGGTAATTTCCCCAACTTGGGTGTTTCCTTTGCTAGAATAGTGTATGTCATGAGACTAAATAGTTTTCTCTAAAGTTAGTTTTATCTTTGGCTTTTTAATCAATGACACTAGGAAAACAAAGAAATTAATTTCTTTTGTGAATTAGAATTTTGTAGTGCAACAATGTCCTCTTTCATTACAATGTTTCATGTATCAAATGAAGTTTTTATGACTTGATTTAGAAAGTATTTTTCATGGATTTCAAGTGAATGAGAAATTTTATTTTGAAATTGTGTCATTTTTATTTTGTTGGTGATTATGTAGTGAGAGGTTGATGGTTTTAATGCTCCCTCCCATCCCCTTAGATTTATCCCAAATAAATGGGAGATGTTACTTTAATTCTAACCTAACCTTCATAGTTTCATCATGGAAATAGGTTACAAAATTTTCCTTCCTCTTTGGACTACATTGTCACATCTAGCTAATCAAGAGCTTTCTAGTGATATAAATTTTATCCTGGTCTAACTCATGGATCAAAAGTTATAGTTGTTTGAAGTTGACCCTCTTAAACCCCTTTCCACATTAACTATAATCCACCACGTGGTACCCATGTGTCACTATCACTCCTCACAAGGTCCAACGTGGTGCTCACCACATCATAGTTCCACCACGCTATTATGTCGCACCAAACTACTAATAGTGTTTTGCTTCCAAACTTCCATAGTGCAACAGACATACTTACATTAAATGAAGAGGACAATTCTCCATCCTACGATGCAACATAAATCCTTAAGTCAAATAATGGGTATGGTTCTCTATCACGTGGTTGTTGTCTTCTCTGCAACATCTATCAATTGTTCCATACCTCTGAAGTGCATTGGAAAACTTCTTTGAGACCCACAGTGCCTGGTGATGTGGCTTCAGGCCACATCAACTTCCTTATCAACACCATGTAGCACCCCTTCACTAGGTGGCACCACCTACCACCTCCGCATGTCACCTAGGTGCCATGTTAGCGTAGCATTCCATGTCATCCACTTCTGCAAATTTGATGATGTCAGGGTGATGTGATCCTACCAAGTGTCACATTGTTAGCATTTTATATTAACAACTCTAGCATGACACATGTCGACACTGTTCAGAACCCTACGTGGCATCCACGTAGCCTCACCTTCCTAGGTGGCATCTTGCTACCTCTGCCCAGTCGAGGGTCCCACAAGGCCCTAACCCATCGTGTAAAATTATGGATTCACATTATATGATTTTATGGTTGACTAGAGACCTTCCACGTTAATTAACATATCCCCATCTGTTCCCCATAACATAATTTTTCTTGTGCCCCGAGACATATTTTTTCCTGTTCCCCGGGACATACTTTTTCCCATTCCTCGAGACATAATATTTCCCATTCTTTGTGACATACTCATGACCGTTTCCTCTGATGCATATGTTCCCGTTTACTGACAAGATTATTTCCTGGTGCGCCATGCACCTCTTGTCAATAGTGACACCCTCCCGGTAAACAATACATGGATCTTAGAGCGACACAACATGAATAATCCACAACATGTAATGTGGATTTTCCTATCTTGCACTCCTATTAACTCTACACCCCTTTCAATTTCCTGATTTTCCTTCGTAATTTTATAAATCTCATTTAGTTCAAATGCAATCCTTTCACCCTACAATGCATGGCTTAATAACTTAAGGATTCCAGGGACTTTCCCAAGCTTCCTTGGAGTCCAATATCAGTGAGAACACTGTTCCTTGCATAAATGAGTCCCACATTTCCATACTAGCACTCAAACATCACCATGGATATAATTGAGTCCTAGGCACTAAAGAAACCAAATAATGGATAATGTTTTTATGCATATTAATCACAATAACAACATACCACATCGATGATAAAACATGCAATGCAACATAAAAAAGACAATGGTCTTAACCAATACATAACCTTCACCATGCCCACAATGAAATCCACACATTGTAATTTAGCTATGTAACCAAAATATTATCAACAACCCAGTGGTCTCTAAGCCCCTCAAGCCATGAGAACAATCATATATACATTTCATTAAAGACAACCAGGAATAACATTATTCCTATGTAGATAGTGCTTATACAACCATTGTAATAGCCCATAAAAAAGTCAATCAACATTCATACTGCAACATAAATAGAAGCGAACACACTTATCTGTATAGTTTAATGACTTGAAACTGAGGGAGGAACTTCCACTCTCCACCCAACCATCGACCAGCTATAATGCAATCTTTGTTGCAACTGACCACTCCTAAGCCAGATTCAGAGTTTGAGGATTAAGTGCTTAAGGGAATTTAAACCGATGCCAATCAATATGATCACAAAGAAATCCAAAGACCACTCTGTCTCCATCCACTTATTCTAGGATTATATCCCCCCAAGTGTCTCCACTTGTTCAACCAGGAATCTAGAGCACATTAATATCCCACAACACAAGCCATGTTTTGATCCTTGACAATATCAACCACTCCTTTTCTGCGTGCAATTTTCTCTTAAATATTTTCTCTGTGTTGTCTCAATGCCAATTCAAATTCCTTCCTATTATTTTTTTTTATCCCTTCCTTTTTCCTTTAAGCCCCTCATTGTCCTTGTCTGTTGACCACACAACACAACCCATGAGGAAAAAATGTTTTTATGGGATTGTCCTTCACTTAGTACACCCATACTCCCCCTCCCTTCCTACCACATAGGCCATTAAACCCAGTCATAAAAATTCGTGGCCATTAAATGAACAACCTAATTTAACCAATTCCCAAGAAACTCTTCCCCAAACTCTAAATCCATTTCCACTCCTCTTAGCCACTCATTGTGTTTACATTTTCCCAATATTTACATGAATTACAATTCAAAATGATAATTATAAGAAGGGTATCCAAAAAGTATTGATACATTCCCCACCCCCTTAGAGGAACATTATCCTCGATGTTTTATACTCGAACACAATTCAACCATGCTCTATAACGAACAAAAAAATTCATGAGTGATATTTATATACACATCTGCTTACATTCATTTTCATTACTTACACAGTAAAAAAAATGGGTATGATATGCTCATTTTCTCAACCATCTCACAAGTGGCTTCATATAGTCCAAAGGGACTCCACTGCACCTTGACTTACTTGATTACTTGATTCTAGAGCGTGATCTGCCTCTGATCTAGAATTCATAGTGACTCTAGCTGGAATTATTGTTGAAAATAGCAACAAGAAATTATAAAAATAGAATCCAGAAATTCCAGTTTAATTTGTCCTTGAATTAAAGTGAGAATTAAAATCGAATTCTATTCTCATAGCAACTTGTAATAGTTAACTAGAGTGAGTTGACTTAGTTAACTTGGGAATTTTGAGGTGGAAGTCTTTCTGAAGTCATGTATATGTTCTCCCTATATTATAGGGGTCTAGGATGAGTTAAGTATGAGTGGTAATTAGTTAACTCAGTTTACTGAGTTAAGTCCAGTTAAATTAGTTCCAAACTATTTGAGGAACTAATAGTAAGTTAACAATCAGTTGATGCATTAGTGCACTCAAATAGTGCTACTCCAGTTAACTGAATATTTCCTAATCAGAAACTCATGCATGTTGATTCTGAGAAAGACCTAATTGAGACCAGAGTGCAGGGATAGTGTACTATTTGTTGTATAATTTAGTTGTACATATGGTGCATGCAATCAAGAACTAAACCTAGAAGGGATTACGCAGTTATGGACAAGGAATTTAACTTTAAATACAGGCTAATTCTCTCAGGAATTGTGCAAAGAATTAGAAGCTTGGAGGCTTGGAAATTTAGCTAAGTATTGGCCAAAGGAAGTCATCAGGTGGAGGATAGGAAGTACTTGTGTAAGTTAAGCTCAAGGTCGAGCAGAGCATATTGTATTTATCCAAATTCTTTGACCAAGGGCGCAAGGAAATTGGAGGCTTGGAGAATAGAGAAGAAGCCTGGGACTTGACCTTGCTTGTGAGCTGGGAGATTGATTTTACTGAGTGTTGGGATTGTTATTGTGAGAACAAGCACTTTATTATCATCTTGGATTTCTGATTAATGCAATACAGATAGTGGGGTTTTGTGCTATGGCTTTCCCCTGTTATTTATTGTGTTATGTGCCATTGATTTTCTTCCTCTTATCGATTATTTTTTTCTCTATCTTTATGGGCTTCCACTGTAAAGAGTAGAAGTATATTCTTGTCTCTTTCTTTAGTACATTTCATGAGCTTGTGAATCTACAAGAAAATTCTACATGGTATCAGAGCTGAGAATAATATACTAAAGGAGATTTCGAAGTTTTGAGTTTTGGGCTACAAGTTTGAAGAGCAGATATGAAAAATTTGTACAAAATTTTCAGAAACAAATATCTGATTTGGATTATTTGCGAAAATACCCAAATTAAAAAAAAAAAAAAAAAAAAAAAAAAAAAAAAATAAATAAAAATCAGTTGAATCGAAGTTCGTATGAGGGAGATATTGCTGATTTAAAATCAATGTTTTTTCTAGAAAATTTCGTGACGACAGGACAAAGGAAGATATGGTGAGCCTTGCCCTTCTTGGACTCCCAAAGAGTTGGCATAGTTATTAGGACTCTATCAATGGTCGGAAGAAGCTTCTAGATTGCAAATGACTGTGGTCGTATTTGATGCAGGAGGAGATCAGGAGGAACACCAGAGATGGGACCTCTTCCAAGGAAGTGGAAGAGGATTTTGCCTTAGCGAGTAAGGCAAAGTGGGCCAAGGGAAAGAAGTCTATTATAGGAAAATTTGGGCACATCAACCCAAAATTCCAGATCTGTATTATTAGGGTCTATCAACCCCTAATTCAGTTGTTTTGATTCCCTAATGAAGTTAACCTACATCATGCTTGCTTCCCAAGAGTTTCATGACACCGTTCATCCAAAAAATGTCCCTAAAGAGATCATCGCAGGTGGCCTTCTATCTGGCTGCAATGAATGGCAGGCACTACACTGTTTGTGTGCTATGCATCGCACCTAGCCTTTGTTACACCTGCAATGAGCGAGATCCATCGAATTTTTCAAATGAATCCATTGGATTCCTCATCCAATGGATGCTTCTAGAGGTTTCTAGAAGGATTGGGCTCACTTTTGGATGAGGAAGGAGATGATTGAACCTTAGTCCATTATCCCTTCCTCCATGGAACCACTTCCCAAATATGGCAAAGCATTCATGAGGGTCATTAATGGCCTAAGCTCCTCTGTTCAGCTATAAAAGGACCAAGCTCTTAATGGCTGGTCTAGGTTGGAACTTCTTGAGCTAAGGAAATGCTGCTTGGATGAGATTAGTAGAGAGAGTAATGTTATCATGTCAAATTGTTGTTTCCATGAGGAGAGAAGGGTTTGAAGCTGGGAGGATGACGCTGAATTGGACATGCACCTACATGGGTTGTAATCTTCCTTTCTATGAATAAAGAGTTCTATGATTTTTCCCATTCATGTGTTATGAAATGTGCATTGTATTTTTGATTCTATAATGTGTTTAGTTAACAGATCAATATGTATGCGTTGATGGTTTTCTGTCTCAGCTTGTGTGCAGGTACCTTTCAAGCGAGTTAAGTACAGAAGGGAGTGGTGAAAGCGATCAAAGGGAAGAGGGATTGAGCTAGAGATACAGGTTGGTACTTTTTCTCCTCTTTCTTTTATCTGTTAGCTATAGGAAAAGCAATAGAATTACTTTAACTGTTGTTCTAGACTTGCTACTAGGTCTAGGGGTTAGTCATTCAAAAAGACACTAAATTTGCCCATAACAAATGGGAAACTCCACTGGGGATCGATCCTATCCCTTATAGTAGCTAATCATTCTCTTAGAACACTTTGACATACTTTACCCTTTGTTTTTCATCGAATTTAAGTCCAATTCACTGAAATTGAGTCAATTTCGAGCATAAAATTGTCATTCTGTAATCATCGTAGCTCTGTAACTTAGACAGTGCATTGAATGGCACCCTCTGCACTAAGACAATGCTATGCATCACACTATCCCTCACTCTAGCCTACGATGATTCGTTTTGGAGCAGTTTTCCCATCTAGGAGCTGAATCCTTAAGTCAATTTTCAGTTGTTTGAATTGTGTGTTGGATTTAGATGAGTTCTTGTCTCTAAAAGCAATATTTGTTTCCTTGTTTCGACCCGTTTTAGACTAGATTGTTAAATGTTTGTTTATGTATTTGTTTATCATTTGCAGTCCTGAGTCGAAAGTAGTTTCAATCGATTGTTTTGAAGTGTCATAAAATCTTCCTTGTTAGAATAATCGATTGGTCTATTTTGTGCATCTGATTCATATTTTCGTTTAAGTGTCAAAAATATTCATTTCCTTAAAGTTGAATGTGTCATTCAATCTTCCTTTATCTTTAAGTGAAATTGTCATAAATCGACATTTGTGTGAAAAGAGCTTTCAGATCATTTGTTCATTTGTTTTTCTTAGTGCATAATTCACATTAAGGAGAACGGAAAATAAAAAGAAATACATGTAATTGCATTTTAGAGTTTGATTGTGTGTGCTTAAATGGAATGGTTAGGGAAATGCATTAGTGAGTGCTCTTTGTTGTTTGATCCAAAAAGTACTTGTTTGCTCTATCCCTTGTTAGTTAGGATTTTCATTGTTGAAATCAAAATGGAAAGAGTGCTTCTCATTTAGTTGCATTCTTAGGAATCTTGGAAAACATCACGTGGTGAAACCCAAAGGCAAATTTTAAGCAAGATCAACCTAAAATTAACCTCAATTAACCTAAAAATGCATTGGAATTTAATGTAAACATCTAGAGGTGCCTAGGCTAGAGACATGTTCCGGTGTCTTAAAACCTAGTGGCTGTCGTTTCATTAAGGTTGGGTGATTCCTCTTCTCTGAACCAGTAAGTACTAGTACAAATTTGTGCTCCTTGTACCATTGTGTATATAGTGGGAGACCCCAATAGGCTTAAATCTTTTATCCCTAGGAAGCTGATTCTACCACCTTACCGATCACAATGCACCAAACACAACATTCGGGAAGACTGACTTCTATACGATAAATCCTTGGTAATTTCTCTTTAATTTTCCACCAAGGTGTATATTGCAGTTTTGTGATTAGTTTGGTAAACCCTCTTGCTTAGTATCTCCAGAGTAGTCACTTTTGTTCCTTTTCGACTCCTTAAAAGAAAAGGTCCATCTGAGCGCTTGTCCTTTCAAGCTCATTAAACAACGAAAGAGACTAGAGTCATCTTTTGCTTTTTCTCGACTCTTAAAAAATGAAAAAGCAAAGTTAAGTTCTTGCGTCGTAAAAGTTAATTGACCGCGAAAACATCCTTTTTTCCTTAGTTGAGTTAGGTTGATAAGATTAATCAGCAATTCTAGAGGAATATCAACCTCCACTCTGTCGTTCGAGGAGAGTTACGAGCAAACCGCCCTTGCCACCGGAAGCGACACCCATCCGGTCAAGGCAGACTCGTCAAACTGAGTTTGGTACTTCAAGAGTTTCTAGTACTTCATCTAAATTACCAGAGCCGCCTATCATGGCTAGTACTGAGCCTCAAGTTACTCCAACTATTTCTGGAACATCTGTTACACAAGAAGAAGTTACTCAACTACCTGAGGTCATTATAACGGAAACAAGTGAACAAGTGCCTGAAGTTGAACAACCAAAAATTACTTCAAAACTTGAACCTGTTCAATTGGAATTTGATCCAGAACCCATAGTAGTTGAAACCAAAGACATTCCTGAACCTAAAGTTGTTCACGAACCTTCCATTGAAACTGAAGTTCTTTTACCGGAACATCTGGACTTTGACCTTGAACATTCCAAAATTGTTACCGAAATACCTCAGTCATCTGTAGTTCCTGAAACTCCATCTTTAACACCAAAAGTCTTTTTTGGACCTGACGGTGAAATCCTTCCACCTGGATTAATTGTTGTAGAGGAAGAATCTAAAGAAGAGTCTGATCCCGGGACTCCACATCATTTTGGTCCTGGTTTATATATTTACTCTGAATCTCTTCCTCGTTTTTCTACTGCCTCTAAAATCCCACTTGATTCATTAGGTCAACTTTTGGGTCAGCTAACCATGGCAGAACAACCACAAACATCCCAGACTGCTTCATCTGATGCAGCTGCAGCAGAGTCTTTTGCTGCTACTTCTTCGATGTTTACAACCACACCTGAGTCACATTTATATGGACAATCGTTCATCCTGGTTGGTTACCAGTCTATGTCTGGAGTCCACTCAGGGGTTTCATCTTTGCCATGGTCATCTCCCATGTCATCATCAGGAATTTTACCTGGTTCTTCTTATCAAGGACAACAGTTTGATCCTGGGTATTAGTATCAAACTGGGCAATATGGTGAACAAAGACCCATTTATCCTCTTAACACTGGATTGCCACCATATGGTCAGCAATATGCCTATTCACAACATCCTCCCTATCAAGGAGGACAACCCTATGGTTATGTCCCACCGTATCCAGGTCAACCTGAAATGAGAGTTTGTCAGTGGCAGCCAACTATGCCACCACAACCAAGGCTTGTGTATTTGACACAACCTATGCGAACTGAGCCAATTATATCAACCCAACCTATCATAGCTATGGAACAATAGATACAAGGTCAACCCATTGTATCTCAACTTGTGTAAGTTAGCTCCATTGCCTCACAACCTCAAGTTTCGAGTCAGCAAACCTAAACTTCTCAGGCTGTTATGTAACAACTGCTTGTTTCTAGGGTACAATTACCTCAGGTTAGTGTGCCATTATCTGGAGTGACTCAAGTTGCTACAGGTTTAGTTTATTCTCAGCCTGGTCAAACTGGCGTTGGGGGGCAATATCAAACTTCACAACTGATGCCCCAACAACCTTGGTAGCCGCAGTATCTACAGCCTCCATTTCAGAATGTCCAACCTTAGTATGGGCCTGCTTTCTAAGATCAACCTATGCAAGGACAATATCAAGCTTATCAGGGCCCTATGTGTCAAGCCCAAACCGGTTACAGACAAATGCAAGGTCAACTTGGTTTCAATCCATATCCTAGATATGTCCCACCACCTTATCAAAGATATCCGCCTTATGCGGGTATGCAAAGGCCTATGGCACATGCAATTCCATCTTATCCCAGATATGCCCAACCTGATCTGAATCGGCAGTTTCCTTTTGTGGCAACCTTAGAATTACCAGATTTAAACCGGCTTACAAATGATCCAATTTTGTATTCACCATTGTGGCTGGTGATTCCTCATAAGTTGCCTTCCGACATTCCAAAGTTTAGTGGAAATCCTGGAGAAGACCTGTCAAATCACGTTATGACTTATCATTTATGGTGTTCTTCAAACTCCTTGAATGATGATTCGGTAAGACTCCGTCTTTTCCAAAGAACGCTAATTGGCTTGGCTGCTAAGTGGTATATTGAATTGCCGAGAGCTTCTTTTAATAATTTCACCCATTTAGCCACTACCTTTTTGACCCACTTCTAGTTACCCATCAGATATGAAATTGGAACGAAAATTTTGACCAATTTCAAACAAACGACTTCTACTCATATATCCGATCATATTCATGAGTGGTGTCATCATCGTCGCATGGTTAAAACCTATGTTCTTGATCAACTTTTTGATGAGTGGTTTGTTAAGTCGTTATCGCCATCTTTCACTGAGGATGTGGCTAAAGGTGGAGTTGTTATAGAAGAGAAAGTGATTGCTCGTGCCCAATATTTGGATTTAATTTACACGCAATCCAACACGCTCTATGACAAAATTCCACATGCATCGTGCTTAAATCAATCCATTCCACCTTCACCATCAAATAGGGACTGTCATGCTGAAGATGGTGTGATTAGTTCCTTGAGCACGCAAGCGGCGAGTAAACCATTTGGTCAATCACTTGCCAAAAATCAAACTATAAATGCACCTGAGGTTCTTGCTTCTGAGATTAATGTCGTGTCATCTGACAAAGGTAAGAACCAAAGCAACCAGGAAGCAAGAAAAAGGGGGAAAATAAAAAGAAGAATGAAAACCCTCCTCAAGAGAAATCATCTGATTCCTCTACTTTAGGAAAGAAACCTCGTTATCCATGTTTGATATGTGATAATGATCATTTTACAAGAGATTGTCCTCACCACTCGGAAGTTTCTAAATTGTTAAAAGCTTCAACCGCATCTGCAGTGTTGATAAATCTGTTTCCGAACTCGGATACCAATATGGTTGCAACTGAAAATGATTCCACATCCCAGGTATTAATGTTATCCATCATAAAACCTAAAGATGAAGTTGGTTCAGACATGTAATAAATATTATGGTAATCCGCCATCATCGTCAAATAATCACACCACTGATCAACCTGGTTCTTCGACTTCAACCACATCGGAAAATATTCCACTACCCATTGCACCAGAGTGAACAATAAAGCCACCTAAGGGAGTTGTGCATAAATCAACGTTTAATCCTCAAGCTCGAGCTGCTCAAAATTATAACATAGTAGAAGATCTTTCTAAGTCTCCTTCTGCTATGTTGACGCTTGAGGTATCACAAAATTGCCCCTCTGAGAAGCAGGCTTTACTGTCCGCAATAGGTGGAGTAGATTCAGTGGATTCTAATCTTGTGGTTTTTAATCACTCAGGATATACACCGTAGTTACCAGCTCAATTAGCTTTTATGATTCAGGTTAAATCTCTCAACAAAATTATTCATTGAACCATTGTAGATGAGGGAGATTCTACCTGTATTATGTCAATGAGCTGCTGGAAAACACTGGGGTCACCTACGTTGTCAAGATCACCAACCACATTAAAGGCTTTTGATGGAAGGACTTATACTTCATGTGGGATTTTAAATAATTTGCAAGTAGAACTACAGGGAAAAATGGTAACTGTTGAGATTGAGGTGGTTGACGGACCCCTTGGTCACAACATTTTACTTGGACAACCATGGGTTTATGCTATGGTTGCTGTTGTTACCATGTACTTTCGTACGATTACATTTCCTCATAAAGGTGGAATAATAGTTATCGACCAAACCTCATTTTTTGCCTCCAGTTCTCAAGTTATGGGAAGCATTCTGTTTGTTAACGGACCCTCGCTTTCACTTCAATCCGTTGGTGTAGGTCTTTTTAAAGGTCCCTCATTAATGGGTACTTTCACACTTCTGCCACCATTTGGAACATTGGAAGTTGCGAGAGTCGAGACATGTAATATGTTATCCTCTACTTCATATGATTTAAAGAGGATCACCAATAGTGTTGAAGACAAGAGTTTTACTGAGGTTATGCTGCTAAGTCCTATCAAACTCGCATATCAATCAATTTTTCTTGCTTGTGCGGCATTTCCAGATCCACAATCGCCAATTGTATGGGTAGATCGTTCACTTGAATACGGTACTTCTTCCGATCCTTTTTCTTGTATATATTCTATAGATGAGGAAATCATCTAATCCATGATGATAGGAGAAGAACCTTGGGAAGATTATCATCATCATTCCCTTCTTCTAGATTCTAAGGAAGACTATTCAGATGAACTAGTACACCCTTTGATTGTAGATTTCTTTTTGAATTATGTTAGAATAGATTCAGTAGATTCTAAGCATAATTTGTCTAACATAGAAGAAACCATTTCTATAGGCATTTCAACCAAGCCTAACGTTGTAGAAAACATTCATATTGGCAAATATTGTTCTCCTTTGGAACTCAATATTTACCGTGCTTTGTTTCATGAATTTAGAGATGTATTTGCATGGTCTTACGAGGAAATTCCAGGCATTGATTCAAGCATTGTTGAACATCAAATCAAAATGTACCCTGATGTCAAACCATTATGACAGCGACTTCGACCTGTACATCCAAGAAAAGATGCTACCATTTAAACAGAGGTTGAAAAACTTTTGCATGTTGGCTTCATTTACCCTGTACCTCTTACCGATTGGGTATCAAATATTGTTCCCGTGATGAAAAAACAAGGAACAATCCGAGTGTGTGTTGATTACCAGGATGTAAATAAAGCATGTCCAAAAGACAATTATCCTACACCCTTTATCGACCAGATTATTGACGAATGTGCCGGATGTGAAATCTTTTCATTCATGGATGGATTTTCCGGTTACAATCAAATCAATATCTGCCCAGAGGATCAGTCAAAAACTGCATTTATCTGTCCCTGGGGCACATTTGCGTATAGAAAGTTACCTTTTGGTTTGAAGAATGCAGGGGATACATTTCAGAGGGCAATGAATTATGCCTTCCATGACATTAAGAACATTGTACAACCATATCTTGATGATTTTCCT
This sequence comes from Pinus tabuliformis, assembly GCA_031772625.1. Classification (NCBI taxonomy): domain Eukaryota; kingdom Viridiplantae; phylum Streptophyta; class Pinopsida; order Pinales; family Pinaceae; genus Pinus; species Pinus tabuliformis. The sequence continues at coordinate 445,181,494 of CM062813.1, read as the reverse complement.
GCTCATTCACGAAAGCGGACTGATCACCCGCAGCATCTTAGAGCAATATTCTTACAGTGTCGACACTACAAAATAAGACTCAATCCACACAAGTGTGTGTTTTGTGTTGGCTCTGGTCGATTGCTTGGATTCGTGGTCTCAAAAGACAGAATTCGACTCGATCCATCAAAGGTTGAAGCAATACTTGAATTGCCTCCACCTTCAAACTTATTAGAGTTACAGAAACTTCAAGGGAAGGCAAAATTTCTGAGGAGGTTCATTCCAAACTATGCAGAATTGGCTAAAGGTTTTATACGTCTGTTGAAGAAAGAGGTACCCTTCCATTGGGATCAGGTTGCACAAGCTTCCTTTAGTGCTCTTAAATATTCCCTGATTAGAGCTTCATTAATGTATGCCCCAAACTATCAACAAGACTTTTACCTGTATCTAGCCGCTGTAGATACAACCATCAGAATGGTTTTAGTCCAAGAAGTAGATGGAATGGAACATCCTGTATATTATTTGAGTCGTAATCTCAATGATACAGAAAAATAATATTCCTATGTTGAAAAGTTAGCTTTGGCGGCCGTTCAAGCCATGCAGAGGTTTTGTCACTATATTCTCCTACGTAAAACTACAGTTATCTCTGATTGCAACCCTATGACATACATTTTGTCACGTCAATTGCTGGGGGGAAAATACTCGAAGTGGATAGTTATATTTTAGGAATTTGATTTGGAATTCGTTAAGTCTAAATCAAAGAAATATCTCGTATTTTCCGAACTACTTTGCGACTTTCCTTCATCCTTAAACGATTAAACATCAGAAACATCAATCATGGATGAGTCTCTGTTTCTAATTTTGTCAAGTGATTCATGGTATAAAGATATACTGGTCTATCTCTAGACCCAAGCTTTCCAACCCAATACCTCTCGCTCTAAACAACGATGTGTCAAATACCAAGCCAAAAATTATCTGATTGTTGGTGATACGCTTTATTGCCGTGGTATCGATACAATTTTATGTAGGTGCCTCACTCATGAGGAGGCCGAGAAAGCTTTGAATGATTGTCATTCAGGTGCTTGTGGTGGACATCTATCCGGATATGCAAGAACATAGAGATTGTGTCGAATACACAACCTATTAGAAATTACTGGGGAAAAATGGGAAAAAGCTGGGAACACTTTATGGTAGTAGGTCGCTCTTGAACATGACACTTTCACCTCATCACTGTGACTATGTGGGTTGGGTCATTCAGCTTGATGGTTATCACACTATTGGTCTATCATACCATCCATCACTTTGTTTTGGGTCAATGCTACCAATCCACCTCAGTGTCGCCGATATGTTCAAGAGAAGTCATTCAGTTCAAAACTTCATCGTTTACAATACTATAAACCTTCACTTTCATGCTCGCCATTCCTGAACCATGTGTCGTCAGTCGACGTTTCATTTCCAAAAATAATTTACCTCATTTCGTGTCATTGATGTGGGATACATCAAGGCCCACCTGCAACGAGTCGCTTCTTGTCGACATCAACACATCATCCAAGAAGTTGACGTAGAAACACCCCTTCAGTACCTTGAGGCTTGCATACATCAATGGTAGGTTTCTCGCTTCTGACGATAGGTTGACATCACTAGCCTTCGACTGAAAGACTTCGTATGGTGTTCGACATCAAATCATTTATTCACACCTTGCGAAATGTACTGCAGTACCTTGAGGGTCATTATCATTATCAGTGATTCCTCTCGCATCTGTTAATGGCTTACACCATTGGCTGGTAATCAGATGATGTCTCTCCATGTTTGACTTCATATCATCTACTCACATGGTTAGACTTGTACTTGAGTGAAATATTGGACGAGATTGAAGACCCCGGATCTAGTTTCATCCATCCGGGCTGCGATACATTTAGAAGTACTAATTCAAATGTATAATGGTCTTACATTCATGGTCATCCACTCATGGGTCTACATCTGTAGACAATTATATTTGTACATGTAATGAAAGTTTATAAAGCTGAGCATGGGTATGCCTTCCCTCAGCTAAATTGTGAGAAAAATCAAAGTATCATAATATTTGTATTGTAACTAATGCAGGTCACCTTCCGGTTCGAAACCTTCTCTCCAAAGTGGTGAAGCACCTCAATCAACATGGTTATTTTTTACTTCATGCTTTAGGGGGCATCTGTTATAGGAAAATTTCGGCACATCAACCCCAACTTCCAGATCTGTATTATTAGGGTCTATCAACCCCTAATTTAGTTGTTTTCATTCCCTAATGAAGTTAACCTACATCATGCTTGCTTCCTAAGAGTTTCATGACACCATTCATCCAAAAAATGTCCCTAAAGAGATCATCGTAGGTAGCCTTCTATCTGGCTGCAATGAATGGCAGGCACTACACTGTCTAGGTGCTATGCATCACACCTAGCCTTTGTTACACCTACGATGAGTGAGATCCATCGAATTTTTCAAATGAATCCATTGGATTCCTCATCTAATGGATGCTTCTAGAGGTTTATAGAAGGATTGGGCTCACTTTTGGATGAGGAAGGAGATGAATGAACCTTAATCCATTATCCCTTCCTCCATGGAACCACTTCTCAAATATGGCAAAGCATTCATGAGGGTCATTAATGGCCTAACCTCCTCTGTTCAGCTATAAAAGGACCAAGCTCTCAATGGTTAGTCTAGGTTTGAACTTCTTGAGCTAAGGCAATGCTACTTGGATGAGATTAATAGAGAGAGTAATGTTATCATGTCAAATTATTGTTTCCATGAGGAGAGAAGGGTTTGAAGCTGGGAGAATGATGCTAAATCGGACATGCATCTACATGGGTTGTAATCTTCCTTTCTATGAATAAAGAGTTCTATGCTTTTTCCCATTCATGTGTTATGAAATGTGCATTATATTTTTGATTCTGTAATGTGTTTAGTTAACAGATCGATATGTATGCTTTGATGGTTTTCTGTCTCGGCTTGTGTGCAGGTACCTTTCAAGTGAGTTAAGTACGGAAGGGAGTCGTGAAAGCGGTCAAAGGGAAGAGGGATCGAGCGAGAGATATAGGTTGGAACTTTTGCTCCTCTTTCTTTTATCTGTTAGCTATAGGAAAAGCAAAATAATTACTTTAACTGTTGTTCTAGACTTGCTACTAGGTCTAGGGGTTAGTCGTTCAAAAAGACACTAAATTTGTCGATAACAAAGTCCCAATATGAGGAGGAAGGAAAGAAGATGAACTTGATGAAATTCCATTGTTTTAAATGTCAAAAGCACGAGAATTATGCCAAGAATTGTCCACAAAAGAAAGCAAGCATGAAGGAGCTGACAGTAGCGGTAGTAGGTGAAGCTCTAGCTTCAGAATTCAAACTTGATTTCACTCTCATTGAATGCATGACCGACACTGCCATGAGAGGCATGTGGTATCTTGGCAGTGGTGCCTCATTCCATATGACGAGGAATAGAGATCTCTTTAGTGATTTTGAGGAGAAATACCTCAAGCAGAGCATAGAGTTTGGAGATGACAAGAGGTATAGAGCTATCGAGATTGTTACGGGTACCTTTCAAAGGGATTCTGGCTTCCCTCTCAGGATCAAAGATGTGATATATGTTCTGGGACTAAAGAAGAATCTTGTTTCAGTTGCAGTATTGGAAGACCGTGGCTATGATGTGTGTTTTAGTAAGGGAAAGGTTTTCCTTAGACACATTGCCATGGGATAGGTTAAACAGATTGGTGCATTGGTTAAGAACCTATATGATTTTGAGTTTCAAGATGCATGCAAAGCCTTGAGGAGCAAGGTAAAGGTTAGAGACTTGGTGCTTGATAGGGAGAGTAAATTACCTCTGAAAATCTAGCCCCAAAAGAAGCCTCTGAAGCAACTTCAGGAAGTTGTGGAGTAGCCACAACTAGAGAAGCTAAAAGGACACCGAGTGGAGAGATCCACTCAAGCAGAGAAGAAGTAGTCTCAGATAATTGTGGAGCAGCCATAATTGGAGAAGCCAAGAGGAGACCGAGTGGAGGCATCAAGTCATGTAGAGACCTCCAGTAGGGGCAAATTTCGAGCCAAGTGGGCAGAGGGATCACATGCAGTCATACCTCCAAGTGTGAGGTGGGGCAATGTGAAGTGATATTCCCAAGAGGGTTGAAATTGGGCAGGGTCCATTGAGTAGTTTTATCTCATGGATCGTACCTTGCTACAGAAACCTAAAGTACATACTAGTGGGATGAATCAGTGGGATTGATGCAGTCAGAGATCAAAGTGATAGAGGCTAGAGCAGCCAGATACTGGAGAAGTGTAGAGAAGGGTTGACAATAATGCATGAAGGTAGAGTCAACAAAAGCGCAAAGATTTTAGTCGACAGAGGCAATAACATTCAAATACTTTGATGATAGATGAATCATTTTGATTCAAGTTGTATGTTTTTTGTTTCTGGAGTTGTTGGAGCAAAAACACTAGAGAGAAGTGTTGCATGCAGAACATCCCAAAGGCTCAGGATCAAGATTGAGTTGAATTCCTTTCTTGTTGAAAGGGAGTGTTGAAAATAGCAACAAGAAATGATAAAAATAGAATCTAGAAATTAAAGTTTAATTTGTCTTTGAATGAAACTGAGAATTAAAATCGAATTCTATTCTCATTGCAACTTGTAATAGTTGACTAGTGTGAATTAACTTAGTTAACTTAGGACTTTCGAGTTGGAAGTATTTCTGAAGTCATGTATATGTTCTCCCTATATTATAGGTGTCCAGGATGAGTTAATTATGAGTTATAATTAGTTAACTCAGTTTACTGATTTAAGTCTACTCAAATTAGTTCCAAACTATCTGATGAACTAATAGTGAGTTAATAGTCATTTGATGCATTAATGCACTCAACTATTGCTACTCTAGTTAACTAAATATTCCCTCATCATAAACTCATGCATGTCAATTATGAGAAAGACCCAATTGAGACTAGAGTGTAGGGACAATGTACTATTTGTTGTATAATTTTCTGAGTTGTACAGATGGTGCATGCAATCAGGAACTGAACCTAGAAGGGATTGTGCAGTTATGGATGAGGAATTTCCCTTTAAATACAGGCTAATTCTCTTAGGAATTGTGCAAAGAATTAGAAGCTTGGAGGCTTGGAAATTTGGCTAAGTATTGGCCAAAGGAAGTCATCAGGTGGAGGATAGGAAATACTTGTGCAGGTTAAGCTCAAGGTTGAGCAGAGCATATTGTATTCATCCAAATTCTTTGACCAAGGGTGAAAGGAAATAAGAGGCTTGGAGAGTAGAGAAGAAACTTGGATTTGGCTTGAGCTTGCTTCTGAGCTAGGAGATTGATTTTACTAAGTGCTGGGATTGTTCTTATGAGAACAAGCGTTGTATTATCATCTTGGATTTCTGATTAATGATATACAGATAGTGGGGTTTTGAGTTGTGGCTTTCCCTGGATATTTATTGTGTTATGTGTCATTTATGTTCTTCCTCTTGTCGATTATTGTTTTTCTCGATCTTTATGGGATTCCACTATAAAGGGTAGGAGTAGATTCTTGTCTCTTGATTTTGTACATTTCATGAGCTTTTGAATCTACAAGAAAATTCTATAATTCTCCCCTAGATTCCACCTATATCACAAACCAATCAACAACATGATTAGCATCATGGGCATACTTTTTCCGCAAAGATATATGGAAAAAATCATGTGCCTTCACTGTGGGTGGCAAGGCAAATCTGTATGCCATCGACCCCACTCTTTCTGAAATCCAAAATGGCCCACAGAATCTTGGTGCCAACTTAGCATAAGATCCAATATTTAATGAAAATTTCCTTGGTCAGATGTGAAGGTAAACATGATCCCCCGCTTGAAATTCCTTGTGCATACTCTATTGATCTGCATAGATCTTTTTCCTATCTTGAGTTATTTTCAGTTGTTGCCTAATAACAATTACTTATTGTTGCATCTCCCTCAACATATCAGGATTGATATGCACTATGTTCAGTAGATTGTTTCAGCTCATAGGTGTACTACATTTTGTACCATAAAGATCCCCAAATGGACTCATCTTTAATGATTCATGGTACCCATTGTTGTACGAAAACTCTACCAAAGGTAGAAACTCTTCATACCTCTTTGGTTGATGCATGGCATACATTCATAGCATGTCTTCCAACACTTTGTTAACTCTTTCAGTCTATCCATATAATTGAGGATGGTATCTTGTGTTGATGGCTAACTCTGTCCCAAAACTAGAAAACAACACCTTCCAAAAATTATACGTGAACTTAGCATCCCTACCTGAGATGATCTTCTTAGGTACGATGTAAAATATCACTATTTATTTTATAGAAACACAAGAAATATCACTCGCTTTATCAATGGATTTAACAGTTACAAAGTGAGCCACCTTTCTTAGCTTATCTATCGCCACCATTACAGAATCATGCTACCTACCTGTCCTTGGCAACCTAGTGATGAATTCCATGGAAATGGCTTCCCACTTCCAGCCAAGTATGGGTATTGTTTGCAACAATCTCATTAGATGTCTACACTCCACCTTCACTTGTTGGCACTCAAAGCGTTTGGAAATGTACTCAGCCAAATCCTTTTTCATTCCTAGATGATAGTACATCTTTCTCATGGCTGTTATCATTTTCTGATAACCAGGATGACCAAAATATGGTATTTTATGAAATTCATCCGATATGAGATTCTTCAAGTCACCCATGCAAGGTATATACCACTTTCCTTTGAACTTTAGAAATCCATCATCCATGAGGGAGTAGTTCTTTCTCAATGCCCCTTCTAGCTCTTGTTGCAAGCTTTCTTTTAGTTGTTGGTAGTGCTCATCCTGATGCAATACTTCTTTAATATTTTCGTGGACGTCAACTTCACAAGAACTTATAGCTTCCACATGAGCTACATGTAGCCTTCTACTAAGTGCATTAACTACCTTGTTTTTCTTTCCCTTGATGTGTTTGATTTCAAAATCAAACTCAATAATTAAGGCTAGCCACCTTGCCTCTCTTGCATTCAACTTGAGCTGATCAAATTAGTACCTCAACCCTTCATGACCTGACATCAATATAAACCTTCTTCTCAGCAAGTAGTTCCTCCACATTTTCAATTCATGCACTATCGTTTCCAAGTCATACGTGACATAATTTTCTAATGCTCATTCAACTTTCCCGATTCATAACAGATCACTTATCCTTCATGCTTCAGGACTCCATCAATCCCTTCCTTGCAAGCATCCGTGCAAACCACAAAATCCTTTTTTGGGTCTATTATCCTCAATATTTGTATACGTGAGAGAAAATATTTCAATTTCTCAAAATTCGCTTCCCATTCTGGTGTCCATTGGAATTTGATCCCTTTTCTTTGTAGCATTTTTATTGGGTGTCTAATATTTGAGAAATTGTAGATGAACCTATGGTAATAATTGGACAATTCCATAAAGGATATAACTTCTATCACATTCTAAGAAGTAGGCCCCTCCATAATGGTTTTGATGTTCTTTGGATCCACTACTACTACTTCTTTAGAGACAATGTGTCCAAAATAATGAATGTGTGATGAGAATAATTCACACTTGCTAAGTTTGGCATAGAGCTTGTGCTCTCTTAGCAATTGCAATACTCCTGCTAAATGATTTTCACGATCCTAGGTCTTTTAATAAACCAATATGTCATCGATAAAACCAACACAAAATTATCCAAATATGGACTAAGAACATCATTCATCAAGCACATAGATGTTGTTGGGCCATTTGTGAGTCCAAACAACACCACTACAAATTCATAGTGTCGATAGCTTGTTGGAAATGTCATTTTGTGAATGTATTTATCTTTGATGCATATGGAGGCACCTAAGTCTCAAATCAATCTTTGAGAACACCACAACTCCCCTCAATTGGTCAAACAGATCACCAATCCTCGATAGAGGATATTAGTTCTTTATTGTGGCCTTGTTTAACTGCATGTAGTCGATGCATGGCCTCAATGCCCCATCCCTCTTCTCTACAAATAATATATGTGCTCCCTAGGGTGATATGTTGGGTTTTATAGCTTCTTTGTCCAACATTTATTTTAACTACAACTTCAGCTCTGCCAACTCTGGTGTACTCAATTAGTATGGAAGTTTCGATACCAACATCAATCCTAGGAACAATTCTATTGAGAAGTCGATTTCTCTTTTTGGTAGAAGTCCTAGGATTTCTTTGGGGAACACATCATTGAATTATTTTATTATTGGGTGTTATTCCATTATGTCTTTATCAACCTCTGATTCACCGGTCACTTGAACAATGTACAATTCACATCCCTTCCTTTTGCACCTCTTTAATTGCAACACAGTTATTTTCCTAAACGTTATAGGTTTTCTCTTTCCCTACAATGATAGCCTTTCTCCTCTATCATTGAGACACTCTATCGAATTTTTGTAACAATCAACCTTGTTTATGTGAGCCACTATCCTTGTTTATGCAATTCTTTCACCCTGCAACGCATGGCTTAGTAACATAAGGATTCCAGGGACTTTCCCAAGCTTCCTTGGAGCCCAATATCAGTGAAAGCACTGCTCCTTGCATAAATGAGTCCCACATTTCCATACCAACACTCAAACATCACCATGGACATAATTGAGTCCAATGAATCTTATAAACATTCCCTTTACTAGGCACTAGAGAAACCAAATAATGGATAATATTTCTATGCATATTAAGCACAATAACAACATACCACACTGATGATAAAACATGCAATGCAACATAAAAAAGATAATTGTCTTAACCAATACATAACCTTCACCATGCCCACAATGAAATCCACACATTGTAATTTAGCTATGTAACAAAAATATTATCAATAACCCAGTGGTCTCTAAACCCCTCAAGCCATGAGAAAAGTCACATATACATTTCATTAAAGACAACCAGGAATAACATTATTCCTATATAGATAGTGCTTATACAACCATTCTAATATGCCATAACAAAATCATTCAACATTCATAGTGCAACAGAAATAGAAGTGAACACACTTATCTGTATAGTTTAATGATTTGTAACTAAGGGAGGAACTTCCACTCTCCACCCAACCGTAGGCCAGCTATAATGCAATCTTTGTTGCAGCTGACCACACCTGAGCTAGATTCAGAGTTTGAGGATTAAGTGCTTAAGGGAATTTAAACCGATGCCAATCAATATGTTCACAGAGGAATCCAAAGACCACTCCGTCTCCATCCACTTATTCTAGGATTATATCCCCCCAAGTGTCTCCACTTGTTCAACCAAGAATCTAGAGCACATTAATATCCATCTACTAATCCAACAGATATCAGAAAACACAGAGCTTTCCCTTTGCTAACTATAAATCTAGAGTACATTGTGTTCTATTTGCTCCATCTTGCATGCTTCCAGAACACACAATGTCTCCATCTACTTCTTATCTTCAACAACGCTCCTTACCATGCTCCTACTCCAATGATAATGCTTGTTCCCAAAACTATTTCTTTGGCCCATGAGTTCACTCACAATCCTCCTATGCCTAACCCAACATACATGCACACACAACACAAGCCATGTTTTGATCCTTGACAATATCAACCACTCATTTTCTACGTGAAATTTTCTCTTGAATGTTTTCTCAGTGTTGTCTGAAAGCCAATTGAAATGCCTTCCTATTATTTTTTGTTGTCCCTTCCTTTTTCCTTCAAGCCCCTCATTGTCCTTGTCTGTTGACCACACAACACAACACATGAGGAAAAAAAGGTTGTATGGGATTGTCCTCCACTTAGGACACCCATACTCCCCCTCCCTTCTTACCATGTAGGCCATTAAACCTAGTCATAAAAATTTGTGGCCATTAAATGAACAACCTAATTTAACCAATTCCCAAGAAACCCTTCCCCAAACTCTAAATCCATTTCCACTCCCACAACCACTCATTATGTTTGCATTTCCTCAATATTTACATGAATTACAATTCACAATGATAATTATAATAAGGGTATCCAAAAAGTATTGTTACATACCCCACCCCCTTAGAGGAACATTATCCTCGATGTTTTATACTCGAACACAATTCAACCATGCTCTATAACAAACAAAAAAATTCATGAGTGATATTTATATACACATCTTCTTACATTCATTTTCATTACTTACACAGTAAAAAAAGAGAGGGTATGATACGCTCATTTTATCAACCATCTCCCAAGTGGCTTCATATAGTCCAAAGTGCCTCCACTACACCTTGACCTACTTGATTACTTGATTCTAGAGCGTGATCTGCCTCTAATCTAGAATTCATAGTGACTCCAGTTGGAATCCTTGTTGAAAATAGCAACAAGAAATTATAAAAATAGAATCCAGAAATTCCAGTTTAATTTGTCCTTGAATTAAACTGAGAATTAAAATCAAATTCTATTTCCATAGCAACTTGTAGTAGTTAACTAGAGTGATTTGACTTAGTTAACATAGTAATTTCGAGTTGGAAGTCTTCTTGAAGTCATGTATATGTTCTCCCTTTATTTTAGGGGTCTAGGATGAGTTAAGTATGAGTGGTAATTAGTTAACTTAGTTTACTGAGTTAAGTCCAGTTAAATTAGTTCCAAATTGTTTTAGGAAAAGTTAATAGTTAGTTGATGCATTAGTGCACTCAACTAGTGCTACTCCAATTAACTGAAGATTCCCTCATCAGAAACTCATGCATGTCGATTCCGAGAAAGACCCAGATGAGACTAGAGTGCAAGGACAGTGTACTATTTGTTGTATAATTTTTTGAGTTGTAAATATGGTGCATGCAATCAAGAACTAAACCTAGAAGGGATTGTGCTGTTATGGATGAGGAATTTCACTTTCAATACAAGCTAATTCTATCAGGAGTTGTGCAAAGAATTAGAAGCTTGGAGACTTGGAAATTTGGCTAGGTATTGGCCAAAGGAATTCATCAGGTGGAGGATAGGAAATACTTCTTTAGGTTAAGCTCAAGGTTGAGCAGAGCATATTGTACTTATCCAAATTCTTTGACCAAGGGCGCAAGGAAATTGGAGGCTTGGAGAGCAGAGAAGAGGCCTGGATTTGACTTGAGCTTGCTTGTGAGCTGGGAGAATTATTTTACTGAGTGTTGGGATTGTTCTTGTGAGAAAAAGCACTGTATTATCATCTTGGATTTATGATTAATGCAATACAGATAGTGGGGTTTTGAGCTGTGGCTTTCCCCAGATGCTTATTGTGTTATGTGCCATTGATGTTCTTCCTCTTGTCGATTATTTTTTTTCTCTATCTTTATGGGCTTCCGCTGTAAAGAGTAGAAGTAGATTCTTGTCTCTTTCTTTAGTACATTGCATGAGCTTGTGAATCTACAATTAAATTGTACATGGTATCAGAGCTGAGAATAGTATACTAAAGGAGATTTCAAAGTTTTGAGTTTTGGGCTGCAAGTTTGAAGAGAAGATCTGGAAAATTTGTACAAAATTTTCAGAAACAAATATCCAATTTGGATTATTTGTGAAAAATTCCCAAAAAAAAAAATAAAAAAATAAAAAAATAAAAAAATTTGGTTGAATTGAAGTTCGTATGAGGGAGATATTGCTGATTTAAAATCAGCTCTTTTTCCAGAAAATTCCGTGACGATAGGACAAAGGAAGATATGGTGAGCCTTGCGCTTCTTGGACTCCCAAAGAGTTGGCATAGTTATTATGACTTTTTCAATGGTCGAGAGAAGCTTCTAGATTGGAAATGGCTATGGTCGGATTTGATACAGGAGGATATCAGGAGGAACACCAGAGATGGGACATCTTCCAAGGAAGTGGAAGAGGATTTTGCCTTAGCGAGTAAGGGAAAGTGGGCCAAGGGAAAGAAGTCCCAAGATGAGGAGGAAAGAAAGAATATGAACTTGATGAAATTCAGTTGTTTTCAATGTCACAAGCATGAGCATTATGCCAAGAATTGTCCACAAAAGAAAGCAAGCAAGAAGGAGTTGACAATAGCAGCAGCGGGTGAAGATTTAGCTTCAGAATTCAAACTTGATTTCACTCTCATTGCATGCATGATCAGCATTGCCATGAGAGGCGTGTGGTATCTTAACAATGATGCCTCAGTCCATATGACAGGGAATAGAGATCTCTTTAGTGATTTTGAGGAGAAATACCTCAAGCAGAGCATAGAGTTTGGAGATGACGAGAGGTATAGAGCTATCAGGATCAGTACAGGTACCTTTCAAAGGGAGTCTGGCTCCCCTCTCAGGATCACAGATGTGATGTATGTTCTAGGACTAAAGAAGAATCTTGTTTTAGTCGAGGTATTGGAAGACCGTGGCTATGATGTGGTTTTTAGTAAGGGAAAAGTTTTCCTTAGATACATTTCCATGGGACAGGTGAAACAGATTAGTGCACGGATCAAGAACCTATATGCTTTTGAGTTTCAAGATGCATGCAAAGCCTTGATGAGCAAGGTAAAGTTTAGAGACTTGGTGGTTGAGAGGGAGAGTAAATTACCTCTCAAAATGTAGCCCAGAAGAAGCCTCTGATGCAGCTTTAGGAAGTTGTGGAGCAGCCACAACTAGAGAAGCTAAGAGGACACCGAGTGGAGAGATCCACTCAAGCAGAGAAGAAGTAGTCTCAGACAATTGTGGAGCAGCCATAATTGGAGAATCCAATAGGAAACCAAGTGGAGGCATCCATTCATGCAGAGACCTCCCGTAGGGGGGAATTTTGAGCCAAGTGGGCAGAGGGGTCACATGCAACCATACCTCTAGGTGTGAGGTGGGGCGATGTGAAGTGATAGTCCCAAGAGGGCTGAAATTGGGCAAGGTCCTTTGAGTGGTTTTATCTCATGGATCGTACCTTTCTATAGGATCCTAAAGTACATAGTAGTGGGATGAATCAGTGGGATTGATGCAGTTAGAGATCAAAGTGACAGAGGCTAGAGCAGCCAGATACTAAAGAAGCGTAGAGAAGGGTTGACAACAATGCATAAAGGTAGAGTCAACAGAAGCATAGAGTTTTTAGTAAACAGAGGCAATAACATTCAAAGACTTTGATGATAGAGGAATCATTCTGATTCAGGTTGGATGTTTTTTTTTTCTGGAGTTGTTGGAGCAAAAACACTAGAGAGAAGTGGTGCATGCAGAAAATCCCAAAGGTTCAGGATTGAGATTGATTTGAATTCCTTTCTTGTTGAAAGGGAATGTTGAAAATAGCAACAAGAAATGATAAAAATAGAATCCAGAAATTAAATTTTAATTTGTCCTTGAATTAAACTGAGAATTAAAATCGAATTCTATTCTGATCGCAACTTGTAATAGTTAACTAGAGTGAGTTGACTTAGTTAACTTAGGACTTTTGAGTTGGAAGTCTTTTTGAAGTCATGTATATGTTCTCCCTATATTATAGGGGTCCATGATGAGTTAAGTATGAGTTGTAATTAGTTAACTCAGTGTATTGATTTAAGTCTAGTTAAATTAGTTCCAAACTATTTGATGAACTAATAGTGAGTTAACAATCATTTGATGCATTAATGCACTCAACTAGTGCTACTCAAGTTAACTAAAGATTCCCTCATCAGAATCTCATGCATGTCGATTCTGAGAAAGACCCAATTGAGACTAGAGTGCAGGGATAGTGTAATATTTGTTGTATAATTTTTTGAGAACCTAGAAGGGATTGTGTAGTTATGGAAGAGGAATTTCCCTTTAAATACAAGCTAAGTCTCTCAGGAATTGTGAAAAGAATTAGAAGCTTGGAGGCTTGGAGGCTTGGAAATTTGGCTAAGTATTGGCCAAAGGAAGTCATCAGGTGGAGGATAGGAGATAATTGTGCAGGTTAAGCTTAAGTTTGAGGAGAGTATATTGTATTTATCCAAATTCTTTGACCAAGGGCGAAAGGTAATAAGAGGCTTGAAGAGTAGAGAAGAAGCCTGGATTTGGCTTAAGCTTGCTTGTGAGCTAGGAGATTGATTTTACTGAGTGCTAGGATTGTTCTTATGAGAACAAGAACTGTATTATCATCTTGGATTTCTGATTAATGAAATACAGATAGTGGGGTTTTGAGTTGTGGCTTTCCCCGGATATTTATTGTGTTATGTTTTATTGATGTTCTTCCTCTTGTCGATTATTGTTTTGCTCGATCTTTATGGGCTTCCACTATAAAGGATAGGAGTAGATTCTTGTCTCTTGCTTTCATACATTTCATGAGCTTGTGAATCTACAGGAAAATTCTATAATTCTCCCCCATATTCCACTTATATCACAAACCAATCAACAACATGATTAGAATCATGTGCATACTTTTTCCACAAAGATATATGGAAAACATCACGTGCCTTCAATGTGGGTGGCAAGGCCAATATGTATGCCATTGAACTCTCTTTCTGAAATCTAAAATGGCCCATAGAATCTTGGTGCCACCTTAACATAAGGTCCAATATTGAATGAAATTTTTCTTGGTCAAATGTGAAGGTAAACATGATCCCCCACTTGAAATTCCTTATGCATTCTCTATTGATCTACATAGCTCTTTTTCCTATCTTGAGTTATTTTCAATTGTTGCCTGATAACAATTACTTCTTGTTGCATCTCCTTCAACATATCAGGACTGATATGCACTATGTTCACTTGATTGTTTCAGCTCATAGGTGTATTGCATTTTCTACCATAAAGATCCCCAAATGGACTCATCTTCAATGATTCATGGTACCCACTATTGTAGGAAAACTATAAAAAAGGTAGAAACTCTTCATAACTCTTTGGTTGATGCATGGCATACATTCAAAGCATGTATTCCAACACTTTGTTAACTCTTTCAGTCTATCCATCTATTTGAGGATGATATCTTGTGTTGATGGCTAACCCTGTCCCAAAACTAGAAAACAACACCTTCCAAAAATTATACGTGAACTTAGCATCCCTATTTGAGATGATCTTCTTAGGTACAATGTAAAATATCACTATTTATTTTATATAAATACAAGAAATATCACTCGCTTTATCAGTGGATTTAACAGTTACAAAGTGAGCCACCTTGATTAGCTTATCTACCGCCACCATTACGGAATCATGCTACCTACCTGTCCTTGGAAACCCAGTGATGAATTCCATGGAAATGACTTCCCACTTCCAACCAAGTATGGGGATTGATTGCAACAATCTCATTAGATGTCTACACTCCACCTTCACTTGTTGGCACTCAAAGCATTTGGAAATGTACTCAGCCAAATCCTTTTTCATTCCTAGATGATAGTACATCTTTCTCATGGCTGTTATCATTTTCTGATAACCAGGATGACCAAAATATGGTATTTTATGAAATTCATCCGATATGAGATTCTTCAAGTCACCCATGCAAGGTATATACCACTTTCCTTTGAACTTTATCAATCCATCATCCATGAGGGAGTAGTTATTTCTCAATGCCCCTTCTAGCTTTTGTTGCAAGCTTTCTTTTAGTTTTTGGTAGTGCTCATCTTGATGCAATACTTCTTTAATATTTTCTTGGACGTCAACTTCACAAGAACTTAAAGCTTCCACATGAGATAAATGTAGCCTTCTACTGAGTGCATTAACTACCTTGTTTTTATTTCCCTTGATGTGTTTGATTTCAAAATTAAACACAATAATTAAGGCTAGCCACTTTGCCTCTCTTGCATTCAACTTGAGCAAGTAGTTCCTCCACATTTTCAATTCATGCACTATCATTTCCAAGTCATATGTGACATAATTTTTCTCATGCTCATTCAACTTTCCCAATTCATAATAGATCACCTATCCTTCTTGCTTCAGGACTCTATCAATCCCTTCCTTGCAAGCATCTGTGCAAACCACAAAATCCTTTTTTGGGTCTATTATCCTTAAGATTTGTACACGTGTGAGAAAATATTTCAATTGCTCAAAATTGGCTTCACATTCTAGTGGCCATTGGAATTTGATCCCTTTTCTTTGTAGCATTTTTATTGGGTGCCTAATATTTGAGAAATTATGGATGAACCTATGGTAATAATTGGACAATCCCATAAAGGATCTGACTTCTGTCACATTCTAAGAATTAGGCCCCTCCATAATGGTTTTGATATTCTTTGGATCCACTACTACTACTTTGGAGACAATGTGTCCCAAATAATGAACGTGTGATGAGAATAATTCACACTTGCTAAGTTTGGCATAGATCTTGTGCTCTCTTAGCAATTGCGATACTCCTACTAAATGATTTTCACGATCCTCAGTCTTTTAATAAACCAAGATGTCATCAATAAAAACCAACACAAAATTATCCAAATATGGACTAGGAACATCATTCATCAAGCACATAAATGTTTTTGGGCCATTTGTGAGTCCAAACAACACCACTACAAATTCATAGTGTCCATACCTTGTTGGAAATGTCATTTTGTGAATGTATTTATCTTTGATGCATATGGAGGCACTCAAATCTCAAATAAATCTTTGATAACACCACAAATCCCCTCAATTGGTCAAATAGATCACCAATCCTCGATAGAGGATAGTAGTTCTTTATCGTGGCCTTGTTTAACTGCATGTAGTCGATGCAGAGCCTCAATGCTCCATCCCTCTTCTTTACAAATTATATATGTGCTCCCTAGGGTGATATGTTGGGTTTTATAGATTCTTTTTCCAACATTTATTTTAACTACAAATTCAGCTCTGCCAACTCTCGTGTACTCAATTAGTATGGAAATTTCAATACTGGCATCAATCCTAGGAACAATACCATTGAGAAGTCAATTTCTCTTTTTGGCAGAAGTCCTAGGATTTCTTTGGGGAACACATCACTGAATTATTTTATTATTGGGTGTTATTCCATTCTATCTTTATCAACCTCTGATTCACTGGTCACTTGAACAATTTACAATTCACACCCCTTCCTTTTGCACCTCTTTAATTGCAACACAGTTATTTTCCTAAACATTACAGGTTTTCTCTTACCCCACAATGATATCCTTTCTCCTTTATCATTGAGACACTATCGTTTTTTGTAACAATCAACCTTGTTTATGTGAGCCACTAACCAATCCAAGCTAATTAGCATGCCATATGAACCCAATGGTAGCACATTGAAGTTTTCATATGTGGTCACGCCATTTATCACGACTCGACATGCCTTCACTACATATTCGACTCGCCTCTTTGTCCTTGTTTCTAACTGGACTAACTATGACTTTTAATGGGTTGTAGTTTGAAACACACACTCTACAACTTGTATACTTACATAACTAAAATTGGATCCAACGTCAATCAAAATTAAAACAAACTGGTGATCGATCATACCTCCCATTTCAAACACTAAGGCTTGTTGATTGACCTGCCTATTGTCCAATAATGCATAGATGTGTGGTATGCTCAAAGCCACATCATTTATTGTCTCCACTTCCTACACATTGTACAATCTTGGGCTATTACTTTGTTGTTTTGGAAAGTCCCTATTCTTGTGGTTTTCCCAAAAAATCCAACACTTCATTGGTTCTCCTTTGAAACCCTTACCTTCCTCTCCTGCAGGTTGAGAGAACTAGTATCTACCAGTAGTAGTGGATCTATAATAAAATTCACCCCTAACAAGAGTGATATACTTCAAATTTCTTCCTTAGGGGCTATGCCTTGCAACCTTCATCATATGTCGGCTTCCCTAGTTTTTTCTCATAAAATTCTCCGGCCTTGTTGTCATAGTACCTTTCAAATAGGTAATTTTCTTAGAAATATCTCTTAAATATCCTCCAATATACCTCCTTCTCTTTAATATTATCAACATTCTTCAGGTATTCCCACCAGATATCAGCTCTACCCTTCAAGTTGAAATGACCACTCTTTCTTTCATATTCTTAAATTAATCATGCACTCTAAAATATTTCTTTATCCCTAGCAACCATGCTTATGCTTCCTTAGCCTTTCTCACCTCTCCATCAAATGTAGGATGTTTTTCCTTATTAAATTCTTCTGGCATCAAATCTTGTCCTCTCTTTTTCTAGTGACAATGTCTTTTGTGTTCATCCAATCAAGGGAGTCTTCCTCTATCCTTTTACCAATGGATTCTTCTTCCTAACACTACTAGAATCTATCAATGTTGTGCCGCATCATTTTACGTCTCATTCACTTACTCTTGTGTTGATATTTGGTGTCTTCTTATGTGTTTCCACACACACATAACTATTATCCAATCAAAATATAAATGAGAAAATTTACCCATCTCCTTAACTTAATTGCAATTAGCCCGTAGATGTAGGGCCATATGAAACACCAAATTCCAAGTTAGCATGCTTGTTAGAAAACAACTAACATTATCATAATATTCTATCTTTATCATTTAACAGTTTTAATATCAAAATTGATATGCCTACAATACCCATTCTACAATAAACACCTAATCAATATTCAAAGTACTACAACAACCACCCAGTTGCACACAACAAACAATAACTAGAAAAGCCACACTTTGTAGCAAAGTTTAAAAATTATCCTTCTAGGCCCATTTTGTCTAAGTGTTGAACCTGGGCGCCCTGATACCACTCTGTAACACTCCCTCCCTTACACCCCCTTATATTTATCCCAACAAAATGGGAGGTATTACTTTATTTCTAACCCACGTGGTAGGTGGATTTGATATTTTTAAGTGGCCAAGTGGCCCTTTTATGAGTGACATGTGGCAGTGATGTGGCATCACAGGTGATAAAAGAGATGACATGGAATCTCGAGGAGATGACATGTGGCAATGGTGTGACATGATAGGTGACAGATAGATGACCTGGAACATGATATGGCAGGGTCTAGATATTCATGCCAATAGGTCTTTTTGCAAGGGTTCACATTGTTAATGAAATTCATTGTTTTTTATTTTCCGAGTCTAGAGGAAAAAAGGCCATCTGACATCTAGAGATCAAGTTGAGAAAGAAATTGGAAGGTATAGAAAAAGTTAGATCCCAAATCTCTTAAATCAAGGAACCAACATAGGGATGTTATTTGGTCATCGACCATCAATGAGAATGGTATTGAAGATGGAGATTTAATTAAGTTACATCTAGTGTGGGACCCACATTTGGGACACCACACATTGGTCTGTTTTCATATAATAATCCATCCCTTGAAAGAGTTCAATACCCAAGTGTGATATAGACCTCGGATCATTGGATCCTTGAACCACCTCAATGTAAAAATTTTATCCGATGTGGGAACCACACTAAGGCATAAAGGTGACATTCGGTCACCTGGTCCCATTGAAGAGAAAACAACCATTGGATATTCCAATGCTTCAGATATTGGATACAGGTTTGAGTAGAAGGCGTTCCAGCCATGTTAGAAGGTGATCCGACCAGGAAAGTAGATTCAACCTTTAGACAGTATGAGAACACTAGATCAAACCAAAACCCTGAATATTAAAATCTTGATTCTAACGATGTAAGCGCTAAGTGTGAAATTTTGAGATTTGAGCATTTTTTTTCACCTATAACGTGAAAGAATTGATAGACCATGGGTGAAAAGCTTAGTTCCCTTAAAGTTAAGATTGTAGTTCCAAGCCCATGATCATATGCAGGCTTCGAATTAAACCCTAATGTTGAGGGGCTATAGAAATTTGAGGACTTGCATGGGGTTATGCATTATTTATGGTTTTGGAAAAGAGATAAAGGGAAGGACTCAAGGGCACTAAAGAGTTGAATTTGATCCACAATTTTGATTGTATGGTCTTTGAAAGATCTAAATTAAAGGTGATATCAAAAATTGAAAAATGCCCAAAATTTGAGCAATCAACAAAAGTCAATTGACGAGAATTTGAAGCGCATTGTATTATCATGATTCTGAAGGTGAAAATATTGTAGAAGACAAACAATGTTGTGGAAGTCTGTGGGAGGGAGTGAAGTTACATAAAATTTATATAAGTTAAGTTCCTAATTAGGTATAATATTAATAAAAAGAGAGAGAAAGAGAGACAATGTGCATGGGAGGATTGGGCATAAGTTGAAGCTACTGGATGTCATAAATATAAAGCGTATAAGAGATAGAGTTTGTAGAGAAGAGTTGAGAAGAGGCTGTAAGTGGAGATTGGGTGAGATCTAAAGTTTTTGTGTATAAGAAAAATGCAAAGAATCAAGATAGAGAGGATGCTACAAAGATACTATTAAAGAAGTTGGGCATAACTAATATTAAACTTTTCTATTAGGGTATTTAAGTCTCCTTTAGGCAGGTGCCCGAAAATGTCAGTCGGTTGGTGCCTGTAAACAATGGGATTTGGTACTTCTAGCAAGTAAGTGTTTGCAAATAAATGGTGTTGGATCCTTTTGTAGATTGGTGCCTACATAATTTGATGTAAATTTAAGTTGATACTTGCATTTACACTAAAATGAAAAGAATATTTGTGGTTTTCTCCCTTTATGTGTTTCCAAGTAAATATATGTGTCTCCTCATCTATTTGTGTGTGTTTGATTTATGGTTTTGTTGTGTGATTGATTAATAATAATTTAAAACATATTTAATATTGATTCACCCCCCACAAATTATCATTGTTTCCAATAGGATTCTTCACCCTCCAACTCAAATGATCATAACTCAAATTATTGGTCCCTTAGTTGGATTTCCTATTTGGAAACAGTGTTAAACTCTCCAAAGACTACATCCCAACTATAAATAAGCATATTTTCCATTTTGTTTTAAAGTTTGTAACAATTTATGCCATTTTATAACTAGTGAAGGTACATTTTTCCACTTTATTATATAGCATACTCCTATTCTCCTTTAAAATATGCATAGAAGCATCATTGCAAAAGTATCCAAATATGTTTAAGAGATGGTTTCATACTATTCCATGCATTATGTGGAGTTTTATAATTGAATATTGATGCAAATAATTGATTTATCAAGTAACATGCAATATCTAATACATTTTCCCTAAAATCGTACACCACTAAGCATATTCCCCACCTTTTCCACGAACATCAAGTTCATTTTTATACAACTTCACTATGTTAACGTATGTATGGAGTAATATTTTTATTTTCTATTCTATACTTCTTAGAGAATTCCTAGAATTCATTTCCATAAAACTCCCCACCATTATCTATCATCAAAAAATTTATATTCTTCTCTATCTCGCTTTCTACAAGAGACTTAAACTAAATCTATTTTTCCTCAAGAAATAACCTATGATTGAAATATAGTGCAAAGATTTACCTAGTTATGGAACATATCCAAGTCCAAACACATCATTGTATATTAACAACAAGATTCATTTTTCTCTTGTAGCACCATGCATAAATATGTTATGAACTTTGCGCCCTAAAAATGATAAGAAACCAATAGTTATAGTCCTCTTCAAGGGGGAAACCTCCTTTTACTATGAATACAATGCACAAGACAAAATTTTATGATCCTAATACTATATCTCCTTAGTGTGTGCCGGGGGGGGGGGTGTGGCGGTGAGACAAATGGTACAATTATAATAAAATGGGACCATGATAACTTGTAGCCTACATAACAATCTAACAATTAATAGAAATGTAATCACTTAATATCTAGGACTTAATAAGGGGTTTTAGGGTTAACATGGGGTTTATATAGGAATTAACATGCCCTTCCTTTTCAAATAAGTGTTGTCCATAACACTTGACTATTTTTGGGTGTTTTTGCATGAACAACTTGTCTTCCCATGTCACTTTTTCCACTAACAGGTTCTTCCATTTAATGAGGTACTCGGTAATTTCTCAATTTATTAGCTACTTAGTCCTTATTACCAAGGTTTTTTTTTGTCCTGATATTATTTTTCTTTCTTCATTAATCTTCAATAAAAAAATTGGATTGAGATCTTGTCATCGATTACCTTCTTTAAGAAAGAAACATGGAAGATTAGATGTACACATGAAAATGGAGGCAACTCCAATTTGCAAGCCATACTTCCA
The DNA here is from genome assembly GCA_031772625.1 of Pinus tabuliformis. Taxonomy (NCBI): domain Eukaryota; kingdom Viridiplantae; phylum Streptophyta; class Pinopsida; order Pinales; family Pinaceae; genus Pinus; species Pinus tabuliformis. Next base: position 445,159,636 of record CM062813.1, on the reverse strand, counting down.
ATCCTTTGCAACACCTTATAGGTGCCATAATACCTCAGTGCTAATTTATTTTCCTTCTTTTGTTACTTGAGGGAAATCTGTTTATATGGTTGTAGTCTCACAAATAACAAAATCACCACTTCAGATTCCCTTTAATTGCAATGTTGACATGCTTGTTGTTTCATCATATTTTGTGCCATAACTAGGTTGTCCTTCAATAGTATGAGAACCTCTTATTGGTTCCCTATGTGATCCTCTACTACTTAAGAGTTTATAGTCCCTTTCAAGGGTGATGTGATGAATGGAGGTCGATATTCATAAAGTGCCATAAATGGTGACATATTTGATGAAGCATGGAAGGATGTGTTGTACCACCATTATTCCAAGGGAAAACATTTGACCCATTGTGTTTTTTTTATCAGATGCAATGCAATATAGATATCCTTCTAAACATTTTTTCACAATCTCATTTTTTCCATCAAATTGAGGATGGTAAGATGAGCCATGAGCCAATTGAGTACCCAAATGATCTGGGCTTATGCGAGAATGCAAAAAAATACATATATACACATAAACACAAAGATGCAATAGAAATGAAACTTCATTTCATTTATATCAAAGAACTGAAGTATGCCTACATACATAAATGGAAATAAACTAGCTCAGGTAATGGTAGCTTATCTTGTAGAAGCAATGTGGTAGCTAGATGCCTCTAAACTATGTTACAATTAGTCTCAATAGCCTATTTATTATTGAGAAACAATCGAAAACCCTAAACATCCAAAAACCTAAACCTAGGAGATGAAATGCCAAAACTGTGGGCACCGTTTGGAAAAATTGGTACATCAACTTCTTGGGGTTGTAACTTTTGCATACGATCTTCATTTGGCTATCATAATCCCTCATTTATAAGATCTCAAAGAGGAGGCTAAAAATAAGTAAGATAGCTAGCTAGGGACTTTTCCATTCTCTTTTTTTCCCTAAAAAAGTCTTTTAGTCCCTCAAAATAGCTCCAAAAGTTTAGGACTCGGAAAACTACCAAAAATAGTAAGTTGTGCTACAATTAAGGAAACTGAAAAGAAAAAATAGTGGTGGTCCAAGTGGAATAGGCAAGTGGCCACCAATATACACTTGGATCAATCCTCCCCCCTTAGGAAGCAATGGACCCCATTGTGTTGAGTGCATCCATAAGATGGGGAAACTTCTGTTGAACTTGGTCCCTAGTGAGCAACTTGCCTTGGTGCAGAAGTTGGCCAGCTTTGACAACCCGATACAGTTAGATCTTCTGCTGCCGAGTGTTCTTGATAGGCATGTCCATAATCTGATCAGTTGTGGCCTATTCCATGAAGACTAGGTTTAAATTTTTTGGTGTGAGTTGTTCTAAAATGTTTGATGTGTCTAGTAATGGTGGAAAGTATGGTTGAAGGCGGTCGACATTGAACACTAGCTGCAGGCCAAGGAATGGTGCAATGTTGATCTCAAAAGCATTGTTCCCTATAGCCTTAGTGATGGCGTAAGGCCCATATCAAAGTGGGCGAAGCTTGCGGTGGGGCCCAATGAGGCGCTCCTTCTGCAAATGTAACCAAACTTTGTCGCCCACGTGGAATTGTGTGGCACCCAAAGCTGATCATGGCACTACTTTTACTTAGCATTGGATCTATCCAATATGTCATGGACCTACTGGCGGATGTGCTGAATGCGCTCAATGAAGTTGTTGGCCATGTCATATTCGGACTAGACATGAGATGAATCTACCTGAGTAGCTGCAAATGGTATGGCCACATCAATGGGACATAGTGGCTAGAATCCCAACCCCACCTGAAAGGGGTTGTGACCAGTTGAGCTGTGGAGAGCTTTGTTGTAGTTGTGCTAAACATAGGGGAGGCTATCATCCCATGTGTGTGGATTCTTCTAGTTGTAGATATGTAAAATGTGTACAATCATCATGTTGACGATCTCTGTTTGGTCATCAGTTTGGGGGTGGAAAGTCGTGGACTTAATGACCTTGGCATCCAACATCGACCAGAGACTTGGCCAAAATTTACATAGAAACCTACCATCCCAATCTGAGATAATGGACTATGGGATCCCAAAGTGTACCCACACTCATTTAAAGAGATCTTAGCAGTGAATTCTGCTGTGATACTCTTCTTATAGGCTGCCACAATAGCCATCTTAGAGAATCTATCGATGACCACAAAAACGTAGTCGTTTCCATGCTTAGTATAAGGAAGGCCCGACATGTCATCCATGGAGATGGATTCCCAAGGTTGACTAGGAGTAGGCATAGGAGTGTATAGGCCTTGCTTCTTGATGGTTGGTTTAGAAATGACGTAGGAAGTGGATGATCTAATGTACTTCCCAACATCATGTCGAAGGTTCAGCCAATAAAAATACTTATGCAGCACTGCCACTATTTTCTCTACCCCGAAATGTCCAGCGACCTGACTATAGTGCGCCTCCAAAATCATTTTGGCACACTCACTTAAAGGAACACAAAGGTGTCCCAAGTGGCATAACAGTGCATCCTGCAGGTGAAATTTTGGAACTTGCTTGCCTTCCAGGAGTGTATTGTATGTATTATTAAATTTTGGATCCCTCTTGTAAAGATGCGCCAACCCACCGTCTCGTGCCCACAGGAGTTGAGCACAGTGGTCAGCACCATGATCGGTGGTCGGTTGAGGTAGTATGCAACATTGTTGGTGTTTCCCTTCTTGTACTTAATGTTCAAATGGAATTGTTGTAGATATGTGGACCATTTCTGATGGTGATCATTTTGTAACTTCCTTTGTGTTTGCATGAATTTCAGGGGTCAGTGGTTTGTGTGGATGACCATTTCCTTTCCCAAAATTTAATGCTTCCATTGTTGGCATGCATACACAATGGAATACATCTCTTTGTAATAGGTGAATTACTTTTGAACTATGTCTGAAAGTGCCTCACTATGATATGCCACGGGATTCCCCTACTGAGTAAGAATTGCACCAATAGCATAGTCAGAGGCATCTGTCTCAGACTAAAATGGTTGTTGTGGGTCTATTAATGTGAGTACTAGTGTATAGCAGAGGCAATGATTCAACTCGACAAACACCTTTTGTTGGGATTTAGACCAAAAGAAATTTGCTTTTTCTCTTCTATTGGTGACTAGACTCAAAGGCCAAGTGATATGGGAGAACCCCAACACGAACTTGTGGTAGAAATTGGCAATACCCAGGAAGTTGCAGAAATCTATTAGAGTGGTTGGAGTTGGCCAATCCCAAATGACCTGTATCTTGGCTGGGTCCACATGCACACCATTCTCATCAATGATGTACCCCAAGTATTAAACATGGGTTATACCAAAAGTGCATTTCTCCAAATTAGCACACAACTTGTGTTTCGGCAGGGTTTCGAGGATCTGTCAAATATGGTGGAGGTACTCCTCCCAATTCTATAGATTTTTATTGTAGATTCAATTGCGTATGTGGTATGCTAAAACAAAAAGACAATAATCAACTTTACTCATCAGTAGAAACCAAATTTGATCGATGAAAACACTAAACAGAAAATGAAGAATTTCAATCGCACATAACACAATATTTTTCTGGGGAAAGCAACTTCTCAAAACCCCAACTATCTATATTGCATTAACAAGAAGATCTGAGAAGAAAATACAATGCTTGTTCAACCCAAAAAATTTCTTCACAGGTACAATCTATCTCTCTACTTCACAAACTATCTCAAGCCAACACTTAGCCAATTTTGTTGCCTGACAAGCCCCTACTTCCTTGCGTAATTCCTGAGAGTATCAACCCATATTTAATTTGAAAATTTTGCACTCATAATTGTGTAATCCATCCATAGGCCTTTTACTGATTTCATGCACCATCTATACAACTTGGAAAATTATGCAACTGATAGTGCACTATCCATGAACTCTAATATCAACTGGGTCTTCCTCTGAACTGACATGCATGAGTTATTTATGAGTGAATATTTAGTTAAATGATGGAGCAGTGAAGTTGATCCCCACTACTAGACCTCCTACTAGTTCCTCTAACTGTTTGAACTAGTTTCACTGACTTTAACTCAGTTAGACTGGATTAATTAATTACAACTCAAAATAACTCAACCTAGACCCCTAAAATTAATAATCACTCTACATGACTCTATGTAGACTTCCAACTCGAATTTACTAAGACAACTAAGTCAAATTCAATTAGTTAACTATTACAAGTTGCTATGAGAATATAACTTCAATTTAATTCCTAATTTAACTCACGGACAAATTAATTTAGGATTTCTTGTTGCTATTTTTAACATTCCCTCTCAACAAGAAAGGGATTATCTGCTACCCCAATCCTGCCTCTATGAAACTCAAATTTTCATCTTAACAATGCCTTTGTCAAAATATATTCATCCTACTCCTCTGTACTAGGAATGTACTCCAACAACATGATTCTCCTTTGCACACGGTCTCGAAGATGGTGATACCAGATATCAATATGCTTGGACCAATCATGAAAAACTCGATTCTCAGAGATTTTGATACAAATATAGTTTTCATTGTAAATCACTGTTGGATAAATATGCTAACAAAACAAACCAACTAGAATCTTCCTCATCTAGATAGCCTCACAAGTTTCTTGACTAGCATCCATGTACTCTACTTCTGTTCAACCGAGTGCAACTGATATTTGCTTCATGTTGTACCAAGAAATAGATGCTGACCCAATACTAAAGATCCCACTTGATGTGCTCTTCTTGTCAGATGGACTCCCTGCCCAATCTGCATCGGTGAAGCCTTGAAGCTTCACTCCCTCTATCCATTTGTACCAAAGACCAAACTGAGTGGTGCCTCTGAGGTATCTCAACACATGTTTGGCTACCTTCCAATACATTTTGGTCAACTTAATCATAGCTTGACTAAGTTGGTTAACTGCATAACACATGTCTGGTCGTGTTTTCACCAAATACATGAGTGAACCCAAAAGTTGTCTATAAATAGTATCTTCCACTACTTCACCGGAAGTAGCATCCTCCTTCCTCTAGTTACCAGCTAGAGGAGTCTCCATGGGTTTACTACTCTCCATGTGGAACTTCTTCAGTATCTCATTGACATACTTTCCCTAAGAGACAAACAGTTCCTCATCTCCTTGCCATACTTCCACCCCCAGAAAGTAGTGCATGGGCCGCAAGTCCTTCATTTCAAACTCTCTTGCAATATCCTCTTTGCAAGCCTTGATCAACTTATCATCACCTATCAGAATCAAGTCGTCGACATATTAAACAATAATCAACAATTTACCTTCAACCACAATATGGTAAAGGTGCACATCTTCTTTTCTTTTGGTGAAACCCAATTGGGTGAAATAGCTATCGATCTTTGTGTACCAAGCACAGGGTGCTTGTTTTAGTCCATACAATGCTTGCTTCAGTATACACACATGCAACTCTCTGTTTAAGGTCTCAAATTCTTTAGTATACTCAATATACACCTGTTCCTCAATCACACCATTGAGGAATGTTGTCTTTACATCCATCTGATGTATATTCCACCCCATCTAGGCTGATAGTGCTAGAATAGATATAATTGATGAGTACCTTCCTACAGGGGAAAAAGTCTCATCGTAATCAATTCCCTCCACCTGAGAGAACCCTATGGCCACAAACCTAGCCTTTTGTCCCCCCACACTACCATCAGCTTTCTTTACCTTGTAAAACCATCTAGAACTCACCATTGACCTGTCTTCCAGTCTTAGGACCACCTCCCAAACATTGTTCCTAATAATGGAGTCATACTCCTCAACCATGGCATCAACCCACACTGCTTGCGGCACTGCTTCTTAAAAATAGGATGGCTCAATATCTACACTCTCGCTCAAAGAGCCATGTAGTCAGTGTACATCTCTGGTGACATCCTATGTTTACGCTATGATGTGTGTACTCCCACATTCTCTCTAGCATCATGCAATAACCTGTCAGCCTCTATGGTACGATTTTTGCCATCTCTAGAAGACTCTACATGAGTAGGTGTTTCCACTCCCTTCTCCTCTGCATCTGGTTCCTCCACATCATCTCAAGGTTCCTCCTTTGGAGCTAAAATCTCATCAATTTCATGTAGCTGAAGCTCCCTCTCAAGGGAACATCTCATGGCCTTCTCTTCATCGAAATTCACATCTCTGTGAACCACTATCATCCTATTGGTTGGCAGGTACACCTGATAGTTGTGAGGTGTATCATTGTACCCCACAACAATGCCCAACTCAGTTGTTGGCTCTAGATTTTCTGTGCATATTTGGTAACATGGAAGTAGACTAATGAACCAAAGATCCTAAAGTGTGCCACATCTAGCTTCTTCCCTGAAAAATCCTCTTCCGATGTACTCATCCCGAAAATTCGATGAGCGATTATGTTCTACAAATAAACATCTATGTTGCATGCTTCAGCCCACAGCTATAATGGTAGGCCCTGATCATGTAACATCACCCGTATCACTCCCACAATACTTTTTTTCTTCCTTTCAGCCACCCCATTCTACTTTGGTTTATAAGGTGTTATCAACTCCCACTGAATGCCTTCTGATGTACAAAATTTTTTAAACTCATTTGACACATACTCTCCACCGTTATCGCTTCTTAGAGCTTTAACTTACTTGCCAGTATCTTTCTCCACAAGTGGTTTAAATTAAAAAAACTTAGCAAATGTCTGATCTTTCTTCTGCATGAAGACAATCCAACACTTACAATAAAAATCATCAACAAATATTAGATAATACATGCGTTTGGTCATGGATGTTATCGAGAACATTCTACACACATCTGAGTGAAGTGAGTCTTTGTCATGAAAGCAAGATTTGGTGTACTTCCCCAATGTAAACCCTTTCCATGTGTCTCTCTCCTCTAGTGTACCCTTGGGAAACCCTGTATAAATTTGTTGCATGATCTTCAAACCGTCATGATGAAAGTTACCCAACTACTTGTGCCACAACTCACTGATGTCTTCGCTCTGCACCTTCTCTTCTTTAGTGGTCAAAGCAGCACAATATTCTACCTCCAATTTGTAGAGGTTCTTCACTCGAACCCCTATCCGCTTCACCTATCCCATGGCTCTATGGCGAAGTAATTCCTTTCCCTTACTAAATATCACATCATAGCCTCTATCCTCTAACATGGCAATAGAAACCAAGTTCTTCTTCAAACCTAGAACATACATAACATCTAGCAAAGTGAGGGGAGAACTAGACTCCCTCTGTAAGGTAGCTATATCAATGTCAGTTGTGCTATACCTCCCATCATCAACCATATTGATATGCATCTAGAGTTCCTCCTCCTCCAATTTATTGAAGAAATTTTTGTTACCAATCATATGGAATGAAGCTCCATTGTCCAGGTACCACACACTACCCATCATCGATGACACCATACAAGCAATGAGGGTAGAATCTAGTTCAAACTGTGAAGCAAGAGATTCACCTATCGCTCCTCCTAAGGTATTCTTATCGGCCTTATTGTGCGAACAATTTGTGGAAAAGTGTCCCAGCTCGTGACGGTGAAAACACTTGATTTTTGACATGTCCTTCTTCTTGCTGCCCTGACAAGAATATGATTTGGAATTGGATGACTTCCCCTTCCCTTTCTTTGCCTTACCAACTAAGGCACAATTCTCCTCATCATCATGCTTTGATGGGGATCCATCTCTAGTGTTCCGCTAAATCTCTTCATGTACCAAGTCATACTAGAATCTCTCCCACTCTAGCATCTTCTCCCTCCAATTAACTGAGTCCTGATAATTGTGCCAGCTCTTGGGAAGTCCTAGAAGTGATAGGCTCACCAGATCATCTTCTGTAACAGTAATCCTGACGCTTACAAGCTCATCCTGACATTGGGTGAACTTGGCCAAGTACTTTAGAATTGAGTCGCCCTTCTCCATCTTGATCTTTTTAAGCTTGTCTTTCAGTTCCATATTCTTGTGGTACTACTATTTTGAAACAAGTTCGTCAATGTCATCCACATTGTAAATGGAGTTTTCTTACCGTGGATATTAGAGACAATATGATCTTGAACTCCTTCTAGGGTAATCCTTTTTTCCTTTGCCACAAACTTTCTCCATTCAGCCAGATCTTTAGAATCAAATGTTGGAGGCTTCAGAATATCATGATCTATGAATTCCTTCACCCTGTTTCCTTCCAACACTGCCTCCATCTTGTCCTTCCAAACTATGTAATTTGAGCTGCCCTCGAGGGAATACTCAAGTCTCAAACCATAGAATGACATCCTGCTAACTTTGAAGTACGAACCTACAAATTCGATTTCACCTGCATAATAAACTCGTATTATCCTCTTCTATAATGTCTTTAGTGTCGATACCATGTAGATTTTTACTATAGATTCAACTGCTTATGTGAGATGATAAAACAAAAGATAAGAATCTACTCTACTCATCAGCGGAAACCAAAATTGATTGACCAAAATACTAAATAGAAAAGGAATAATTCCAATCGCACATAACACAATATTTTTTCTGGGGAAAACAACTACTCAAAACCCCAATTATCTTTATTTCATTAAACAGAAGATCTAAAAGAAAATACAATGCTTGTTAAACCCGAACAATTCCTACACAAGTACAATCTATCTCTCTAATTCACAAACTAGCTCAAGCCAACCTTAGCCAATTATGTTGCCTTTCAAGCCCCTAATTCCTTGTGAAATTCTTGAGAGAATTAGCCCATATTTAATTGGGAAATTCCCCACCCATAAATGTGCAATCCATCCATAGGCCTTCTACAAATTGCATGCATCATTTGTACAACTCGGAAAATTATACAATTGACAGTACATTGTCCCTGAACTCTATCTCAACTTGGTCTTCTTCTGAACTAACATGCATGAGTTATTTATGAGTGAATATTCAATTAACTGGTGGAGCGGTGAAGTTTCACTAAAGTTGATCCCCACTACTAGACCTCTTATTGGTTCATCCAACTATTTGAACTAGTTTAACCAACTTTAACTCAGCTAGATTGAATTAATTAATTACAACTCAAAATAGCTCAACTTAGACCCCTAAAATTTAGGAATCACTCTACATGACTCTAGATAGACTTCCAACTCGAATTTACTGAGCCAACTAAGTGAAATTAACTTAGTTAACTATTACAAGTTGCTGTGAGAATATAATTTCGATTTAATTCGGACAAATTAAATTAGGATTTCTTGTTGCTATTTTTAACAAATTTTGGCTGAAACAGAATTTCATCCAAATACACGACCATGAATGAGTTAGTGAAGGGTTGCAAGATGTTTTCCATCAGCCTCATGAAGGTTGCAGGAGCATTCATCAACCCGAAAGGCATGACTGACCATTCGAAAATGCCCTCCCTAGATTTGAAGGCAGTCTTCCACACATCAAAGGGTTCGATCTGTACCTGGTGATAACCAGAATTGAAGTCAATCTTGCTGAAATATTTGGCCCCTTTCAGTTGGTCTAGAAGGTCATCAATCTATGGGATTGGATACCTATTCTGGACAGTGATCTTTTATAGTGCCCGATAGTCAATACAGAGTCTCCACATCCCATCCTTCTTCTATACCAACACGATTGGGCTCCCATAAGGCAATGAACTTGGCCTAATGTTCCCTTTATGCAACAACTCCTGAATCTTCCTCTTGATTTCATTGCTCTCTATAATAGAGCATCAATAAATCTTTCCATTGGGTAGCAGTGAGCCCAGGGTCAGATCTATGGGGTGATTAATCTGATAGTGTAGAGGTACCCTTGTAGGTGAGGTGAAGATGTCCCTGTACTCCTCCACAACCTTGTCCATCTGTTGTTGTCATGAAGAGGAGCCATATCTAGATGATGTGGCCACAATATTCTTCTTGACCTGAGGGTGAATCATAAGGAAAACAAAATTCCCAGTCCGAGAAATGATCTTATTGCATTTCTTTGCAGTGATCAAAGAAATGACGGTAGGTGGTGTTACCTCCATTACTTTTTACAACTTATTTCTCAAAGTAATAATAACAGTGCAAGGCCTAGACTCATACATAACATGTCACTTCCACAAGTATGGTTTGCCTAATAATACATCAAAAAATTCAAGAGGAGAAACATCACACAATACCTCATCTGTGAAGGGCTCGATGATGTATGGAAGGTGACACTGTTGGCTGATGCGGAGATATCGCCCTTGGTGAAGAGACTCGATGGTGTACAGTTGCGGGTGTAGTGTGGTCAGTAAGCCCACCCACTTCACGACCTTTGCTGAAACGAGATTCTTTTGGCTCTCGTTTTCTATAATGAGCTGCATCGGATAATCCTTCATCCATATTTGTGAGTGGAAGAGACACTCCTCCTCCTCTAGATCTTCAGGCTCATCCTTCTAGATCTTAGTGGTGGAAATGATGGCACTAGGCTACACATCGATAATATACTTCCCTTTTTCATTCCCCTTGTCAGTTTCTGACTCAGATTCGAAACATGCATCTAATTCAGAAGCCTTCAGTTCGGGCACCAGTGATTGCCTGGCTTGGCACTCACTTGTGTTATGAGTGGGGCTCTTATGGAACTCATACCATTTCCTTGTGTCCTTCTTTATCTTCGTGGTGTTGTTTTTTGCTTGTAGCTTCGGTGGGTTGGCTTCGGTTGGCCCGTCTTTGCTTTGTCCTTTGTTCTATGGTTTTGGGACACCTTTCCCTTGCTTCAGATTCATATATCCAACATCTTGCTTCTTTTGTTTAAATTTATGCTCAATCTTGACAATGTACCGATAGGTAGCACCAAGAAAGGAGATAACCAAGAACTCCATCTCATCCTGGATGTACTTGTGTAGGCAGTCATGGTACTTGAGTACCAAATTCCACTTAGAATCCTTGATACACAACTTCATGCGAAGGGTATTGAAAACATTTGTGAACTTCGATGCATCCTGGTCCCTTCCCTGCCGCAACGTGGTCCACTTTATGTATTTATTTTCATAGCTTTGGAAAGGGTAATATTGTTCCTTGATGGCACCTTGGAGAGAATTCTAAGTGGGTGCAGTTGAAAACAATGAGGATTCCCTCTTGTGCTTCTATTCACAATAGGTTTCCCACCAGTCCTTGACATGAGGAGTGAAAAAGTAATCTTTTCCCGATTTGAAAAGTCATGAATTGAAAAATATACTTCCAACAATTTTAACAATCTATCTACAACATGTGCATTTATCTGACTTTCAAATATGGAAATGTCAAAGTTAACTTGTACCTTAAAAGGAGTGGCACCTCCAGAGTGGTCGTTGGATGAAGATGCATCACTTGTGGGTAGCCACCGAAGGATCTGGGAAAATGGATCCATCATCACATTCATTTGTCCCTTGATGGCTTCCTTAAATAATATTTTGAATCTTTTGCCCCCTCATCTTTCTTTTCTTCTTCCATGGGAGTTTGTCGGGGTTTGTGAGGTTGATCTTACAAAGGTTCAACTAGTTCAAGCCCTAACTCCTTATACCCTGACCTCGTTGGGGAAATGCAAAGAAAAATAGAGAAAGAGAAGACTGCTCTAGTACCAATTATCCGAGCTTATGTGGGAACGCAATAAAATATAAATATACACATAAACATAAATACGCAGCGGAAATAAAACTTCATTTCATTAATATCAAAGAACTGAAATATGCCTATATATAGAAATGGAAATAAACTAGCTCGGGTGATGGTAGTTTATCTATGAGAAGAGTTGTGGTCACTACATGCCTCTAAACTATGTTACAATGAGGCTCAAAGGCCTATTTATTATTGAGAAACAATGCAAAACACTAGACATCCAAAAACTTAACCCTAGGAGATGAAGTGCCAAAATTGTGGGCCCCGTTTGGGAAAATTGATACATCAACTTCCCGGGGTGGCTATCATAATACCTCATTCAGAAGATATCAAAGAGGAGGGTGAAAACAAAAGGCTAAATTAGCTTTTGACATTTCTCGTCTCATCGTTTTCCCTAAAAAAGTATTTTAGTTGTTAAATTAGCAACTAGGACCAAACTCCATGTGAGTCGGCTTACTTATGGCAGCTGGTATTTTTATTGTATCCATCTCGTCGAGAGGTGTAGGATTGATCCAAAGATCATCCAATTCCAATATTTATTTATGGAGATATGAATTTATTTAGATTATGGTTTTATTATCTAGCCGACCAACTCTTATGTAGGCTCAAGAATCCCAATCGTCATGTCCATTCAACCTTACACTTTTAGTATAAAGAAGAGAGGATTTGGAGTCATTAGATACTCACTCTTCATGTGGTCTCTTCTCCACATCTAGGTTTTGGAGAAAGAGAAAACGCTAAGAGTATTTTCTATGATGCCCTAGCCGCGGTAGCATTAAGATCTAGATCTAATCTCTGCTATGGTAGAAACCCTAGAAGCTGTCACTCAATACACAGCAACATGAAGGCTCAAGATCTCAGAACGAAGTTCAAGAAGAAACCTACGTTGCCTTACAGATCTGGTAGCGTAGAACAATAGGTAGCGTGTAATCTGGGCAGCGATGACATTATGATGAAGTGTAGTTATGGTGAACGCTGTGGCATTATGGTGAAACGTAGACTTGGCAATGTCTAGATTGAAGCAGCAATCAACGTGATGAAAATGCCACAGATAGTGTAGGCCTGTTCATGGTGAGATATGTATACAAACGCTATTCATATATTAGACATTGTTCATATATCAAATGTTGTTCATATATTAGACGTTGTTCATATATCAAATGTTGTTCATATATCAAACGTTGTTCATATATTAAACGTTGTTCATGAGGCCCGTTCATGGTGAGATATGTATACAAATGTTGTTCATATATTAAACGCTGCTCATGTTATGTCGTATATAAATGGAACCACGCTATATTCAGTCCATTCAGTGCACAACACTACCACGCAGTCTCAATGTTCACACTGGATAGCTGTATGCAGTCATCGCGCTGTCCGCAGTCAATGCTATATGCAGCCCTAGCTTATGCACTGTAGTGGAGCCTAACCGCAGGAATATATATGCCATCAAGCCGCAGTAAGGAAGGAATAGATGCAGTCTAGTATGGGCAGCATGATGATTATCATGTCTAGTGCAGCATGGTGCAGTATGCAGTGGTGCAACTAGAGGATGCAGCATGATGATAGGTATCAATTGAAGCAGAATGTCTTCAACTAATCTCATCGTTATAGGAGATGATCTATGCTTAGATATAGACAAGTCAAAGTGTTGACATTTGTTGTAAATGTACTATCTCTCTCTCTCTCTTTCTCTGCTGAAGTTTAAAGATAAAAGAAGATTTGATCCAAGGGTTTCCCCACACATTGTGGGTTTTGTCCCTGGCTGGTGCCACATCTTGTGTCTTCTCTTGGCTTGTCTTCTACGATTTATATTTATGTTCTATCTACAGTTTACTTTATGCTAATGTGATTGCTAATATGGAAAAGAAATTAAATAAATTGCTCTAGCATAGAACATACCAAAAATAACATGGAATCAGAGCTGAGGTGAAGACAATGCCCAAGCAAGAGTGAAAGAGAAATCACCAAAGACAGTTGAGACAAGACAAAAGGATCAATGGGTTCCTTACAATTCACCTAGGGTGAAGTCGAAGTAGAGCATATTATTAGAGTGGCGTAGCAGAACTTCTGATGGCATACCTAAAGATCACTTCATTGGGAAGTTTGGATCTAAGGGTGGATGGAAAGGTAGATGTCTTGGTTATGAGTTCGGCCCTTATGCGAAGGAGTGTCCGAATGACAAAGATGCAGGTCATCAAAGACACGACCGACTCTTTAAGGAAGCAAGGAGCCCTAGGTAAGAAGAATCAAATATTGTTTCTGATAAAGAAGTGTTGTCTTGTATTGGCCCTCTCCTTCAAATTCTTTAGGAATTTGGCATATTGACTGTAGTGCTTCAAGGCACTTCATCGGATAGAAGGGTGCACTCTCTAATTTGATAGAGATGGAAACAATCATGGGATTACACTTGGAGCCAATGCCACCTATCCTGAAAATGGAATGGAAGTCAAAGGTTTTATGGTGGCATTCGTCAATGGAAAGGTACGTGTTTGAAAATTGAATTTTCAAAGATGTTTTTAAGTTCAAGGTTGTATCAAGTTGCAGGAAGTCCACTGGGGACCATGTCCATTGACACAGCATTGGAGGTCTGTGAGTCAGATGGTGACAGAGATGCATGAATTCAAAAAGAGAATGAAGGTACATGTGCCGAAAGAAAATCTTACAAGGGGACCATTCCCCCTCATGTAGCAGGTCCACAGGTTTGGAACAACCCATGGAGTTTGAGATTGATGAATAGGAATCTCACGTATGCTAGTGAAAGAAAGCCCTCTATGGCTTGAAGCAAGACACCCAAAGCATAGTATGAGAGGATCAACATCTTTCTGATGAAGCTGAGATTCACTAGGAGTGAAATCTATCCAAACCATATGAAGGTTGTGGATGACAGGCCTCTCATACCAACACCTATTTCTCATAGGTGCAAACCCTCTCATTTGTAGAAGACAGAGGGAGTTGGATTCCGAATGTGGAACGATAAACTGCTAGCCTATGACTACCTCGAAGATATTAATTTTCAGAGGCTATATGGTAGTGATGTCGGACTTGATTTAGGAATGCCTCTGAGTTTCATAAACACATTCGCATTGATGTTCTTGGTGAACCTCCATCTGGACATATGTTTTGCAGTTAGCATGGTGAGCTCATATTTGGTTGAACCTCACTAGATTGGTGCCAAGAATCCTCTAAGATATCTTCGGGGCAAAATCTCTCATGGATTGAGATACAATACTGGAAAGATGAAATTGCATTATTATTTGCTGAATGGGTAGGCAGTGTGGAGGATCACTAGAGCACTTTTTAGTGCTGGTTCTCTTTGGATTCTACTTCGATGCAGGAAGCAGAAGTCGGTCGCTATAAGCACCGCCAAGACCGAATACATGGCTATGAGTATGATCTCGTATGAAGCTGCATGGTTGCAGAAGCTCTTAAGTGAGCTGTTTTTCTCTGTGACAACCAGAGGTGGGATTCGATTATTGAGGAATCTCATATTCGACAATTTCTCCAGCAGACAAACATCAGATACTACCTTATCTGGGATATGGAAATTCGATGAGCAAGGAGGC
Organism: Pinus tabuliformis; assembly: GCA_031772625.1. NCBI lineage: Eukaryota > Viridiplantae > Streptophyta > Pinopsida > Pinales > Pinaceae > Pinus > Pinus tabuliformis. The sequence goes on along the minus strand of CM062813.1, from coordinate 445,144,524 downwards.
TCCATCACACTGAGATGATGTACAGGTCGCTAAAGCTCCGGGGGAAAGATCAAATTTGTGATTATCCCAAACAACTTGGAGTCGTCGAGAGACCTTTGTAAAAGGGTCTTGCATGTTGCATACATTGAGCTCTAGGAGCTCTGGGGGGCTTGCGGTTCTTACTGGAGCAACATATGACCACAGGGTGACTCACCCTCCCCTGGTGGTGTGCACTGAAACAAGATGATTCACTCTCTTGTGGGACAAGATGATCCGCTCTCTTGTGGAATAGGATGATTCGCTCTCCTATGTAGCAGGATTGATGTGTTCTCCTGTGAGGCCTGGATTGATGTGTTCTCCATGGAGATTGTAGCAGGATTAATGTGTTCTCCTGTGAGGTCTGGATTGATGTGTTCTCCATGGCGATTGTAGTAGGATTGATGTGTTCTCCTGTGAGGCCTGGATTGATGTGTTCTCCATGGCGATTGTCGCAAATTGATGTGTTCTCCTATGAGGACAAGATTGATTAGTTCTCTTGTTGAGGCATCCTACCCATGCAGTCTAGGACTCATGGGAAGTAGCTCTCATCTGATCCATGAGCAGGGAAATGAAGTTAGGGACCATAGTAGTACCGATGGATGCATCGTTGTATCTACTGTACTCCCTATGCTAGGATGACCTCCATTGATCTGGGATCAATGTTACTGGTTTGGGACCAGTGGTAGGAGTTGTACCATACTATGACGCTGACTTCAGGTTCGTTGAGACTGGTCTGGGACCAGTGGTACATACTCCAAGACTGAATTTGTGTCACTGTAGGACTAGTCTGGGACCAGTGAGAGTGGTACATACTATGATGCTAACTTTGGGTCGGTTGAGACTGGTCTGGGACCAGTGGTACACTCTTTGAGTCTGTGATACTGGTCTGGGACCAGTGGTAGGAGTTGTACCTTACTATGACACTAACTTCGGGTCAGTTGAGACTAGTTTGGGACCAGTGGTACATACTCTGAGATTGACTTCGTGTTAGTGCAGGACTAGTCTGGGACTAGTGAGAGTGGTACATATTATGACGCTAACTTCGGGTCGGTTGATACTAGTCTGGGACCAATGGTACACTCTCTGAGCCTGTGATACTGGTCTGGGACCAATGGTACACTCTCTGAGCCTGAGATATTGGTCTGGGACCAGTGGTAGGAGTGGTACCCACTATGACGCTGACTTTGGGTCGGTTGAGACTGGTCTGGGACCAGTGGTACGCACTCTGAGAGTGACTTTGGGTCAGTGGAGAATGGTATGAGACATTCTCAATCAATTCTTCTTCTTCATAGTTCAACAGAGCTAAGTTGAGTAGAGTAAAGCTGAGCAGAGCCAGCAGAGCTTAGCAGAGCATAGCAAAGCTAGCAGAGCTAGAAAAGTTGAGCAGAGCTGAGAAGAGATGGGCAGAGCAGTGTAGGGCACTGATGACAAAGATAGTACAGTCAGACTTATGGATCAGTAGATGGAGTTCTCCCTAGTTGAGAGGGAGTGTTAAATTGGAAACTAGGGCCAAACTCCATGTGGGTCAGCTTATTTATGGCAGCTGATATTTTTATTGGATCCCTCTCATCGAGAGGTGTAGGATTGATCCAAATATCATCCGATTCCGATATGTATTTATGGAGATATGAATTTATTTAGATTATGGTTTTATTATCTAGCCGACCAGCTCTTACATAGGCTCAAGAAGCCCAAACGTCATGTCCATTCAACCTTACGCTTTTAGTATAAATAAGAGAGGATTTGGAGTCATTAGACACACACTCTTCATGTGATCTCTTCTCCACGTCTGGGTTTTGGAGAAAGAGAAAACGCTAAGAGTATTTGCTATGATGCCCTAGCTGCAGTAGCATTAAGATCTAGATCTAATCTCTGCTATGGTAGAAACCCTAGAAGCTGTCACTCAATACGCAGCAACAGGAAGGCTCAAGATCTCATAACGCAGTTCAAGAAGAAACCTACGTTGCCTTACAGATCTGGTAGCGTAGAACAACAGGCAGCGCATAATCTGGGCAGCCATGGCATTATGATGAAGTGCAGTTATGGTGAACGTTGTGGCATTATGGTGAAACACAGACTTGGCAATGTCTAGATTGAAGCAGCAGTCAACGTGATGAAAATGCCGCAGATAGCGTAGGCCTGTTCACGGTGATATATGTATACAAATGATGTTCATATATTAGACGTTGTTCATATATTAGACATTGCTCATATATCAAACGTTGTTCATATATTAGACATTGTTCATATATCAAACGTTGTTCATATATTAAATGTTGTTGATGAGGCCTGTTCATGGTGAGATATGTATACAAATGTTGTTCATATATTAAACGTTGCTCATGTTATGTCGTATATATATATGGAACCACGCTATACCCAGTCCATTCAGCGCACAACACTACCACGCAGTCTCAATGTTCACGCTGGATAGCTGTATGCAGTCATCATGCTGTCCGCAGTCAATGATATACGCAGCCCTAGCTTATACACTGTAGTGGAGCCTAACCGCAGGAATATATATGCCATCAAGCCGCAGTAAGGAAGGAATAGATGCAGTCTCCGCATGCAATGGAGACACATATGCAGGACATAAAGATCCGCAGGCAAATGAAGACAGTGGCATCTTCACGCTGTCATGGGAGACAGATCAACATAGTCATAGAAGGAAGCCGCAGTCATGAGAGACCTGTAACTGCCAATCTCAGTGTGAAGATGACATCATTACATAACCCTAAACTACAGCCATGTGATGCCCTTAACACTGTAAAGGAGTAGACTTATGTGCAGGGCATTGAGAAACATATACACAGCCATGGAATTTATATATAGGCCATGGAAATTATATACAGGACATGGAATCTTTTATATGCAGGCCATGGCAACATTTATATGCAGGTCATGGATACATCTATACACTGTCATGTTGACACCTTATGCACAGTCATGGAGATATGCTATACTTGTGAAGACAAGAATCTTGAAGGGACACTCCTTGTCTCGGTCTACTCTCTAGAGACATATCTGTAAGGACAACAACATGATGATGATGCATATTAGTATGGGCAGCATGATGATTATCATGTCTAGTGCAGCATGGTGCAGTATGCAGTGGTGCAACTAGAGGATGCAGCACGATGATAGGTATCAGTTGAAGCAGAATGTCTTCAACTGATCTCATCGTTATAGGAGATGATCTATGCTTAGATCTAGACAAGTCAAAGTGTTGACATCTGTTGTAAATGTACTATCTCTCTCTCTCTCTCTTTCTCTGCTGAACTTTGAAGATAAAAGAAGATTTGATCAAAGGGTTTCCCCACACATTGTGGGGTTTGTCCCTGGCTGGTGCCACATCTTGTGTCCTCTTCTCTTGGCTTGTCTTCTGCGATTTATATTTATGTTCTATCTGTAGTTTACTTTATGTTGATGTGATTGCTAATATGGAAAAGAAATTAAATAAATTTCTCTAGAATTGAACATACCAAAAACAACATTAGTCCCTCAAAGCGACTCCGTAAGTTTAGGACCTAAAAAACTGCCAAAAATAGTAAGTTGTGCTAAAATTAAGGAAACTGAAAAGAAAAACTAGTGGGGGTCCAAGTGGAATAGGTGAGTGGCCACCAATATCCACCTGGATCAGCCCCCCCCCCCCCCTTAGGAAGAAATGGTACCCATTATGTTGAGTGCCTCAATGAGATGGGGAAATTTCTACTTAACTTGGTCCCTAGTCAGCCACTTGTCTTGGTGCAGGAGTTGGCCAACTTTGAAAACTCGATATAGTTGGATCTGTTGGCGAATGTTCTTGATCTATGTGTCCATGATTTAGTTGTGGCTTGTTCCATGCATTCTAGTTTTAACTATGGTGGTATGAGTTTTTTTGCAATGTTTGATGTGTCTAGCAATGGTTGAAAGTATGGTTGAAGGCAATCCACATTGAACACTGGGTGCAGGCCAAGGAATGGTTTATTTTTGAGCTTGAAAGAATTATCCCCTACAACTTTAGTTATGGTGTAAGGCCCATATCGGAGTGGGCTAAGCTTGTGGTGGGGCCTAGCGAGGCGCTCCTTCTGAAAATGTAACCAAATTTTTTTTCCCACCTGGAACTTGTGTGGCACCCGATGTTGATCAGGATGTTTCTTGTGCTTAGCATTGGATCTATCCAATATGTCATAGACCTGTTGTCGAATGTGTTGAATGTGTTCAAAGAAGTTTTTAGCTTTGTCAGCTTTAGACTAGACATGACTAGAATCAGCCCAAGTAGTTGCAAATGGTATACCCACATCAATGGGACATAGTGATTGGAATCCCAACCCCACCTAAAAGGGGTTGTCACTAGTTGAGTTATGGAGAGCTTTGTTGTAGCTATGTTAAACATAGGGGAGGCTATCATCCCATGTGTGTGGATGCTTTGAGTTGTACATACACAAAATGTGTTTGATCATCCTATTAATGACCTTCGTTTGGCCATAAGCTTGGGGGTGGAAAGTCATGGACTTAGTGAGCTTGGTATCCAATATTGACCAGAGACTTGTCCAAAATTTACTTAGGAACCTGTTGTCCTGATCTGAGATAATTGGCTGTGGGGTCCGAAAGTGTACCCACACTCATTCAAAGAAGAGCTTAGTAGTGGCTTCTTCTGTGATACTCTTCTTACAGGCTGCCAGAATGGCCATATTAGAGAATTTATCAATGACCATGAAAACACAGTCATTTCCATAATTAGTAGAAGGAAGGCCCGGCATGTAATCCATGGAGATGGATTTGCAAGGTTGACTAGGAGTAGACAGAGGAGTGTATAGGCATTTCTTCTTAATGGTTGGTTTGGAAATAACATGGACAATGCATGATCTGATGTACTTCCCAACATCCCGTCGAAGGTTCGGCGAATAAAAATACTTCCGCAACAATGCCACTATTTTCTATACCCAAAAATGTCGAATGACCTGAGTGTAGTGTGCCTCCAAAATCATCTTGGCACGCTCGCTTGAAGGAACACAGAGTTGTCCCAGGTGACATAACAATGCATCTTGGAGGTGAAAATTTGGAACTTTCTTTCCTTCCAAGAACGTATGGTATGTGTTGTCGAATTTTGTATCTCTCTTGTAAAAATTTGGCCACTCCGTAGTCTCATGCCCACAACAGTCGAGCACAGTGGTCAATGCCATGACCGATGGTTGGTTGAGGCATTTTGCAAAATTTTTGGTGTTTCCCTTCTTATAATTAATGTTTGAATGGAATTATTGTAGGTATGTGGACCAATTCTGATGGCGATTGTTCTACGACTTCCTCTGTGTCTGTATGAATTGTAAGGGTCGATGGTCTATGTGGATGACTATTTTCTTTCCCAAAATGTAATGCTTCCAATGTCAGTGGGCCTTCACAATGGAATACATCTATTTTTCATAGGTGGGATACTTTCAGACTGTGTCTGAAAGTGTCTCACTGTGATATGCCACGGGATGCCCTTACTAAGTAAGAATCGCACCAATAGCATAGTCGGAGGCATCTATCTCAATCTCAAATGGTTGTTGTATGTCTTGTAATGTGAGAACTGTTGCAGAGCAGTGGCGATGCTTCAACTCAAAAAACGCCTTTTGTTGGTATTTAGGCCAAAATAACTTTTCTTTCACTCCTCCCTTGGTGACTTGACTCAAAGGCCAGTGATATGAGAGAACCCCAACATGAACTTGAGGTAGAAGGTGGCAAGGCCCATAAAGATGCAGAGATATGTTAGAGTGGTTGGGGATGGCTAATCTCAAATGACTTGTATCTTGGCTAGGTTCACATGCATACCCTGCTCATTAATGATGTACCCCAAGTATTAAACCGAGGTCATACCAAAAGTGCATTTCTCCAAATTGGCACACAACTTGTGTTGCCATAGGGTTGGAGGACTGGTTGAATATGGTGGAGGTGCTCTTCTGAATTCTGGTTGAAGATCAGAATTTCATCCAGATACACCACAATGAATGAGTTATTGAAGGGTCGCAAGATGTTGTCCATTAGCTTCATGAAGGCTATGGGGGCATTTTTCAACTCGTAAGGCATGACCAACCATTCAAAAAGGACCTCCTTGGATTTGAAGGAAACCTTCCACACATCAGAGGGTTTGATCGTATTTGGTGATAACCAGATTCCAACTCAATCTTTCTGAAATATTTCCCCCCCTTGAGCTGGTCCAGAAGGTCATAAATCTATGGGATTGGATAACTATTCCGGATAGTGATCTTGTTCAACACCTAATAGTAAACACAAAGTCTCTAGGTCCTATCCTTCTTCTGTACCAACATGATCAGACGCCCATAGGGTGATGAACTTGGCTTGATGTTCCCTTCCTACAACAGCTTCTGAATCTGCCTCTTGATTCCATCATTCTCCAAAATAGAGCCTTGATAGATCAATCCATTGGGTAGCGACACGCCCGAGGTCAAATCGATGGGGTGCTTTACCTAACAGTGTAGAGGTACCCCTGTGAGTGAGGTGAAGATGTCCCTATACTCCTCTACAACCTTGTCCATCGGTTGTTGTCATGCAGAGGAACCCTATATGGAGGTCATGTCCACAATATTCTCCTTTCCTTGAGGGTGAATCATAAGGAAAACAAATTTCCCGGTCTGGGAAATGGTCTTACTGCATTGCTTCGCAATGATCAAAGAAATGGCAGTAGGTGGCGCTACCTCTGGTATCCTGTACAACTTATTGCCCAAAGTAATAATAACAATGTGAAGCCTTAACTCATACACAACATGTCGCTTCCAAAAGTATGGTTGGCCTAATAATACATCACAAACTTCAAGAGGAACAACGTCACACAATACCTCATCTATGAAGGGCTTGATATTGTAGGAAAGTCCGCACTATTGGTTGACGCGTGTTGAAGAATGTATGGAAATTAGGTGTAGTGAGATTCTTCTTTACTTGATAAAAAAATTTGAAGTCTTTTTACAATTTGTCTTGTTAGCATAATCTTCTTGTTCTTATTATTAATACATGTGTGTGTACTTCATTAAACTACTACCAAAAACATAGCAAGAACATAGGATGTTGGCTCTCTACTGGGGCCAAAACCTCTCTTCCCTTGAGAGGAAAACCCTGTGGTAAATTTCTCTTATTAAAGCTTATTATTTATCAATGCCAAACTCCACACCCTTGACAATAATATCCTCCAAGAACAAGTCAATTCCTTCCTCCTTTCTGCACTTTATTTTCCTAGCACTTTGTCCTCCTCCTTCCAACACTTTGTTATCTGACACTTTGTCCTCCTTCTTCCGACACTTTGTTCTTCTTTCAACTGTTGATAGACCTTGTTTCCCTTGCTTTAGAAGTGGCAATTATTCTTGGTCTATGACGAGACTTCTTATTTGATGATCCCTTCCTTCCTCTTGACCAAATGAGCTTCTTCCTTGAGGTGTAGGTACAGACTTGGTATGACTATCCTGCAACCCTAATTTCTCATATGTGTGAGACGTTTACTTGATGTTATAGGCTCTTTCTCCTTTTATTTAGGTTCCTTCTTGTTCACTTGAGTAGGAGGCCTTGTAGGCCTAGTTTTAAGCCCAAACAATGAGAGATGTTTGATTGTGAGTTTTTTTTGTTATAACCGCAGAGATAGCCCTCCTTTCTCACACATGTGGTTGTAATTAGCCCTAGAACAATCCTTTTGCACTTCAGTTTGTGTCTCTCCTTCTTTGCTGCACTAGAGGCTGCTTCTATTCAACTTCTTTCACCCTTTACTCGGCTCTCTTACTTCGTTGATTTCTGAGATGTGTGCTTTTATGTTATGAGGGAGTGGACAACCTCTATATACAGAGGTTTTTCCCTCCTTTAAGCCAACTTGTTGACTATAGGCCGACTTGACTTCTTTGCTTCAGATGGCTCCTTTTGATGGTCCCATTGCTTGGAGGAGACTTGAATTTGCTTGGAGGTGTCTTCTTTGACTCTAATACATAAGTATATCTAGTGTAGCATGCCCTTAAGGTCTTCAACATAATTCTGTTAACTCTTTGACTCACCTATAGTACTTTAAAATGTGATAGACCTATTTCAATGAGAAAGAAACTCATTGACATATATAATAAAAATAATATTCCTTTTCTTGAATAAATACAAATATCAAAAGTACATTTATGAAGACTGAACCCAGTTACATTTCCTTCAACACTCCCCCTTAACTAGGGAGGTATTCATACAACATTACAAGGTGTTGGCTATGTTTCAATCTTGAATAATTCACATAAGAGAAACTAGATTGGCAATCCATCTATTATAGCATCATAGTAACCAACATTATTTCCACAACAAGGCCTTGAATGACATATCTATCTCTCAATAGATCATAGCACAATGTTGGCGAGACCAATGACTTATAGACACCTTAGTCATTGTCTCACAAGGTACATACCCACCCAGATGTTCATTGAGTATGACCTTCTAGGACTATTCTTATCCTTGGTTCCCAACCCTCAATGAATATCAATCCTCTTGCCTACACTTGTCTTTGATGCCCTACACATCCTCAAAGAGTATCGAATGCTATATGATTATCCAATCCTCCCATTCTTTCTTCCCAAGTGAAGACAATAATATTGTGTCTATCTCTTCCTCTTAATTGAGGAAGACATGCCCAAGTATCCTCTAATAATGTACTTGTCCAAGTTCCTTTGTAATTGGAAACTTGTTATAACTCCTTCTTAGCTAGGGACTTTTCCATTCATAAACAACTTCTTTTTCATGGGTCCTCCAACTTCTTGATTTCCCTCTTTCCTTTGATGTCATGAAGTCTTTGTTAGAACTTCTTCTTGGTAGGGCACCATCCATCGATCACTTTCCTTCCTAGTTTTTCATGTCATTGGTTCCTTCGTGGAAAGTGGCCTTCTTGACATATATCATGTTATATTTTCATCTTGGCTACTCCTTTGTCATCTTGTCTATGCCTCAGACTACTCCTCACATGGATGCTTCGTTGTACTTGCTTGTTCCCATGATTTGATCTAGTAGCCCTTCATGACTTCATATGTATATTGCTTCAACATTAAATGGTTTTTTGTTGGGTGGCTTCTTCATCATGACATCTTTGTATAGTAGAATCAATAATCTACACCTTTCATATCTTCAAGGCCTTCACAGGTGTCAAGGGTCCTTTGATCTTTTCGTTCCTTTATCAGAGTTGTCTTGCCTTATTTTAGGATATGTCTTCAATGGATCTTTGTCATATAGTGATTCTTTTTTATCATGGTGTTCTTCTCATGTTTGATCTCTTTCTTCATTTTCTTTTTCTTGGATAGATTGGTCGACCACCTTCTACTCCTTATGGGAGCACTTCTTCATTGCCTGCTTCTTGGATTAGTCAACATTTCTTCTTGCTTATTAGTTAGCAATCTTATACTCCTTATGTGAGTATTTCCTTTTGTTGACCTTGATTGCATTGTAGTACATGTCTTCGAGGATGTCATTGGTGAAAGAGATTATTTCATACTTTATCATGTCATATAAATATTCCCATGACTCAATAATATGCATATGATGACATGACTTAACTTTGACGCATACATACCTCATCTTGATTCTCCTTTGATCATCTTTGCTTCATTTGGTTGTCCTTTGTGTGGCCCTTATTGCTTCATCTTAGCTTGCATGTATATCATTCTTTTCTTGAATCCAATGAATGGGACTCCCAATGAGACATCTGCTTTTGTTTATGGATCTTCTTTTGAAGAATCCATCAGAGGATCTTGAAGACCCTTACCCTGCAAATTTTTCTTTCTTTTTGATGATGGAGGCCTTCTAAGATTCTTACTCATGATCAATTTTTCTTTCATAGTAGATGAGGTAATATAATAGGTATTCTCCTTATATATGAATATCTTAAGCTATATGTACACTATGCTCCTATAATCTAGAAGATATTTCTGGTTAGCTTAAGTACACTATGCTCCTATAATCTAGAAGATACACTATGCTCCTCTTTTTATTTGAGTATGGTTTCCTCTATCTTGCATAGAGACCATAATTCACATAGTGGGGTCTCTTCCTTCTTTGCATATATGCTTGATGTGAAGTTTCACCAATCCTCAGGTAGAGCATTGAGTACTATGGTTGTAATTTCTCTTTCAGACATGACTTCTCCTCGCTCTTGAAGTTGATCCCTCATCTCAGAGTTCTTCATGAAGTATGGAGCTATTCCTTCCTTCAATATCTTCATATTATACAAATCATCCCAAAGAGATATCACTTCTCCAGCTGTGCTTACTAAGAATATCTCTACTAGTTTATCATAGATTTCTTTTGGTTTCAAGTTTGGAGACATAAGGAATGAGAGAGTCCTTGATAGATTCTATTAGAATCCTTTGATCTCTTGTCTCATTCTTATTGTACTTGGCTAAGGCTTGATTTTGATCCTTAGTAGGGATAGTGATATTCCCTTTGATTTGTTCTAGAAGTTCATTCTCCTTGAGAAGTAAATGAGTCCTCTTCTTCCATGCAAGAAAGTTATTGGTAACTACCAATTTGTTGCTTTCCTTGCAAAAAGACATTGATGTATATTCAACAGGGGAAATATACTTACTTGATATATTTTTGAGATGTAGTGGAATTTCTTTCTCCTTGAAGACTTGATGGTTTTCCTTCCTTAGATCTTGATGTTGCTTTCTCCAAGTGGGCTTTCTTAATGATGATATTTTCTTGATGGCTTGTAGATGACATATGTCCTTGTTTGATTTGCTCTTCTTGTAGGTGCCTTTATATAAGGCTCTTCTTCTTTCTTTGAAGTCTTCCTTGATGAATTATAGATGGTATACCTTCTTTTCCTTGATGTTGTTGGGATAGGGTCCCGAGGGTCAGTTTTGGGGTTACTTTAACCCAATTTTGTAAAAGTTTTGTGAAGAATGTAAAGTCTCCACAAAATGTGGATGCAGATTGCGTAGCTAGATATGATTCAAAGGGGCTCTATCCCCTTGTTTGGGCAAGTGATAGTCCAGTCGTTGAGACACCCATGGTCCGCGGACCATGGTATTGTATTGAAAAAAGCTATATATAGTTGAGACATAGAGAGTCTAAGAAGTAGTGGACAAGTAGAGAGGAAAAGATAGACACTATTTTTGGGTAAGTGTTAAGGCAGGAAGGCTTTGCTTCATGCACTTAGGCAAAAGGGGAAGGATCCTACAGCTAAGTGTGAAGGAGGCCTTGGTAAGTCTGCAGTTGAGTGCGTAGACCCCTGCAGCTGAGTGCGCAGGGTGGAGAAGTTTGTAAACTGAACGCTGAAACTTAATAAAGGCTGATTTTGAAGAAATACCTTGCCTTTGAGTATTATTCTTACTATGTTCATGTTATGTTCTATCACTGAATGATATGTTTTCTATGGAATAATGTATAAATGTTGTGAATCTATTGAATCCATAATATTTATGCATAATCTAAGTAATTATCTGTTTCCGTAAAGATAAGTGTTAATTCTATTATGATTTTTGACGAACTTGATAGATATGTGTTAAGGAAGATCTAGGGCTATTAACTAGTGCATGAAAGTAGATACTTTTCTTCTTTAGGGTCTTTAAATACTGATCGCATACCTTCGCAAAGGTCTAGGATCCATTTCCTTAGAGTTGCAGTAGCGGGTCATAAAAGGATACAGATCTACGCGAAGGTATATCTGAGAGACAAAGGCTTAAGATCACTTATCACATCATCTCTAGATGTAGAAAACTGGTTCTACCATCCCCCAATACTACTTCGGGTGAGACTGCATCCTGTGCTATGCAGGTTGTTGCCAAAAGGGCTAGAAGTTAGGGCTTTTTTGGTTGGCACGAATAACTCTGAACCTCAGTCAGACCCCCTTAAGCCAACAAATGGTTCTGTTGCCGAGATCGAGATCTATCTAAGAGATGTGTGATAAATGGTTTCCTATAAAGGAATAAATTGACAAGTGGATTGATCAAAATGTACACACATTCATGACTCAAGAGAATAGGAGCCCTAAATTATCCAAGGAGCAGTGGTTGCAGATATTTTTGTACACAGATGAGACCGACGCGTTCTTTTGTTTCTTCCCTGACGAACTACACGAGTGGTTGTCTAAATTGGCTGATAGTCAAGGGATGTGGAGGCTTGAAGGTCCTATAGTGTGGAATCCTAAGCTAGTGCGACGTATGGAGGCATAAGAAAGCAATATTACGCAGGCCATGGATCCCTGGATTGTTTTCACATTAGGAATTTTTGTGACTTATTTCGCGTTCAACAAAAATATGAGATATAGTGAAGCAGAATGAAGGCTCTTTAAAGGACCATGAGGTAAGTATTTGAAATCATTAAAGACTGCGATTAAAATGTTGTTATGTGAAAAGAGGGTTATGCAGTTACCTTGATGTTTGGGGCTACGCAAAGTGGGAGATTCTTTAGAAGAAACGAAGGATCAAGCCCAGAATATAGTCCGCTCATTAAACCCCCTTCAAGCGATGACGAAGGGACGGTGCTGACTACGCTACGAAGTGTAGTTTAGTTAATTACGCAAGGTATCCCAAGGATACCTCATCCATCCCCTCCACCTCCACCTCCACTTCCACCTCATGCACCTACACCTTCACCCCCTCCACTGCCATTTCCACCATTCAACATGGTGAACGTGATGAAGATGTTTATTTTTAAATGAATAAGGAGCAAGGATCCCAAATAGTTTTGGCTTGTCACAGGAGATGTATGGACAACATAGCAGATTACGAATGATAAAATCAAGAAAGAACAACTAGTTACAGCCTTACATGATCACACCTTAACAAGGTACATCAAGTATTGCACTGATTACCCCAACGCAACATTAGCAGAGACCCATCAAGCTTTGAATAAAGAGTTCAGTAAGCCTAAGTTAGAAGCACACTCAGTAATTGAGTTTAAGGAAATCTGACAGAAGGTAGATGAAACGCCTTGGGATTTCGATCAAAGGTTGAAATGCCTGATCATGTAGGCCAATATGATAATCACAGATTCCCAGCATCGTGACTGGTATTGCATCGTGCTTGCCGCATTTGAGAGTGCCTTTGTCACATCAAACGATAGCAACACAAGCGGAAGCTTTGGAAATAGTAATGAGGTTGGATGCTTTGCCCGTACAGGATACAAATTTTGGCGTGCAACAGATTCACTCACAACTCGAAAGCCTGCACTTGGAGTTGTAGAGCCTAAAGAAAGGAAAGGAATCTCAGTCGAAGGTGCGTGCTGAGGTTTGGTGTTTGAAATGTAAGAGCCATGGACATGATAAGGACCATTGCTTGCTTTATAAGAACTATATTATAGGGGGAGGGCCTATTCCCCTGAAACCAAAGAATAATTTTGGAATGAGTGTGGGAGTTGTGCTATGGTACGCCATCTGTTTGGTTATAGGACAACATGTCACTGATAATTTCCACTTACTGCAGAAGTTTGTACAGACTCCTCAGACGTTGTTTTGTAATTTCTGTAAATCTTTGGGCATGATGAACGTCATTGTAGAAGTTATGAGATGATGATGGAAAAGATGCAAGAAAAGAAGGCGCAACCACAGCAGCCTATGCAAAACATTTAAATGATGAGGGTTGAGTCTCACAAATAAGATCAAAACGTAAATATAGTGACAAGAAGTGGTATGGTGACTGCTGCAGATAAAGGTAAGAAGCCTGGGGATGAGGGATGGGTGCACAAGGATGCTGGAAAGGAAGTATATTTTGATCTTAATCGCGCTAAAGAGACCTTCATGGAAGGAAAGAAGACCTTCGCTGAGGCATCTACCTCAGGAAGTTAGGAGAAAATGCCAGAAACTAGTGCGACACAAGAAGTAGACCCTTCAGTACTAGCTACTTTTCTGAAGACTTGTATGAAGTTACTATGTGACCAGAAAGAAATAGAAGGGTTGCAAGAACTAATCGACAAGTGTGTGAACAAAGAAAAGACTCCTATTGAATAGTGCACTATGAGAAAATTTGATAAGGATAAGAAGCGCACGGGGCGCGAGATGAGGTTGACTTCACAAATAGGTGATTAGGAAATGGACCAGGTAATCTTGTATCTGGGGTCGGATGCAAATGTCCTGCCTACGCAGACTTGGGAAGGGATGGGGAGACCATCGCTGCAATGGTTTCCTATTTAGCTGTGCATGGAAAGCCAACAAAATATTATTCCAATGGGGCGCTTATATGTTGTAACGGTAGACATTGAGGGTGCAAGTGCGCTGGCTGATTTTGAGGTCATTGAAATAGTGGATGACAGTAGTCCATAGCCTGTGCTACTAGGAATTGACTGGGATTTCAATATGGGTGCAGTAATCAACTTGAAGAAGTGGAAGATGGCATTTGAAAGGAAGTTCCTCAGGGTTGTAGTGCCACTAGACCCCGCAGAAGGAGCACATTATACTGAACCTGTTCATGACTATGTAGAAAGTGATGATGATCTGGATCATATATACAAGATAACAATGCGAGATGAATATTTGATCAATCCTACAACTGATGGATGAAATTTGTGGGATAGGGACAGCTCCTGCACCTCAGGTTCAGATGAAGAGCTTGAACACTGGCAGAATTTGTTGCATGAAGTACCTATGCTCCGTTGCAATAGGATGACTAAATGGTTGAGGTGTGTCTCGATTGAGGTAAGTAACGTTCTGCATTATGATGGTTTGACTGATGTGGAACTATTTTTAGATGAATTTGAAAGGGAAGTATCAGAAGAAAATCACTTCTATGCACTGGAATTGGTGCTTCATGCTACACCCGCCCATTGGTGGGGTACACACAAGGAGAACTTTGTTGGATGGAAAGAATACAGAAGAATGATTAAATTAAGGTTTGGCTATGCTAATACTCGAATGATAGAAAAATAAAGTGGGAAGGGTGATCCGCGCAATCATTTGGCATGATGGACTAAGGCCAAGGGATCATAACCACAACCAGAGTGGGTGCACATTTTCTGTCATACCTTGGATACAATCCCAATGAAATGGTATTTGGAGATGGAGATTTTCCATGGAACAATTGAATGGGACATCTTAAGGGAGAGTTTTCTATTAACTTTCAACTTTGAGGATGGGTTTGAGAGCATTGAAGAATCGCTACAAGAGATAAAAGCTGCTATATTCAAAACACCAAAGGAACTGGTCAAATGGTCTCAGCCGGAATGGAGTACACAGTTGCGCCATGCGCTGGAGTGTTACAATATGACTGTTGAAGAAGACGAAGAGGATCCATGAAATATTACCATTCTAGAGACAGAAGGACAACACAAAATCGAAGGACCGAAGGTGGCGAACCCGGATATATCAGAACCTTTAAAAACTCGACAAGTAAACATTGGATCTGAAGTAGAACCAAAATTTGCGAAAATAAGAAACTATTGGGATGAAGATACGATTGATAAGGTAGCTAATTTTTTGCACGAATACCAAGATTTATTCCCTACGAAGTTTTCATATTTAAAAGGGATCATCGGCCTTATCGACTAAATCCAAAATATAAAGAGAAGGTGTTCCAAGAACTAGATAAGATGTTGGATGTTAGTATTATTAAACTAGTAGAGGAATCTGATTGGGTAAGCCCAATGGTGGTCCAAGAAAAGAAACAGAAAGGCGAAATACATATATGTGAGGATCTGAGAAATCTGAATGATGCATGCGTG